>CM052540.1:126338713-126443697 GCA_028533065.1 Trachops cirrhosus | reverse complement strand
GTTGGGAGCCATGGTGAACTGGGCAGAAAGTCTCCTAGTATAGGGGGGTGGGGGGTGGGGTTGCAACTCAGACTAGTAGTCTATGGAAATGCAACCTAGTGTTACCCTTTAGATGTTTTTACAAGAAATAAGTGCCCTAAATTTTCATGTAAATTCACCCAATTCTTAAAGGGTGGAAACTTATTAAAAATTTTAACAATGGTGGAAGAACTAAACTTGCCTGCAGGGCGCCTTAGAGTATGGCCTACTTTCCTGTCGTGAAAGGCCCCAGGCAAAGGACAACCATTTCCTTAATTTTACCTGGGAGGCCTGGTGGCATCTCTAAGCTCTGGACCAGACCTGCTCCACCCATCTCCCTCCAGGGAAGAAGCTGGATGCCACACAGCCAGGAGGCGCAAGTTTAAGTGTGTCCAAGACAAAAAATAAGCAGGGCCATGGGCCATAGAGAGAAAGTGGCATTTTGACCTCCTAGATCTGCCACTGTGATCCTGTAAGGGGACCCCAGGGCTGCAGGGTGAGGATGGCACCCACGGCCACAGCCTGCCCTGCACCTCCCTGGTGGAAGGTTCGTCCCTTTGACAGGAACATTCCAGCTGTAGCAGTTGTGGCTGCTCTGTACATGGTCTAATTGTCCTATTTTTTTAAAAAATCTACTTCATATAGTCTGAAACCTGTTTCCTCACTCTAAAATATTCTTTCTGTTACCCATCCCAACTCCCTATATTTGTGTTAACAGATCTGCCCTTGTGTGTGCCTAGGTGAGTTCACTCTGCCTCCTAAGAGGCCAAGAAAAAGCAAATTCAATTTTACATAAGTAGTGAAAGAAAAACACCACCGAGGAGCTTCAGGGCAGCACTTGTAGGTGCTTCCCACAACGGGGATTTGGGAATGTGCTTGTAAAAGTGACAAAAGGTTGCTAACAAGAGTCAACAAACTGGTTCTGAAGCTTATGTCCCATAAAATTGTTGGCCACTTGGCATGGTAGGGGTGCCACAGAGGGCACTGGAACACAGCAGGGACCTCAGGTCCTGTCTTTATGACAAAGCAGACGTCAGTTGCCTCACGTCTTTGCTGTTTTCCTACCCACCCGACAGAGCACCTTATTATTTGAATATTGCAATATGGAATCTAACGAACCAATCGATCTATTTCTTCTTGTTATTTGCATTTCAAATTAGAAAGATCTTTTAAAATATGCATATTTATGTCCTCGACTTGGTAATACCACTTGCAGAAAAGTCATGTTAAGGAAACAATTTTAAACAATAGCAAAAAATAGAAAACAAGTTAAATAATCGATTTAAAACAAGTTACATAAATCAATGCAGTAATAGTGGGATGGTTAAGTAGACTGCAGTTCATGATCTCAGTGAAATGCTGCGCGACCACTGACGTGACTGTGAAGACTACACAGCAACACAGAAACTGCTTTAGCTGCAGTGCTGTCAGGAAGGCAAGATGCAAAATTCGACATAAGCACGACTCTATATTGGACAAGCCAGCCAGCCAACAAGCAAAAACTCTGTGTAGAAAATATAAGACTAGGGAAAAATTCACTGAAAAGTCAACAATAGCTGTTTCTATGTGATATCTGTCTTTCTCTACTTTCCTTAATTTTCTGCATTTATGTAAGTGAGCACATATTACTTTCATAAAAAATAAAAAGTATAAATTTTTAAAATTGGGCTTAGCCCTGATACTTTAGAAAAGAACCGCTAATGCCAAAATAAATTAGTCTCTTCAACAAAGTGGATTTCAGGTTGTCACGAACAGGATTTTCTAAAGCAGAAAGTTTCATCTAGCTCAATAATGATCCAAAAGCACTGCTTCTGAGGAGCGAAAATAAATCCAGCCCCAGCTCTGCCAACACTGTGCACAGAATCAAGTTAATCATTCCAAGGATGGTTTACAGCCCAAAGCAAGAGGTTGTCTTATTTTTATTATTATCTCAGCTAAACCTTGTACAAGTGGCACAATCAGTCAGAAAATTAACCTTATTAAAATCCAACTATAGTATTAAACCAGGGATTTCCACTGAAGCAGCTTCAGAAGGTTGAATGAACGTAATGTGAAGTGGAATTTCCTTTCATTTGGTCCCCCTACCCCTCATAAATCTCTGCCCTTCCATTCCATCAAGTGATCCTTTGTTCTGACATTCTGGGCAGGAAGTAGGGAGAGAACTGATCAGCTTTCCCAACACCTCTCACGATTTTTGAATATGCACGTGCTTGAATACATCAAACACATCTGCTTTAAGACAGTCCATGCTAAGTATTCTCAACATGTGTAATTCATACACCACACCAGCTCCCTTCCTCTCTGCTCCCCTTTATGTAATAGCAACACACACATACACAATTCCCATCCTGATTTTTAAAATGAAGAAAAACAAATTACAACAGGAATGTACAAAGCAGTATGATGCTATGTCCAAATAACCATCGAGAGTGAAATAAATCAAATATAGCAAGAGAGAGAGTAGATGGCTACGGGAGAGAACGAAGTGGGGAGGACTAAGGGGGGAGGAGAGGAATTTAGGCCGGAAATTCCATTTCAAAGGCTTTTCTGAGATTCCTCTTTCTCACCTTACTGACAGCCTTGCTTAGACTTGATGAGCAGAAGAGGAAACAAATATTTGTTTTGGATTTTCTACTACCTTCTTCTAGACTTAAAGAAGAAAATTTTTGAAGAAGATAGCGTATTATTCTCTTATAGTTTTTGTTTGTATTTCTTTGCAATGGTGGAAAGACACCAAGTGAGCACACAGAAAAACCACAACTGTTGACGCCACACTGACTTTTTCATCTTTTTTTCTTGGTGTCTGTGGCTCAGGTTGCTAGAAAAATATATCCATCCATCGACAGTTATTTCCAAGACACTTCCATAGGGATGCATTTAAATTACGTTTGGATGTATGTGATTAAGCTTAAAGTAAGCAGTTTATATTATCTACCCCAGTCATTATTATAATACCTTTCATTTGTCCAAATTAAATACCTCATGCTTTCCCCCAGCTTCCTTCCCAATTTGTTGGTTGTACCTTGGCTGTATTCTTGTGTCCAAATTTGCTATGGCTTATCCTTGACGGAACAGACTAACTGGCTTTGAGCATCTACAATAAGGCTTCAGATCTGGTCCTGAAGGGAATCTGAAAGGAATTATCTTCTGTCTTTGGGCTTCAGTTTATCTGAGTGTTCAAAAATTGAGGAAGACCATATAGTGTTTAATTGAATAGAAGTCCTAAAACATAAAGTTCAACATCATTTTTGGAAAATCTTCTTCGGTGCATATTCCCACCAACGACACTCATCAAGTGTGAGGATGAATATCCTATCACTAAACCCACCAGTGTTTCAAAATCCACCAATTCCTTCACTTTCCTAACTAGTTTTTAATTCACAAATAGACCTGACTTTTACCCTCTGGTTTTTTATTTCACTTAAAACACAGAAAAAAAATTATGAAAGATTTATTAAGATTACTAATGAAAGACTTCCTGTTCCTCAAAGCTGGCTCTTGCCTCCCAACTTCTTTCTTGATTCGTTTCCAATGGGGTCTGACACAGGGCTCTAGTGGCCTGAGTCCTGGTAGGAGTTTCTTTTCATTTCCCATGGACTCCCTTGACCAGAGCATATATTTAAAATAACAAGACCTTCCAATTTTGAATGAACGATTCCATGGGGTTTCAAGAGTCCACTCAGACTGGCAGTTATCAAAAGGTGGGTAGACTGGCACACTGTGTTAAAATTGACCCAGTGTAAGTGCTCCTCAATGAGTTATTTCTTCATTTAAAAAAATGAAAATAGGGTTCCATAGTGACTGTGTTAAGAACATCATGCATTCCTTATCACAATCTGAAGATTCCCTGGCCTCTATGAACCCTTTGTTTTTCCTTCTAGGCCTCCGCTCCCAGGAGGAATCTAGCTTTTGTGTGACTCCTGCAGCCACCCCAAATCTTTATTGGTCTCAGTTCTTTAGTGATTTCACTGACATCCACCTCTAAAACATTGACACTTCCTTTTATAGTGACATTGGACAGACCCTCTCTTTGTGATTGTCCTAATGAAAACGGAATTCAGCTAGAACACACACACACATGCTCATGCCCAGACCCCCGCACACATACACATTCTTCTCGTTTCTAAACCCAGTGCTTTTACTTTCCTTTGGTTTTTCAGCATGCCTCTCTTAGGGAGTAAAGAGCTACATTGTTTTAGGCGAGTTTCAGTGAATGGGTCATTTCCCTGCTTTACTTCTGCATTATGAACACACTCATGATAACAATTAATGAGAAGAAGGGTTTTTACGATAGCGTCTAGCATCCGGTTTTCAGCTCTTAAATTCTCCCTATATACGCACGGATCCAATTACCTCTGGGAGAGCTCTTATTAATCTCAGTGTCAGAGCTGTTTCAACAAATCTACTGTAATAATGAAAAGTCATCTTATCACACTTTGCTCTCAGTAAATTTACCATTCTTTGATAAGGTTGCAAACAACTGGGAAGTAATTGATCTGTAATTAGTGTGGCAACTGCTGAAGAGAGTCTGTGCTGGGGTTTCATCATTTATCTGCCCAGCACAGCGCATCCTGCTCCAGAACACTGAATTATTTAGCATTCCTTTCAAATACAAATGGTCTCAATGGGTTCTCCATTATTTTAAGAACTTTCTGAAGAGGAGGCTAACATTTAAATTTGTGATTATATGTCACCAGTGCAGTGCTTAAAGGAGCTGGGATAGAAGGAGATCATTTTTCACACATGACTTGCCTGCTGAAGCCAGCCTGCACTATGAATGGAGAAAGACAGGGGCTCTTTGATCTGAACCAAACTTGCACAATTTATCTTTCAAATGCACTAAAGCTTTTGATAAATGTCAATTTGACAATTAAATTCTTCAAGGGCCACAATATATCACCATCACAGTGTCTATTTTTGAGGGTCGGTCAGCCATAACATCTTTCAGCAGACTGCAGCAAGTAGAAGTCAGAGGGGAAATGATAGCTCTCCGGCCTCGCTCTTCCACACATGGTATTTTTATCTCTGGCAAAGTAAAAGAGCTGTGATATTTTCCTTCCAGACAGGGCACAACTCCGACGGCAGAGTTTAAGGTCTGCCATGCAACCCAAAGGGATTGTGTTCAAGATCTGTTCCTTATCATTTCTATGATAGTTCAGGGTTGAAATGAACAGACCCTCTCCTGTCATGTGCTCTTTTTTTGACAGTCTATCGCTATGTTCATACTTGTATTTTTCTCCTCTCAAAGGTATTTTCCTTTGTGTTTTGCAAAAGACAAGCTAAGGCAAGTCCGTCATTCTCCAAGGTCTGAACTGGTAGGAGGAGCAAAAGCAGAACCACTGAGATGTCACTTTGGCTTTATGTAAGACCCGGTTTCTCCTTTGATTACAAAGATCACAGTTAATGTCAAAGAGTGTTGACTGTACTTGTGGGTTCAAGGGAATGAAGAACATAAAGAGGAGGCATGAGGGTTTGAGGTGACACTTCACCTTTGAGGCCATTCCAGTCTTTTGGTGTATGGGAACCTCAAAGTTATTTCGTGCCTCAGCTTGGATCTTTCCATGCGTCTTTGAGAACTAAAATAGCTGTCAGATCAGGAAGAAGGGCGGGTCCCCATTTTCTTAGGGTTTATATTCAAAAGCACTTCTCTTTGCTCTTTTTGCTCCATAAAAATTCAACCCTTGCTAGAAGAATAACAATTGTAATGTGATGTTTTCAAATGTTTCAAATGAAAGATTATTTTGGACTCCTTGGTTATGGAGGAGTTTCTGAAGAACTGACAAAGGAAGATGCTTTGGATGTAGCAACAATACTCCTGTGATAGCCTTTCAGACTCTTCCATCATCACAGATACTGTCACCGTGGCCCAATGCGGCCCCACCCCCCAGACGTTTGACATGGATGTGATGTTATCTTTTGACAAAACTGACATTTCAGTATGATTGTGAAGAAGACTAAAGCTCCAGATCAGATGGCTGACCTGCTGAAAATACAGACATAAGATGCTGCTCTGATGTCTGCATGGTATCTTTCCTCAAGGTCTGAGGAGAATCGCTGTAATCCTTACTTACTATCTCTAAGAAAAAGTGAAAGAGAACCAATAGACTGAGTGTCTTAAGGGCATCTCACTGTTTCCAACACAGATTAATGTTCTGGATGAGCTATCTTGCAGTTTTGTCAATCAAACCCTCCTGGAACTGCAGTGCGACATCAGCTCTCAGTGCAGCTGGAGTCACGAGCACCGAAGTTAGCTACAAAAGAAATGGAGGTCACTTTCTTGACTTTCGAAATGTTTGCAGAATCTAGCTTTCTGTAAAGGAATAAGAACAATGATTTTGGGGCTACCAGAGGATGTTGGTCATGTGCCTAAGTTATTTCATGATGGCAATACCGGGTGTAATTACACACATACACACAACTTCATATTTCAGTCAATACCAGTTCAAAGTACAATTCTAAATAGTACTGACTATTTACCAACTGATCACTTAGCTTCTCTATGAGAGCCATAAAATATTTAGGTCTTTGTTCTACTGTGTCTATTAATTTAAGGTTATACATCTGCCCTGTAAGTAAACACTCTGTTGTGTTTTTCTCATACTTTTCTTCATATCTTACTGGATATACTTAAGAAATCAGTGTTTAGGTACACCTCTGCTTACTGATAAACAATCCTCTATTTTAAGTGCTGATGTTAAAACACTCCATTTTTCATAATGTTTATTTTTAAGAGATTGGGAAAGTCCTTTAGAATGGTATTACTGATGTAATAAACTTCTAAAATATCTTTCTCTAAATATTTGCCAGTGATACATCTGATAAAGGGTTAATATCCAAAATGTATAAGGAAATCATTACAATTTAACACCAAAACAACCCCAAACAATCTGATTAAAAAATGGACAGAAGACTGGAATAGACAATTCTCCAAAAAGGACATGGCCAATAGACATATTAAAAGATGCTCAATGTCAGTAATCATCAGAGAAATGCTATTAAAACCACAAGAAGATATCATCTCACACCTGTCAGAATGGCTACCATCAATAAATCAACAAACAACAAGGGCTGGCAAGGATGTGGAGAAAAGGGAACCCTCATGCACTCTTAGTGGGGTTGTAAACTGGCACAGCCACTGTGGAAAACAGTATGGAGATTCCTCAAAAAATAAAAATAGAATGACCATATGACCCAGCAATTCCACTTCTAGGTGTTTATCCAATGAAATCCAAAATATAAATTAAAAAAGCGCTATGCACCCCTATGTTCATTGCAACAGTATTTATAATAGCCAAGATATGGAAGCAATGTAAGTGTCCATCAATAGACAAATAAATAAAGAAGAGGTGGTTCATATATATAATGGAATATTATTCAATCATAAAAAGAATAAAATCTTACCATTTGCAACAACATAGATAGACCTATGGATATTATGCTAGGGGAACTAAGTTAAACAAAGATAAATAGCATAGGATTTCACTTACATGAAATTTAGATTCACTTATATGAATGTAAAAAACAAACAAGCAAACAAAACAGAAACAAACTCATAGACACAGAGAACAAAGTACTGGTTACTAGCTGGGAGGGGGGTTGGGGAGATGTGTGATAAAGGTAAAAGGGATTAAGAAGTACAACTTTCCAGTTATTAAAATAGTCATGGGGATGTAAAGAACAGCAAAGGAAATATAGTCAATAATATTGTAAAAATCATGTATTGTGTCAGATAGGTCTAGACTTACTGGATATTTTATAAAAATACAAATGTCTAATGACTATGTTGTGCACCTGAAACTACTATAATATTATAGCATCAACCGTAATTGAAAAATGAATTTAAAAAAACAAATAAATAAATGAAATATCCTTTGTGCAAATTGTCTTCTGAAACATCACCACATGACTCATGAACATTAAACGAAGGGGAATCAGGTTGAAAAATCAGTCCATAAGAGAGAATTGCATCATTTACCCCACAGGAACCCTCAGTAAGTATCTCCTGTGGTCTAACTAACACTCTCCCGCACCTCATCGGATGGAGTGTTTCAAGAACTGCCCAGAGCTTTGTCCCTTTCAGTGTCTTTTGATGCATCGTGTGCTGAAGAACACACCCGTCCCTGCCATTGGTGGAGTCTGAAGCAGGAGCACAAATGTAGGCCAACATATCCTGTCTAAATATTTAAAAGTTGTACAGTATGTCTAAAAATTCCAAAAGTTACACATTGAAATTAGTGCTCTTTACAAAATATGATTAGCCCTGGCAGCTCAATTGGTTAGAGCAATGGCCCGATACACAAGGGTCGCAGGTTTGATCTTTGTTCAGGTCACACGTAAGACGCAACCAATGAATACATAAATAAGTGGAACAACAAACCAATGTTTCTTCTCTTTCTAAAAAAATCAATAAATAAAATTTAAAACATAAAAATATATGATTATTCTTCTACCTTGGTTCATAGTTACAAAATTGAGTAATATATACAAAGGCATAGGTTTTGTATGTTTGAAAGTAAGCAAAATATTTAAAAATGGCAGAATTCAGTTTTTCTTGCAGACATCTGGATGTTTTGTTGATGTGCTGCTGATGTTAGGGTGAATAATAAAATATGTACAAATCATAAATTATATTCAACCCCTAAATTTTTTTCTTGCCTTCGTGTTGGCAAAATTATATTGTTTTACTTACTTTTTAATTTTTATTTAAGCAAAATTCACATAACATAAAATTAACCATTTTTGTTTTATTTATTTATTTATGCTGACACTGTTACAGATGTCCCCATTTTCCTTGACTTTACCTGCCTCCACCCATCCCCCTCTTCTCTCTGGCCATCACCACGCTGTTGTCTGTGTCTATGAATTATCCATATATGTCCTTTGGCTAGTCCCTCAGCTTCTGTCATTCAGCCCCCCTACTGTCTGCCCTCCCCTGTGACAGCTGTCAGCCTGTTCTATGTATCTATGCCTCAGTTCCTATTTTGTTCATTAGATTCCACATACAAGTGAGATCATATGGTATTTGTTTTTCTCTGACTGGCTTATTTCACTTAGCATAATGCTCTCCAGATCAATCCATGCTGTTGCAAAAGCTAAGACTTCTTTTTTTTTTATGGCTGCATAGTGTTCCATTTATTTGAGTGTGACATTAACTAAAGGCATTTGGATCAGATCATCCAGTTCCTCCCACCTTTATTTCTTATGCATTTCTAACAGTAATAATTAAGATTTTTACATAATTTTCATTATATTCCCCAAAATCATCTAACATGCTAAATGTAAAAGCTAATAGTAATGAAAGTATATAAAATTTGAACACATTTTCATCAAAACTTTAAGTCAAACATTAAAATTTATTATTAATTTTCATATATTTTTTAGTTTGCATATATTTTTATTTTTATTTATTTTTATTTTATTTATTTATTTTTAGAGAGAGGGGAAGGAAAGGAGAAGGAGAGGGAGAGAAACATCAATGTGCAGTTGCCTCTCATGTGCCCCTCATTGGGGACCTGGCCCGCAACCCAGGCATGTGCCCTGACTGGGAATTGGATCAGCAACTCCCCTGGTTTGCAGGCTGCACTCAATCCACTGAGCTACACCAGCCAAGGCTAGTTTTCATATATTTTTAAAAATCTATCTTTCTTCTATAATGTTTAAATTATATATTAAAATTAAAGACAAAATTTAAATTACAGTTACTAAATATAAAAATTTTAAGTAAACCTTTTAATTTCCTTTTCAAAGTTTTGTTATTTTTACAATAACATTATGTACAGTTTTAATATTCTAATTTCATTTGCAATATAAGATACCTATAGATATACAAGTATAGTAGTGACATTAGTTATTCAATATTGCAAAATATTTCTCTGCTACCATATAGAATTAAGTTGTAAGTGCCTCCAAAACAGTGAATGAGTAGAAGAAGAAAAAAAAGATACTTCTAACCAGTGGTGTGTCATTAAACCAGTATAGGCAGGGAGGGAAAGTGCCCTGATTAGTGGTGCTACAAATTTCCATGGTATAAATACACCCACAAAGGCTAGTTTCAGGCTTCCAGCCATTTTAAAACTGGCTTACAAAATTCCTGTCTTTATAACAATTGTGCATATGAGCTAACCCAAACACATCACTGTTTGGCACTTTAGGAAATGATACTTCTTTGTGCAGGAATCTGTAATATTCGTGCTATCTGAAGCAGAATTTGACAAATTACTTAATGTTCTTTTCTTATAACTAAGCCTCCTCAGGTGATGCTCCCTGCACTCAGGAGCAGTCTCCATTTGCAGAGAGCAGCACAATCCCCAAACTCCCAGGTCATGTGGACAGAGTTCGTCTTTTGTTTCAAAGACTTAGGGCAAGAGATGTGGAAAAGTGTTTCCCAGGACTCTGAATAGTGTTAATGAAAACATGGACATTTAGGATTTCTAGACACTGTGTATTAGTGCTGTGCATCAGATTCAGAGAGCAGGAGGCTCCTAAAAAAATTCTGTGTGTTGTTAAATCAATTTTAGGGGTTTGAAAAATTGAGCATCCTTTTAAGTACAGGGCCCCAGAGTCCCTTAAAGGTGAAACTGATTATCAATTAGATTAACTATATTAATAATGTTTGTTATGTCTCTCTTTCCCTAGGTTTTTATCCACTTGATCTATCATAGACTCAGAGAAATAAGTTAAAATCTCTTAACTTTGTGGCTTTTATCTATTTCTCTTTATATATCCTTGTGGTTTTGCTATGCATTATTTTCATGACTAATGGTGTTGAGCACCTTTTCATGTGCTCATTGGTCATTTGTACATCTTTGGAGAAATGTCTATTTATGTCCTTTGTTTAAAAAATTGGGTTGTCTTTTTATTATTGAATTGTAATAATTCTTTATTATATTCTATACAAATCCCTCATCACATGTATGATTTGCAAATATATTTTCCATTGTGAATTAGCTTTTTACTTTATTAGTGGTATCTTTTGAGGCCAAAAGTCTTTACTTTAAATGAAGTCCAATTTTTCTAATTTATTTCTTTTTTTCCTTTTATCTCTTGTGCTTTTATATCCAATCTAAGAAATTACTGTGTGACTCAAGGTCATAAGGATTTACTCCATGTTTTTCCCTGCATTTTATTGTTTTTATGTTATTTTTAAAAAAAGATTTTATTTATTTACTTTTAGAGAGGGTAAAGGGAGCGAGAAAGAGAGGGAGAGAATCATTAATGTGTGGTTGCCTCCCGCACGCCCCCCCACCGGGGACATGACCCAAATCCCAGGCATGTGCCCTGACTGGGAATCCAATGAGCAACCCTTCTGTCACAGGTCTGCCCTCAGTCTACTGAGCCACACCAGCCAGGGCAAGGATTTACTCCAATTTTTTCCCTGCATTTTATATTTGCAGCTCTTACATTTAGATCTATGACCGATTTTAAGTTAATTTTTGTATGTGGTGTAAGGTAGGAGAGCACTTCATTCTTCTGCATGTGGGTATCCAGTTGTATCAGCATTGTTTGTTGAATATACTATTCTTTCCCACATTAAACACTCGTGGCACCCTTAGTTTAGAATCTCAATAGAATTCCATTAGTCTATATGTTTATCCTATGTCACTATCACACTGTTCTATTTACTGTGACATTATAGTAAGTTTTAAAATTGAGATGTTAGTCCATTCACTTTATTTTTTTCCCCTAAAATTGTATTGGCTATTCTGGGTCCCTTACACTTCCATATAAATTTTAGGATGAGCTTGTAAATTTCTACTACAAAGGCAGTGAGGACTTTAATAGGAATTTCATTGAATATGTAGATGAATTTTGGGATTATTGCCATTTTAACCCTTTTAAGTCTCCTGATCCATAACCATGGGAGATATCTTTCTATTTATTTAGGTCTTCTTTAATTTTTTAAAAATATTTTGGTAGTTTTCAGTCTTCCAAGACTATGCTTCTTTTGTTTAATATATTGTTAAGTACTTTTTTCTTTTTGATACTATTGTAAATGGAATAATTTTCTTCATTACATTGTGATTGTTCATTGCTAGTGACTTGTATATCCTGCACCCTTGCTGAACTCCTTTAATAGCTCTAACAGTTCTGTGTGTGTTTGTGTTCATTAGGATTGTCTACATGCAAGATCACGTCATCTGCAAATAGAGATAATTCGCTTTTTATTTTCCAATCCAAATACCTTTCATTTATTTTTCTTGCCTAATTGCCCTGGCTATAAACTCCTGTATAATGTTGAATAGAAGTGGCAAGAGCAGATTTCCTCATTGTCTTCCTGTTTTTAGGGGAAAAGCATTTTGTCTTTGACCATTAAGATGTTAGATAATGGTTTTTTATAGATGACCTTGCCATGGTAAGAATCGTTTAAACCTGTAGAGAATTTTAATGAGTTTATTTGGGCCAAACTGACAATTTTGGGGAAGCAAAATCTCAACAGATAGAGAAAATGCTCCAGAGAATGGCAGCTTTGCAGTTTATTTTATACCTTGCAATCTAAGGTGGAGCCGTAAAGTGTTACAGGAAATCCATTAGTGACAGATTAGGGAGGCAGGAGAAAGCAGAGCAGGGAGATCTCTGGGATTGCATAAAAAGGAAGAGTAATAGACACTGCTTCTTTGACACAGGTGAGTATAGGACAGTTAACAATTAACATGATAATAACAATGAGGGGCTGGTGGTCTCCTGTTCTGGTGGGAGATTATGCCCTGAGGGCCTGGCAAAAGGAAATGACCCTGACATTCCAAAGGTATGTTATCATAGACACAAAAAGACAATAGACAAGCTCAGTTAAGGTAAAGATTGACCTTTGTCAAGAAAGATTCTGGCCTAGGACTTGACTACTTGCCATGGTTCACTTTTAACTAGAAAGTTTTAAATTCTGACTGTCCTGTGTGGCTACTTCAGGTCTCTGGGTTTGTGAGGCCACCACGCAGGCTTCCCCTGAGCTTGTCAGGGTCAGTGTGTGGCCCTTTTCTTCTACCACCTTATTAGGCTGAGAAAGTTCCCTCTATTCCTAGTTATTTTAGCAGTTTTGTCATGAACAGGTGGTCAGTTTTACCAAATGCTTTTTCCACATCTACCGAGTTGATATATGGCTTTTGTACTTTATTAGTGTTACACTGGTTAATTTTCAGATGTTAAACTGACATCGCACCTCTGGGATAAGTTCCATTGGTCACTAATAAAACGTGAACGGGCTCAGAATTTGTCTTGAAGAGGTCAGGTGAGGAGTTAGTAAGGATAATAGAAGGAGTGTACAATATATTACAGTGGATGTAACTATCACTGAGTATTCCAGTCTCAGTTGAGATCACATCGGAGAGTTTTCTGCTACGACATTGTAATATGGGGGCATTACTGAGAAAAACCTTTTGCACAAACATTTTGCTAAAGTCTCAAATGAAGGGACCAAAGTTTTGCCACCCTGAAGCTGCCTTTTTGGGATATTGATTTTAAACTGTTTATTAAGAACAAACAACTTAGAAAGAACCTATGTCCCTCCCCCTTTTCCTGCCAGTGAGATTCAGACAGAGAAAACTGCTTCAGGAAAGACAGTTTAGAGGGTCACTTTAGCCTAATGAGAACTAAGTATGGTAAATAAGGGGACTTCAGGCAGGCGCCAGGCAGCCAGACACCCACTGTGCCCCATTGTTTCTGAGCTGCCCAGCAAGGATGCAGCTGCCTATGTTGCCCGCTCCCACAACGACCTGTAAATCGCCCGTTCTCACTTCTGAAATCTGGTATTCTGGTCCCCCACTTTCTACTTTTTCCAAAAATGTCTTATATACCCAATGTTGCCTCACTGTCTTTGGAATGTTCATGCTAATGTGAATTCCCCACGCACAGGTACTAAAAACTTGAGTTTACTCTGTTAATCTGTCCCTGTTAATTTAGTAGCCCAGCCAGAAGAATTTAGAAAGTGGGAGGAAAGCATTAATATTTCTTTAGCCTTCACACAACAAAACCAGTTAACTATATGTATATACATAGCACTATGAATGCATATTATTTGTAAAACATGCATAGGTTTTCCTGTTTATCATTTCCTGTCCCGTAATGTTGATGAAGGATGATATCTATGTGAATTAAGACTAAGTAATTCTCTCATTTTATTTACTTATTATTCCTTTTGAACTTCCAAAGGTAAAGGTGATTCATTTTTAAAGTACAGATACTATGAACTTTTGGTCCCGTTTGTAAGGTTTATGACATTTAATTCAGACTTTATAAACACCCCTCCCTTGTCTTCCTAACAAGACAGTCTGAAAAGTTGTTTACATAGGGTATAGCCTGGAGCTTGCTCTCTTGTGGGATGAAGGTATTTTGTGTGGCCTACCTGTGTACGGAAATGCAAACTTAATTTTTGTGTGGCTGTAAGATAGTACTTTCCTTTTACAGCTGCTGAAATCACTATACCCAATACAAGAATATTCCACTGTTTCTTGCTAATATAAGTTCATGAAAAAAAATGAAGCAGAACTCTTTGAGAAACAGAAAATGTCCTTTCCGCTTTCTCTGTTTCCACAAAATGACAAGAGTATCAATGAACAGACAAGTGCGCAGAGTCCCTGTTTCATCTGAGGATTTCACTATTTCAGAAATGCAGGTACAGACTAATATGTCTTCAGATTTATATTTCGAGATGAAATTTTAACACTGCAATACCCTTGATGTATATAATACAATATAAATAATATTCAGCTGTTACATTCCATGCTGAAATTATTGTTCCGATTCTCATCATCTATCATTCCTTTCTAACCACAGACATCTATAATTCTTAAACCGATGAGTTCTCTTTCATTTACTTTGAGATTGCCATTGTAGCAGAATTAATAAATTCATTTCTTGCCTCACTTCAGTGGCCATCTATAATATCTATTGGATGTATTTTAATCCCCTCCCTAATTTCAATAAAAGTTTCTTTAGAAATAATAAAAACAAAATCAGTGTATTATATTCACATTCACTGATTATATTCCAGGTTTACCTATTAAAGCCACTGAGTCATTTGTACTTTTAATAGAACTGCATTTGGCTGACAGTACTTTTTGTTTCATTCATGATGGAAAAACTCTGTCAGAGCTTTTTCCAAAGTCTGTGTTTTGAACTATTAGAGTTATATAGGGAATGATAGGTCTTTAGCCAAAATAAAGGGAGACAGGATTTAATGAGTAAGTATATCTGGGAAATTTTGAGTTAAAACAAAGTAAGGAATTTTCACCTTTTTGCTACATAATTCTCAGGGTTTTTGATATATTAATATCCTAAAATATATTTCATTGATTATGCCCCAATTTTTCCTCTTTTGCCTCACTCTGCCCGGTACCCCCCTTTCCTCCAGCATTATCCCCCTTAGTTATGTCCATGGGTCACACATATAAGTTCTTTGACTGCTCCATTTTCTACACTATTCTTGACATTCTCCCTATTTTGTACCTATCAATTATATTTCTTTTTTTTAAAGATTTTTTTAAAATTTATTTTTAGACAGAGGAGAAGGGAGGGAGGGAGAGAGAGAATGAGATTAATGTCAATGTGTGGTTGCCTCTCTCGCAACCCCTACTAGGAGCCAGACCAGAAACCCAGGTGTGTACCCTGATTGGGAATCGAACCAGCAACACTTTAGTTCACAGGCCAGCACTCAGTCCACTGAGTCACACAAGCCAGGGCTGATCTTCTTTTCCTTAAACAATTCCCTTTAACATTTCATGTAATAATGGCTTGGTGATGATGAACGCCTTTAGCTTTACCTTGTCTGGGTAGCACTTTGTTTGCCCTTCTATTCTAAATGACAGCTTTGCTGGATAGAGTAATCTAGGTTGTAGGTCCTTGTTTTTCATCACTTGGAATACTTCTTGCCAGTCCCTTCTCACCTGCAAAGTTTCTTTTGACAAATCAGCTGACAGTCTTATGGTAAGTCCCCTGTAGGTAACTAACTTCCTTTCTATTGATGCTTCTAAGATTCTCTCTATATCTTTAATCTTTGGTATTTTAATTATAATGAGTCTTGGAGTGGGCCTCTTTGCATCCATCCTGTTTGGGACTTTCTGTGTTTCCTGGACCTGCATGTCTATTTCCTTCACCAAATTAGGGACGTTTTCTTTCATTATTTTTTTCAAATAAGTTTTCAATTTCTTGTTTTTCCTCTTCCCCTTCTGGCACCCCTGTGATTTGGATGTTGGGATGGTTAAAGTTGTCCCAGAAGTTCCTAAGCTTATCTTCACGTTTTTGAATATTTTCCTTCCTGCTCTTCTGATTGAATGCTTATTCCTTCCTTGTGTTCCAAGTTGTTGATTCGATTCTTGGCTTCATCCTCTCCACTGTTCCATGTAGATTTTTTTTATTTCACTTAGTGTGACCTTCATTTCTTCCCTCATGTTTGTGTTGTACTCAGTAAGTTCTTTGAGCATCCTGATCACCAGTGTTTTGAACTCTGCATCTGACAGGTTGCATATCTCCATTTCATTTAGTTCTTTTTCTTGAGTTTTGTTCTGTTCTTTCATTTGGGCCATATTTCTTTGTCTCTTCAATTCAGCAGCATCCCTGTGTTTATTTCTGTATACTAGGTAGAGCTGCTTTGACTCCCTGTCTTAGAAAAGGCACATATAAATTATGTGGGACAGACACTTAAGTAATTGCCAAGGCGGGGCAACCCATTTCACCACTTTGTGTCTCAGCTTGGGGGCAGGGCTCAGAAAGGGGACAATGCAGCTACCTGGCTTCTGAAGGTTTGCCTGGAACTCGCTCCATTTCCAGTCTCTTCACCCACTTCTCATATGTGACTGATGCCTTCCCAGCGGTTGCTCTGGTGGTGAATCCCAGAGTGATGGGTTTGTATACTTTCTAAGTCTGTCCCGGCCTTTTATACAGACTCTCCCCAAAATCGGGCAGTTTCTTCTACCACCCCAAACCTCACTGGTTTTCACAGCCAGAAGTTATGGGGATTTATCTTCCTGGTGCTGAAACCCTGGGATGTGAGGTCTGGTCTGGGGCTGGGATCTCTCACTCCCAAGGTATCCCTCCCAAATTTTATCGACCACATGTGAATGTGGGACCGCTCAATCCACCACCTCAGCCACCACTTCTCCACGCCTCACCACATCTCTGTGCCTCTCCACCTGTTTCTGTAACTCCACCCCTCCTGCCCATCTGGATGAACGTGGCTTCCTTAAATCTTTGGTTGTCGGATTTTCACATAGCTTGGTTTTCTGATGATTCTAGTGCGTTTTTGTTTTGAGATATCGTTGTAATTCTCTTGGTGGTTGTGTGAGGAGGTAAAATGTATCTGTGTATGCCTCCCTCTTGACTGAAACTCTCAAAAATGTATTTAAAAAAAAATGAAAACAGGTCTTATCAGGTTAATCTTTAAGTTTCCCTTCTGTTGAGATATAGAAATCAATCTTAAACACATCAATTAAGGAATAATAAAATTACAGAATACACAATAAAATATTGTAGAGCCATCAGAAATAACTCTTTAAAGATTTTTTATGATATGGAGATATTCTAATGATATAATAATGTTGAGTAAAAATAATATATAACTATAAATAACTTGGCAATATTACTAAAAGTTATTGAAAATTACCAGAAAATGAGTAGAAAATTAGTGAAAGGAAATGCACACAGAAAAAAATGTCCATGGCTTATTTTTTTCTTCCTTGTATTTTCTATAACTTTCAGTTTATAAATATTAACATGTATTAATTTTATAAAATGAAGAAAGTTAAAGCTTTCCCCTTTATTTTATTTACCATTGTCAGCTCATCATTATTTCTCATCTGAACTATTTTAAATTTTATTTATGTGTTTTTAAATAATTCCTTTAAAATTTTTTTAAAAGATTTTGTTTTTTTATTTTTAGAGAGACAAAGGAAGGGCGGGAGAAAGAAAGGGAGAGAAACATCGATGTGCAAGAAATACATCCATCAGTTGCCTCTCGCTCACCCCCACTGGGGACCTGGCCTGCAACCCAGGCATGTGCTCTGAGTAGGAATTGAATCTGTGACCTTTCGGTTTACAGGCCAGCACTCAACCCACTGAGTCACACCAGCAAGGGCTATTTATTTGTTTTTAGAGAGAAGGGAAGATAGGGAAAAAAAGAGGGAGAGAAACATCAGTGTGAGAGAAAAACATAGACTGGTTACGTCTCGTAGGCACCCCGATCCCAGAGATGAACCCACAGCCCAGGCATGAGCCTTGACCATGAATCAAACCAGTGACCTCTTGCTTTGCGGCACGATGCTCATCCCGCTGAGCCATACCACTCAGGGCTCATCTGAGCTATTTTAATTGACTCTTTGTTTTCCCTTTACCTCCAAGCAATCCTCTATATCAGAGGTCAGCAAACTGTGGCCCCTAGGCCCAACTGGGATGCTGGCTGTTTGAATAAATAAGGCTTTATCAGAACAGAGTTATGTCCATTTGTTTATATGTCTATGGTTGCTTTTGCTCTATGGTGATAAAGTTAAGTAGTTGTGACAGAGACTACATAACCTACAAACCCTAAAATATTACTATGTCACAGGACTGGGACTAGGGTGGCAAATGAGGTCCCTGGAGTAACCTCACTGGGAGAGGCACTCACTCTCAGGGCAATATTGTGCTCAAATGTGTGCAGCACTTAACCAGCCTTTATATGCTTATGTCAGTTTAGGCCTGTGAGGAACAGATATGAAGAAAGAAGTAGATATGCAAGAGACTCGTTAGGGAAATGCCCATCAAGAGTAAAGGAAAACAGGAGCAGGAATAGGTGTGTGCATGCCTGTGCAGGGAGGGGGTCGGGGATGTCAGTAGATCAACATATAGGTATGACTCCAATCAAAGGGGAGAGGGACGGAGCAGCCTCTAAGTACAGTGTTGTTCTGTCACAGGCTCAGTCTGACCAATGGGGAGCTCGAGAGCAAAGTTGACAGTGGAGAAGAGCCCACGGTGAGCAGGAATGGCCTGGATTTCACACTCCTGCACGAACACCATGATGGGTCCACAGGTGCGACAGCTAGAGGCTTTCGGCTGCATATATGCTTCACAGAAAGGTCTTTTGAAGTGATATCTGAGCGGCACATCTCCATGGCCACCACAGTGCTCATTCCTACTTACCTGTGTGATCTGAGATGTGTGATGAACAGTGTGGTTGTTTTCCCCAAATGGTCACATACCACAGCTTTCGGCTCAGACAAAATGGACTTCGTGTTGGATCAAGGCAGTCAGGAGTAGGTCATCTCCACTGCCGCAGTGACTGGGGCTCAGAGGGTTCAATGAGAGGAAAGTTCAGTACTTCCATTCAGTGGGTATAGTTAACAGAAGGTTCTGTCTCCTTGGATGTGAACAAGGAAGCATATAACCCTGGTTGATGCTGTTAGTCTGCATTAGTCAAGAGTACATTCAGCTAAAAGTAAGCAAAACACCTGATCACAGGTTCATTATTGTTTATTATTGTTTAAGAATAGGAAGATCAGAGATGAGAGTTTGCTGACTTGAGTTCAGTCGTTTTGAGGAGACATCTTGGTGGTTCACACTTGGCATCATTATTGCAGCAGCTTCATGTTCAGAATTCCTATTTGGCATCGGGGCAGAGGATGGCACTATTTCTCTTCCCATGCCTTCCATCCATCAGGTATGAAAAGGTCATTCTCAGACACCTTCAAAACAGGACTGGGTTACACACCTACCTCTAAACCAGACCTAGGACCCACCTTCTCTGAGATCAGGGAATCACTGTTATGCACAAAACACAAGTAGGGACCCACTTAGTGTACAGGTGCCAAGGGGTGGGGAAATGGCTACCGGAAGGACAACAGTAGAACTAGCCACTTAGTTATTGTACAAGGCCAGCTGAATGGTGAAGCTGACAAAGAGAAAAAGATGGAGATGAAAAAACATAGAGAAATGGAACCAGAGTTCTTGTCAAACCACACTGGAAGCTCACTCTGCCTGAGAAACTTTCTGTTATGTGACTCAGTTTAACCTCTTGGTGGTCAAGTCAGTTTGAACTGGTTTTCTCTTGCGTACAACTGACGACTCCTAGTTTACTGAAGGGAAGAGGAGTTTCTTCGTTTTTAGACTTTCCAAGACAGAGTAGCAAAGTTGAAAATCAACTGAAGGAATTGAGATGTATTAGTTAAGATAATTTGGGTTGTAAATTATAAACAAACAAACAAAAAATCCCTACCCCGAATAGACTAAACAGTGATGAAACGTATGAACTCTTGTGGCTGGAAACGTAAAAGTAGGGCAGAGCTGCTGAAGCAGCTCAAGGACATCATGCAGAACTGAGATTCGTTCTGCCTCTCGCCACTGCCATCAGCACCCACTTCGGCCTAGGGCAAAGGTGGCTGCCATTAGCAACAGAAGCTACACCCAACAGGAGACAGAAAAAGCGCAGAATCTAGTTTTCTCAGTTTAAGTGGGGCAGTCCAGATCAACACATGAAGGAAATGTCTGTGCAGGGAGAAGTGAGGATGAGATTTGGAAATAGCTGGTGTGAACACATGTGCACACACACATGCACACATGCGCATGCACATACACATGATTATACAGCTCGTGGCCTGTGTCTTCAGTTTAGAATAAATCTAGTCTCAAATACCGCTTTCATCACAATTACATAAATTAGTGCCTGCTGTTTACCACATGCCTGTCACTCTTCTAAATAGCCGTGCATGCACTATCTCATTATATCCTCACAACTGCAATGACATTTGAGACTGAATCATCTCGGCTTTGTAGAGGAACCACGTGAAGGCACAGAAATGTTGAGTATTTTGGGCAAAGTCACACAGCTAGTAAGTGGCAGAGCTGGTATTTCACTGCAAGATTCTGAGTACAAGTTTTCACATCAAACAGTCTTGGATTTGGACCTTTGGCTCTGTAATTTCCCAGCTGTGCAACCTTGGGCAAGTCACTTCACCTCCCTGAGTCTCATGTTCCTCATTTGTGCAATAGCACTGTGTGATAGATTGTCGTCTACATCATGGATATGCTCTTCACTGTGCTGGAGTTCTCAAGATAGCATCTCACGTTCAGTGATTCCCTAACAGGACCCAAAGAACTTAAAAAAGTTGTTTTACTTTCAGTTATAGTTTACTATAGTGAACAAATGAACATTAAAATTAGCAAAAAGAATATGAGGCATATTCTAGGAATACTAGGCACAACCTTCCAGTTATCTTCTCTTAGCAGACTGTGCCGAAAGTGCCAGTTCTCTCAGCAATGATGCGTGACAACATGTACAGAGGATTGCTTAGTTTTCCAGCGTTTCCATGAAGTTTGATCATGTAGGCATGGAGTATATGTGTGGCTGACTGTAATTACTCAGTCTCCTGACCTACCAAGGTCAAACAGATACAGACTGGCCCAAGGTTCCCCGCATCAATCACGTGTCTGGGATGGCCCAAGGCCCCAGGCGTTTGAAGCCATTCTTATGAAGCAGGATATGTCAAGGATGAGTAAGTTATCTCCCAGGAGCCAGTCAAGGGTCAGTCCTTTCTTAGGAATATCAAGGATTTGAACAACCCTGGCCTGCTACTTAGTCCTTTACTGCACCATTAGATTACATCGAATTTGTAGCATTTCGTGGATCAATCTCTGGGGCCTGTCTCATGGGAGTCACTCAGTTCTCTCTCCTTCACCCTCATCCTTGCAGCCAGAAAGCAGCATTTAGCAATTAAGGACTTGAGAGGATTCATCTAGTTTCAACTGAATGATTGATTACCCTTATCCAGAGACTAAGGCTCACTGTTCCTGGCTCCATAATTCACAAACATTAATAAACTGGTATATTTTGGAATCTCGGAACCAAACAGTTTTAAAAACAAAGATTTCTCAAACATCACAGCACTTGTCAGAGCAAGAAATGACAATGGTTTAGGGTTACATTATATAATAGATAATTAAGCTGTTTCCTTTAAAAGTCAGATTGTCTTTTTTTTTTTTTTTCATTCTATTGAGGAACATGTAGACAGACCAAGATGTTTATTTTTTTGCTTGGACTGCTATGCCAGTATTCTCAAAGACTTTTAAACTGCACACCCCACCTCTGAAATCATTTTGACCTAGGTCCTCCAATTTATGTGTAACATATTTATCAATTATGCACACCTATACTACTATACTAAATTAATATGTATGTGAAATATCACACACATTCAACAGAAAGTCTTGAAATAGAAGTTCTAATACCGTCTTCCCTTAACTGAGTGGATCAAGCAGGGGAACCCCTTGGAATACACACCTCTAATGTGGATAGCATTAGTCTCCACATGGGAACTACACCCCAGTTCCTTTGTGTCACATCATGCTACCCTGGTTAGTCTGGACCTGAGATCTGCACCATTATCACGTCATTGTAACAGCATTGAATCGTGGAGAATATGATTTGGTAAGGTAGTAGGAGAAAGAATCAATGAAATAACTCAAAGCAATGGAATGCTGACCTGAGTGGCAAGGGGACTAGGGATTCAAGGCGATTTCCAGATGTTGGATTTGTTGTCCTAGGAGTAAGGAAGGGCTCACAAAAAAGGATACCGCTGGCCTTTAAGATGGATGGAATTGGATTAGGAGGTGGGAGCAAGAAGTGAGCAAAGGCCTGGAGGGAGGATTAAATGTGACCAAAACTGGAGAGAATGTGAAACCAGCCCAAATGAAAGACCCCACCCAGGCCAACCCTGAAGCTCTAAACCTCCCGTCCCATTAGGCCACTAAAGTGATTCAATCTGGTTCCTTTCAACTCTCAGGAGCTCCAGAGGCTGAAAGCTGTCCTCTCCAGCCCCATCTGTCAATGTAACTAAGGACCGTCCATAGTTCCCACAGGACAGTTCCCTGCAAACTCTTTTTTCAAGCTTTTTATACTCTGGCTGGCTTCTTGGCCATTTCCCCAAGTAATCAATCCCAGGTTTTCTCTAGATGGGACTAGATTGGGGAGGTGATGGGAGGGGAGTTTTAGCCAGGATTAGGACCTCCCGGCTATGGTTAGCAATTCATGTTTTCAAGTTAAAAATTTTGCCTGTAAACTATGGATTGTCTTACATAGTTTTCATTTTAAAAGTGTATAGCGGGCTGAGACTGCAACGAGACTCCAGTGAAACATCAATTCTCTCAGTAAACTTCACTTGGGATCATGCCTTGGGAATGTTCCCTCTCCTGAGAAAATGTCTGAAGGAAGGTCAAGAACAGAGCAAGGAGGGTGGGCAGTGTGGCAGGAAGTGTTAATGGACTTAAAAATTAATTGGCATGTGTGTGGTAACAGGAAAAACGAAGGGAACAGATGTTGAGGAGAGGCCAATTGCCAGTGCACAAGGATGGATTGCCTGTCTTTCTGCCAGAGCTCACTCTGAGCTCCTGGGAGAAATGGTTTCACTACCTTAAGGTCTTAACGCAACATTAGTCAGGTCTGTGGGGACTGAGTTTTTGCCAAGGAGATGTCATTCTAGACCAGATATCAAAGAAGCAGTGGAAGCACAGGGCTATGCAGCTTGTGCAAGGTTTCCAGGGTGTATTCTCCTGCAGCACCTCCATGAGAGCAAAACTCAAGGAGCCTGTTGCTCTGTTGGCACTCGCGTGTGCAACCCCTGACACATTAAAGTGCCTCAATCTCCAGATTCAGTCCAGCCACTCTCAGGCTTCAGGCTGCACCCATTATTCTTATAGCATTATAGTCTGCTAGGGCACAGGGGCTTGTGCAGAGATAGGCTTTGGTGTGTAATGAATTCATTCATTCATTCATTCATTCACTCATTCATAACAAAGATATGGTCAGTGTTCCCACCGTACTTTGTGCACATACTTGGCTATGTACTAAAGATATATCTGTGAACAAAACAGACACAACAAGTTTTACCCTCATGGAGCTTACACTCCAGTGGGAAGAGATAATCAATAAACAATACACATAAATAATTTATATATTATGTTGGAAGGGACATGTACTATCAATAGAAAAAAAAGTAAAGTAGGGTAAAGGGGATAGGGAGTGCCAGGGGTGGACTTGGGTGACAATTTTAAATTGAGTGTTCAGGATAGGCTCCTTTGGTAAAGGGAGCATATGGATATTAGGGGGAAGAGTATTTCCTGCAGTGAGAACAGTCAGTGCAGAAGTCCAAAGCTGACAGGTGCACGAGCAGAAAGAGCAAGGAGAAGAGGAATAGATCATGAGAAGAATGGGCCGGAACATCAAGGACCCTATTATAGGCCAATGAAAGTTTAGTCTTTGGCCTTGGGTTTGAATGCAATGAGAGCCATTGCCACAGTTTAAGCAGAGGAGGAACATGATGTGATGTTTTAAAAAGATCTCTGTGGCTGCAGTATTGAGATAAAGAGCAATGATAGACACAAGGAGATGACTTAGGAGGTTAGTGCAGTGATCCCAGCAAGAGATGCCAGCTTGGAGTGGCAGTTTGGAGCAGGGAATTAGCAGCAAAGGTAGGAGGAAGTGGCTGGATTCTTTTGGGCCTGTCCTCCCCTTTAGTTATGTTTGGGTGTCCTAAAGTATAAGCCACTGTGTGATGGCCTTTACGCTTAAGTAAGACACTCTATCTTGCATTTCCAAAATATACTTTTAAAAAACATTTAAAAATTATAGTTGACATGTGGAATGATATTAGTTCAGGTGTGCAACATAGTAATTCAATATTCATATACCTTAGGATGTGATCAGCACAAGTCTAGTACCCATCTGCCACTGGACATAGTTATTAGAATACTGAGAATGTTCCCCATACTATACATGACATTCCCATGGCTTATTTTATAACTGGAAGTTTGTACTTTTTAACTCCCTTCCCCCTTTCCACCCATCTCCCTAACCCTCTCCCCTCTGGTGACCATCAGCCGAACATACTTTTCATATCACACTTCTTATGATCAATGTTGGAAAAATGTGGCTTTAATGGCTAAGGCTCAGGGCAAAGATTAGTAACTGGCCAGCCACGGGCTATATTTGATATAAGTTTTGGTTTTGTTCTGGTATTTTTTAAATGAGCTAGCATTCTAGGTTCACATAAAAATCTGAACTTCTAACTTCATTAAAAATTTGGGATATCTGGCAATGTCATTTCTCATGGCCGCCACCAGCTGGAAATGAGTAAGCTGTTCCTGTGCCATCCAGTTCCTCCAGCCCCTACTCGGGTACTTCCCCAGGTTCACATTACTTGCCTGAACCATGTGGGCATCAGGATTTGTGAAACTGCCTGGTCCAGAAGCAGCTGTGAGAAGAAGCAGCGAGGTGGGTCAAGACCACAGGTGCTACTGTGGCTGTTGGACGCTGGACTATGGGACACCCAAGCAGAAAAGGTTTCAAGCTCATTTGTCTATACAAGTATCCCTTTGGATTTTCTCTATAAACACCCCAGTCTCCCTCACCTTTGTCTCTCTGTCCCCTTTCACATAGTTTCTGTGATGAGATGAACCAGACCTTTTCCAACTTGTGAAGAAGACGCTTCCTTCCCACTCTCCCCTGCAGAAAACCCCGTGGGTCCAAGGTGGGCTTCATGTATCAGGACCCATGGAGTGGGTGGCAGAGGCCACATGCCCTAGACTTTAGGGAGAAGACTGCTCTCTCTTGCTCTTGTTTCTATCATTTCCTGACTTTTCTTGCTTTCTGACTAGTAAGACCTGGAGAGCAAATACCAGTATGAGGTTCTAATCAACAGACTTGAGCCATAGACCTTGAGGCCCCCAGCTCTCTAGGGTCAGGGACTCTGTGGAGGCATCTGGGGCCAAATACCTCTAGACACAAAACATGTGCATTTATTTAGAATTTCGGTTGTGAACCCAGAGTGTCTATTAACAGTCAAAAGGCTGGTGACTGGGGGTTCCGGCCATCTCTCTACATAAGAGATATGAGGCCCTCAACTGAGAGTGCTTAGTCAGAGAGGATTATTTCAAAAGGCTTTATTTCTGCACTTAATAGAAGAAGACAAGGAAAGATGCATTGTGCCCCTCTTCCTTCTTGCTACAAGTCATGAGGGTGGAGCAACCAGGCCTACCTCACCCATGATACAGTGCAACTTCAAGCATACTCCTCCGTGTCCCTTACCAAAATCGTCCACACACTTGAGGAGGCTTGAAATTCTAATACTATTTCATTTTACACTTTAAAATAAGACTTAAAATGCAAACCATATGAGCACCACTCTCTGGCAACAGGATAGCACAGAGAAGACAGAGATGATAAGAGAAAGAATCCAAGTGTTTTCGCTGACTACCTTTTATAACAAATGATAATCAAGCAATATTTGGGTCCAGGCAGGACTCAGAGGAGGGAAACATTCACAAAAGTTTTATGCATCTCTTATCTTTTCCTAATCCCTCTCCTCCCATCACCATAGCAACCCAAGCCCTATAAAAGCAAGAGCAGAGATTTATGAATCCTAAGCTCCTTGACCTTCAGACCACTTTAAGTTTTATTCTGTGCTTTTGAAGAGATTAAGTTACCTAACTTGTACATTGCAGAGGAAAGGTTTCCTATGGTGGGAAGTGGGAAATAGCATAGAATTCTAAGTGGTGAGCTGGAAACAGCAGGGCAGCCATTATTCTAATAACTGGCCACTCACAGCTACTCCAGCAAGGGAAGAAGATGTCAGCCCCCTAACTGAGAATGGATGGGACAGGGGACTAAAATGTTTAAGACTCATTCAAGTTCACATCAATCCTGTTTGAATGTAAGACCCTTTTATCATTAAAATTCACTCCTGCATGTTTAATTCATTATTATGGATAAATATAAACATCTGGGAGAAGTGATATATATGCTCTAATTTTCACTAAGGTAGAAATGACTGACTCAGATCACTCCTGAAGAACAACTTTAAAAAGAGGAAGAACACCAAATCTAATGGCAAAGATAAACACAATGGAGAGAAGAAAAAAAAGTCAACCAACTAGAAAGGTTAATAGGTAATAGATACGGAAAATACTGGAGTGGAGCATTTCAACAGTTTGCTTTTAGACGTGTGAATTAAATTTGAATCTGGAGTGCACTGGGAATGTGGAGTTTTAGGAATGGTCTTTGCCCTCACAAAGGAGCTTACATAGTGAGTATGACAGGGTTTTAAATTCTAATGCATGTCCTGATTCTGGATGAAGTAAGGAGCTCAAGTGGGTCTCAGCATTAAATCATTCCTGGAATGAGGCAAGTCCATTCAATGTGGTTCCCAGATGCCCCTTAACAAGCTCTAATTTGAGCCAGGTGCTCAGGCATGGTCAACTCCCTGTACCCGACTAAGTCTGAGCCGTTGCCCAACTGGCATGTCCATTTTTCTAAGCCCAAAAAAGCAGCAGTCAGTGCGTTAGTGCCAATGGTAATTAGCAGCCCTGCAGAGGTCTGGCCCTGAATGCGTCTGGTGCTGTCTCCTCTCTCCTGCATGGAGCCACATTTGTCGTTGCCCACAAAGAACTAGTTTTTTTTCTTTTTTCTTTCTTGACTCCTTTGAAATCCGAAGAGAAATTTGAGCCCTAGGATGTGAATGACAAAATGATTTGAACCCTTCGAATTCTCAGTGTTCTAGTCTCTGACACAAGGACACAATATCCCAACCAGGAGCAATATTCTGCTTCGGTCAGAGAGAGATTCCTGTGGACAGTACGCTGTTCTCAAACAATAGCGCGGAACAGAGGAACAGGAAGACGAGATAGGCCATCCCGGAAATCCGAGAGAGACGAGTTGGGGGTGAGGAGAGGAAAGACAGCAAACATATGGAAGAGTTTTCAGTTAGGGAGGAAGGAAGCCAAACACAGGGGCCATTATTTCAATTTTCTTCAGTTTTCAGCCTTAAGAGATGCCCAGGAAATACTTACTTCACGCTAATTCTCTTTCCTTAAAAATCTGAAAAATCTTTCAAAACTAGAGAGAAGGAAATTTGGCTTACAGCTAGTTTGGTTCCCCTCCCCGCAGCCCCGTCCTTCAATATAAACTGCATTTGTCTTTTCCTAACCAGGAATTAACTAGTTAAAAACTGTTACATGAGTGGCAATTTCACTAAAATAATCAGAAAATATTTGCTATGCAGAAATCCTCATGAAGTTAAACACCGCACGGGAGCATTTTATACAACGCTGGATTCACTCACTTTTGAACATCCTAGACACAGAGGATGAGGATACCCTCTATTAAGAAGAGCACTCTGGGCTTTATTAATTTCCGCGGTACTTCTTGACCTATTTTCACTTCTTTTTTTCTTTGCTTTTTTGTCAGTAGCATTCTCTGTAGAGAAGCAATTTATGTAACAGAAAAATAAACAGACCAGAATTTAAAGCAACTCTTTTGTTTTCATAAGGCTTAAATGGCTTCTGACTGATACTTCAATGAGCATAGTCTTCAATTTTCATTGAGATAAACATCCTTTGGTAACATTCTCTAACAAAAATTGTCAAACCTCTCACAAGTTGCATTAATTAATATTTGTATCCATCAAGGTGAAAATTGTACTATTTCTATTATGAAGTCATTTTAATCACTTAAGGTAGATAAGGTGTTGAGTGTTCCTTGGTTCACAAGACAAGCCAATCAAAAAAAAAAAAAAAAAGAGAGAGAGAGAGAAAGAGTAAAAAATAATCTTGGATAAACAGATCCAGCAACGCCTTCATACACAAGTGCAAGTTTGTTAGTGCGTGTTTGTGCACCCGGAATGTACAAAGAGCATTTTTTATTTCTCCCAAAATGTCACTTTAAAAACAAAGCAAAATTAAAGGTAAAAACTTGAGAAATTTTATCTTAGTAATAACTCTATCTTTGAGTAATTTTGAGTTGGCCAAAAAGTCCATATGGTTTCTTCCATAAAATAAAAGACACATTTTCCATTTTCACCAGTAACTTTTGATTGGATATTTTGAGTATGTCAACTCTCTCCTGCTGTTGGCTCCTGGTGGGTAGAGGTCCAGGGTGCTGCTAAGAAAAGAGAATTAGCACAAGACATCCCCACAGCGAAGATTTGGCCAAAATGTCAGCTGTACCAAGAAACTTCGCAAACTACTTTTGACACGTTCCATCAGTCAAAGCACCTTCTCCCTGCACTGCACAAATCTTTTTTTGTGTTTCAGTTGCATTTTTACCTTTCTTAAAATAATAAAGCATAATACACCAAAATAATGCACATCTTCTTCCGTCTTCAATATTAAAATGGCTACACAAAAATTCACCAATTTTGATGTTTTTTTAAATGCTCACTGACATGGCAGCTGACACAGTACAATATAACAAAACTTTCAAATTAAGTTAAAGACATCTAAGCACTACTAGAGCCATAGTATGGAAAAAACTAAACAAACTTTTTTGCCAACCTAATATTACCACCTTTTAATATGCAGTGTTGCTTGGAAAATGATTCTCCTAACATACTTTTTGTCTTAAAATTCATATATTAAAATTAAGTGTACTTATGACTTATACATCCACTAGGATCACAGTCATATAGTTTGCCACAATCAAGAAATAAATATATCATTATCACATCACAAGTGGTAAGAAGAATTTGGATACTCACAGCCCCATGGCTATGAAATTCATTATACTTCCCCAGCTCTCGTGGTCTCAGAGTGAATCCTTCTGGGGCCCCATAAAGCACTACACCAATCTCTGTAATCAGTGTCAGTGAGGTAGATGCTGGAGCCATAGGGGCAGATGTGTGAGTGGAGAGGAACATTGCTGGAAACCACTGAGCCTGGGCCTGCAAAGATGGACGGGGGATTCGAACTCACTGGCTAGAGTCCATGGGCTGCACCAAGTCCATCTGAGCAGCTGGCGAGGTGAATGAGAAGCTGCCATTTAAAAATCAGTAGCTTTTACCTAAAAATTAGAAGTTCTAGTTCCTGTTACAAAATTGGATGACCTGACATCACAGGCACACATTCCTTCCAGGAAATGCTGGGCTGGAACGGAAGAGCCCTGCCCTCTTCAGATTCAAAGGGCACATGTTCTGGCTGCAGGGGCTCTCACACTTTGCCTGTCTCACTGCCGCTCTCTTCCTGACTTCTGCCTTGATTAGTACGTGGCCCAAACCACGACTGTGGGCATGAACAGGTGAAATATCTTAACCATATAATACCGGAACTAGAATGAACCCCAATGCCATTCAGCTGGCAAATTCTACCCGGTCTTGGGCGTCCTTATCTCCTACGAGTCTTCCAGGCTCTTCAAAGGTGATCTGGTGTCCTTATGCCCTGAGGGCCTTGTACACATTTCTGTCACTACCCTTTTATCACAATGATGGCTTCATGTGTTTGCCACTCAGAGGTTTGTATATAGCCCCTACTCTCTGCCAGGCTCTCAGCGATCCTAGGATAACACATTCCCCAAAGACATAAAAAAAATACAAGACAGAATAGAGTAAGGGCCATGTTCACGTTCAATTAGGGAAATCAAGAAGGACTTCTTGGAGCCACTGAAATACTTTGTGAAAGTTGCCACAGGAGCAATGAGGCACGGGATGTGGTCCAGGAAGATGAGGCAGAATTTGGAGGAGCATTTAGGGATCACCGAGTTTACAATGTGTCTGAAGCACAAGGAGGACCATCAATGTAGGCTGAGGAGCAGGCACTCGGGTAAATACATGAGAGCCCTTGGAGGTCTTTGAGTTGCAGAGTGACATAATCAGAGCTGGGTTATTGTGGCAAAGCAGGAGGAATTGAGGAAGAGAGACCATGTAATAAGGAGCAAGCATTTGTTGAATGTGCTAGACCTGAGGTATATACTTTTCATCCAGGATTCCATTTTATCTTCACAGCTCTTTAAAGAAATTGCTAGGATTTTCATTTTAACTGCGGAAGGGAAAGCTCTGACACTGCTGGTTAAGTAAATTGCCAAGCTCTCCATCTCTGTATCCTTAACATCTTGCCCAGTAAGTGCTGTGTGAGTATAGACAAAGATGAACAAATGGATGGATGAAGCCAGTTCTGCATTACGCTAAGCCCATGGTCCTTGCCTTCCACTGATGGAAGATTCCTCTTCAACCGGCAAGAACAGGCTTCATAAAGGTCTGAACTGGGGCTTTAGTGCCAAGTAAAAGGAGGGCCAGCAGGACAGAGCTGCTGAGCTAGTGCCACACAACATTAATGAAGTCTTTACTAGGGAGACCAACTATTCTGACTGGCCTGAAACCAAGGGGTTTTGGGAATATGAAACTTTCAGTGGTAAAACTGGAACAGTCTCAGGCAAACTGGGACTGTTGGTTCTCTTAACTGGAAGCCCAGAGGAGTCATGCATTCCAAGGTGGGTAAGTAGAGGTTCCAGGAAACCCTTTGGAAGAGAAGTAATGTTATAACTGGACATCAGTGGTTCTAAAACCAGAATCTTCTGGAGAGCTTTTTGAAACAGAGTGCTGGGCCCCATCCCAAGAATTTCTGATGCGGGTGGAAGCCAAGAGTACATTTTAAAATTTTTATTTATTTATTTATTTTAGAGAGAGAGGAGAAGAGTGAGAGACAGAGAGAGAGAGAAAGAGAAAGAAAGATGGAGATACATCAATTTATTGTGTCACTTATTTATGCATTCATTGGTTGATTCTTGTATGTACCCTGACCTGGGACTGAACCTACAACTGTGATGAATCGGGACGACGCTCTAACCCACTGAGCCACCTGGCCAGGATGAGAGTGTATTTTTCACAGGTGATGCTGCTGCTGCCCAGAATCACATTTTGAGAGACACTGTTTTTCAGTGTGCAAAGCTCTTTTGCGGGCTTCAGCTCATTTGCTCTTCATGATGACCTTGTAGAGTGGGCTGGGACCTCTGCAAAGGTCTCTGCTGGACTGTGGAGCTGTATGGTGTCAGATCAGAGAAGAAATGAAAATAGCCGTCAGACCAGACATTGCCTTGGAGTCCAGTCCCTGGAGACTTATCTCTACTTCCTGGTCAAGAACAATCCTAAGACTCCAATACCCAATACATCCTTGTACCCTAAGAGAGTTTTATGTACAGTGAGTTCCGTCCTGAAGTGCTAGCCTTCATAAAGTCAGTCTTTTCTAACTAGACAGAATCCAGAAAGTCCTGCACTTTCTCACCAGATGTGGAGCAATTGGTTTCTTCTTCCCCAAAGTGCTCTTCTAGAAGTTGCCCCTTTCTGATGTTTACAGAGATACCTGGCAACAGGAGAGGAGCCATTCATTTGCGATTAGCAATCTTCCAAAAGCACCCCTAAATCTGTATCTGACTGTCTCTGCATTAAGCCAGGGCTTGCCTGCATTAGCTTTGATGCCTAACAATTGAGGATGCCAGTTAGATATAGGCTACTAACTTGTACAAAAGACACGAGAAGAAAAAAAACATAGTTTTATGTATTCTTTGTAGTTTATAAATTACTTTCATGGGCCACGTTTTGCTTACTCCTTTCAAAATACCTCCAAGTACAATCATTACACGTTTTATAGATGAAGAGTATAAAGTGACATACCTTAGAGTTGTCAGCTAGGAAACAATAGTGTTAGGACACTTCTTCACTTCTACCCATTGTCTATCTCTACCGGTTGGAAATGCAGAAAGTCAAACCAGCCACATTCCTTCATATGTGTATCACCAAACATCCATACTTCTTTTATACCTACACCTGAATGTCAGGTCTGCAAAATATCTAGAACATAGCCAGCCCTTCAAACGCAGACCATAGTGAATGATCCTTTCTTTCCTGTAGATCTTCAACTACTTTGTATTATAAATTTCACATGTACATGTGTATTTTTTTCCCAAATAGATAGTGCTATCAGAGAGAATCTTGCATTCTTTCTATTCTCCCCAAGATCCTAGAACAAGGCTATGGACATAGCAGGAGCTCAGTGAGCATGCGCAGAACATTCGTGACTAGCACGTAAGAACCTGGCCTTCAGGCAGCTCTCTAAACGCCGGACAGAGTGAGATGTGCGGTAGTTCCTGTTGCTGCTGTTACACATGGCCACAAACCTAGTGGCTGAAAACAACACAAATTTATCTTACCACTCTGAAGGTCATAGGTTTGAAATGGCATTCATGAGCTAAGACCAAGGTGTTGGCAGGACTGCGTTCCCTCTGAGGACTCCAGGAGCATTCCTTCCTTTGGCTTTCCCAGCTTCTCCAGACTGCGGGCAGGCCTTAACCCACAGCCCCTTTCTTCCCTCTTCAAAGTCAGCAACAGGAATGATGAGTCCTCACATTGCATCACTCTGGCCTTTTCTTCTGCCTCCCTTTTCCATTTCCAATGGCCCCTATGATTACTTTGGGCCCACCTAGATACTCCATGATGATGTCAGCTGACCAGCAATCTTAAGGTAATTTCATCCACAGCCTTAATTTCCCTTTGCCATGTAATAATGTATTCACGGCTTTTAAGGATTAGGCTACAAACCTCTTGGGCAGGAAGGGTGACTACCACACCAACGGAAGCAGAGAGTAAAATGTGTCCAGAAATGGGTAAAATACACATAAACAAAACTCACTAAAAGTGTCTACTACCACTACCTACTCTTTGAGCACTTACAAGGTGTCTGGCTCTGCGATAAGGGCCTTATGTATACTTTTGCTCATACATTTAATCCTCACACCCACCTACTGATATTAGTATTAGCCCCATTTTCAGATTAAGCAATAGAAGCAAAGAGAATTTATGACTTGCTTAGGATCCACAGAAGTGCTCAGCAACAGAGACAGAATGGTGCTGTCCTCGTCACTAGAGGCCACACCCGCCTCCTGGGCTCCCTCTCAGCTCTGCTCTGCTCTGCGGGTCACACATAGCCTTGCATTTTGGTAGAACCCCCTTTTCTGTGATGCCCAGCCCAGGCCCTGCTTAACTATATACAGTGAGAAGTAGGATAAAATGAGACCTGGCAAAACCCTCCTGCAGGTAACTCTTAAGGGATTTGTTTTTCTTCTTATTCTTGTTGTTCAAGAAGACAGATGATAATTAAAATGTCAGAGCCCTTCATGCTTCTCTGATCAAGATAACTACTTTACCACAGGTAACTGAAAGGAACGGAGGGAAATGTCTGCTCTGGGGGGAGGTAGGGGATGATTCTGAGAAGGGGGGATACTGGGGAACCATTCGCCCTCAGCCTGGGGGAGGGCCGACTGCAGCCCCCGCAGATCCAGGGGGAGTGCTCACCCACGTGCTCCTCGGGGAGCTTCTTATCCCAGCCCTCCTCCCAAATCCCCATCCCTACCAGCTCCAAGGGAGCCAGTTCCCAGTGGATCCATCCAACAGCTTGCTAATTCCATTCAGTCTCTCCCATTCAGTTAATTCCCAGTTTTGGTAACAGAACACAGCTGTCAAGACAGGCAGCTGCATTCACTGCCTCTCTGCCTCTATCTCTCCCCCTTCTCTCCAAGTTAACTGAGTGGATCGCATACAACCTTCTAGCGGAAAAGCAAATAAAGGTCTTGGATAAAGTGAGAGAAGAAAGGTGAAATGAACTTGTAGGAGCTTGAGAGTGTCAGGTTGGCTGGAGACAATGGAGAGAATTCTTCCCCATCCTCCAAGACCCAGTTTAACATTAAACAGTCTCCTCAACACCCATGTGCTCTCTAGAACAGTCAGTCCTCATACTTACTGAGATAAGAAAGCAGATTTTAAAGTCCCAATCTGTTGACAGCTTTGGGGGCGGGGTGCAGCGGGTGGAGGGATCAAGCAAAAAGGACTCATGGACAAGGACAACAGTGTGGTGATTGTGGGGGGGAGTGCAGTGGGTGGAGGTGGAAGAGGGTATAAGGGGGATAAATGGTAATGGAAAAAATACAATAAAAATTAAATTTAAAAACTTACAAATAACATTAAAAGAAATAATGAAGTTCCAATCTGTTGGGAAGAGTTCTACTGTGCCCACCTAGTGAGCAAGCTCACACCGCAATGACTCACTGCTGGGAGCAGCAGGGCCCAGCTTGGCCCAGACCCTGCTCAAGAGACCACACGCATGGGTGTCGAGGCACTGTCTCAGTATCAGGTTGCTACGGAAATTCCCATATACTCTCAATTTCTGTATTTATCCCAGGGACTAAGCCACAGCGTCCTCAAAGCTTCATGGAAAAAGGGTAATCTGCACAAAGATGTGTAAGGCATGCTAGCCTGGTGACTTTCTGGAGCAAGAGTATTTGGGGCAGAATACTCTTTTGGAAACTGCCCTATTTTACCTCCTTCTAGGCTTGGAAGGTGTGGAGTTGGGGTTGAGTTGTGTACATGGTGTGATTGTCTCCTTGAAAATCCAGAACGAAGGCAGGAGACAGGGTGACTGGAACTGAAGGAGTTAGGGGAATATTTTTAAAGATGAGGCCCAGCAAGTAAGGGATGACAGTAGGCTGCATTGGGCACTGTGGGTTACTGAAGGATTTCTACTTTTTTTTCCTGAGTGAAATGGTGTGCATTGTGGAGTTTTGAGCAAAGGAGGGGCATGATCTAGCTGAAGTGTTAGGTGGGCAGCGCTAGAGACAGGAAGACCAGTTAGCTGCTGCAATAGCTCAGGCAAGAGATACTGGATGCTCAGACCAGGGTGTCCATCCCAGGGGATTGACAAGAGGTGTTTTGAAGATAGAGAAGGACAGGATGCAAGAGAGAGAGAGAGAGAGGGCCTGGGGTTGGTGCCATTGTTTTTGGCCTGAGCAGTGGGAAGGGGGGCGTTGCTGTCACCGAGTTGGAGAGGGCGTCAGGTGAAGCAGAAGTGGTGGGGAGGAATCAAGAGTTTAATTTCAATGTGTTGAGATAGAAATATCCCACAGGGCTCCAAACAGCTGCTGAGAGGCAGTTGGGTATACAAGTGTGGAGTGTGGGAGAGATGACTGGGCTGAAGTCATAAAGGGGGAATTGTCAGTATTTCAAGACATGGGGTTCAATGAGATCACCAAGGGAGCAAATTTAAAGAAGCTGCTCAAGAACAAAGAGATGAGGAAGAAGAGGAGGAAAGGGTAACAGTGGGGGAGGAGGAGAACAAGAGTATAGTGTCCTGAGAGCCAAGGGAAGAAAGTGTTTGAAGCAAGGACTCAGGCAAATCGCCCAGCTTCACTTCCTGCATTTGCTAAATGGAGATGTTAATGCCTCATGTGAGGTTAGGGTTTATAAATACTATAGTCAATCCACGTAATAAATATGTACTAAGTGTCATCACTGTCCTAGGTACTTGAATTTGAATAGCAAAAGTTCTCTATCTAAAATAGGAGGTCACACAGATGTAAAACACCTAGCCCGGCCCCAGAGCCCAGAAGGCACTCTACAGATAGTGTTTCTGAATAGCAATTGCCTATGTGTGGTCTATGTGGATTCACACTCTCCTTCACTCCTCACGACCAATTAAAATTATTTAGTGCTAATTAGTTGGTCTGGGAAAGCAAGGGACTCTTTCCTTTCCCCACCACTCCTGCCATTTTGGCCCAATGCTCAGATACTCCATAGAACTTGTGGATTTCTTTCTTTGTTAGGGAGTAAGAAGGGCCCACCGTGGGAATTAGTAATGAGACTTACCTGGGCTGACCCAAGTGCCTTCAGGGCCTGAGGCCACCCCAGGGAGGCCAGAAGCCCCGTCACTCCCTGTACACACCTCAGCCCCAACGCCCCACTTCCCAACCTAAAAGGAGGTGAAATAAGGCAAAGGGCAGTTTCCAAAAGAGGAAAGAAATCAAGGGAGGGCAGGCCCACAGCTTCACCCATGGCCCATGGACAGGATGTAGAGTTCGTAGCAGGTACACTCCCAGAATGTACACGCGTGTTTATGTAGAGGGAAGATTTACTCTTCCTTTTTGCCCCAAGCCAAGCAGCCACCTCTTTTGCCTGCTCACTAGACGAGGATTCCAGCAGCCTGCAGCCCGGAGCAGCACTTTTCCTCCACCCCCACCCTGCCCCTCTCCAATCCTCCTGTCTGCAGGCTGGATCTGTCACAGGGTCTCCATGGGCAGGTGACCACAGTTGCCAAAAGTCCCCGGAGCCCGGGTAAGCCTCCTGAGGAGGCAGGCAAGGTGGCGCAGCTCCCTCAGCTGTGTTCTCTGTCCCCTGAGGTCGCCTGCCCACCTGGGCTGCCGCTGGGGGAGGCTCCCTGGGGCCAGCTGTTTTCTTCACGAGGCTGGGTGACATTGCCCAGGCCTCCAGTCTCTCACAACACCTTCGTTTTGATCTACAAAAGTCTGCTGAGTTTCTTCTGGGCCTTGTCATGTTAACAAAAACAAATGTAATAATATACACTTGAAAAGGCTCGCCTGTCTTGATATTTTAATAAGCTTTTGATTCTACCGGGACCTCTGAAGCTTTTAAAAGTTTAAAGTTAATAAAGAGACTAAGAGAAAAAAATATGAATTGTTTTTAATTATTATTATACAGGATTAACCAAGCCAGTTGTGTATAATTAGACAGTAGCTACCTTGCGTCGTCGAGGCAGTAAATAGGTCCACAGGGGAGCTGCCAGAAGGCTGAGGTGTTTACAAGGCACTGGAGATGTTTTCACCAAGCACATAATCCCCGTTGCAGCTACTATTGCTTTTATAATGGATGTGTTCATTACAGCCAGAGACTAATATGCGTATCCATCATCTTTCTAGCGCAGATGCCTCTGAAGTGGGGGATGGCAGTGGAGAGTGTACGATATAATTTTGTGGTGAAATTATTAGGAGAGCCTGTTAGTATGCAGCCTTTTTGTGGTTTTATTTTTGTTGTCATGGCTGAGAGGAATTTTAAGAAGTTAAATAAACAATTGCCAAAGGAGGCAGTAATAATTAAGATATTGCTAAGAAAGCTGTTTTTGCTTTTTTTTTTTCTTAAATATCTCCAGTCCTGAAAGCAATGGGCCAAGAGTTGTAGGGCTTTGTCACGAACCAATCTATGACTGCAGGGAATTCGTTCACTAGTTTAACATTCATTGAGTGCTGACGTGTGCCTGGCATTGTCTAGTGCTGGGGAGAAGTGAGCAAGATGCACTGGACTCCTCTTGCCAGGTGTTTTCAAACAGGACGCCCCTCGGAGTCACCTGGGAAAGCTTTCAAAATACAGCCACTGAAACTCCAGCCTGGACTTCATAGGGCTGAGAGCATTTCTAGAGTATGACCTGCGCATATGAACTTTGAGAAAGTGTTAACAGCGATTCCGAGGTTTCTGACTGGAGTGCGTGAGAGATATAATCAAGTCATAAAGTAGGGTGAGTGCTACGAAAAGGGAAGTGTTGGCTGCTCGGAGCTTCCAGCCCGGTATTTTCATAGTGAGGGTGAACACGGCTGTCCTTCACATCTATCTTAGGTCAGGATTCCTGGGAAGCACACTGAGGAGGGGCATGAAGGAAGTTTATTGGGGTTACAAACCATGGTTGGAAATGAAATGGACCAATGGAGTCATTGGCTCCTCCTTGTCAGGGGTGTGACTTGGGGCAAGGCAGTTTTCTCCAGTTCACAGTCAATTTCTGGAGCGAGTCTGCTGACAGCGATGAGCAGCCACCTCTACCTGCACTCCCACTGGGAGGAACGAAGACCTTGGGCCTGATGCTGGGGGTGGGGGGTCTGGGAGGCACGCCACAGCATCCACTGCAGCACCCCACAGACACACAGGTTGAAATGGAGATTGGCAAGTACTTCAGAAAATAAGACGTTACTCATTTGCTATTGTTAACCCTTCAATAAATTTGCTCTTGACAATGGCTTTTGAATTTTATTTATTTTTGATGTGAGAATAATCTGGCTGTGATATATGTCACCCCATTATTACCAGTGTTGATCAGACTGAGTTGGCTGGCTAGGCAAGCACGCTATTCTTCCCCCAAAGCTCCCAAACCTGCACCTGGCTAAGAAGGTGCATTTCCAGGGAGAGAAGACAGACTGTTGATAAGAGATATAAATGAGGCTGAGCTCTCCTGCTACATGCTTTAAACAAATTTGCAGCTTCCACTCACAGTCACCCTGCAACTATGTAAAAAGTGATGGTTCTTTAATTTACATTTGTTAAATATTTTTCTTGATTTTCCTCCTAAGGATGAACTGCTAGAGTTTTTTCATGCATTCAAAGACTTTAAAACCTGTGTTTCTTCATTCCAGCCTGGAAACAAAGGGGTTAATTAAGATGTCCTTTAAGATTTCTCTGGCTCAAACATTCTGCAGTTCCTCTAGTAAGTACCTGGGACTGAGAATACCAGATTTCTTCCCAGACAAGAACAGGCAATGTAAGGAGACTTCTGCGAAGAAGCCTGTTTTGAAATAACAGCGTTAAAAGAAAGGAATGTTTAGAAAGTCATTAAAAGGAAGTGCCACAAAAGTCCTCTAAATCACAACAAAGTGGAAGGAGATTTTCCCCACGCAGCTCCTCCAGGGCCACGTCTTCCTTGTCTGCTCTGTGGAGCAGGGAGGGCCGATGAGAGGTAAAACACAACTGTGGGAGAGGCGGAAGTGGGAAGAAGACATGGATGGAAAGTGGGTAAAAAGTTGGAGGGTCCTCCAGTGTCTTGGCTGGACACCTGTTACCCTCCATCCTCATGTTAACCCACGTTCCTGACAGAGTCAAGCACTCCAGGTGAGAAGTATAATTTTTTTTAAAAATTGTATTTATTTAAGGAGCTATCTCTCATCAAGGTGCTCCATTTCTCAACACGTTCAAAAACATTTTATACCAGAAATGCTCCGTGCAGCTTTGCTTGAGCCTAGTACTCCCTGATCAGGGAACTGCAAACTACAAAGCAGTTCGCTGGGGCATAGTGAGCTGAAACACAAATAGTTAGAGCTAGACAGGTGCCTGGACTCGAGAATGTTGGGGGTGAGCTGAGATGGCAAGCTGGAAAAGAGTTTTTAATATATTCATGTGGCAAGTATGGTTTTTAGGACTGCATTTCAACCACAGGCCGTTGTATCAGACAGACAGGCATTTGCATTAATACATGTGTATGCGGCATTTCCATCATCTCCTCCCCTTGGAGCTGGAGAAGGGGCCACGCAGACCACTTGCCAGGCCTGGAACCAGATCATCATGGGGACCTGAAAGGGAATTTAGCAGGTGGGGTAGCTACCAGGATTTGGAGATGAGGAAGAATGAATAAGAAAAGATAAAAGAATAAGTTTGGAGCACAAGTGGCTAGAGGAGTGTTAATGTTCTGCCCCTATTGTGTTATACAGAAAGTGGAGGCTGAAAATCTACAAACAGCCCTGATACCTGGCTGTAACTGTAAGGCACAATAGGAGGGATTTAAAAAGAAAACTTTGAGACAGGCAGTAGAAAAGAGACAGAACTTCCACATTCCCAGGGGAAGGGGAGTACACTCAAGGCATTTAAAAATTGAGGTTGGATTAAACACTAGGAAATATTTCCTGTTGTTGGCAACAATTCTATGTTGGCCCCCTGGGATGGGGGTATGTCATCTAACAAGACATTTTCATTTCTAATTTCTGTAACTTCAAGGAAAATCCTCCCTGAATTCTCTACTACACTCTGTGGTGTTTACTAAGTGAAATAACTTAGTCCCATCCACAGCCCTCACTAACGTACTATCCACTCGCTCCTCCAAATCAGTAAACATATTCAATGACATTGGTTCCCAAATGCACCCCGACTGCAAAATGCATCACACTGTTAACCTCCCTCCACTCCAGGAGACCAACTGACACTCTGTTGCCTGTTGCTGAGCTGGTTTGGTAAAAATCTCCAGCCTTCGCTGGCTTCTGTCTGGCTTATAGGAGAGTTGAATTCCACTTGTTTTTTCCTGGCTAGTGCCCAACTACCCAGGGTGGTTGGACTGCTGGGTACAGGGACTTGGGGTAACACCAGTTCACTTGAGGGGAAGCCCAAGATTGAGCAAAGAAGGGAAAGAGGATAGAAAAAAGTTTATTGTTCTTGTAAACTCAACTGCACTGCCATTTTTCAGTTCCATTGAGAAATGTCAATGTTTTTTCCCGCCGTCTGGTGGAGGCAGATTTGACCAGGTGTCTCCACACAGAGTGGGTTCTCACAGTTGGGCTGTGTGTGTGCCATAAAGCTAAATAAGGAGCCAGTTAGTCCACCACCCCCCTTTGCTTCTGCCGGCCAGACACACTTCTCCATATGACAGCCTTATAAATAGCTGCTAAGCAGCTGGTCCTCCTCTCACCTCCTGACTCCATCAGATTCCTGCACCAGGAGCCCCTGACAGTCATGCAGCTGGGAGCTCCCCGTTTCCCTTCTTCTCCCCTCTCCATCCTCTACCTCTGACATGTGGCCACCACCTCAGCTATGCTCACTATAACTATTCAGAGACTGACTTGTGTGGGGTAAGGGCTTAAGGAGCTGGGGACTGGGTTTGACCACTGAAGCAAGCTGTCACCCAACTAAACAAGGGGATGGAACATTGGGAGGTACTGCAGTGAGACACCAGACAGCCCATAGTACAGGGCCAGATGGCTGACCCAGCAAAAATCCCAGGAATCATTCTGGAATCAGCCAAACACTATAAATATCCATGGGACTCTGCTCTGCCTCTATCTATATATGTACACGTTTGAGCATAGTTGGTGGGCAAATAAATATAGGATAGAGTGCATTTTTACTAACTTTCCAAGTACCAAGAATGCATGCAGAGTTCAAATGAGGGTAGGATTTAGAATAAGGAAAATATATGAAAGAATTAAAGAGTTGAAAAGCAATATGTAGTAAGGAGGTGATATAATAGAAGTGGTATGTTCTTCCTAAATACTGTTGGCTTTTATGAAAACTCAGACTCTGTAGGGTATCAGAGTTGCAGGAATGGTCACAGAGTGCCAGATTACAAGTACTAATTGAGCACCACTATGTGCCAGGCACAGGGAATGCAAAAAGATATCTCCTGTCCCGGGCTGGTGAGAAAGCCACACAAATAGAGGGCTGGCAGATGCTGTAGAAGGTGCAGTGGTCAATTTTACTGTTGGGAAAGAGCTGTGGGCATTTGCAGAGAGGACGCAGGGCAACCTACGGACAGCAGGAGATTGGGCAGGAGCACGGGCAGTTCCAGTAGGTCTGGGAAACAGTAATCAGTATGTGGTGTCAAAGATCTTGTCACCTGAAGAATCCTTCCACTTTCTGGCTCACCTCACATAGGCTAACATGAATGTTTGAACCTCTCATGGTTTTAATCTCCTATCCAGGGGTCATCCTCGAACCATGGTCCCATCAAGATCATTACCCCAAAAAACTGACACATTTTACTGAAAATGCATAGACGTGCCTGCCACTGAGACACCCTTCACAAAGTGGACCACAGTTCTGGCCCAGCTAATGTTGGACCAGGACTCCCTTCTGGGATGAGCCAACCTAAATACCATTTATTTGGTTGTTTCCTGGGCAGAGCAAAGGCCCGAGGGTAGAGAGAACAGAGATCACTGGGAGGGGAAGGCGGTGGCGTACTGCAGGACTAGTAGGGCCCAGCAGATGGACAGGTGGACAGTGGTGGGAAGAAGCTGACAATATCATCCAGTTGTCACATTCTCTGGAAAGTCTTCCTGGCTCTTCATTATATTTTCTCAGCATACCATGTATCTATCTGTTCTTCACATCCCCATGGTCATCGTGTGATTACTTGTTGAAATCTGTCCCCCCGCTCCTTGAGGACAGTTAGCAGAATGACTTCCCTCCGCATCAAATCTCCTACTTCTATGCCCTACCCAGCATACACTAGACACTCAGGAAATAATATTCTTGAAGGATTATCAGAACTAGTGCTTACTAAGAAGTTTGTGTTACACAATTTAATCTTCAACAACCTCTTCAGAGATAAATAATATAAATCAGTCCCACCCTACAGATGAGTAAATGGAGAACTGAAGGATGAAGTAAGCTGTCAAATGCTCACTAGCGGCAGAGCTGGGATGTGGACTGTGGTAGTCTGGCCCTAGAGCCCGTGGTTTCCCACACTGCATGGGCTGGGAGAGGCCACAGGCTGGGTCTGGGGGCAAAAGAGGAAAGCAGAGTGGTTCAGACAAGGAAAGGCAGAGAAAGTGGTAGAAGAGCGGGTGGGAGGGTATATGAAAATCCTTTCTATCATTTAGGCTTAAGTGGCCCAGGTTTCTGGCTTCACTAGGCTGCCTTCATCTCAGCTGTTTAGAGAGGGTTTAGCCAGTGAACAAGGCTGCCCATCCTTAACAGATGCCGCCCACCCACTTGGACTGGCCCCCCCAGCCAAGCATTGCTAAATTCAAGATGTTGAATGTTTCCTCAGGTGTCCCCTCAACAGCAGATCCCTCCAGCTCCCCAAGCAGGCATCCTTGCTATCACCCCTGACCCAGATCCTGTTCTTGGGAGCTTCTGCACAACAGGTGAGAGGCCAGGTGGCTGGGAGTTCAAGGGTCACATAGTTCCTGAGAAACACAGGAGGCAACACCAATTAAAACTGTCACCACATACTTAAATCTGAAGTGTCCCATAACCTCTCAGAGCCTGGGATTTAGATGGTTCACTGCGAGTCTGATTCGTTCTCTGTTTCAAAGTCATTTCATTATCTGTGAGTCTTAATTTGATACCAAGTAGACAATCTTTGGTCATGTTCTAAAAGTCGAACTGGCTTCCTCAAAGTAGTCTCATAAGCTGAACAGTGATCTGTGCTAAGTGCTCTACATCTGCTGTCTCATTTTGTCCTCATGCTAACCCAATGAGCAGGTCTCAGTATCTCATGTTTACAGAAGAAGCAACCGAAGCTCAGAGGGGTGAGGCTCTTACTCAATGTCAGCAGGGAATGAATGCTGGATCTGGGATCTGGACCCAGACCTTTCTGAGAGCAGAGTGAAAGAGTTCCCCAACTAGGGTTCGGGTTTTAGAGCCCACTATGGCTGACAGGACACTATCTGTATAATTCTTTTTTTTCTATTTTTGGCCCTTGAAGTAAGATTTTGACAGGAAATATTGTAAGGAGTTAATATGAAAATTTATTTCTTAAACAATTTGGTTGTTTAATGAGTCTTTAAAAAAGAAAAGAAAAGAAGCAACCAGACTAAAAGTCCCACCTTGGGCTGCAGTCCTAGTTCCAGGAGGAAGGGGAGCAACGTTGTCTGAATGACTTCCTTTGGGGAAGTTTTTTTGGGGTGCTCAGCTGAACAACAGCTTTTATATAAAAAAATTGAATGTGACAAGGAATTAATCCACATTGTGATCTAATTATTTTTAGAATTATGAGAAAAATGGAAGGTGTCTCAACTATTTAATTTTGAAAAGTGTCTGTGCAAATGAACTTTCATTGCCTTTCATAAAAATTTTTAGTTTTCTTGCCATCTTTAAATGCCATTTTTAGTAGTCACCAGTGTTGCTATTGCTGTCATGTAAGGTCACTGGTAAATAAGGTAGGGTTTCTCACAAAGCCTGACTTTGAAGAACATGTGATAGGTGATGGTCTGGGGTTGTCCAAAGTGTAATTTATCAAATTCCTGAATCAGAATGCAGGAGCAAATCAAAGACCCCGTCAGATTCTTGACTTCCTTTATGTCTCTGAAGGATCTACTGTTAAACAGGAAGAAATGCCAGGCACAGGGAGCTCCCCTGTGGGGTGTTAAATGCAATATTAATCTAACCCTTGAAAAAGTAGACTAAAATAAGACCAAAAATAATCAAAAACTAGTTAATGGAAATGGAGTTTGTTAACTGAATTACAAATATTTGAATTGGGGGAAAAAGAATTCATGTTTGTGACATTTTTTTAAAAAAATAGATTTTATTTATTTTTGGAGAGAGTGAAAGGGAGGGATAAAGAGGAGAAAAACATCTATGTGAGATGGAAACATCGATCTTCTTGCAGGCGCCCAGACAGCTTGTGCCAAGATGAAGGAGCACAACCACAACCCAGGCATGAGCCCTGACCAGGAATCGAACCAGTGACCTTGCAGGACAATGCTCAACCAACTGATCCACATGGGTCATGGGACATTTTTTTTTAAGATTTTACTTTAATTATTTTTAGAGAAGGGAACAGAGGAAGAAAGAAAGACAAAGAAACATAATGTACAAAAGAAATATGAACTGGTTGCCTCTTGCATGCCCCCAGCTGGGGACATGGCCGGCAACCCAGGCAGGTACCCCAACCAGGAATCAAACTGATAACCTTTCAGGTTCACAGGCTGATGCTCAATCCACTGAGTCACACCAGCTGGGGCCAAGCTGTGACATTTTTATAACAAATGTTTTAGAGATGGGAAGGCCTACCTGTCTTTCCCAAAATGTGTTCCTCTGTTGTGATCTCCAGTGACCTGAATTCTGAATATTGAAGTTGATTTTGGGGGGAAAAGGCATTGGATCCAGAAGATACCAAACTCAAGAAAGTAATCTGGGAATGTACTGCTTAAGTTGTCTACTCTCAGGAAAAGTGTTTATCACATCACTTAGTAGAGCACAAGTCACAAGGGAACTACAGGCTTTGCACCAGAAGTAGCAGCAATTCTGTATGGGAGAAAGAAATGAGAAAGGGAAAAACACATGACCTTAATGAGAGAGGATGCCACAGAAGGTGACGAATGGCAAGTGTGAAACTTGCAGTGCTGCGAGAGAGAAAGGAAGGAGCTCCAGAGATGGGGAGAGCCAGGAGATGCTGAATTTTACTCAGCAATTCTGTGGGCCCCTCTGTTACTTGAGATTCTAAGGTTAGTGTGAGCACATGGCTATCTGTAATCCTGAGCATCCATTCCCCTGAATAACACCTTTACCTTCCAGGGAAACACTTGTTCACATCTCTAGTCTGAGGTCTTAAAAACGAATGGGCACCACACCCAAATATCATGAAGGTCTGTGTTCAGGTGGGAGAAAGCAAGGAGGATTTCATCAGTGGAAGCACTTAGGTAAGTGAAATGACAAATTATGGGTTGACCAAAAAGTTTGTTTGATTTTTTCCCTAAGACAGCTCTACTAGTGCTTAGTTAGCTTTAACTTCATTCAGATCAATTTTGTTAGATTGTATTATGACAGATGTCATATCCATGTGCATTTTAAAAAACTTATCAAAATTAGTGAATTTTTGCGTAGCTATTTTAATATTGAAGGTGGAAGAAAATATGCAACATTTTTGGCATGTTATGCTTTATTATTTCAAGAAAGGTAAAAATGCAACTGAAATGAAAAGAAGATTCATGCAGTGCAAGGAGAAGGTGCTGTGACTGATCAGATGTGTCAAAAATGGTTTGTGAAATTACCTGCTAGAGATTTCCCACTGGACAATGCTCCGTAGTCCAGTAAGCCAGTTGAAGTGGATATCAATCAAATTGAGACATTAATTGAGAACAATCAACATTATACCACACAGGAGATATCCCACATATTCAAAATACCCCAAATCAATGAAGTTATTGGTGAAAATGAAAAATGTGTCTTTTGTTTAATGGACAAAACCATATAGACTTTTGGGTCAAACCAATAATTAACTTTCTCAAATTCATCCTCTCTCACGAAGCTCAAGTACAAAGGATTCTTGCACGACAAAGCACCATTTGTTGGGAATAAGAGGTGTCCGTTTGCTTGCTTATCTTTTTTTCCAGGTGGGGATCCAAAAGGTATTCCCACACTAACATGACATTCAAGCAGTTACACATAGGTGCTGCTGTGTATTACTTTGAAATTGTATACATACATCAGTCTGTCTACATGTAACATGAGTGAAGCATGATACTGATTCTTTACATTGATAGCTAGGTGGAAATTTAATAGCAGGACTGAAATAGCTTTTTAACATAAAACTACGTGATAAAAAATTAATTGTCATTTGTGACATTGTTTCAACTTCAAAACATACAAAGGCTATAATTTTATTCATCTTTTTCAATTTTGTCTCTTTGAAATATATTTGTCAAGGAAAGAAAATAGAACATATTTTGTTTAACAGTTTACTAGCTTTAAGTATTTAAGCATATGGTATGTGGGCCTCTATTTGTACTCTTGTCCTGGCCCTCAAAATATGAGCGTTCCTGATTGCAATTGCATGTCTAATTATCACCATGTTACTATAAACTTTAAAGGTGCAATTACTTGTTTTGTTTATCATGAATCTCCAGGGTTTTATATTAACCTGATGTGCAGTTGATCATCCTAGACTGTGTTGAATATCATTAAAGTCACCTTCATTGATGACAACTAATTGAGCCATTGAGTATAGGCCACTGTATGAAAAATCTATATAGATACATACTCAGTGTCATGGACAGTAAGTCTTGCTAAAACCTGGACTCCATCTGTAATATGAGGATGGTAATGTACCCACCTCACAGGATTGTTGTGAAGACTGGAAAAGAGAGTTCCTGTGAAGCACTTAGACAGGGCTGGCACAGAGCGCCCACCCAATGAGTGGTGCATGGGGTGGTAATGCACTAGCAGTCATTGTAATAGTAGTGGTTGTGGATGTGGCGGTGGGGATGGTTATAATAGCAGTACCAGAAACTGATATGAATGTTCAGTACCAAACGGAGTCTATGGGCTCAGATGATCAGGAAAGGTATCATGAAGGAAAACATAAAGGTATTGGAGAGTTAAGGGTACTTGAAAGAACATAGTACTTTAAAAAGATGTATCAAGGGGTTCATGTTCACTGAAAAAGAATTAAAGAATGGTAAAGTAGAGGAACTCATAAGTCAGTGGATGGAAGCAACTGAAAAGGGGACAGGGTGATACAGCTGAATAGTGCAGTGCACAATGGAACTGGCTTGCAGGTAAAGAAGCTGGGGGAGTTACAGTTAAGGAGCAGTGCAGGAAGCAAAGAAGACTGACTCTGAGCCCTTCTGCCAGCCTTGAGGCATACTGGGTAGGAAAGAATTCATAATAGCCGTGACTTGAAAAGGCTGCAGGGGATGCAAAATCCTTTGGGAAAAGCCAAGTGTCAAACAAGGGAGAAAGTTACAGCATACTCTGAGAAAAGATTATAGAGCTGTTTTCCTGGATTGTGGCAATTCCAGACAGCAAGGTAGAAGCATTGATGGTGCCAGACTGAGGTTTAGGGAGCTGGGCCAGGAGCCTGGAAGAAAACAGGTGATGGAGTAGTTCAGCAGGATTGGTGAGAATGCATGTACTGGGGGGCTTATGTTTGCTTCACTGACCGAAGAAACAGGCAGGAGAGGTGTTGTGAGTTTATTTTTACAAGTTTCCTTGGAAAGGAACAATATATCATCTCAGTCCTGTCACCAAATATATATGAACTTAAATAAATGACTCAACTTTCGGTGTCTATCTCTTCACTTAAAATATAAACTCTATCTGTCTATCTGTCTATCTATCTATCTAGATTTGGAGGCTTGGAAAACATAAGGTATGATTTTGATACTCACATATCAAGTTAAGTTAGACTGTCAGTTCAGATATTCCAAACACACCAGTGTTGTATAGACACATGGTGCACCAGCTTCAACTACTTGTTGAATTTTCATGAGACACACTGATTCCGAGCACTGGTACTCACAATAACCTCAACCACTGGTGTGTTGCAAGTCAAACTGGATGAAGAGGTGCATGAAGAGAGGAGAGTGGATGAAGAGAAAGAAGCAAGGCCAGACTTCTGGACGGTTCCATGAAGCCAAAGAAATGGTGGTAGTGAAGGGTGCTCCACAGACAGGGATTTTCTTCCCCACGGGAACCACGGCCCCATTGCATGCCACACAAGGCAACAGCCTTGAGTGGGGAAGCAAAGGCTAACTTAACAGGAGACATAAATTAGCACCATGGAAATATCTGAGGCATAATTGGGTAGAATAGTGATATTACCTCCCTGGCACTCCTGATATTTTTTCCCCCTGGTATGCTTTAATCATACATCTTCCCAGAAAGTTGTAGCTCACTGCAGTTTCTCATGTATTAATGTATCATGGTGAGAGTTGACAGGCTGGGCATTTAATTATCTGAAAATTGCTGTACTTTCTTTGCTTTTTGAGTAATGAACTGGATGTCGTACCAAAGTGTGAGGTACTTACCACTTCTCTGAGATGCCAGGGACTCTCCCTTGACTTGCACAGGGGTTTAGCGAGCCACATACATCCCAAGAGGATAAGTGAAGCAATTATCTGCAGATTTCAGGCAAACCACTGACTCATCTTAATTATCTGGACATAAGTAAAATCCAATTTCAACAAACTTTAAGATGCTGTCCTAATTACTTTGAATATTGAATATTATTTGCAAGAAATGAGCCATCATTTGGGCATTAGATCTCGGTTGCATAGGCTGTTATCCTCGTACTGGTATCTGTTATAATCAGATTTAACCTGCTTGAATCATCTTGAAAATGACCTAAATGATCACTTCATTTTTTTTGTTAAGTATGTAATCCACTTGAAGTAGAGACAAGCAGAAAATGCCCCTGTCAGTAATGAATTTGGGTTTGCAGACAGTGAAGTAGCTAGCTCTGCCACAGTCAAATTATGGTTCTTGCAAAACAACTTATTCTGACTTCACTGGAATGAGGGCAGCAGTGGGTTTGGGCACTTGGCCCCAGTCAGTTTTGCATTCCGGGGCCTTGTTCAGATCTGCTTGCCCACAGTGTAGCTCAGTTGTTCCTTGGCACTGCCTTTCTTTAGCCCGGTCCTTCAGGTGGGCTGGTTATGTGAGTGGCTTCTTTTGCCAAAGTCATCGATCCTAGGGCCTGGCCTTTTCTTTAGTCAAGTTTAGTACTATAGGAGGGTAGGTGGTCCTGCAACTTTACATTTTCAGGCCATTATAAAGGCTTTAATTACAACAAGGCCAGAAGAGGCTAAGCCCTGTTAAGAAACAGAAGAACAACACACCGAGATATTACCTGGAGGCCTAGCACAGTGTCTCATACACAGAGGGTGCTTGAATATTTGCTAAGTAAATGAGAATGCATCTACAGCATGCCCCATATTCAAACACAGCTGCCAGAGATAGCAAAAAAAAAAAAAAAACCCTTCACATGCAAGTATAGTTTACCCAGCTTTTCTTTTCAACTTCAAACCTGTATTTTCAACTACCCAATGGACCCCAGTGTCTAAAGACCCCAGAGACAGCATGAAATCAACATTCTAAAAAGCCAGTGTGGGAGGCAGCCCCTAAAATGGCTCCCAGTGATCCTGCCCCCTTGGATTCATGCCCTGCTGGAATCTCTTCCCCTTGAGGAGGCTGGACCCTGTGACTTGCTTCCAACAAATAGAGCATAACAAAAGTTACAAGATATTAACATGAAGCTGGTTCTCAAAAGACTCTGGTGTCTGTCTTGCTCTCCCTATCTTGCTCTCTCACCATTTCTATCTTTCCCTCAGTCTTCCTCTTTCTCTGTCTCTGAGCCCTTGATGTGGGGGGAAGCCAACAGGCAGGTGGTATGTAGCCCTGTAGAGACACCATGTGGCAAGGAACTAATGCGTTGGCCAATAACCAGTGTGGACCTGAGGTCTGTCAACAGACATACAAGTGAGCTTGGAAATGGGTCTTCTGAGGCCTTCCAACAATCATGTGAGTGAGCTTAGCAGGGGATCCTCCCCCAGGTAAGCTTTGAGATGACTGCAGGTGATGCCTTGATTGTAGCCTTGTCAGGGACCCTGAGTCAGAAAGACCTAGCTAAGCCATGCCTGGGTTCCCAGACCATGGAAACTGTAAGATAATAAATATTTGTTATTTTAAGCAGCTAAATTTGGGGGCAATTTGTTATACAGCATACATAACGAATGCAGACAGTCTGTGTTTTCTAGGGGATCATAACAGCCTGGTAAGTGGCATCCTCGCTCTATACTCTACTTTTTCTCACCACAAATCCAATCATCTTCACCTTTCTAAAGAATAGTTTATGGGTCCTTTTTGCTCCAAAAGAAAAATTCTAAAACGTGGCACAGAACATCCTAGGTCCTTTGTAATCTGGCATTTACCTTCAGCTTTTCAACCCATTTTTATCCATGCTCCCACTCCTACCAGTCTCTGTTCCGACTGCACCAAATTACTAGGATTTCCCAAACACACCACATATTTTTGTGCTCTCTGTTTTGTCCTGGCTGTTTCCTCTGCCCCAAATGCCCCTCGACTTTACCCCTTACCCTCCTGAAGAACTGCTACCCACCTTTCCGGCCCCAGCTCCCAACATTCCTCTCTGTAAAGGCTTCTCTGTCTCAGGCAAAGGGAGACACTCTCCTGGTGATCCCAGGCTTTTCTGCTCACCTACGTCATTCTCTCTGGCTGGACTGCAGGGAAGAAACTGGATTCCTGAGTACGGTCATTAAAGCAAAGGACTGAGAACCAAACTGACTGAGTTCAAAGTCCTGACCCCACCTACTTAGCTGCAAGCCTTGAACACATTTTTTAACCTAAGTTTCAATTTCCTAATTGGTAAGATAAGAATACTAATAGAACCTAAGTCTTGGGTTGTTTTATAGTTAAATGAGATTTGAAAAGTGTTCAGCACAGTGCCTGGTGGTAGTAAGAGTTCAACACATGTTATTATTATTTGTATCTATAACCACAGAAACTAGCCCAGAGCAAAATTTCAATTAGTGTTTCATGATTCTCTGAGAACTATTTGCATTTCTATTGGAAACAAAAGTAGGCAAAGAGTAAATGTTCCAACGGTAGAATTTCAGGCATCATGAACCTTGTTATGCCTCCTCCTGAGGTTGGCCCTGGATGTTAATATGGAAACAGCTAATAAATTAGCGAGTAGGAGAGAGCAGAGTTCATTTATTCACTGGAAACTATTTGTCAAGGTCTGGAAATGAGAAGATTTCCCCATTAATGTGATAAAGTGATTATAGTCTTGAGGGTGAAGAACCCATTTCCTTTTTTTTTTTTTTAAGAATTGCCAGGGAATCAATTTGAGGGCTCTGTCATCTTTGACAAGCTCTTCTGCAGCAGAAGGGGCATCGGCTGAGGAGTCTGAAGAACAGGATTCTAAACCCAGCTCTGCACTGCCTGGTGTGTCTTAGGGCAGGGCCCACGGATGCCATCTGTAAGTGGGGGCTGGTAATGCCCATCCTCCCTAAATCACAGCACTGTCGGGAGGGCTCCGATATATGAAGACAATGTTTGAAAGTTTAAGAAAACAGAAAGGCATGATGTGTATATTTTTGGGGTTTCCTATTTAAATCAGAAATAGTCAAGCACGTGTAAAGACAGCAATGGAAGACATAATTGATTCTGCTTATGTAAATGTGGTGTTTTTCTTATATGCTTCCCAAAAAACTCAAAAGGAAGTCATAAGACTAAAGTCATTTTAAGGAACTTTTTTTTAAAAATTGGAGTAAAAGTGATTTTTCTTTTCTGGAACTAACAGAACACGACTTAAAAAAAGAGAAAGAAACCCCAAGGGACCCAATATTTAACACAAAGGAACTAAACATTAACAGCCCGGAGCTAGCTTCTTTACACAGTGCTTGAGCTCTTGCTGATGTCAGTGGGCCAGGTTGCTCAACATGTAAATACTGGGAGATCTCTGGATCTCCCTGGGGTCTATTTGGAATCTGCCTCAAGCCATTTGTCTTGAAAGCAGCAACCAACCCATCTGATCTTCCTGAAAATCACTCTGTAAGTGGATATTCGAAAGAGTCAAATTCAGAAGACAACAGTAGGTATACTAGATAATCAAGCTTGTCCTTAAAGGTTGATTCATTTCAATAGAAAAAAAAATAATGAAAGAAAACGGTAGACAACCAACATGGTCTACATAGTAAGCAGGGTGTTCCAATTCCAGAGGTGTCTTCTTTGATGATCTCTCAGAGATAAAAATCACTCTTTACATTTGAAACAAAAGTAAACACAATTTTGCAATGCTAAGAACTCCTGTGAAAATAAGGCAAAATAAGACAAGGCCTTCAGACTTGTGAGGAAAATCAGTCTTATGGAAAATTGACAAACTTGTTTAACGTGAAGTACGAGAGCTGAGGGCTGACCCCGGAGGGGTCACCGAGACACCCGGAAAGTCCCTCCCGGTCAGTTCCCTCAGTCTGTTCGAGCACACAATAGCAACGCACAGGGAGCCTGCTGTTGTTAAAGCAGACATCACGTTAAATTAAGTTTTTTTGCCATTGTGTTTTAAATTCCAATTTCTTTTTCTTCATTCTCTCCTCTATACTAAATTATTAAAATCACCAACTGCTCTACAATCAAAAATATTTCAGAAAGCAGTGTTGCCAAAGTTAGATTGACTAAAGTGAAATCAGACAGAAGGAAAGATATTTTGGACATTTCCATGCTTGGTGCATTGTTTAAGAATAAGGCAACATGTAATTAAAATTGACTACTTGCTTTTCCCCCATGAAACCGACGTTAAACTCAGTGTTTGGCCCTGTAATAGCCTAATTTATACCAGGAAGGCATCTAAGTGAAATGAAACACACTAATTATAAATACACTGATTTTCACTTATATCTTGTTCCCTTTAAAAAAATATTTATAAGCTATGGTAAGATGATAACATAAGTAAAATGAGATTTTAATTTGGAAAGCCAAATTAAAAAGTTAGAATGAAAAGACAAAGTAGACTAACTTTTACAACTAGAGGAAGAGGTGCTTATTTTTTTTAAATAAAGAGATTTTACTCAAAATGTCACATAAATAGACCTGCATGGGTAGCTAACCATCCAGTCTGACCTGTACACTTCTCATTTAGCATCATCTATCAATCTGCACATTTCCACAAACAAACCCCACAGATGAAGCAGAAATGTGCTCCATCTGCCTTTACACACAAACACACTCCCTGCCCCCCACCCCCTTGCTGCCTGCTCAGGGCTCTCTCCAGGCCAAGAGAGTTTAGCCAATGCCTGTCAACCCTTGGTCCCACCCCTCATTCCATTATGCTGTCGCATGCATCTGCCATCCTCATTCCATTCAGTTCAACAGTTGAATTCAGTCAACACTTACAGCATAGTGAGTTCCTTCAAGTTCCTTCATGGAAGGGCCCTGTATTCCTGGTAGCACCAAGCAGAATAGTTGTTAAATAGGTGAATCCCCAACTTATAAGATGGATTTATTTAAAAAGAAAATGGGCAGTGGGCGGGTGGTTATTGTTTAATAGGAAATCAATTCACATCTTTTTTTCTTTTATTTATTTTTTATTTTTAAAAACATTTTAAGTATATTTTATTGATTATACTATTACAGTTTTCCCTATTTCTCCCCCTTTTCCCCCCTCCACCCTGTAACTCCCAACCCTCCAGCATTCTCTCCCCTTAGTTCATGTCCATGGGTTATACATGTAAGTTCTTTGAGTTCTCTGTTTCCTATACCATTTTTGATCTCTCCCCATCTATTTTATGCTTACCAATTAAGCTTCTTCTTCCCTGTACCTTTCCCCCCTAGTCCTCCCTCCACCCTCCTTACTGAAATCTCTCCATTGATCTCCACTTTTCTGATTCTGTTCCTGTTCTAGTTGTTTGCTTAGTTTGTTTTGTGTTTGTTTGTTTGTCTTTTCTTTTAGGTTCATTTGCTGGTAGTTGTGTTTGTTGTCATTTTATTGTTCATATTTTTTATCTTTTTCTTAGATAAGTCCCTTTAACATTTCATGTAATATTGTCTTGGTGATGATGAATTCTTTTAACTTGACCTTATCTGGGAAGCACTTTATCTGCCCTTCCATTCTAAATGAAAGCTTTGTGGGATAGAGTAATCTTGGATGTAGGTCCTTGCCTTTCATGACTCTAAATACTTCTTTCCAGCCCCTTCTTGCCTTTAAGGTTTCTTTTTTGTTTTCTATGAAAAAAGATATTCATAACAACGGTGGTGGTTACCTGCCTGGACACATGAAAGCCTGTCTAACTCCCAGTGTCTTTGAAATTCCCTACGATGGCACAGAAAAGTGCAATGAAAGGAAACTGCATTATTGTAAATGTGAGGCATTTCAGAAATGAGTTTTCTATTTTAAAAAAATCTGTACTAGCTTTCAGAGTACAGAAAACAAATTTTACCTTGTTTGGCCCCATGATACCACAGGCTTATTGACCTCGGCTTCTATATGTTAGAAACCAGGCTCACTGAGGTCACGTTACTCACTGGGGCTCGCCTGGTTGGGAAGTGGGGGTTCTAGGATGGGGGTCCTGTGGACACAAGAGCCTGTGCTTTTACCTGAGACTGTTTCGGGATATCTCTGGGTAATATAAGACATAGCATCAAAGCATTGAATTTTATTTAGAATTAGAAATAGAACGTTCACCTGGAACTTCCCCATGTTCCTGATTTCTTCCTTGTGACTGCAAAGAGTAACCACCTTGGAGAAGGACCAATTTATCCTGAAGCAGTTTTTCTGTCAGTGGGTGAGTGACTGGTTAACCATACTGCACTAGGATTAGCAGTTCTTGGTTTCATTTCTAGATAATGACAACCATTTAAAAATTTCCCTTCACTGTGCAGGTTTGGAAATCAACACACTGATTAATCAGAAAAGAGAGGAAGGAGCTGCTAACATAAAAGGAAATGTTTAGAAAGACTGGTCTCATTAGGTTTGGACATGAGTCATCTAAATTTTTATTTGTTTCATAAATAAAAGAGTAAAAAAATCTTAAGACAGTTGTTAAGGCATTAGTTGTACAAGGATTACATATTTTTATCAAGCTTTTTATGCAATAGATTAGATCATCAAGGAAATCAGACTTAAGTCGATTTTATTTCTTTGCTAACATACCAAAAGTGCCACCAAAATGAGTGACACTTGAAAAACTGATTTTAAAATTAAAAACTTTTGAATTCCAGTCCTGTGCTGAAGATAAAGAAACAAAGGCATTCAGATCACAGGTTGCTAACCTGAGTGTCATATGCGAATCTGGTGAGAAACCCAGCATCTCCTAACATTTCTGAGTTCACAATACATCCTCTGTGTGCGGACTTGCTCTTGCCCCCTCCGCCCGGCTCCGTTTCACTCACAATGCACACATAGTTTATGACTGTACCATGCAAGGGTGACATATTACTTTTACTTTGTGAGTAGAATATCGCACTTTCCCACATGTAACCAAGCTGCAAGCTTTTGTGAGCTCCCACGGGAAATCTGTAATGGTGTGAAGTGAACTCCTGTCACTACTCAATGAATTGCAAAAACAGCATCACACTTGCTAAAGACCGGGATCATATCTTGAAAGACTGCACTGATCAAATCAACATCTTCAACAAGATTTGTTGTAGCCAGCCTTGTTTCAATGTGTGAAATGGATATAGTATGTTTAAGAACATACAGTGGGCTATTCCCTTCCATTGTAATCCTGCTAGCTAATCCTTTGGCACAGATTTTTATAAGTATAAAAAAACACAAGGTAAGTTTAGCCAAACACCTATGTTGGCACTCTGCGAGCACTAAACTGACCACAACTGAATATTATGAAAAGAGGATGTTGAAGAGTCCCATAGAACTAAATTCAAAGCCAGGCTCTGTTGCTAAGCAGACATGTGACCTTCAACAAGCTACCTAACCCTCTTAGTCTTGGTTTCTTTCTATGCAAAATGGAGATAATAATGTGAACATTACATTCTTGAGAAGGACCAGGCACGGAGCAGGTACCCCCTACACATTAGTGTACTCTCTTTTCTCCCCTCCTGGGCACCATTCTCCGTTCTGCTTCACGACCCACCCACTTCTCATCTCCATATTAGCCCCCTCTTGAGTATATCTGTACATTTGTAGGCGTCTGTGCCTACGTGTGGATTGATGTCTTTGTACGCATGCCATTGAATATTGAGCCCCATAGTGATTTTCCCTGCAGTACATTTAGGAATTTCAAAGTAACTTCCTTTCTTACATTATTCTACATAGGTAATTTCAAGTTATTTAATAGCTATTTTTATTTCTAATTGGTACAATCAATAAAACGAAATATCCCTTTTAAAATGGATTCCTGACTCCAAACTATGGAAAAGGAACTTGTAATTACAAAAAGTCAGAATGGGTTCCATTTGCCTGAAGCTTATCTGACAGTTTGCTGAACATTTAAGCATATAAAAAAAATAGTGTCTGTTACAAATTCTAACATATTGAAGTAAATATTGAATTGTAAGTGGGAATATTTTGAAAATACTTAGAGGGGATTTTAGAGAGAAAAAAAGAGCAAAATCTCACTGAGGGCCACACCCTCCATTTGCGTATGAATTTTGCTGGCCCTCAGGATGTAACGGGAAGGACAAGGGCAGGCGGAGAACCAGACACATTCTGCCAGGAGGAGTCCCGGCGTTCATCACCACCCTGGTACCCTGGCTTTAGAACAGTCTGCAGTCCTTAAGCAAGGATGTTAGGACACAACCATTTCAAACAGGAGGAACAAACTTCAGTAAACTGAAAAGCAGCCAGGCTTGAAAAGCTGGTGTCAGAATTCAGAGAGTTTGCCCAGGGCCACTCGTCACCCCTCAGTGAGCAGGCATTGATTGCAAGGAGAGATTTTTGTGTATCAAGCTATTTTATCCTTGTGGCAGAATAATATTTTGAAATACCAACCAATGTATTTTATACCCAGTCAAGCAGCTGGGCCACTTCAGCATCACAGCTTCAAGAGAAGGATGCTACACAGTGTGGAAACCAAAATTGCATTTCTGGCTTTTGTTATCCAAAAGCCTGGGCCCTTGAGTGTTCTTAGAAGAGGAGGTAACAGAAAGAAAGCTGTGGATCTGAGTGAGAAAAGGTAGAAATAAATGTAATTAGACCACACTTAACTTCTCAGACTAGAAAAATCCTCTAGTCTGGAGAAGATGGAATAGAGACAGGAAGGTGTCCATAGGATGCTAGGCGGTGGTGCTCCTGGATGGAGGGGCCTTTTGGCCCTGTCTCCTGGGCTGAGCCTCTAGAAGCAGGAAACCCAAGGTGCTTTCCAAAATCTGAGACCAGAGGGCAGCTATGCCCTTTCTCCAAGGGGTGAAATCTAGGTGGACAGGGCAGGACCTACGAGCATCTTTCAGAAACTTTCATATCTCGGCATGGCACATGCATGGAAGGAGCATGGTACCAAGAAATAGAGAGAGACATTTGAGTTCAGGGGTCCAGATGAACAGGAGCAAAGGACTGAAGAGAGAGGCGGAGGGCTGATAAACTCTGCAGAAACCTGAGTGGCAGACCTGCTAAAGACCAAAGCCTTCCCCGCACCCCGCCCGCCCTCCTTCCACACTGCACCCCTGTGCCCCGCATCTGTACGTCACAGGTGCCATCTCAGAGAGAAAGCAAGGCACAACCTTAGATTAATAGAGGGTGCATGTCCTCTGCCTCAGCAGAGCCAGTGCTTAGTATAAAATCAACCAGAAATAAAGAACAATAAACTATCACCACTCTTGCACCCCTGATTTATGATGTGCAGTCTTATCAAAGCTTAATGAAAAGTTCAGAGATGAAACTAGATAGGCTGCCTGAAAGAGATGAGCAGGTGGGGGAAGGAAGAGCTTGGACCTGAGTGGGACAAGAACATCTCCTCCGGTCGAAGTACATCCTCTTCGCTCTCTCCCTGAGTCCCATTTACAGTTCTGTTTCAGTTTTGAAGCTGAGAGAAAAGACGGCACGTCAGAGGTAATTGGGCCCTTTAATTCTGCACTGCACTGCAGTGAGTTCTTAAAGCAGAGTAACTCTGCCGAAGTGTTTAAAAATGAAGTGCAGTTCTCAGCTCACAGTGCCTCCCATTCAGGAACTTCAGTAAGCTCACACTTCTTTCACGTTTGTTCCTTACACCTGAGCATGAAGCTCTGTTTTTGTTTTTTCTTCCATCTGTTCAAATGTGTGTCCGGAGATGGGCACAAAGTGTTCATTCCAAAGCAGTGGTGGTGGAGAATGGAGCCTGACGATCATCAAGGCTTCCTGGCCAGGTCTCAAGCAAGGTCAGGTTTCCCAGAAGGCAGCCTCCGAGGAGCTGTGGATTCAGACCCTCTGACTGAAGCCAGACAGAGCCTGAGTCCAAAGGGGGGACTCTTTGCTCATTCAAACATTGAACGACAGAGCTCAAAGACTCCATGTCACTAAATCAGAATAAAGCAGGCTTTATTTTACAATATGGCATGGGTATTGGTCACTAATTCTGAAGATAGATGACAGATGAGCCATCGATATCCCAGGAAGGAAACAGAATTGACTGAATTTTAAGCAAAAACCTTGGGATGACAAGAACAAATACATTAAGTGCTGTCCAAGGGCAAGTCAATAAATAAAAAGGGAAAGACACACTCCCTGGTGTGGCTGCCAGAGGTTAAGATTGATCACTTTGCATGTGTTATAAGAGAATTTGCATGTAATGCACTTCATACTTTTGCTTCTAACCACACCATTTCTGGCTTACAGAGGAGTGTTCTGACCCTGGATGCACAATGCCAGGCCTGGCAGGTAAGGCAAATGTGTTCCTTCTGGACAGCCTCCCTGTAATTTGTGGTCACTACGAAATCTTTGGTATTGTCTGGGAAGTCGTCTCAGAATGTGGGACAGAAGATGACAAGACCATCTTGGGGCATCTGCAGGGTCTTCTTATGCCCGAAAATGGAGCCTTAGAAGGTGCAGGTCTACCGTGTAGCAGTTCAGGGACACCTGGAAGGCTCCTTTGCCTGCTTCCTCTGATTGCTCCCAGATGCTCAAACCTCTTTTAAATAAATACAGTCTTTCTTTCCACTGTGAGATAGAAAGAATTTTACATTAAGGTGTAAATGACTGATATCTGATGCTTTCCCAAGGATGGGTTTTTCTAACAGAAAATTAGGAGGGCAAGTGGAGTTATTATTGACAGCTGATGTAGTGCCTTGGGGGAGAGAGGGGATTCTGTGTTGGGATAAATGATAAAAAATGGGAAGAGAGTGCGGATGCCAAAACTTGATCACTTCATAATTTTGCACAGGACCAGTCTTACCCAAAAGTACGGAAATGGCTTTGCGGAGCCATGTGCAGCGTCCTTTAGAGGAACCTGCTGGTTCAGAGACTTAGTAGTTCTACCCGACTGATAACAATGTAGGTAGAAATCCCACCAAAACGCCCTCCAAACACGTGTTCTTCTCCAGCTCTGGCTTTCTGCGTTATTCAGCTTTGATTAAGTCGCAGTCCCCACATCTGGTCATCAGAGCTTACTGCGCAGCCGGGAGGGTAGTGGGAAGAAAGCGTCGACATCTCATGGACTTTTTACAAATGAAGGACGCAAAACGTTCTTAACCAAAAAGTTTTTTCATCGTAAGTATCTCAATTCTTCATAAAGTAAGTTATGCATTTAACATGACTTCAATAGAAGTACCAATAGCCCTTTTCTGGACCTAAACGAACTGATTTTAAAGTTCATATGGAAAAAAATAAGCAATCAAAATAACTGGAAATTTCTGGAAAACAACTGGCCAGGGCAGCACGCGTTAGAGACCTGTTCTTGTAGATATTAGAACATAATAAAAAGCCTCAACATTTAAACAGTGTGGTGCCACCAAATAAAAAGACAGGCGTTTGGAACAGAATAAAAATTATGGGAGAATGATAAAATACATATAGAATTTAATATATGATAAAGATGGATGCTTTATACAGAATGTTGGGACAAATGAGTATCATGGGCTAAAGAGCAAAACTGGATTCATACTTTACACAATACACCAGATTAATCATTTAAATGTGAAAAATGAAACCCCAAAAGTACTAGAAGAAAACATTGGAGAATTCTTTTATAATCTTGGTATAGGAAAGGTCTTCCTAACTATGCCTAAAAATTCAGAATCCATAAAGGAACAGATTGATAAATTTAGTGATATTTTAAAAAACAAAATCTTATCCATGCAAAATTAGCATAAAGGGAGTCAAAGGTAAAAATAATTGCAACTCATATACAAAGTGCTAATTTCTCTGTATAAAGAGCTCTTAGAAAAGAAAATGGGCTAAATCCCAAAGTTTAATAAAAAATAAACAAATGACACGAGCAGTTTGTAGAAAAAGAAACACATATGCAAAACATATGTCAAGATTATCAGTATCACTCATTATAAAAGAAAAGAAAATTAAAGCTATACAGAGAAGCCATTTCTCCCTATGAGACTGACAACAATCCGAGGTCGACAGCACAGTGTGCTGGTGAGGCAGGTAAAGAGGAGCTCTTACCTATTGCTGGTCAGAGTGCAAAATGGCAGGTTCTGAGGAGGGGCGATTTGATGCCCCTCAAAATTCAAAATTACAATGCATCTGCCAGACTTCCACTTTCAGCCATGCCAATGTAAGAAAAACAAAATGTACTCTCTCACTTTAAACAACAGAGGAAGAAATATTTGAAGCAAAAGTAACACAGTATGATTGTGATAGTTAAATTTATGTGTCCATCTCCCTAGGCCACAGGGTGCCTAGATATTTGACCAAACATTTTGGATGTGTCTGTGATGGTGTTTCTGGATGAGACTAACATTTGAATCAGTTGAGTGAATAAAGCAGATTGCTCTCCCTAGAGCCGGTGGGCCTCACCCAATCAGTTGAAGTCCTGAATAGAACAAAAAGGCTCTTATAAGAGGGAACACCTCCTTCCTGACTGCCTTTGATATATATATAATCTCCTGTTGGTTTTGTTTCTCTGGAGAATCCTATGGTGAGACTATGGTTGCCACAACCTACTTCCTAGAGAGAGTCTCCAGGTGACGGCCCAGAGAGGGAGATTCCAAAGAGTCTGCAGCCTTGCTAAGTTTAGGAGACAGAGTTTAGCAATCAGAGAGGCCAGGGAAGTTAGACTTTACAGGGCAAAGTACCACAGAGGTTAGAGCTCTCGGAGGTTAGAGCTCTCGGAGAGAAAGCTTCAGAGATTGCAGTGCTGCCCTTGAGCCTTCACCCGAGGACGCTCTTGATCCAGGAGTTGGTCTCAGTTCTAGCTGCTTCTCATGGTGAGAGGATCTTTACAGATTTGACTCTTGACTTTAAAGACACATTTTGCACATAACAGGGCCTCTAAGCCCCAGCCCACTACTTCATTTGGTGCGTGACTTGAGAACCGCTACAGTCTACTACTCTTAAGGACAGCTTGACGTGTTTCACTAGAAGGAAGGCCTGTGTTTGTTCCAGCATGGTGCCCTTCTAAGAGATTTTCAGAGGCTGTTTTGCCCACCTGCTGTTTTTACCTGGTGTAGGCTTCATCTCTGTGCAAAATACAAATCAAATGAAATGCCAAGAGCACTAGATTTTGAATCAGGAGACTTGTTGTAGGCTTTAGTCTGTCACATAACCTCTCTGAGTTTGTTCTCTTCTTTATAAAAGGAAGTTGCTCAATTATGTGATCTCTCAAGCCCTTTGAGTTATAGAATTCTATGAAAATTTTTGCTAATACATCACGGTCTAAAGAATTCACAGCACTCCAAGATAGGGCATAATTGCACTAGTTATAAAATATATAGTTATGCCATTTAATTTTACAATGAGATTTAATTAATTCTCCTTTCCCACTGTCAAAAGCCCCAGTGGAATCATTGTCCTTGCAAGTCATGCAGAGCCTTGGTACCCTGACCGGGACACTCTGCGCCCCAATCTGCTCTCACAGCAGCAGGAAAAAGAACTTGGAAAGCACAATACTTTATTCACTAGTGAAAAGGACAGTGTACAGTTTTGGGCTGCTCAACAACGGGGATTTCTTCTGAGTAATGTGTCATTAGGCCATTTTGTTGTTGTGCACACGTCACAGAGGCACTTACTCAAACTTAGGTGCTATAGCCTGCTGTTGTGATTGTGTGCGCTGTACACTTTTACCCAGCCGGCAGCACAGTGCTTTGTTTACACCAGCTTCACTACAAAATGTTAGTGATGCATCGCACTATGATGATAAGACTGCTAAGATATTACTAGGCAATAGGAAATTTTCAGCTCCCACATAATCTTATGAGACCACTGTCATATAGGTGGTCTATAGGTGACTGAAATGTTATGTGGTGCATGACTGCAGTTGCCATGGGAAAGCCACCCCCACCCCCTCATGACAGCCTCTGAAGCCGTCTCAGAAGAGCTGCGGCACCAGGTGCTAGCTAAATGCCATGGGAAGGATTTAGCCCAATGGATAAATTTTGTTCCTTCGGCTGCCTCAAGCAGGTGGATCCATCTGAAGCAAATGTTATGAGTTGGACTTTTTCATATAGCCTTGTTGAAATAACCAGTGCCCCTCGGCCCCCCAAGACACCAGGGAATATCTGACTTAACCCCAGTGTTACTCATATCTCCGCTGAAGCTAACCTTCAAACATAAGCCCGAGTCGTCAGGGGCACTGACGGGATTTGTGACCCTCCCTGAAGGCAGTTGGCTCCCAAAACCAGGAATGTGTTATATGAAAAAATAAGTGCCTTTTCTTTTTTAACCATCTGTGAATGAAAAACATTCTTCATAAGTTTAACTGTTTCGAATTGCCATATGTCACACTCACCCCCCACATGCCTGTTTTGGTGCTGGGATCAAGTTGGTTGGAGTCCGCTTCCAACCCTCTGCTTTCTCTTTGAAGGAGGCTATAGGTAAAAAGCTTCCAGGTTTGGACCAACCCAGAAACAGAGCAATTTTAATCTCAGTGGGGGTGCTGTGGCTGACTTTTCTGGAATTTCAACCATCTGCTGCAATTCTCCCCCTGCCCTTTCAACCATCCACTTAAACGGCCCCCATGCAGCCATGGAATCATAAACATCTGAGGCCCCAACCATGGCAAAATAGGGCAACAACACTTTATGTGGTTGTATTTTATGAGAGAGATGGATGGGTAGAGAGAGAGGGGAGAAGGAAGAAACTAGAAGAACCTTCTGAATTCAGTTGTTCTTCATTAACTCTGAATAAGACAACTAATAGGCTTCTTTCAAAGATTTTTTGTCTGATTGTTGGCTTGAATTAATTTTTCTGGGAAAACTAACAAACCAGAGGTTTTATTATTTTTTAAAATTCATCATTCACCTTTCAAAGCTGTTAGGAGATGAAAGCAAAATTCTTCACAGTACCCACTGCAGGACTTCTGTGGGTCTAACCCTACCACGGGGACTCAGGAACTATCGATGAGTAGAATGCTATCCCATGGAAGTCATTATTTTCTAAATCCAAAATGAAACCTTCTTATGAAGGACCTTTTCACTGACCCACAAACAGTGCTAAACCAATCCATGTATAGCAAGCGGGGGGCACTGCTGTGTGCCTACCCAGATCAGGACCCTGCCTGGCTTGTTGGCAGAAACGTTTGTCTGCTGCAGAGGATGGAGAGCGACTCCACTCCTCCTGGATTGGGTTTTCATGTAGTCACAACCACGGGACCCAATCCTAGACAAAGAGACCTAAGAGACTTCTGGGAGGAGCTGTTCTGGAAGATATAGTGACTGTTCACTAATGTCTGGGTCTCCTCTCCTTCTAGAACATGGTAAGTTGTGTCTTCCTTCCTCCTGTGAAGTGAGGCAGGGCCATGTAGAGTTCTGGGGTGTGAAATCTGAGAGGAAGTGACATGTATCCCTTCAGGTCAAAAAATTTAACAGCAGGAGCTACACTTTCCAGCCTTCTTTTTCCATGCCACCCCAAAATCGGAAGTTCTTTTTAAGGTGACAGTGTCAGCCAGCCTGGATCCTCACAGGAGCCAGCCCTGCTCAGGACGTGGAGTGTGAGCAAGCAGCATGCATTTATTGTTCTAAGCTAATAAGATTTGGAGGTTTATTTGTTACTACAGTATAATCTACTCTATCATGACTGATACAGCTTTTCTTGCTCTTGAGAAATAGATGTAAGATGCAAGAAAGAATAGCCCCCTACCCTACAGCTTATTTCGTGACAACATGACTCTTGGGACTGCTGCTGCTGTCTTGCAACTGTGAGGGGACAGACTTCGAATCAATTAGAGCCAGAGGAGGCGCTAACACATAAAAACATAGAGATGCTCTATCCAGCAAAGCTTTCATTTAGAATGGAAGGGCAGATAAAGTGCTTCTCAGATAAGGTCAAGTCCAAGGAGTTCATCATCACCAAGCCCTTATTGTATGAAATGTTAAAGAGACTTATCTAAGAAAAAGAGGATAAAAAAAATGAGTAGTGAAATGACAGCAAACACGATTATTAACAACCACACCTGAAACAAAAACAAGAAGAAACTAAGCAAAAAACTAGAACAGGAACAGAACCACAGAAATGGAGAACACATGGAGGGTTAGCAACAGGGGAGTGGGAGGGGGAGAGAGGGGGGAAAGGTACGGAGAATAAGTAGCATGGATGGTAGGTAGAAAATAGGGTGAGGGCAAGAATAGTAGGAGAAATGTAGAAGCTAAAGAATTTATGACACATGGACACGAACTAAAGGGGGGAATGTGGGTGGCAGAGGGTGTGCAGGGTGGAGGGGAATGAAGGGGGGATAATAGGACAACTGTAATAGCATAATCAATAAAATATATTTAAAAAACATAGAGATGAAGCCCCTGATAATATCATTAACCACAAATTGAGACATGAAAGAGCCCGCCCCCCAACTTCTTATGTGAGATAACAAACACCGCACTTTGATGCCACTTTAGTGACATGTTCTCTTATTTGTAGGATAGGTTCTCTATGTCTCTCCTTCTCTCTGTATATCTCTTTGTCTCCATCTACCCATCTACCCATCCAACCATCCACCCATCCATTCATCCATCCATCCATCCATCCATCCATCCATCCATCCAACCATCCCTATGACAAACAAATATAACACTTACTTTTCAGGCCATGCCAGCCAAAAAAACAAACAAACAAAAGAAAACAAAACAGAACAAAAACCTCATTGTTTTAACTAAACTCACACATAGGTTTCCTGGAACTCTAGCTCCACCACATCCCCCCAGTGATCACTAGTGCTACCCTCCTCATTGACCCACTGAGGAGGCCACGCTGACTTGTTGAGGTGGTGTTGAGAGGCGGAGGGTCATCTGAACTACAAGTCCTCTTTGTTGGCTACTTTTATTTAGCCCTACAAATATGTTTCCTGTGTATAGGTTCTATGCTGGGCACTGCAGTGGCCAGAGAAAATGACCCATAGTCACTTCCATGAAGAAGAGACAGGGCAGTTGAGCAGGGAGGTGACTGGCACGTTAGTAGGACTCATGAATACAGCGCCTGCCACTGTGACCTATAGATTCCATGCAGCTTCTCATCATGTTCTCTTTGGACACCACTCTGGCCACCACACCTGTATATGATGCTGGTCGCTCACGTCAGCAGGCTATGCCTGCCCTATATACTTCAAACCTTTGCAGCCAAGAATCTCTCAAGTCCTGGAGGTGGCTTTGTTCTGACTGATGCCCAGAGGTGGGTTAGAGATTTTCTTTAACTCTCCAATGCCACCTTGCAGCCCTGCTTTGCCCACCTCTAATCTGTGATTGCTTCAGGACAGTCCCTTACCTGCAAGGTGGCTTCCTCAGCATCTATCGCAGGATTGGAAGGCAATCTTCAGCTCCGTTTCTTGATGCCCAGTTCTGGGACCAAAGATGCTTTCAAAGTTTGAAATGGAATGAACCCATCTGAAGCAGATGCTTAGATGGTGTTTCTGGTGCCAGCTGACTTTTAGGGAACAATGGCTGTGAATGGAAGGCAGATAAGGCAGGGTTGGGGGAAGGAGGGAAACTGTGATGCAGCCAACAACCTCAGCCAACCTGGTGTGTTGCCCACCGGAGTACATGTTATGTTGGACTGAAATGTCCAGGCCTTCGTACTGCTCTGTCTGAATCAGTCACCACATGAAAGTGACACCAGGAACAGGGTGACCTCAAGCAAGTCACCCTCTGCTGCTAGACAGACCATGACAAAGCTGGCAGGTGGAGTTGTGTGTCCATTGTGTCCCTGCAGCTGGGTGGCAAGTCCTTCCCTGGAGGGGGTCCAGGAGACACATCTCACTGTCCACTAAAGTTCACTCTTTGCATGGCTTGGATTCAGTTCTCCATCTAGATTCAGGGGGCAAGTCCTCTAGGATTTCGGTGGCCTCTTTTAGAAAGGGGCAATCAGTGGGCCACTGCTTGATCCTGGATGAGTTATGCCCACCTTATGATGGACTGTTGCTGGGCCTACACAACCTGCCGATGTCGGGGGTCTGACAGGACCCAGACCTGTGCAGGCTGCCTGGGACTTGGTGTCCTGTGCTTAGGGGGAACAATTGCCCAGTTTGCATCTGACTAGGACTTGCAGTGCTTAAACTGAAAAGCAGGAGAAGTCTTGGGCAAGCCGAAGTGTTGGTCATCCTACCCATGGTCAGACATTCTGTATCTAGGAGGGCCCATTAGTATGCTAGGAGTTGTATTTCAGAAAGTGCATAATTGTCCACTAAAGATAATGTGGTTTTGCTGCAGAACCCCAAGAGCCTGCACTGTCGTTTTCCCGCTAGGATTTGCCATAAATTCTTTGAAGGCAACCATCCAAGATGTCCTTATTCCATGTGTCAAGGTTGCAGGTTTCCCAACCAGGACCCTCACCTTGGGTTCACAGACCTGCCTTGGTGGGTTGGTCCACTCTGACTTAAAGTCCTGGGCTTGGTCCTCAGCTTGCTGCATTCTCCAGCCAGAGAAGATGAGAGCATCACTGTGTGCGAGCAGAGTCTTCTGTCCCCAGCTTTCAGTTGCCTGTGACTCCTCTTCAGTTGTTCATGATCTTTCTGTGAAGCACCAGCAGTTCTCAGCAGTAAGTTTCAGGTGCCTTATATATTGCTCTCACTAATGCATTCCCTGCCAGGAAGACACCACCCCAAATCACCATGGAGGAAAGTTTTAACAACAGGAGCACTGCCTGGTGCTACAAAACAGGCCCTAATCACCAGCAGGGAAGTGTGGGATTCAGTTTTCAAACTCCGTCTTACTACCCCATGCTTTCTCAGTACCAGCTATCAGTACCAGCTGTTGTAAGGGTGCCTCTTCAGAAGCACTCCCTGAGACACTTTGGGGAACAAACCATGGATTAGGGACCAATACCTAGAAATGGAAGGGGGAAGAGACAGGACTGGTCCAGGGGAGAAGTTGATCTGTGAGGTCGGCCTGGCAGAGCTTCGGCTAACCTGGTGAGGTCCTTTGGAAAGTGTAGTCTACAGCAGCTGCCCTAGAAGAGCGGGACAGGTAGAGTGGCTTCTGTGGCTGAGGCCGACACTGAAGGAACAGACAGCTGCAGGCTGGCTGCTGACCGCGCTCACTCCTGATGGCCAGTCAGGAAGCCCGCTGAACGGGGGCTCTGCGCTGCGCTGTGTCTGCCTCCACCACCACCAGGGCCCACTCCTCAGAACCTGACCATGCTGCGACTCCTGACTCATGGGCTTTGCAGACTGAGCCTTTTATCTCGCTTTTGTAGGAGTGGGGAGATGGCGGGGAGGACCGAGGTGTTTTGTGGGCCTGTTAGGAAGTAAAAAGAAAAAAAGTTCCACAACGACCTGAGGAAAGGGAAATGAAAGCTTGTCCCTCTCCAGAGACCCTCTTTCCTTGTCTTCTCCATCTTTTCCATTCTAAGACCCAGAATGGAAGCCTCTGGGCCATGAATTTCCATAAAGTCTTTTGGAGAAGAATCAGACATGTCTGGATGGACCTTTCTTCCCGATTTCTGCCAGAAATGTCCAACCAAAGGATGTTTGCTCTGCCTGGTATTTGGAAGGCCAAACAAGAAAAAAGAAACTTCGTATCTTGGTCTATGAACACCAGTTCTCGAAATCCCACCACTGGCCCCACTTCCTACCGTCTCCCCAACCACTTCGTGTCCGGGCTGCCCTGACCACCCTGCCCGGAACTGACCGGGGGTGTCAGCCCTCAGCTGGGACCAGCCCTTCAAATGTAATAAGAACACTTTCTATAGGTCTGCAGCAGGGAACTACAACGCCCCCCGCCCCACGCCCCTCCCCGCACGGGCCACGGACCAGCACCAGTCGCACCCTGTTAAGAACTGGCTGCACAGCAGAGGTGAGCTTGAATCATCTAGAAAACAAACCCCCACCCCAGTCTGTGGGAAAATTGTCTTCCAAGAAACTGTCTCTGGTGCCAAAAATGTTAGGGATTGCTGGTCTACAGCACCGAGTGTTTAAAAAGTTACGAGCAATTTAAAGTGCAAGTATTACTCTGAAAATGCTCCCTAATTAATAAATATTCTACATTTTTATGTGGGAATGTTTAATATTTAATTTTTTTCAATAATTTTCTCATTTATAATTTATTAAATTTATTTTGTGGCTTGCATTTATTAAAAATTGATATACTTCCTATTTCTTTAACTCTGATGTTAGATTATTTTTATGCGATGTGAAAAAAATTGATTCCGTTAAGTCATAGCATTCTTTTTTTAAAGTGTCCGTTGCAGCGCACTAAGACGCCAGTAATCAAGGCCTCCCTCTGGGTGTCTCTTCCAAAGCTTCCTCAATGACCATTGCATTTGTGTAGGTCAGGGGATCAGCCACCCTTTAGAGGTGAGCAAAGAAGTTCCACTGTTTTTCTCCAATGAGCTGGGAATAAAGGTTATTGCAGCACTAAATTTCATGATCTAGGAATGATACAGACTTAGCATCACAATGGTCTCTGTGCCCCTGAAAATTCAGCCCCTGCATCAAGACAGTTTAAGTCCGGGATTGCTGGCTCTCAGGGGTTGACAGCTCATGTGCGTTAAGTTTCCAGTCAGATCACATAAAAGAAGGGAGGGAAAATAAAAAAATTAAAAAAAAATTTTAAAAAAAAGAAGGGAGGGGCTGGCAGAGGATACTACAAGTGGAGTTGGTAGTAAATGCCTCAGCCATTCAAAACCAAATATTTTCAAAGAAACAGAACGTGCCCGATGTCTGTGGTCTGGATTCTGCATGTTTGCTGCCTGAAGATAGGGCCATATGTCTGTCCTCCTAGGTGGTGGGAATGCTATTATTAAACTCCTTTTAATACTGTGGGTTGTAGGCAGCTTGAGTTGTGATTAAGGTCAGGAGACCATGTGCGTGCTAAGTGGACTGCGGCACTGCGATACACCCAGCAAGCACACAGCAGGTGTGGTTCATTCAGTGCACACGTGTTTATTGAGCATTTACTACGAGGAAAGCCCATGAGAACAGATAAAAAGAGGTGCAAGGGGTGAGAAGGACATTTCAATGAGAATTGGAACATGAACAGAGGGAAAGCACGACTTTTGCTGCTAAGTCACCAAAATTCTGTGAACAAAACCCCATCAAACAGGGCTGTGAACTGTTTAAAAATATGATATAAAGTCATTAAAGTCAAAATCTACCACTCATCACATTTGACATTTTTTATGACAACTCGTGAACATGTTTTCTCACCCCTGTTCGAACTGAGGACAGAATCCACATCTGTTTTATCTCTATTTCCCAGCATCCAACACAGTTTTGCTCACAGTAACTCCTGTGAAGACAGACCAAATGATTAGTTTATACCTAGACCATCTCCAGCCTGTAAGTCACGGGAAGATAGGTTGGATGCACTTTTCATCAATATGTCTTCCAAGGCACCTAGAACAGTGTTTTGCACTGAAGGTGCTGAATAAATGCTGATTTGGTTGAAGAGAAACCTCCGACATCCAATTTTTTTTTCTGACGGAGGCCTCCCCCAGTGCCCTTCTCCCAGCCCGGCAATGCCGAGTTGGGTCTCCTTCAGCGCCAGACACAGCTCGCTCCTATAATCTAGCGGCTGAGCGTCTGTAGCATTTTGATATAATGCATTAAAACATTTTCTCAGCCAAGTGTTTTACACAACATAAAATATTTTCCTATGCTAATGTTTCTTTTATTGAGTTTTTTACAAAAAAATTATCACACATTCTACAGATATTCAGCAACACTTACTCAACTGAAACACAAAATAAAATTACAGAAACACCAAATACAGACATTCTCTCAAATTAACCAGAAAGAGCTGATTGTTCGTAAGGAATAAACTCCACAACATAAATTGCAGCTCAGCTCTTGCCTAGGGGTCTTTTCCATCAAATGTGACATTAGTGGGAAGCTTTACAGGTGGGTCAGTTTACTGTGCCTTCAGTGGCTGACCCGGAGAGACTGAGCATTCCAAGTTTAAGTTCATAGAATAGGGCTTATATTGTAGCTTCAGGGGTCCCAAAGCAGGCAGCTGCTACCTATTGCACGGCCCAAAATGAATGGAAGCAAGGAGGATGAGTAGATGCATCAGGAGTTCCTGAGTTGAGAGAAACACTCCTCACCAGAGGATAGGGGGAGCGGCCTCATCCTGGGGAAGAACTATAGCCTGGGAAAACGGTGATGTGGAGATGTCAGAGGAGAGGGGAAAGCGTTGGGCATGAAGATGAGAGTGTGAGAAGGACGAAGTGCAGGGAGAAAGTCAGGTAGGAAGTCAGTGATGGGAGGTCACGTGAGGATACCTACGGTCTAGGAAGTGAGGCCACAGTTGTGTAAGGCGCCCAGGAAAGACTTAGAGTGACCATGCGAAGCTCTACTCTTGTATTTCTGTTCGTAACTACGAATCACCCCAGTTTGATCTCCCTGTGAGTCAGAGGCAAAGGACCAACTAGCCTGGACTCCGATAGGGTGTACCGTTGCATACAGGCATCATATCTGATCTTGCAAAGTGTGACGTATTTTCACTCCTAGTTGGCAGATGAGGAGAACAAGGGCTAGGAAGTTTAAGTGGCTTATAAAATGTTGCACTTCATAAAGAGGAGGACACCCAGGACTGGAATTCGGGTCCTCTGACCACAAACCCCTGGTTTGTCTCCTTGTTTCCTTTACACCACTGTTCAAATTTCAACCTCTCAATGAAGGTTTCCCTGATCATCACTTGCAAGCAGGAGTCCTCCGTCCACATTCTCACTCCTCGCTCCCTTTCCTGGCCCTGACACCCATCACCATTACAAATACGAAACGCCAGCCTTCTTGTTCATTGATCTTTCATGCCTCCCCCATTACAATGTAAGTTCAATGAGAGTGGAATGTGTCCGTTATACCCATTGCTGTATCCTCCAAGCTGAGAACGGTGCCTGGTACATCACCTTGTCTAATCCTCTTCGATATTCATGGACCGAGACTTCTGAATCATCTGCAGATCTTGTTCACACACAGATGCTGACGCCTTGCGCAGGACCCGTGCTGCTGGTGCTGCTGGTCCTGCTGGTCTGGGGACCACTGGCTGGGACATTCGGTCTTCTTTTAGTTCTGATTTGGTGGTTGGTGGCGCTCATCATAGAAGAGGGCAAGGCAGGGCCAGAAGAAGGGAGGGAAAGAATCTACAATGGAGAGAAAGCTAAAAAGAATCTCTTATAGGTAATTTTCTATCCTCAGTAATTCCTCTTTGATTTCATGTGTAGTTTGAATGTATGCTATTTGTAAACTGTGCTGACCAACTTCTATCCCACAGCACTTTGACAGTCCCCGAGCCTCAGACCTGCCAGGCCACCCTCATGAACACCTGGGGAGCAGCGCTGAGTTGAAAACCTGGTTTAATGCCTAAGCACACTCTAAAGTAGAAAGACTCAAAGGCTACAGCTGAAGGAACCAATTCTCACGCAGGAATTTTCTTTAGGATCTGTTTGGCAAACACGTATGTTTCTTACTTTGAGGCAGGCCATGTCAGCAGTTTAATTTAAGACATCAAATGAGAAACAATCTGTCTGCTATAACCTTTTGCTGGTGAAATGAACAGCCTCTGAGCCAGTTCTGAGAACACTCTCATTATCCTGGTCTCCGTGACACGGGACACATTGTCTCTTTTCTTGACTTGACCTTAACACATCACTGATGCAAAACATATTTCTAGTTTGAAAAATAGTCATCTAGAAAATAAAACCATTTAATCATCCCAGACACAGTTCTGAGCCTCAGCCCTGTTGAAAATGTGTTTTATTTGTTTGATTTGTACTACTGACTGGTTCTAGCCTCTTAAAAAATTAGGGAAATATTTGTGAGCAGACAGGTACCCTGCAAAAAATTTATTCTTTCCATTTAAAACATATAGTCAAGAGACACAGATCAATGGGAACAGCGACTCTTTGATTTTGGTCACAATATGTTCTTGGAAGCTGAGGGGTAAAGAGAATTTTGTTTGTAACTAAAGGCTTATGATCAAATTACGGAAAAAATTAAAAATCTCGTAACTCTTTAAAATAGCAAAAATGTGACCAACATCACAGAGATTTTCAGTGGAACTGGGGAAGGAGAGTTAAGGACTCTTTAACGTAATGAGGCATTTTCACAAAAATATATAGCTATGGTTGGAAGAGGTAGGACTAGAATTCAGATCTCCTGGTTTGCAGGCTAATGACCCTCACGTCACCTACTTTCCTCCCTGCTGGAAGTTCTGTACGATGCACACACTTGTACCAAATGGTGCATTACTTACATGAGGGCCTCGCTACACCCATATCAGCGAGGGTTAGCATCAATGACTACTAACAGTGGCTAAAACAAGATGGAAATACATATGTCATTCACTTAAAAGAAGCCTGGTGGTAGGCAGATCCGGTGTAGTGGCTCTGCAGAAACTATGGCCTCACTCTTAACTTTTTGCTTCATCTTCCTATTGTCAATTCATCCATTGTTCAAGATAGACATTGAATTCCAACCACTATGTCACACCCCATGCTGGATGATGCGAAGAAAGACAGAGGGGGACAGGGATTTGTCTTCTGCTATTTCTCTTTTAAGAAGACTTCCACAAATTTCCTTCCAAATTTATGCTTTTATCTCACTAGCCAGAACTTATTTTGTTGCAAAGGAGACTGAAAAATCTGCACTGTGATTCTACATTAAAGCGGGGCTGCAGTCCTGAGGAAGAAGGAGAACGTGTGTATTGGGAGGCCATGAGCTGTCTCTGTCACCGCACAGTGTCCCTGCAGTACAAAAGGTGCTCCTCCGGTGCAGCTAAATTGTTCTCTTTAAAAGCAAAGTGTCATTAGGAGCTATGGTTCTGGCAGTGGTCGAGCAGCTTGAATTGGACTAACCCCCCCACAGATAAAGAACTCTGGAAAAAAACAGAAAACCCATTTGAAGTTACTGTGGAACAACCCAAGTGGGCAGTTATTAAAGGAATTCAACCATTTAAGAAGGAAACCACATTTATTGGGCAAGGTCCCCTTTAGCGTTGCTTTTCCCCTGAGAAGATTCCCCAGTCTATATGGTACCAGGGAAGGTTAGAACCTGAGCAGAAAGCTGCTCTCTAGAGACATGGAGGGTGAGCAAAGAGTCCAAGAGATGAAAAGTTGAGTGGGGAAATCCTGGAAACAAGAGACCCATTAGAATCTGCATCTAAACTCACAGCTAATCCATGGCTGACTTCTGTGCACACATAGGGAAGACTGTAAAAAGCCCCACGAAAGCAACAATGGGAAGGCTGGAAAGATTAAAAAGAGACTCCAGCTCCACCAACAGAGGTGAGAAAGAGTTAGGAGTTTGTCTCTCCAAGTTAGAGGGAATAGGCTTTATTTTTCAAATATTTTTCTACCCATTCTTTTCTTTCTCTTTGTCTGAGATTTCAGTTGCGTATACATTAGGCCACTTGTACTAGAGACTAGTGAGGCTTTATTCTTTTCTCCCTCAGCGTTTTTTCTCTCTTCATTTTTTTCAGATTAGATCATTTATCTCGCTATGTATTCATATCCTATGACTCTTCTGCCAAGTCACATTTGCTCTTATACCCATATTCAATGAAACTTCTATTTCAGATACTATACTTTTCAGTTCTAGAATTTCCATTTTTTAAATATAGTTTCCATTTCTTTGCTGAGATTCCCCATCTGTTCACTCATTATGACCATTTTTTTCTCTAAGTACTTGAGAATATTTATAATAGTTTCTTTAAAGTTCTTGTCTGCTAATTACAATATCTGGTTCATATCAAGTCTATTTCAATTGATTTTTTCTTAAGTTTCTTTTTAAAGATCTTATTTATTCATTTTTAGAGAGAGGGAAAGAGAAGGGGAATGAGAGAGAGAGAATTATCAATGTGTGGTTGCCTCTCACACGCACTGTACTAGGGACCTGGCCCACAACCCAGGCATGTGCCTTTACTGGGAATTGAACGGGTGACACTTTGGTTCACAGCCCATGCTCAATCCACTGAGCTACACCAACCAGAGCTTTTTTCTTAAGTTTGAGCCAGATTTTCCTATTCCTTCATGTATATATTATTATTTTTTTAATTTCTTAAGAGAAACATCAATGGGTGGTTGCCTCTCACGTGGCCCCCCAGACTGGGGACCTGGCCCACAACCCAGGCATGTGCCCTGACTGGGAATCAAACCAGCGACTCCTTGGTTCGCAGCCCACGCTCAATCTACTGAGCTACACCAGCCAGGGCTATATATATTAGTTTTTTTTTTAAGATTTTATTTACTTATTTTTAGAGAGAGGGGAAGGAAGGGAGAAAGAGAGGGAGAGAAACATCAATGTGTGGCTGCCTCTTGTATGCCACCAACTGGGTACCTGCCCCACAACCCAGGCATGTGCCCCGACTGGAAATCGAACCAGTGACCTTTTGGTTTGCAGGCCAGTGCTCAGTCCACTGAGCCACACCAGCCAGGGGGTATCTATTAGTTTTTTATTGTACATAGGGCATTATAGAGCATATGTTGTAGGATTCTGGCTTCTGTTATCTCCTATCAATTTTTTTTGTGACTTTTTTTCATTTGGTAGTTAAATTATTAGCTGATGACCTTGAACTTGTGGAGGCTTGGTTAGAGAGAAAACACTAATCAACAGTAGCAGGATGGAAAAGGGGTATCTTTATACATCCTGCAAACATTGAAAAGATAACAAGGGATTCTGAAAAATTTTATGCTAATAAATTCTATAACTTAGATGAAATTTTTAAAATCCCTTGAGTTGTTTCTGATTTTAAGAAAAAGTTAAAAATAAAAACCCCAAATAGCACTGGCCAGGTAGCTCAGGTGGTTAGAGTATTGTCCTGATATGCTAGGTTCAATCCCTGGTCAGAACACATACAACAAACAACTGATGAATGTATAAGTAAGTAGAAAGGCAAGTCAGTCTCTCTCTCACTCTCTCCTCTTCTCCCCCTCTCCCCTGCCTCCTTCTTCCCCTCCTCTTCCTTCTTCTTTTCTCTCTCTCTCTCTCTCAAAATCAATAAATTAAAAAGAAAACCAAATAGAAAAGCTTCCCAATTCAAAACTCCAGGCCCTGTGATTTCACTGGGGGATTTCCTTAAAATATTTAAAAAATAAATAATACCAATTCTATATAAACTCAGAAAATAAATTAGTATGATGTCATTGTATAACAAAGAAAATAAATGAGAATCTATATGATCATGTCAACTGATTTTAAGAAATACTAAATGAAGTTTTTCAGGATGAAGAAAAATATCAGAAGAAACTTCATTAAATGTGAAGTGATGAAAACTACCAGAAATGGTAAGTATGAGGGTAGATATTAAAAGATTAAGAAACATATCTGACAAAATTCTATTCCCATTTGTAATAAAACTCTCAGCAAACTAAAAGGTGAAACCTTTCAATCTTGTGAAAGACCCCACAAAGTAAGACCCTACAAATCCTACAACTAAGATCATACTTAATTGTGAAAGATTACATGCTTTCTCCCTAAGATCAGGATCAAGGAGGTCAACTTTCATTATGTCTATTCAATATTGCACTGGAAGTGATAAGCCAGTACAATCAATCAAGTAAAAGAAATAAGAGACATACAGTTTGGAAAGAGGTAAACACTATCCTTATTATTGTAAATTTTTTTTATAAAAAAGTCCTAGAAATTTGTAAGACAATTACTAAGAACTAGTAAGTGAATTTAGCAAGTTTGCTAGATAAAAAGGCAATATACAAAATTAAATATATTTCTACATATTAGTCAAAATTTAAAAATGAAAAAATCTTAATTACATTGAAGTACATAAAATACATAGGAATAACTTTAATAAAATCAGTACAAGACATCTCCGAAAGCTGAAAAACATCATTGAGAGTAATTAAAGAAGACTCCAGTAGAGAAATATACCTTGTTTATGGACCAGAAGGCTCAATATTGTTAAGATGTCAATTATCCTCAAATTTATCTAGACACTGAAATAAAATCCCAATTAAAGTGCTAATGGGCCCTTACAATGGCTAATTTTAAGACTGACAACATTAAACGATGAGGATGTGAAATAATTGGAACTCTCGTTGAAAGTGGTGTATTGAAAAATGGTATAACCACTTTAGAAAATGGTTTGACAGTTTCTTATAAGGTCTTTGTTTATCACATATCCTATAACTCAGCAGGTCCACTCCTAGGACTATATCTCATAAAAATATTTGTACAAAAATATTTAAAGCTGCTTTATTTACAATAGGCAAAATCTGGTAACAATTCAAATGTTTATTGAACAGAAGAATGGATACATAAGTTGTGGTATACTTATACCATGGAATATTACTTAATAATGACTGCCACACAATGGCATGGATGAATCTCAAAAACAATCCAGTGAGGGAAAGACATTAGACACAAAGAATACATACTGTATGATTTTATTTGTAAGATGTTCAAAGCAGGCAAAAATAGTATGTAACAGACATCAGAACAGTGGCTGTCTGTGGTGGGCAGGGGTCAGGGGAATTTCTGGGTGGTGTGTACACACACCCTGTACAGCTTGTATTGTGTATATCGTGTAGCTTGTTCAAGGTATTTACTGCCAAAGTCTACACATTTGTCAAAATACAGAAAACTGTATTTTAATGCATGTATTTTATTTTAGGTGACTTATACCTCCATTGGAAAAAAACATGTTGCTTTTTATTTTTTAAATTTATGTCTGTATGTATTTATTTACTTTTAATTTTAGAGAGAGGAGAGGAAAAGGGAAAAGGGGGGAGAGAAACATTGATTGAAAACAATCCATGTGGAAGAGAAACATCAATTGGATGCCTTCTGTAGGCGCCCTGATGGGCTGCCGAACCTGCAACCCAGGCACCCCGACCAGGAATCAAACTGGTGAGCTTTCAGTTTGTGAGACAATACTCAACCAACTAAGCCACACTGGCTGGGGCAGAAGACGTAGCTTTTGAAAACATGACTTCCCATTAGTTGGTCTGTGTTTTGGTCTAAGCAAGTGTAGTGAAAGCCTTATTAGCACAGTCAGGGTATTTAGCTGCTTAATTAAAAGAGTTTACTAAAAATTATTTAAAGTATAAATGTACATATTTTATTTTTAACATAAAAACATATGTAAGATATTCATTTGCTAATCTTTTCTTGTACAACCAAAGCCTTTTTTCTTTGATTTGCATTCTGCATTGTCATCCCTGTGTAAGCCATCTCTTAACAGCTACGACTTCTTGTTTCAGTTTAAAAAGGAGTAAGAGATTAAATTCATTTTTGAAGCAGTCTAAATGCAGTCTTTTTGGTTTTTATCATTTTGCCACATTCTACATCTTGTGTGCCTTACAACTAATATGAAAGATTTTTTTGATTCTTTCATCTGGATTTCCACAGCATTCAACTTTGTTTTCCTAGCAGAGGAGTGACAACTCTCTTTCTCCCTTTCTTATTTCATTGGTTTACATGATACTTAGTTTACTTACATGATCACAATGGCCATAAAATCTTGCGTATAGGCACTGCTCAGATCCCTCCTCATTTACATCCAAGATAGTGGCCTCCTTCCATACACCAAGATGTAATAAAGTCACAGGAAGGGAAAGAACACTTTGTTTTTTTTTTAATCTATAAACATCTTCAAGGGTCCCTTACAGCTCCTTGTCCTCTTTGTAAAGCTACAATTCACAGTGCAACTGTGGCAATCTTCTCAACTCTCTCCTGTCTATCTTCTCTGAAATAAGAAGGCAAATGTTGGTTTAAAGGTTTTTACAACCTTTATTTCCTAAGTGGCCAATAAACATATGAAATGGTACTTTTCTAATATTCTGGAGAATGCAGACTGAAACCATGATACCATACCACTGCATGACAATTAGAAACGAACAGGTGATCCAGAAGCACCTCCATACTCTCTGCTGGTGGAATTGTGAATTGCTTCAGCCCCTTTAAAAAAAAGCATGGCATCACCTAATAAAACTGAAAGTATAGGCTCAGTTGCATTTCAAGAACTCAGGAGCTATATTGCTGCCTTTGTACCTACTAAATACCTCAAGAAAGTGAGATTAATTTTAATAAGCATAATGCTCCAAACAGCAAAGAGCCTAATTGCGGTTTATTCAAACAATGAAATAGATAGACCTGACCTTAAGTTACTGTTCTTACTATAGATTATCACATTACCAGACAAGACTCTTGTATCACTCAGAGGTTTGATGCCAGATTTGTGTGTGTAATTAAAAGTGAAGTGATAATGAAAGGGCACCTCACTGCTTTACAAAACAGTGTCGTGGGCCTTTGATTTCTGCGTTCATGACACGCCTGATATGCCACAAGAATTCTCGCAGCTGTCTCAGCAGCACAGGGACAGCTGTTGGGATAGAATTCCAATGATGGTCAGATGGAAACAAGAAAGTTATGCGACAGGATGCTCAGAAGTCAAGGGTGAGGCTAGTGTGTTCTCCCAGCCTGCCACCTGCTCAGACACGGCGCTGTGTAAACTCTGCTTCCTCTCTTCCTCTCCCTGACTTCCAGACGTTGGAGGATCGAAGGCTTAGTCCTTAGATTCTCTGTCTATCTAATAATGGATGATGATTGAGGATGGGCTAAATGCCACCCATACACCATCCATACACGTCTCCTCTGAACTGCACTCCTATATCCAACTGCACGTTCAACACACTCACTTGGATGTCTAACCAGCATCTCAAAATTGACTCATCCAAAACCAAGCCTTTGGTATTCTTCTGCAAGATCCTTTTTCCTCCTACACAAATGGAAAGTCCATTTTATTTAAACATTGCCTTTCCCCTATTTTTTCTTCTGCAAGGTTATATATGTTGGAAAGTCTGCTACTACGTCCCGTGTGTCTTAACCTCTAGGTCTTCCATGTGGAAATTATCTCTACAACAGAAAAAACCTGTTTTTACTTCAGTTTTCCTTTTACTTTACTCAGATCTACCTTTCAGTTTACAAATTCTCCCTTTAGCTGAATCTTGCTACTCAAGCCTTCCATTTTTAACTTTCAATCATTATTTTTTTAAAAATTCTATTTACTTCTTTTAAAAATGTATCTGTTTATTTTTGGTAGCTTCTTTTTTCTTATATATGTTTTAAATAACTTTTTATATTTTTGAGTGTGCAAAACATTAATTTATATTATGTATCATATCATTTAAAATTGGAGTCTTTGAGAACGTGGGTCTAGCATTTGTTTGTTTTGTTGTTGATTTGCAGTAATGCTGGCTTATTTCTCGTTGTTCCCTGTGAATTTAGATTGAGCTCATATTTGCTGGCACTCTGTTTGTGAGGTGTCTTTTGAAGCCAAGATTAAGGGTAACTTTCTCCAGAGATAATTTTTTAAAAAGATTTTACTTATTTACTTTTAGAGAGAGGGAAGAGAGGGAGAAAGAGAAGGAGTGAAATATTGATCTGAGAGAGACACATCTATTGGTTGCCTCTCATACACACCCCTACTGGGGACTGAACCCACAGCCCACGCATGTGCCCTGACCAGAAATTGAACCAGCGACCTTTTGTTTTGCAGGATGGTGCTCAACCGACTGAGCTACGTAGGTCAGGGCTCCAGAGATGACTTTTGTCTGCTTTTGTCAGAAATGAATCTCTTAAAACTACAATTATAAGCAACACAAACTATACAAATAATGTAGATTCAAGTATTAAACTGATGTAAATGGTAGCTGGTGGCTATTAATTTTCAGTGCCTATAAAACAAAAACAGAAACAAAAAAAATCCATAGCCAAGAGAGAAAATGGTAAATTTCCTGTCTCCCTCTTCAATTTTTGTTTTGCCTTGTTTTATTTTAGCTCGCTGCTTGCAAAAAAGTACTGTCTTTATGTGAAGTAGGCTGATTCAGCTCCCCATTATTCAGTGGCCCAAAGCTCATTACATATCATCTAGGTTATGATGGCCAAGAGAGTTTCCCATATTCTGGTAATTTTCAAGCTTACCTGGTTGGAGGGAAAAGATTAGCATGCACTAGCCTCATCTGGAGGATCTAATACACAGATTGCTGAATCTTATTCCCTGAGTGTCTGGTTTAGCAGATCTGAGTTTGGGCTCAAGAATTTGTACCTCTGGCAAGTTCCCAGGTGATGCTGATGTGACTGGTCTGGGAAAAACACTTTGAGAACCACTCCTTCGGACCGAGGGTCAATAAAATTTTGACTTTATGTACCACATGGCCTTTGTCAGAATGACTGAACCCTGTTGTAGCATGACTGCAGCCATAGAGAATACATAAAAAATGAAATGTGCGTGGTTGCACTCCAATGAAATTTACAAAAATATTCGCCTGGCCATGTTTGATCAGGGACCAGCTAACCCCCGGTCTAGATAGATATCCCCACTCTGACCTGGCCACAGGATGTTTCTTTTGCTTTCTGCAGACACATTCAGTCAATTAAAAAGTGTTTAAGTATATTTTAATGAAACATTTTAGATGTTATAGCAAAAAAATCTTTTAGGATATTTATCTCACCATATTGCCAGAAATAGAAGTTTCTTACATATTGAAAGAATTTAGGACAGGACTTTGCCAACAGAACTGATTTTCCTGTAAGTCCAGTCTCTTTAGTAGTCCATGGCAAGTTTATGAGGGGCCCTAGGACATTTCTCCTTCCTCTGCCCCTATGGAACATAGCCTCCTATTTTGCTCAGTTACCTCAAAGGTCCTGAACTTTCCTTTCTGTCTCATCCCATCAGGCCTTTGTACATATTTTTCCATTTGCAAGGTTGCCCCTCTTTCCCCACAGTAAGTTTGGTAAATTCGTGCTACTTGTCTAATCCTCCTTAAAAGCTCTTCCTCAGAATACTCCCTGGCTCATTTTACAAAGCCAACATTGCCTTGTTACTAAAACCAGGCACGGACAAGACACACAAAAAGAAATTACAAGTGAATATCTCTGATGAACATAGGTGTAAAAATCCTAAGCAAAACACCAGCAACTCAAATACAGTAATACATTAAAACGATATCACGTCGCAATCAAGTGGGGTTTATTCCAGGGATGCAAAAATGATTCAATGCATGCAAACCAGTCAAAATATATACCACATTAACAAAATAAAAGATAAAAAGCATATGATCATACCAATAAATGCAGAAAAACCATTTGGCAAGATACAACATCCATTTGTGATTAATACACTCAATATAATGGGTATTGAGAAATGTACCTCAACATAATAAAGGCCACATATGATAAACCCTCAGCTAGTATCATACTCAATGGTGAAAACTGAAAGCTTTTCCTCTAGATCAAGAACAAGACAAGGATGCCCACTCTCACCACTATTACTGAACACAGTACTAGAAGTCCTAGTCAGAGCAATTAGGCAAAAGGAAAAAAATAAAAGGCATAAAATTGGGAATGAAGAAGTAAAACTGTCACTATTTTCAGATGACATGATTCTGTGTATAGAAAACCCTACAGACTCCACCAAAACTATTAAAAATGACAAACAAATATAGTAACGTTACAGTATTCAAAAATCAATGTACAAAAGTGTTACATTCCTATATATTACCAATGAAATATTGGAAAAAGTTAATTCTATTTGCAATTCTGACAAAAAGGATAAAATACTTAGGAATAAACTTAGCTAAGGGAGTGAAGAAACCATACACTAAAAACTACAAGATATTGTGGGAAGAAATTGAAGACATAAAGAAATAAAAAGATATTTCATGTCATGGATTAGAAGGATTAACATAGTTAAAATGCCTACTATATTGCCTACAGTCATATACAGACTTAATGCAATCCCCACTAGAATCCCAATGACATTTTTCTTTTCTTTTTTAAGATTTTATTTATTTATTTTTAGAGAGAAGGGAAGGGAGAGAAAAAGAGCAGGAGAAAAACATTGATGTCCAAGAAAAACATTGATCTATTTATTGCCTATTGCACACCCCTAACCAGGGACCTGGCCTGCAACCCAGGCATGTGCCCTGAGAGGGAATTGAAATGGCAACCTTTTGGTCTGCAGGATAATACCCAACCCACTGAGCCATGCCAGCCAGGATCCCAATGAAATTTTTCAAAGAAATAGAGAAAAAATTCTCAAATTTGTTTGAAACACAAAAGTCTTGAATAACTAAAGCAATTGTGAGAAAAAAGCCAGAGATACCACATTTCCTGACTTCAAACTATACTTTACAAAGCTACAATAATCAAAACAGTATTGTATTGGCAGAAAAAGGAGACACACAGGCCAATGGAACAGAACAGGGAGCCCAGAAGTAAACCTACACAAAAATGGGCAACTAATGTTTGACAAGCCAAAAACTTACAATGGGGAATGGAAAGCCTCTTCATTAAATGGTGCTGGGAAAATTGGAATGCCACAAGTGAAAGAACGAAACTAGAAGGCTAGCTGACATTGTATACAAATATTAAGTCCAAGGTACTAAAGACACTAATAAAAAGACTTGAAACAATAAAATACATAGAAGTAGGTATAAGCTCATGAACCTTAGTCTCACAAGGGTTTTGTGAACTTGACCCCAAAGGCAAGGGAAGTAAAAGCAAAAATAAATGAATGGGACTACATCAAACTAAAACACTTCCGCACAGCAAAATAAACCATCAAGAAAACAAAAAGGCAACCAACCATTTAGGAGATGATATATGCAAAGGATACCACCAATAAGGGGCTAATATCCAGAATCTATAAAAAACTCATACAACTCAACACCAACAAAATAACCAAACAATCCGATTAAAAAATGGGAGGAGGACCTGAACAGACACTTCTAAGAAGACATACAGATAGATGTATGAAAAGATGCTCAACTTCATTAGCTATTAGAGAAATGCAAATCAAAACCACAATGATATACCACTTCACACCTGTTGGAATGGCTATTATCAACATAATAACAAGTATTAGGTTGTGGAGAGAAGGGAACCCTTGTGCAATGCTGGTGGGAATGTAAATTGATGTAGCCACTATTGAAACAGTTTGGAGGCTGATTAAGAACAGAGCTACCATGTGCTCCAGCAATCCCTCTTCTGGGTATCTAACCCCTGAAAACTCAATACCTTATTTGAAAAGGTATATGTAACCCTCTGTTGGGTTGCATTGCAGCATTATTCCCAATAGCCATGACATGGACACAACCTAAGTGTCTTTCAACAGATGCACGGATAAAGATGTGGTACAATTATACAGTGAAATACTACTCAGCCAGAAGAAAATGGCAAAATGCTGCCATTTGTGACAACACATATGGATCCTGAGAGTATCATGCTAAGTGAAATAAGTCCGTTGGAAAAGGACAAAACCCGTATGCATGGGATACAAAACAGAAAGCAACAAAGACAACAAACTCACAGACACAGACAACAGTATGGTGGTTACCACAGGGGCAGGGGGAGGATGAAGAGGGTGATGGGAAGAGACTAGACTTCGGGTGGTGAGCACACAATGCAATATACAGATGATGTATTATAGAACGGTACACATGAAACTTACAATGAAGTTATTAACTAATCTTACCCCAATAAATTTAATTTAAGAAAAGCTCCTCCTGGGGCCCTGACTGGTACAGCTTAGTGGATTGAGTGCCGGCCTGCAAACCGGAAGGTCGTTGGTTCAATTCCCCAAAAGGTGGTTCAATTCCCGGTCAGGGCACATGCCTGGATTGCAGGCCATGTCTCTGGTTGGGGGTGTGTGGGAGGGGAGGCAACTGATCAATATTTCTCTCCCTTTCCCCCTCCCTCCCTTCCCTTCTCTCTGAAAAGGAATAAATCTATTTTTTATACTTCTCCTCTGTGAAGTTCTTCCTTCCCAAAGCTGCTGCTCTGTCCTATGTGTGCTCCCCTTAACTGTGGCTACTATTATAACTGTCGAACTCCATTGCTATTGCTAGTTTTTAAGAATGTCCCCTTGCTAGGCTATGGGCGACCTGAGAATGAGATCTTTAGATGCCCAGAGCCTGGCACATTTTTTTACTCAATAAATGCATTTATTTACTTTTGAAAATTTGAAAAAATGGCTAAATGAGTGAGATTTTAGGGAATGGGATTTTAAACAAACAGCATGTTTAAACCCTTGATTTTAATCTTATCTCAGTAATCGTTAGCCAAATGAGAACCTCCAAAACTCAGTCTTGTTTATTACTCTCAGTAGTCAAACCGACGTGAAGTCTGCAGGGACGCACACAAGGACAGAGACCACGGCCTGCCTCATACCCACCCAGCATCAGGGTGACCGTTTACTGTCTCTGAAATAAAACACAAGACACAGTGTTTTGTTTCCCTTTTATTGTAACCCATTGCAAGGTCAAAAGATTCACAGAAATATAGAAACTACAAACCAGTTAAATTTCCTTTATCCACTCAAAAAGACATTAAAGACAAGGGACCAGAATTTTCTACTACAGCAATATATTTCATAGTCTTTATTCTGAAAATACTGTTGACATTTTGGAGAGGATAAAAAGCCCTGCATTAAATGTGTTCACATACATTTATGACGTTCTAAGCCAAAAAAAAAAAAAAAAAAAAAGAAAGAAAGAAAGAAACTCTACATTGCCCAGAAAAATTTTAAGCCTCATTTCAAAGCATCTAATGAGAACACATTTAACAACCATCACAGGATCACTCAAGGTAATGCTTTTTCTGGTTGTTGTTTTTTTGTTTTTTTTTTTGAGATTAATGCTTCGAGGCTGGATGTGATATTTCTACAGATTTCTACAAATACACCAAAGCAGTTTTCCAGGCTATGCTGCATCAGGCTTTCTGGATTAGTCAACATTTTAAAGAATAAGTGCAATCCCCCCACCCTCCCAACCCAAGCGAAAGCATGTTTATAGTGCTGTATTGTAGATTCAAACAATCCAACATTTTAAAAAATCTATACACTTCTGAAGCCATTTGACAACCAAACTGTAACACTCCAAAGATTATTACAACTTTGAAATGAAATGGCACCGTCTACATCATCGATGGCTCTCCCTTCTTTATCTTTAACTATTTAAAATATAGTGTGACATATATAAAAACTAAACTTTTGCTTATTCACTTAAGCTACTATTACTATACATACGGCCTTATAAATTAGTATTGGATTAAAAACCAGTTAAAATATTATGATTTAAGATATTTTTCAGTGGAGGGGAAATGAAACCAATACAGTTTGATGTGTAAGAAGAACCACAGTTTATTAATAGTAAACAGCTGTTTTTCCTTCCACAAACTTTATTCCCTTCAAATTGAATTAGCAATCCCTTTAGTGACGGAAAAAATACCCTTGGTGGGTACTGACTAGATTTTCCTAACTGATTTGGATTAAAAGAAAAAAAAAGCCACATCAGAAACATGTTGACATAATCAAAAGAAACAGTTGTTTACATTTTTTGGAGTCATTATAAATAAGTGAAGGGCATTTGAATGCAAAGCTATTTTTTGTTTCTTACAGCTAGTCTCATTTTAGCAATATTGGGACTTACAGAAAGTGAAACTCAAACCTTAGTATACCTGTTAAAGACCAACATACGGCTATGTCCACACTGGGGAAGAATAAATAGCAAACTCACAAGTCAGGGTTTTGTATCTAGCTCTACTGGGAAAGATAATCACTCTTGAGCGTAAAAAGGCTCCCTGCTGTCTTGATTGTAAATCTAGACACAGGAAAGGTTATTTGAGCCTGAGTCCCTACTATGAATTAATTCTAAAGATGTGTGAAATCAAAACATATATTCATTTACTGATAGATATTTTCTTAACTGAAGGGTGTCAATCTTTAAACAAAGAAATGCTTATTTCTGACAAGTTTAAACAATCTTAATGAAAGGATTTTATAATTTTTCTTAACTCACACATTAACCAGCAATAGCTCTTTGCAGTAGCATAAGAACTATTCAAAAAATAACATGCATATAACCAAAAAACATGTTCTAAAGCCCAAAGCAAAGCAAAGGAAAAAAAAAAGATTGTCTACTTACATTTCACTCAATGTTCTATTAATGTGACTACCCCCAATTCTCAGAAATATAATTTCATAATTACCCAAATTAACAAAAATAATTAAATGATCTGTAGATTTTTTAAAAAATAACTTCACACTATTAATTACATTGGTGGCTTTAATGTGGACAATGGTAAGATTAGCTCCAAATATCATTAAAATATATCCAGATCAGTTACTATTCATGAAGTAAAAGCTAACACAATGTTAACATAAAACGCAACTAAAATATTCAACAGAACACATTTGTAAATGAATAATTAACTTTTGTGAGCTGGCCAGGGGATTGTTTCCTTCATATAAAAATGTCACAAAAGGCTTTATCCTCTCTAGTCCCTACATCACCTACCAGGCAGCAGGCTGGCCACCTGTGGGAACAGCGACTTAGGCAGAGCCACAGTGGATGGCATGCTCTCTCAGGGGCCTGGAGGAAGGCCCCTGCATCAGAAAATGATCTACAAAGAAACTGCCCTGGTGAGCGTGTGCGTGCACATGTGTGTGTATATAACAGAGTGGAGGACCTACATGTGTGTATGTGCTTGAAAATTCAAAAATTTCTGGTTTCCACACTTCTAACTAGTGTAACATTGCTTATGTTCTGGTTGTCATCAGCAGAAGCACACAGGTCTATCTCATCATAAAAGAAGCAGTTGCCTTCATTTCAGGGCATCACCAAGTGGCAGGAATTAGAAGCTCAAAATAATAGACTCAGTATTTTGATTCCATGGTAGAAACATTTTTTTTTTTTTAGAAATAAGGCTTTGAACTTAAAAAAGGAAAGGTTTGTGCCTTTTAAAATCTTAAACTTTTAAGAAAAACACCGGCTCACCTGGGAATAAACAGCAATTGCGCTTATGCTATGCAGTATGCAAACGAGACACAAATATACACACTCGGGTACACACACAGACAGGCGACAGTTAAAATCTTCCGAAGAGATCACCCACCCCAGATCGACAACTCCCCTCTGCCCTGCCGAGCGATCCTAGTGGAGCTGAGCTGGGGCAGGAGTGTTAGGAGGAGGCGGCAGACATGTTGGGGGTCCAGCCCATCTGGTAGGCCCTCTCCAGGGTCCTCTTGCAGTCCTGGAGGACGGTGCTGAAGGTGATGTGGGGGTACTGCTGCACCAGCTGCTCCACCGTCACTTCGTTGACCTGTAACCAAAGAAGAGCCACCGTCATGCACATGGACCACCGAGACCACCGGCTGCCCATGCTCACTGCCAGCTTAGGATGGCGCAAGGAGGCCTGCCCTCGTTCCTTCCCGCAGTGGGAGAAGTGCTTGGGGAGAAGATCCACGCCCCTTTTTGTCTGACGGCTCTGGTTTCCTGAGAACTGTGTTAACCCTTATAGACTTTAGCATATCAAGAAATCAAATGTGTTTTCTAGAAGCATAAATGACTAAGACTTGCTGAGATCCAAATCAATGTCCACTGAAAATCTAGTGCTTGGGAGGTAAGGTTGCTGTAAGGAGTATTTGAATGTGCATTTGACTTTGTTGTCAACCTGGCAGGCTTTTCAGGGCAAAACTGTAGATTGGTGGGCAGGTTACACAAGGTCCCAGATAGAAGTGCTGGGGAAAATGTTTATTTTTCTTCCCTTTAAATGTTAAGGTATTGCAAACTTCAAGTCCCTTTGTGAGAAGGGCTGAAATGTGAGGAATCAATAATTAAAACATACATGGCTGGCGGGTCAGGGATGGCCCCACTAGACCTTAACCATCAAAGATACCACCTTGATTCTTGATTAGACAAGGCAATCAGACAGGCCTAATTAAAACTAACACCTTTACAATTGCTGTGCTGTGAAGGGATTAATTTGTCAATTATTTTTAAGCTGATTGCAGTTCATATCACAGAAGCAGACAGCTTCCTTCATCCTTTAGATAAATAAATGATTAACCTAAGAACCACAACTTTTAGGTAGCTTTATTTAAAATCTTTACTGAACACTTGGGCATTTTCGAAGACATCAATATTTCATTTACCCTAAGTAAGCCGGTTGGAAAGTCGGAGCTGTGGGGCACACGTTAGTGCTCCCGCTCCACGGCTGTCCATTATCGGGAAAGACCAGGACCACCAGGGAAGTCCCGAAACAACGTGAAATCCTTGCTGTTTGCGTTTGAAAGCTAGCTTACAAGTATGATGACCATGACATTCAGTCCTCTGCACTATTCTGAAATAATGTGGTATTTTCTGGGTGATTTGGAAAACTGTTACATATAATCTTTTTTTCTTTTAATTTGAGAATTGATGTTTCAACTTTGGGTTGATGATACTTAATCTCTGTCAGAATATTTCTCTAGTCAAGCCTTGCTTTTATGTAAATCAACTTTTATTCTAAATTCAAACAAGACCTGTAGTTAATTCTTTTTGTGATATAGATAGGATATAATTTTGAATAAAAAAGAAAAAACTGATATATAAATTAGAGCTGAGAATATGAACTGGTGGTCTTAGGTGGATTCTTTTTTTTAAAAGTTTATTTTTAGAAAGAGGGGAAGAGAAGGTGAAAGAGAGGAAGAGAAACATCATGTGTGGTTGCCTCTCACATGGCCCCCACCAGGGACCTGACCCGCAACCCTGGCACTCGCCCTGACTGGAACCGAACAGGTGACCCCCTGGTTCACAGCCCGTGCTCAATCCACTGAGCTACACCAGCCGGGGCTTAAGTGGATTCTTAAGTAATAGTATTTGATTAGTTTTTAAATTTAAATTTAGCTTCTAAGTCTTGCCTTAGCTGAGGCAGCTTATAAGAATGTATTTAGAAGGCCATGCATCATCTAGCCCTCTCTCTCCAGCGTGTGTTTTGTACTATCCAGTCACCTGATTTAATTTCAGATCATCAAGCTGTCCAAGTTCTGTCTGGCCTCAGAGACTTTGCACCTGTTGCTCTCTTTTTAATATACTTCCCCCTAAAGATCACCTTCTCATGCCTACTGCCTACTCATTCTTTTAAAAAAATTATCAATGTTGGCATACAATATTATATTAGTTTCAGGTATGGAGCATGTGACTCAACATTTATATACTTTATGGTACGATCGCAAGTCTAGTAACCATCTGTTACCATGCAAAGTTATCACAGTATTACTGATTATATACCCCTTCACCTTTTTTTTTACCATACTCATTCTTGAGTTCTTAGCTTCAATGTCATTTCCCCAGGTAATTCTGATCACTGCCCTATCCCGGCTCCCCTCTCCAAATGAGGGAAGGTTTCCAGGTTGTTCACTCTTCCAGTACTGCCTACTTTTCCTGCACAGCACTTATAAAGTGAGTGTATAATTGCTTTTTTAAATGTCTATTTCTCGTGCTCCAATGTAAGAACCTTCAGAGCCATGGTCATTTTTGTACCTATGAGCCAGACCTAGTTATTAGTGAAGGAATGATAAAACAATAACTATAATTTAAAAAACAGAAACCTACATGAGCAAGGCAAAGCTAGACACTAATATACTAATAATCATAAAGACCAACAATTTCCTGAGGAATTCCTCAGCTCAAGAATCCCCTCCTTGAGGAAGCCTTCCCTAAGCAAGCCTATCTCCCCAGGAGGTTGGGTCAGGCACCCCTTCTCTGCGCACCCGTGGCTGGCACCCTGCAAGATTTGTCTTTCATGTAAGCACTCCCGAACTGCACTGCCATCATCTCTTTACTTGCCTATCTCCCCCACCTGAACAAAGGCCTCTGCCTGTCATTCAGGCTGCTGAGCTATGCACTTGTTGAGAAGAAACATGGCAACTGTCTGTGCCAATATGGACTGTAAGAGTCAACCAGAAACAGGTGTGAGTCCTGGTGTCACTTCACTTCTTTAGGACTTGATTTCCTCAACTATAAAACCAGGGTAAAACTACATATATCACAGAACTGTTATAAGGAATTAGCTGTAATGATATGCCTAACACTGTGACTGACTAAAAAGGCCCTCAAATCACAGCTCTTATTATTTCAGCAAGCATGATTATTGAGCGCATGAGTTAATTAACAATATGTTAGGACGACCAACTCTCTACAGCAATGCTCAATGTTGTTCTACTTCTGAGATATTTCAGAAATAAATCTTTATAACATTAGTTATAATGTTTGAAATAAAATAACCACAGAATAAGAAGTAACCTTTAAAATATACTTCATATACAAGAAGAATTTACTTTCTCTTAATCCTCTCTGGAAGAGATTCCAGAACCTTCCTCAAGAACATATTTTCTGAAAATCCTCCCTTTTCTTTACCTGACGTTCCCTATGCTACAGGTAGGTTACCTTCCTCCCTCCTGTCAGGAAACCCAGAAGGATGCACATATCACTAAGGGAGAGCTGAATTTACTTGGTCAGAGAGGATTCTCAGAAAACCTGTATCACGCTACAAAGGAAGTAAACACGCCCGAAAGCCACTTAGCATTCAAGGAACAACTAACTGAAAAGAGACAGAAAAAGAATGGAAAAGAGAAAACATTGAAACCCACCATTAAGATAGGACTGTCTTCTATGGTACACCTTTTCTAAACTGTACAAAGGCCTGTGACAAGTTTTAAACCTAGGGTTGACAGGCAATTTATTTTGGAGGTCCACTTTTTAAAAACAGAAACTATCTCTATGTGATAAGTTTTATAGGAAGAGATACAATTCACCTTAAGCAAACTTGCTACATGAAGATATGGATTTATGAAGTATATAAATTTGAGAGTAATTGTTCACTTTAGCAAATACTTCAATGGAAGGGTTAACTTATTTTGTCAGCTCTCCCAATGTGTTTTATATACCCTTTTATTTAGCAAAATTCAATTTATCTATTTCTCTTGTATAAAGTTAGATACACTTATAGTTGAGAATACAGACTGTTAATTCTCTGGCTTTCATAGGTTATAGGCAAGAATAGGCAGTACTTTGGCTTTGTAGAGCTGCATGAAAAACGATACTGGAATTCCTCTGTGGATATAATATGTCTTTTAAGCAATCTTTTTACTAACTGTGCTCTATGAATTCTGCAAAACAACGCAGTGGGGGAAATGTAAATAATCCATTTTAGAGCTTTGCTGGGTAGAAGTTATTCAGGGAAACACATGTGGTTCCATCTTCTACTTACAGTGTCTCCTGGAGAATCAGTGTGACAATCTCATACTAAAGTTATTTTCATTTACTCAGAAGTACAAATTATGTTCACCTTCTTGTACAGATTCTGTAAGCACTTTTGTACCCTACACCAGGAGTTCAGTGTGAGACACCAGGAGGTTCCACATCATTTCAAATCGTTATGCCTACACACAAAATGTGCAGGCATTTTGTCAGGCACAACTGCATTCTCTAGGATGAAAAGAACTGTCCTCTGTTGCAACTCATAAAATGTATGTAATATAAAAAAGCAACTCAGATACATTAAAAACATTTCCCCATGACCCCTGGTTCTTGTTATTCAATTTCTTTTCCACTTGCCGAAAACTATCAGTGGCAACATCTATATTATACATATAATTTTAAAAATGCAGTGTACATGGGAGGACCAACCGCCCCCAGAATTTATTTATAAAAATTGTGTATTTATTCTTACATGTTTAAACTTCAGTCACCTTCAAAGTACTCTCCCCATTTGAAGCAATGCACCTATCGGGACTTTTTTCCCGCTGCTCAAAACAGTTTTTGAGCTCTTAGATTTTGATGCCTTTTAGTGCTTCTGCCGTGTTTTGTTTCACCTCTTCCACATCAGCAAAATGTTTCTTTTTGAGGACTTTTTTCGTCCAGGGAAACAAAAAAAAATGTCCCCTGAGGTGAGACTGGGTGAATAGGGAGGGTGTGGCATGGGGGTCATGCTGTTTTTGGTCAAAAACTGCCGAACACTCAGTGCGGTGTTGGCAGTTGCACTTGTAAATCACCCATTGTGAAATGAGCAAACGCACTGAAAGAGTTTTCAAAAAAATTCACTGAAGCCCAGCACAGCCTCTCACAACACCACCAGCTGGTGCACTGATACAGACGCGTTCCTGGAACACTCATCAGTGGGGGAAGCCTGTACTACAAGGGGCTGCCCTCTAAAGATAATTCTGGCATTTTGGGGGGTCTCCTCTTTTATCTTCCCAAAGAAATATGCAGTGGTGCCGCTTAAGGAATTATGATTAAAGAGGAAAAAATGCGCCATGGGATTTTTCTAAATATAAAAATATTGGATTTTATATTCCTCTCCAAAGACTGCATAACCATAATTTACATTTCCAAAATTATTATAATTCTTTTTAAGGTAGTAGCAATTTGTCTGTTTTTAATCTATTTTGAGTTAACATCCATTAGCACTTTTAAGAAATGTGAGGCAAATTACTGTGCTAACGAAGTTGAATCGTACCAGGGTCTCATTCTATTATGGCTGCTACTGTGGAAGGACGAGGAGAGCACGTTGGAGTTTCCAAGATTCAGCTGAAGCACTTTGTCCAGAGCATCGCACTGTTTCTTCCCCTTTACCACGCTTTCCTCAGAAAGTCCCAGGGAAGGATAAGCCTGGGCCGGAATGATCGCCCCAGTGATATGCACTGTTCAGAAACCAGAATTTCTGATAAAATTTTCAGAAGGATTCATTTATTTGACTCTTATTTCCTCTTTGACTCGTTATAAAAACGGACATGTTTATCACTGGGGGAAATATTTGAGACATGAGTATATTAAAATCACACTTAGAGATATAACTCAGGCATAACTCATTTTACTGAGCTTCACTTTACTGCGCTTCAAAATGTTGCATTTTTTTATAAATTGAAGGCAAGACCCTCCACCAGTGAAAAGATTATAACTTGCTTTATTGTGACATCTCTGAGGTATGCCAGTAAACCACTTAAAATCATTTTTTTTTAAATGGAGAAAGTTTCCCCGCATAAAGTGAAGGCTATTCCCAACACCAGCGCCGACAACAATGAAGTGTACTGCATCAGTCCTAGCCTCCACGCTCCCTGACAACGGGCGCACGGCAGCCGTCTCTGTTCCCAGTCTCTCACACATGTGGCCTGGCACGTTCTTGCCGCATTAGAATAGAAGCTCGTGAGACAGGAGTTTTGGCTGTTTCTGGTCACTGCCAAATCTCTAGCACCTAGAGAATGCCCAGCGCATAGTAAGGACTCAATAAATATTTGCTGGCTAAGTTAATGTAGCAGTTGATTAATGAATGCATACTGAGTAAATTTTAAAAAACACTAAATAATACTACATCAGAAATTGTGGGGACAAGCTCACCTTGTTCCCAGACTGTTCCCTCTACAGTCTCTAAAGTCTTGATATTATAGAGGCTCCAAACTCCTTTAATCCTTTGAAGTTGATACCCAAGGTGATTCTTTGTGCTACTCTCCCTTCCATCTGACATCACTGGGTGCCTCTTTCCAGATACACCTTCCCTGGGGTTTCCAATAATTTTGCACAGGAGACCAAAGTAGCTCATGATGGTGAGTCAGCAATTTTTCCGGGCCCTGTGGCTGTCAGGCAGTACTCAGGAAATGACTAAGCTACAGTTCAGATTAATTGAGAGCAGCCTTCCTATTGGAGATCAATGACTCACTACACTGGCTGGATAACACTGAGAAACATGTGAATGGTAACTGGATAGGGTTTGGCTTCCAAAACTCTGCAAAAACTCTACATGGTTCAGAAGATTTAATACTTCAGTTTAGAGCGTCAGCAGTCTGCTCAGGGTGGCAGGACCAGGAGGACCCCAAAGAAGATTTAGAACTTATGTGACATTTAAGGTCCCTTGTAATGTTACAATTTATCTGGAAATGCAGTAGGAACTGTGCACAGATCTCCTGACTCAAAACACTGCTATTTCTACCCAGTGATTTCTTGGGCTTCAGCAATTCCACACGCCTTCACTGCTGCCGGGGCAAGTGGAGCTCTGAGGGGCTTTGCTGTTGCTGTTGGTTTCACCATCACAGTGGTGCCTGACATCTGCTCTCCCAGGAAGCATGCAGAAAACAGCGCAACGGGATGGTACAGTCCCAGGGGAAGAAAAACTCTCCAAACCAACTTGCCCCGGCCCCTCACTGAGAAAGTTGGTCCTCATACCTCTCATGTAGTGGGGGACATATGCAACATGTTTCTTCTCTTCAGCATCATTCATTTTGGTGAAATGCTTGAAAGTAATTTGTTAGTTTCTCATCTAAATAACTAATACAGCAAAATAAAAGTATGTTCACATTCAGGAAGAATGGAGGAGGAGAAGGGAAAAAATATTCAGTGAGCCTCTACTGTTCCCCAGGCGTCTAAGCATTAATGCCCCCAGTTACAGATAAATTGGCTCAGACAGCATTAGTATTTCACACAGAGTCACACAGCTTCACTGACATCCATTTTCCATCTACTATCAAGAAAAATGATTGTAGTTTACATATAAACTCATTTAATGTCCTTTATAATCTCTTCAAAATGGCTGCTCTGGGGGAATATAAAGTATAATGGTTATCACTTGGCCTGCGGAACGTTCAGTCCCGTGCTGTGGTCCTGTGAGACTTTAAAGCTCGATGGAAACATGATGAAGCTGCAAGACGAACAAGGGGCATTTTGGCAGGGCTACCACCCAGGCCATAAGCTGCAATGCTTTCTTTCCTCTCTCTCTCCCATCAAGACACATTTCTGTGTCCCACAGGTAGACTGGCCAGCATGAAGAACACGTCTGCCCTTTTAGGACAGGGGAGACAAACCATTACACCAGCAACAGCAAATCCCAGGGGGGTGATTTCTAGGGGGAGTGCAGGTTGCTGTGGATGGGGGAACTTAGCAGGCACCTGATCGTCTCCAGGATGGTTGGAAAGAAATACCATTCAAGTGGACTTCTGAAGGACATAGAGGCATTAGCTTATGTACGACATGCACTAAACATCCTCATGTTATTCAGGAAAGAAGGGAAACCCACCTGTAAACTTGAGTAAAACAATCTGTCCTTTGCTTCATAAGCTTTGTAGTCAATGTTTCTCTAGCCCTCAGAGCACACTCAGGTGTATAACTGAAGTAAGTTGTTTCAAATAGCACTTCTCTGAGGCTGGTGGTGGTGGTGAAGAAAATGGATCTCCCTGTCTACAGGTGGGAAAAGTAAGGAGCCCACAGTATGTCTGTTAAGGTGTTGCAAATAGCACACTCAGCTCCTGCCTCCTAATTCAGAGCTCTGGCCCTCACATGGGTCTGTCATTCTTCACAGACTCCCTGGGCAATGTCGCTCACTGCTAACGGCCCCAGAGGCTGACTCCTGGGAGCCCAGAGGCAGAGTGTTGTCTCTGGGGCAATTCGCCTCCGGAGTCTCTCTCTCTCTGCCTGAGATTTTTGGCTCTCTGGGCAGCTATACTGGCTATTGTAGAACCTGGCATTCACCAAGTGCCCAAAAAAGTCATCTTGGACAACGCATATTCAAGTGAGACCTAAATGCTCTTTCAGCAAGTGACCATTGGCCCCATGATGGGCACATATTAAAATGAGTAAGATAAGGGTAATGGGAATTTTAGTAATAGCTCGGATTTTATGGAAATGAGACGAGTCATCTAAGTTCAGTTTAAAATATTTTAAACGGGACACTAAGAACAAATAATAAAAGAGTAGATAATACATTGATTTTTCCAGGACACTGCTCAGCCAACAACATGAACTCTGCAGGCCTGGGTAGATTTTTATGATTCTATTTCCCTCCCTTCGTGGCAGTACTTCTCAGGTCTTGTTTGGGTCACATGCTGCATCCTTGTGAGGTTGCTCTAAGGTTAGAGCAGGCAGGGCAAGAATTAGGCACCACTTTTATAATTTCTTATCTCACCAATTTGGCTTTCTCTTCAGATGCAAGGCTGAGCTGCCCAGCACTCTGCAGGAGGATAACGTAGCAGCTAGACAGTCATGAACAGGCTGCAGGTAGAGCCCACAATGAGGGGAAAGGGCCCTCCCCAGCTTGGTGTGGGCTGTGGAAATGATTCTGGGTGTGCGTTAGGGCGCCCTGGCTGCTCCTGGCCGCAGGCAACTTCACATTCCCTTCCTTCCCTCTTCCTTCCTAGGTCACACCCAGGCCTTCTCCATGAACCCCACAGTGACTCATATACCACAAATGTCTGATCCATGTTTACTGATGTGGGATGAATTAAACCGTGTCTGCAACTAAGAATGCAAGTGAGAATACAGTGGTTCTCCGCCCAACTGTTAGATTTACCTGTTGATCTTTTAAAAATCCTGATTCCCAGGCCATAACTAGACTAATTGTATCTAAATGTTGGAGGAGTGGGGCGTATAGGCATCAGTATTTTTTGAAACTCCCAGGAGATTCCCAAGTGCAGCTCAGGTTGAGATCTGCGGGCCTAAAGCTGCCCACTGAAGAGCTCCTAGAAGGTGCAGATGAGATGATTTCTGCACTTGGGAACCTGAAGACAAGGTCCGAACTAAGACTGCTGAAAAGTTACAACCACTTACCCGCCTCCTAGGCTGCCCTCCACAGTAAACCCTGAGGCAGAGGTTCTGGAGAAAGAAAATTGTTCCTACAGCTTATTAGCCCATTTTCTTTTCAAATATTCACCACTGCCTGAAACAAAAGGTATTTTCTTTGAATATGGTAAACCAGACTGGTTTCTTCTTCAGTATTCATCTTAGATTTCTAGTTGGGTGTATACAGCCAAAGGAGGCAGCCACCTGACCTTCCCAACAGCTACAGGAAGGAAAAACTCCCCCAAACCCTCTTCTCACATGGACCCAGGGATTCTTCAAAGGGAGCACTCGTGAGGTGAGAGAGGACATACATGAGTATTTATTGTAAATTTAAAAAGAAAAATGGATTATCTTACTGAGCCTAAAAAGCCACCTGCTATGAAAATCAGCTGATTACAGGCCACCCATAATGCACCATGCTTCATACATAAACCTCATACTGATAGCCTGAGGCCTTTAAAGATACATTTTTAAATAGAGAGGTAAGAAATATTACTGTTGGGTGGCGCAAAAACAAAACAAAACAAAATAAAAAACAAAAAATAAAACCTCATTTAAAAATTCCAAAGCGTAGACTGAGACAAATACTGAAAACACAATGAACCTGACAGGGGCAGGCTCATAAATTCAGTCAGTTTTGTCAAATGCAGTCATTCCATTTCAGAATCTGCAATGATTGGAAGTGCTATGCTCTGTCAATATCGCAACAGGCCTGGCTTCATGCTGTCTCTTTTTCGTGAAGTGTGGGTTGCCTGTGAACACTAGCCTTGCTTCTCTTCACTTGAATTAGCACAGCGAGAAAGCAGCAAAGAACCTGGGAGGATGGGGATCACAGAAACACCTGCGGTGTTAAGTGAGAATCGGGGCTCGGGGCTCGCCAATCTGAAGCCTCTAATTAGAGATTAGTGTGACAGGAGTCCAACAACCACACTGTCAGAGAGAAAAATTAGTGACATTTTCATTCTCTGCTTCACCATGTGATCCTCCACCAAAAAGGATGTTTCACGCCCAGTGTAAGCTTTAGTACACAGGCCTGCATAGGCCATTCTGAGGCCATAAACTGATAGCCATGGAATTAACCCATCGTGCAAATCTGTACATTTTTAAAAACGGATTTCCATGTGTAGTGCAGATGAAAGCCAAAACAGACATGTTTGGGACACCAGGATGGAGAAAGCCACTTGGACAGCCATCTGTATAGCCACTCCAAGTGGTTCAGCAAAAGAGCTCGTATTCGAGAAAACCTGGGCCCTAATACAATAATTAATGCAGTCACTGAGTGGTGAGTGCAATGCAGTTACAGAACACATCTGGGTGTTTCTAAATTAAACTCACAAAATTAAGCTGAAAAACACAGTTGAGGGAGAAAACTCCCAGAACTGAAAAATATGTTTTCTCTTGTGCTTAATGGCTTTCTTGATTTCAGTTTTTTTCTTACATAAAGCCTATGGCAGTGGTAACCACCAGTGGACATCTGATGACAACATTTCGTTCTAAAATTGCAGTTTACATCAGGCAAAACTTACGCATTTGACCTGTTTCCTAAAACAAATTTATTATCAGCAAAAAATTTATTCTGCATAAAATCCATCTGTATATCTGCAGATTAATAAAACCTCGACAACAAGTGATACTTTGGGTTTTCAGAGAGAGAGTCTACATAAATCAAGAGCATTTCAGGGTCAGTCTCTGAAGGATTTTGAATTCAAACACACATCAGATGCCTGAACTCTGACTATTCTGAATGTGGAGAGCTTTAGCTACTCTCAGAATTCCCCAGCTACAGGAAACTGGTATTAAATCCAGGTGCCGTCTTTCTCACTTATTTGTTTGTTCCTCTCTGCCTAGATGCTTTTTCTAATCAAATTATTAAGAAGCAGTGGGATCTAATGGTTTTCAAATTTGCTTGTATCTGGAAAATACTTCTGCAAAACAAAATAATAAATAGGCAAATAAACCAAACAAGTAAAGCAACAACAGTGGCATTGCTCTGGTTGACAGCTGCAAGGCCAGGAACCGTGTCCTCTTAGCCACTCTGTCACTCCCAGCAGCTTGAAGGAATCTCCTCGGAAACTTGGCATTACATAGAATGCAGATGGGAAACACAGTCCAATCCATTCATCCCTGATCTGTCCATCCTCCCATCCATCTAGCCACCCACCCATCATCCAATACATATTTGTTTAGCAACTACAATATACCAGCCACTGTGGTAGGACCTGGCAATATAAAATAGGAGAAACCCACGGATCTTACAGGCTAATGAGGGGAGTGATGGGGATGAAACAGGTAAGAATTAACCACCACAACAAATAAGAACTACTACTTATCACTTACTTCATGGAAGAAACCTTACACATATTAATTCACTTAATCCTCTCGACAGCCAATGAGACAGGTGCTATTTTTATTTCCACTTTACAGATGAGGAAATGGAGGCACACAGAAGCACTGTCGGACATGGAGAGAGAATGGCCATGTAGACAGCATGGCGACATGGAAGACAAGAGAAGAGCATTCTCAAGAAGGAGGGAACGGTTACCATTTGGATGCAGCTGCTAAGAGATGGAGCAGGTTGTAGACAGAGTAGTGGCCACTGGACTTGGTAACGTGGAAAACATGACCTTGGAAAGAATAGAAGCAGGGGTGTGGTGACATGGAAACAGATTGTAAGGAGCAGTGGAAAAGTAAGGACAACTGTTCATAGTCAATGCTTTTCAGGAATTTAACAGCAGAGTAGCAGAAAAATAGGACTCCAGAGGACCATCGCTGAAAGCAGATGTGGTACATAAGTGTGCTTCTACGTGCAGAAGACAGATAATTCTGGGTGACATTTTTGGAAATGAATTTGCAGTCTTACAGCACTGGGGCTGCCAATTGCTGGTCTGCCCCCCACGGCCCAGGGGGTCTCGGGTCCATGGGGTAGGAGCTCCATCTTGTTCACTGTTTTTATCTGGCCTGTCACCTATCAGAGTGACTGGAACATAATGAGCAGCTCAAGAGATGTTTCTTGAATAAATGAATAAAATATATAGTAAAAAATGGCTGGGGGGAAGTTTAGATTTTCTCTTTGAAAAACTACTTGCCAAACCAAACTTTCCTGAGGCCCAGCAGGGCAGGCCCTGCTGCTGTGGGACTGGCCCCGCGGGTGGGCTGGCCTGTTCCACTGTGGCGGGCAGCAGTCCCCCAGGCCCCCCGAGCCTCTGTGGGCTGTCCTTGTTTCTGCTCAGTGATGTCAGGTGCTTAGGAGTTCTGGGATCTTATCTGAGCTCTGTTAAGAAATTGCTGTTACCTTTCCTACTTCTAAATCAGAGAAATAATATGATCCTGCAACTGAGTTCCTTTGTATAATTAGTTAAGTCAAATCAAAGGTCTAAGGAGATTATTTACTGCAAAGCACTGAGGCTCCAGGTGCCTTCAGGCAAACTCCAACAAAATAGTCTATCCACCCTACAGCGTTTAGGGAACTGCAGGCCCTTTTCTTCCTCCTTTAAAAAAGAAAAACAAACAAGCAAACAAACAATTTTATTATACATCAATCCCAAAGAGAAGTGAGCAAAACACAAGCAGCTATTTGCAGCACTCTGCCTTAAAAGGTTCTAGGGACACGCTGGTTTTCCTGAAGAAACAAACCAAAGGGTCCCAGCCTGAACTCTGACTGCGGTCTCACTCGGCAGATCCGCACTCTCTCTGCTCACAAGGAAGAACTGAGATCTGCTGGTCTCTAGGTTTCTTCTCCCCCTGTAAGTTTGGCTGTAATTTAAATTGGTCCTAACTATCTAAAAAATAGATTCTATTATATTTTTTTAGAATCATTGTCTGGGGCCTAGTTTTTCATAGTAAGAGCTTAGTATATAAAAATATGCATTAATGGCTAGAACATTATGAGGCAGGTGGTTCATATCATGTTAAATATCAGACACATGGCTGCAGAGCAGGTATGTATACTACATGAATAAGTAATAATGAAAATAATAATAGTTAGTAGTAGTTAACATTTATCAAGTACTTCCAGTGTGCATGCCTTTGGTTAAGTGTTTTATTACAATATCTCTATCCTGTAATAGTCCTATGGGGTAAATAATATCACCTGTTTCAGATGATAAAACTGAGGCTTTTAGAGATGAAGTTGTCCAAAGTCCCACAGATAGTAAAATGATAAAAGTGGAATCTGAAAACACTAGTGCTCACCAGTTAAACCTCTGCCAGCAAGCTCCAGGCCAGTGTTTTCTTGGTTTAACATTTAGACATAGGAAAGGACTTACAGCTACCACCTCATAGCAGTTTAGGTGAATAGGGGTGGAAGAAGAGATGGGAACATTTGGCTAAACTGAGGTTGTGTAGTAACTCCGTATTTCAGCTGATGTGTTTATCCCTGTTCCAATGACCAGGAATAATCAGGAGAGGGCTGTAAAAATGTGTTTTACAATGCTCGTATGTGAAAACCACCTGGAGAGACTGTTTTATCAGCAAAAGAAACAAGATGCTGATACTTCGAGTGAAGGACTGAAGTTCAGGTTTTGGAGCCCCAGACCCTCTCTCACCGTTTTTCACCTCCCCCTTTCCTCTGGCGCACACGGCACTGGCGCTGCGGGTTGCTCATGACCTAGGACTGCGTGACCCAATGCAGTCAGACCACTCCTGCCTTATTAGGCGAGAACGCTTTCTTTTCTTTTTTTTTCACTTTATTTTCTTTGATGAGGCATAAATTTTCAGTCTTAAATTGTGGCTATGGGCAATCTGGAAACAGCTGTGCCTGCGTTGCAGGGCAGAGGGGAGTCCCTGCAGGTACACACTTTGTTTCATGGCTGAATTGCTACCAAAACAGTCCTGGACACAGTGCCCCACAAATTATTTTCCCTTAAACTGATTTTCCCAGTTAGTTCTGTATATTAGTTACAGAGTCCTATATTATTTTCCCCATAGGGCTTTCCTGCTTATGATTTCTAAATAAGCTGATAAAAACTCCGTTTTCTCCACAGAAATATTTAGATTGTTGAGGCTTTCTCTTACCATAATTACTTCCTGAAAAATGCAGTGGTCAATTTTTCCTGAATATTTTTACATTAAATTGGGCACACAAAACTTGGCCCTTGGTATTTTAAGGTTGTAAAGCAGATTCCTGGCTTTAAAGAGCTGACTGGTTTCTATTACTTGTTTTCTGTATGGCTTCTCATTGACTTGACTAAACTAAATGCCTCCCCCATTTAAATGAAGAACTTGTGTGAAAACAAAGATTTCATATGACCTCAAGAAAGAATTTCTTATTAAAAAAGTCACCTATCTCATTCCTCAGCTAAGTACTTTAGGAATTGGGACAGGTGAGGAGAAAGGTCTCGGCAATGGCCGTTTGATGAGAAATGAATTAATTTGATTATTTCCACAGTGTGGATCAATAATAGTCAGTCTCCGCAGAGGCCCTGGCCTGAAGGCAGCAGGATAATCAATAGGATCACACAGAAGCCTCTCCTCCCCCAGCAGCCTCTCTGTTCTTTTCTGGGCAGACTCTTCACGCCTGTGTAATTCTAATTTATGTCAACTAGAAATCAAAGAAATTCCAAGAGGCTTTGGTCATAGGACATTGGGGTGGACCTTTCAAAATCTATTTATGTCTATTCCTTAAGTAACGTGGCCCCCACAGCCCTCCTGGCGCCTTTATGGGCCAAGGAGAAACAGCCTCCCAACAGAAGGGCAGCTACCTGCTCCAGACAAAGGCGGAGGAGTGGAGTTAGGTAAATGGAGGTACACTTTCTCCATCCTGTCTATAACTCTTTAGGGACTTAAGAACTAATAAGCATTTTAAGCAAAATGCTTTGCCAAGAGTGGCTCCCTCAATAACGCTCTTTAATGATACCCAGACGCTGGCATTTTCAAATCAAATGAACAGTGTATAAAATTAGTTCTGCATGAAGTTGAAAAAAAATAGTAAGTGAAAGGGAGCTTTTAAAAGCTCCAGCATTTCTCCATCCAACTGCTTTTCACAAAGGTTTGGCATATGAGAATTGCTACATTTATGATGTTATTCGCTGCTCATAATTCAGGCCCTCTGTCTCCAAACTTCTGTATTAACATGCACTGCAGAGGTTTCCACCACGACGTTTTACCACCGAGGTTTCCCAAACCAGCCAGGTTGCCTCTGGCGAGGTCTGGTTTCTCAGCCAGTGCCATGGCCACTAGGCTCCCTCCCTTTTCATCAACCTTGTTACCCCAAACATTTTTCATTAACTTTGAACACTGCATTTCCATTTGCCCTACAGCTTTTCCATGATTTTTTTTTGTCTTTTTCAGTTTTGTTCTCCATCCAAACGGCCTTGAAAGAAATGAGGAAAATATATTATTAGAAGAAACAGATCTATATAGAATCTAGAATTCAATGAAATTGTGAAAATGATTTCTATAACCAAAGCCACTGTCTATAGTTAAGGAAAGTAGAGTCAACATATTGCTCTTATTAGAGAGTCCCGTTGATTATACAAGTAGTTTTTACTAAATCACCAAGTAAATGCATGTTAAGTTGATAGGTGATTTCGGGTCAACTCTAATTCGCAAGGTCAAGTAAGCCTTTGAACAGCCTTTAAGAATATAAGTTAACCCCAATTCATCAAAGCCGTCTCACACAGCGTTTTCTTCTCTTGGTTCTTACAATGCACTAAAGTTTAGGAGATTAAGTGGCGTTGGCTTCAAAACCCAAAGTAATGCCTCTAACATGCTTATCCATCCAGCAATCAGCAAAGCTACTCAAACAGGGGCTTCCTTAATGCACTTCCTAATTTTACAAGTGCTCAGGGAATACCGCGTTTGTCAAATGGCTGGGGGACTCCTCCCTAGGAGTCACCAATGTTGCAGCCAAACAAATTTTACTGCTGTTTTGCTTCCACATTGTCTGATAATCTAAGTACACGTTGCTTTCATCTGCAAAGAATAGGTTTAATGTTTCTCATCTGTTCTTTGTTTACCTAATGAGGAAAACAGAGGAAAAACACTTTCCTACAGCAAATACAATGCATTTTGTTATTCTTACAATTTATCCAAAGCTCTAGTGTGGAAAAGAGCAGAAGTCTGGTAAAGTATAGCTTTCAAATTAAGTGTAAGTGGCTCCAAATGAAACTGATTACATATGAAAGAAAATATATCTTGACTTCAATATTTCTCAGAACCACAGGCACACAGAACACTAGTCCTGGGACACGGATGTCACAAACCCATCCCTTCCCAGTGCAGGGACATGGGGGCAACAGTCCTGACAAGGGGGTTAAATTGTATAAACCACTGAGATCTCTTGTCCACTCCTTTGGCTCCAGAAAGGGGAAGGAAAACTCAAATTAATGAGTTATTAGTGGTTAGTCTATTTGGTTAAGGTACAGGGACAGGAGTGAAATGCTCAAATTAATTTTATTTTTTAATTCTGTGTTGGCACAGATGATCACACTGAAATAGTGAATCTTCATCTCCATATCCTAATCCAAATTTCTCTGTGTTTCCTGTTTCTAGTCTCCTTTTTCTCCATTATTTTACTTATCACTTTCTTTTTGTTTCCCTACCTATTTGAATTATCTTATCTCCAACTCACCCTTTTCTCTATGCCTGAGTTCGTAAACTGATCCGAAATACAGTGTGTCCCATGGATGCCTTAGTTTTCCTCTGCAAAGTGTGTAAAAATGTGGTTACTGACATCTTTGTATAGAAGAGAGTCTTAATTTAAAAGGACTTGAATAGGCATTTCTCCAAGCAGGACACGCGGAGGATCCAGAAACACATGAAAAGATGCTCAATATCACTAGCTATCAGAGAGATGCAAATTAAAACCACAGTGAGGTACCACTTCACATCAGTCAGAATGGCCATCATAAATAAAACAACAGACAACA
>CM052540.1:126193073-126338213 GCA_028533065.1 Trachops cirrhosus | reverse complement strand
CTGAAATAGAGGACAAGTTGTCAGTGACCAGAGGGGAGAGGGGAGGGAATTTCAGGGGAGAAGGGAAGGGTTTACAGGAACAAATATAGAGGACACATGGACAAAACTAGGGGTGTTGGAAAGGGGAGGGAGGAGGGGAGGAATGGGTGGGTGGGCTGGAATGGGAATAAAGGATAGAAACTGTACTGAATAAACTAAAGTAAAAAAATAAAAAAATAAAACAAAAACTAAAATTTCTGTGAGTCAGAAAACTACCATAACCTAAGTTTAATAACTTGTAAAAATTTTTTAAAAACTCAGAGAAAATAGTTTCTATATAAAAATTAATATTCAGAGTATGTGAAGGATTCCTACAAATCAACAACAATAACAGAAGAGCAACAACCCAATAAAAAGTGAACAAAGGACATGAACCACAATTAGCAAGATGAAACACACAAAGGGTCAATAAGTATTTGCCAGGCCCTTTCCCACTGATGGTCGGGAAGTGTACATGAACACCACCATGCTTTTCTCTTGGATAAGGTGGGCAGAACTTAGGGAGTGCGAGGGCCTCAAGTACGGAGAAGACGTGGAAATGGACCTTCTTCTGTCTAGCTGTGGGACATGTAAAAAGATATATCCACTTTAAAGGGCAACTTGGCCATGTGAATTAAAAACTTTAAATCTCATATGTCACAACCCAACTACCCTACTGTGTGGTGCACACCCATAAGAAACACTTCTGCTGCGTCTAAGGAGGCATGTACAACCTCGATTTCCACAGCATTACGTGTAACAGCAAAAACAGGAGACGGCTTCAGTGTGATGGGTGGGGCACTGGCCTAGTAAATAGTGAGAAACCATGCAATGAAAAACATGTATTAAAAATGAGAAGGTGACACACTTTAAATGTCGTACAATTTTGTCAATTATGCCTCAATAAAGCTAACAAAAAAAATTAAGTGAGAAAAAAGTAAAAGGGCAAAATTTCTGTAATGAGTTTATTTTCTTCCTCTCATTGTAACTTCCTTTCAAAATGGGATAGTAGGCAATACGTTATTTTTTTTCTCACTTGGAAATTCAGTATATTGATTATTAAACCACAGGCTAACATGATATTGAGAATAATGAGAATAATCAGTAACACTGAGCATTTATACATAGCACACATTATTCTAAGGGCTTAATATACATATGCTCACTCATTTAAATGCTCACAATTCTCTAAGATAGGTACTATTATCATCCTCATTTTCCAACAAGGGAACAGAGGCACCAAGATGTTAAATAATTGCTCAAGATGACACAACCAAATGTGGAGACCAGATCTGAACCTGAACTCTGGCTCCAGAGTCCCTGTCCCTATCCTCAACTACTAACTGGTTTTCTTTGTTATTCAAATCTTTCTTTGAATCTTGATAAAAGTTTAAAATCTGGAGATGGATAGCATAATACAAATTTTGAAAGCTGAACAGCTATTACTCTAGATTTCCATTCAACTAAATCAACCAGCAGGCTTTTATGTGCAAGGCTTTACTTGCACTTTGTGTGTTGTTTCGAACCAACTTCGTCCTCACAGAACCTCTCGTTTGCCTCTGAGCTGCCTTAAGCCGAGGGTGCCAGGCAGCAAAACTGGGCCCCACATCCCCAGCCCAGGCCACAGGCTACGGTCAGACACGTGGCGCTGGAGCCAACGTGCTTGCAGAGCAGCTCTCGAGTTGGAGACAGGATTCACAGGTACACAGGCCTCAAGGAACCGGCTAAAATCCTCAGGAGTACTGCCGAACGGAATGGCCACCCCATCTCATTTTGAACTAACTTATATTTGGGTAGAAAAAGATCCATTTTTAACTTAAAATTAGCCAACAGGCTAGTCAGCAAATATATCTGAAATAGTCTTTACCTGTACTAATACGAACATAATTTTTTTAAATGTTAATTCACTATTAATTTATTTATTTAACTTTTTCAATTACAGTTTCCATTTAACATCATTTTGTATTAATTTCAGGTGTACAGCATAGTGGCCAGACAATCACATATTCTACGGTGATCCTCCTGGTATTTCCAGTACCCAACTGGCACCTTACATCGTCATTACAATATTACTGACTGTATTTCCTCTGCTGTACCGGTAACTCCACATCCCCATGACTGTTTTGTAACTACCAATCTGTATTTCTCAATCCCTTCACCTTTTTCACCCAGTCCCCCATCTCCCTCCACTCTGGCAACCATCAGTCTGTGATCTGTATGTGAGTCTGTTCAGAACGTACATTTCTACAATTCATCTCTGACGGTGGAGCTGATCTCAACAAATCTAAAGACTGGAAATGCGGTGATTTTGAGAATGGTTGTGGACACAGCCATCTGTTTTGAATGCACACGTCTTTAGCGTCCTTGGTTAAGTAGCGCTCATACGGAGTTCCTTCTGGAGGAAGTTGAGGAGCTCTACTGTAACTGTTTAACATTTCTAGAATCCTCTGCCCAGTGTGGACCCTTTAATTTGTTTTAAAAGAATTTCATTTTAAAGAGACAGAGTTAGCAGCAGTGTTAGGTTAGTTAGTAGTGAAATTTGAGGGAGACTTGCAACCTCTAGGTCTCAGTGCTGTTGCTTAGTAACAAAGTCAAGTCAGCTTTCTAGGCAGCAATGAGACTATATAATAAAATCTCTCTAAACATAACCAACTGGCAAAGGCTTAGTATAAGTTGGGATTTTTAAAGCATTTGGAGAAAAAACTAGGTCAATTAATAAAAATGACAAAGCACAGAAAGGATTTGGGCAATTTTTCTATCTGCCCCCAATTTTGCTACATTTAGAAAATGCATGTCCTTTGAGGGGCATACATATTTAGTTTTCCTCTCTTTTACTAGATATGGCTCCAAGTCACCATTTGCAAAAGTAGCACAAATGTGTAAATCATTATTATGATGCCAGCATTTTCTGAGCAAGTATATGAGGTGGATCTTTTCCAAGGAAACAGGTCCTGTGCCTGGAGACGCCCCGAGGATGTGTCACAAGCACTGGACATGAACTCCTAAGACTGGGGGCAAGATCTGGGATGAGTGGCCTTGAGCCAGTGCGCGGTCTTTCTGAGATTCTATGTTCTCCTCTTCACAGTCTAAATAACGATTGCTTACATTTGTTACAGGGAAAACATCTTTAAAGGTCCCCATACTAAATGTGGCCTAATTTCCCAGACTCGGGCTCACGTCTGTGGGCCAGCTCCACAGATCTGCAGTGTACCTCTGGGACTGTTTCTCATCATATGTTAAGAGTGGCATGTTAAATATGGAAGGATGCAAATTCCCACATATCATGCCCACACTGGCCAGAATACATAGATGTTGAGCACTAAAATTGCAAACTTCAAATCAAGAAAAAACAATCTGGCACTTTCTTTCCACCTTACCGTTGCAAGAAACTTGGAACCCAGAACAGAATTTTACTGGTAGACTCTGCACACTACAGTGTGCCATGAAAACATAAATTTTGGTTCATGGACTTTATGGGTAGGAGTTGTCTGTAAGTACAATTACTTTTTTCTTTCTGCCTAAGCATAAAATTCATTTTTAAATGGAGAAATACAAATATAATCTCAGAAGGGTTTAGAGAATCCGGTGTCTTATAATGTACAGCTGTTAATAGTGCATGTATGTGCATGTGTACCTATATACCTACATACATATATATGCACATATACATATATACAGAGAGAATATGATACCAAGCTGTTAACCACACTGATCTGTAGAAAACAAACTTGAAAGGTAGCTCTTACTTTATCGCATCTCATCAGCCCCAAATATCTGAGAGACTTGCTGCTCTGCGCAATCAGGGTGGCTCCTTGATCTGTAATTTCTTTACACCATCCAACATCCACGGTCTCTATTGTCATGCTGTATCTCCCAATGGCTATCAGTGCTGCCGGAAGGGACAGGGAGAAAGAAGGCAAGGATTAATGTTAGTAGTGTAATGGATCTCTACCTTATTATGGCTATTTCTCCCATTTCCTCACTAAATTTGCTCCTGGAATGTGATGTGTAAATAACTGTTTTATAAACAATTACATTTAAAATGCTTTAAGAAAGCTTGCCCTATGACCAACCCTTTCACAAGGTGAATAATCACCCCACAATTTCCTTTTCATTGAAACACAACCTCACAACCTTTTATCAGTTTTCCTCTTTGCAAGGTTACCTGTACTTTCAAACATTCGTATCTGCAGATGGAATCAATTAAAATGAATTACACATAAAATGTTACAGAAAACCCCAAGTAGTAACTTTACTCATGACAACTTTAATATTTTTTTAAAATAAAACCACATAAACACCATTTTGAGGTGTGTTATACTGCACATGAATTTCTTTATCAATTGGCATAAAATTTTCCATCTGTTTATGATCTGTAAAATGTAAGAATATATAATATTTTTCACATTAGTCCTTCATGGGACTGTTAGGAATTCAGAGTACATTATACATACAGTTGAATCTAATTGGTGCCATGTTAGAGTGCAGTAAAAGGAATGCATTTACAATAGTGAATTTCTTCATTGTATCAGCATCTTCCTTTTATTAACATACAAAATGAAACCTGTTATCTGAAAACTATGAAGGCACCTCTAGTCTTCCTGACTGTTTAGCACTGAAGCACCACCAATGTGCAGACACATAACCCATAATCTTGGATGTGCACTACCCATCACCCATCTTCACCCATCACCCTGTCAGAGTGACCCATCAGTGAATGTGGTGCACGTGGCTCGTTGCTACGGGCTTCTGATTTGACAGACATGCATGCTTCCACATTGGTGGAGCAGAAAAACAGATTTCAGTAACTCCGTCCAGAATATGTTTATGGTGCATTGGTATGTAAATGAAAATCCTGAAAACAATGCAACAAATATTAAAAAGGAAGCAGAAATTGTTTACTAATTATTTCCTTATTCTAAGATAGGATGAAATGATTGACTAGATTGATAAGAGCAGGGTGAATTGCTCATGTAAATAAATGTTAACTCTTACAGCTCACAGAGAAGTGCACTTGGCAAAATCACTTTGTTAATTACCTCAGATTTTTTTTAACCAGAAAACTCATTCTCATTCATTCAAGTACCAAAGACAGATATTTCAAGCCTAAAAAAACCATAATCACGATCCTACTATTTTCCAATGAAAATGCTATAAAGGAAGAAAATAATTTTTTTCCTGGAAGTTCTTCATGCCACTAATTGAAAATGCTCTCATCTTTGCCCATGCTATTTTGGTATTTAGTTTTCCCAGAAGGCAAGGCAGGGCAAGGGAGGAATCCGCCAAAGGTTTGCTGAAGGGTCTGAATGACATTTTTGTGTAGTAGAAGTACCCTAGGTTAAGCTCATTGGTGTCCCTGACCTAAGAAAATTGCTTTCATCTCTGGTACTGCCATAACTTTCATTGGTTATGATGTCCTGAGGATCTCCTATGATGAATAGAGTAGAAGATACATAAAAGAAATTCTTTTCAGTACAAAGTACTCAAATTGTGATTTCAAAAGACCACAAAGCACAAGTTGCAAGGTGGCCCCAGGTCAGTAGATTGTGCACTTTTATTGAGGTTTGAGGCTAGAACATGAAAGCTCAGTATTAGCTAGAAAAAGGTAAATGAAATAATCTGAGTTTTCAGAGGCTGCTTTATAAGCAAATGAAGAGTGAATAGCTATTTATTCTAGTTGCCAAAATCACTGGTGTTCAGTATTTTCTTCCTGTTCAAATTAAAATAAGTAGTAAATAAGACATCTGAAGATAATTAGGCATCCTATTTATTAAAGTAAGAAATATTATTGCTTAACTCATTCATTTATTCAATAAACACCTAACAAGCACCAACTCTACAGCGTTCTTCAGTATTTATTGGCTACCCACGCACTGGGCACTGGGCTAAGGAATTTAGGTGCATTATCTCATGTAATCCTCACAGCAATGTTATGAAGTCTTATTGTTATTTTCATATTAAAGATCAGGAAACTGAATCACAGAAATATTGTATAACTTTCCCAGTATAACAGTATAGCAACTGGGGGAATGGATAATAGGCTGAGAGCTGGCTCTCAGCCCTGAATGCACATCAGACCTACTAAATCAGAATCGTGGGACCAGGTACCCTGCAACTCTAATTCTCTGCACTGCCAGCACGTGGAACTGCGGTGTGTATGACACATGGGGCCGTGCTGGGTGCTGGGTGCGGGGGACAGAGCGATTCACAGAGCTCAGAGGCTAGATGAGCACGTGTGGGGGTGGAAGGGTTGGGTAGAAATGAGGAACAAGTGAGTAGACAGTCACACTGCTCGTATCTCTTCCCATGCGTAACTCCTCTCACTTTCCAGATCTCAGGTGAAAGGTCAGCTTCTCAGAACAGATCACCCTATCACTTATTACTGCTACTGGAAATGCTATTATTTATTTATTTATTTATTTATTTATTTATTTATTTATTTATTTATTTATTTTGTGGCCCACCTCCCCCATTACAATGACAGCTCCTATTCACTGCTGTATGCCCAGCATTTAGTATGTGCCTAGTACAGAGGTGTTTCTTAAAAATATTAATTGAACGTATCAGTGGCTTTAATATGTTTAGATCAATTGTAGAGGCATGCCCAGAAGGCCTGGGAGCCCCTCACTCTTTAGGTGAGGAGAGAGATAATGGGAGCTCTCATGAAGGGCTAAACTATGTCTGGAGGATTCTCCAGAAAAACAAAGGAGTAAGGGCAAATATGTAGGTGTAAGGAAAAGCATGTGTCAGGGTGGAGAGATGTGAAAGAACAGGGGAGCTGCAGGTCTTTCTATGTGCCAGAAATAAAAACAAGTGCGAGGAACTGGAAAGGTTTATTCCAGCAATATTTATTCCTGATTAGTAGCGCTGGGGTACACCTACGAGATACAAAGAGTAGCAAAAATAAGAACCCTCCATGTCATGAAGATTATCTTCTAATGGGTGAAATAGATGTCAAACAAACAAAGTATATATAACTCTAAATTGTAGCAAGTGCTCTGAATGAAATGGACTGATTGCTGTAAAAATAACATTTAGATGGGGGTACCTAGGAAGAGTGTTTCTGATGAAGTTATTTTTACATATCCATTTTGGAGATAAAGAACATGAGGTTAAATACCTCACCAAGGCCCCATCCCTAATCAGCTGCAGAGCCAGGGTTTTGTTCGGAAGCCAATGCTCATTCTACCAACAGCAGCAGCACCCAGGGCGGGAGCGGAGACTATGTGTGGTGAGGAAGTGTTTCCCTTTACCCCAATTCTGGAGTGAAACATTACAGCTTATAGGCAGCCAAGTATTGACTTGATAATTGTAACATTCTGATAGAATCTTTAAATTCTAAAATGCATACTGAGTAATTTTACCTCTCTGTGACTATATCCTATCTTTGGATATTTTTTCATTGTTCTTCATGAGCTAGCTGTGAAATGTGTAGTGTAGTTTCAAATTTTCTTGTGGCCGCACAGTGCAGATGTCTGACCTCAGGATGACATTTAACATTTCTGAGTTTCAGCTTCTTCACCTGGACAATAGGGATGTTGACTCCATGTCCTGCCCACTTCATAGTGTTGGTCTGAGGTTCAAATGAGATAATACATGTAAGGGACTTCGCACTACATAAATGTCATGATTTATTTGATATTGCCCCAAAGCATTCTACAGTAGTGCAGTTATATTAAATGAAAAGACTTGAAAGAGTTTGGAAAAATAAAAAGCTCTGGGCAAATGAGAGCATTATGTAAGTACTCAGTCCTATGTCACTGTTAGAGTCTTGAACTGCCTACTTTCCATCGGTGTTCACTGAACCTGTGGACTGAACGTGGGATGATAGGGCTGTAAATGTGTATGTGATTACTACCTTCATGAAAGACTGTTGACACATTACAATGATGTTTATTGGGCCTTGAAAAGGGATAAATTATGCAAGACTACTTCCTAATCCCTATGCAATTTTAATAAACTTTTTATGTGCTAAGTGCAACTAATAAAGTGGAATTTTAAAAAGTTACACAAATTAAAAGCTGTGATTCAGTAACTTATATGATGATCAAGAAAGGACATAGATGAACCCACTACAAGGCATTTCCACAGTCATGGGGAGTGACCGAAAGACACGAGCACATGTACACTTAATTTTGACTAAGAAATCCCATCTAGGAATCTACCCAAAAAATACACTTCTAATTGAACCAAATTACATATATACAAGTTTGTTCACTGAAGCATGATTGTACTTGCAAAATACTAGAAACAGCCTTAATGCCCATAATAGGAGAGTGGTTAAATAAACTATGCTCCATTCTCACAACTGAACACTAAGCAGCTAAAAAAAAAAATACGGTTAGATCACCAGGAACTTCCAAATCATTCAGTGAAGGAAGCAAAGTGCAAAAGAGCTTACTTATATGGTGTGCTACCACCATATGAAAGGAAATACAATAAAAAAGCACGAATCTGCTCATTTGTGAAAAAGAAATACAGGAAAGACAAACCATAAAATACAGAGACCATTTAACTATAGGGGTTGGTGGGAAAATAGAAGAAAGAAAAGAGCACAAAATGCAGGGATGAAAAGGTTAGGAAGGGCAGACACTTCTTAAAATATCTCTTTGGCTATAGCTTTTCTGAACCACAGTAATGCTTTACATACCTTCCAAAATAAAGAGAATTAAAGCCAGCTAGAATGCGGGGGCACCTGAAGTGGAATACAACAGTAACAAATAAATCCTAATTGTATTACAAATGAACAGCATGAACCTGCCAAATAATGTAACCACACTGAAAGGGATGGGAATTAAGTCGCTTTGGAAAACATAATTTTGACTAGATATTATAAAGTGAAAAACCAAAAAGAACTGTCAGCAAATACTGTACTCTAGTTAGTGAATCTATTTCCCACAGGGGTATGAGTAAGCAGTTTAGTAACTACTTTATGTGTAATCTAGGACTGTAAATACTGAGAGCCAGTCTTTCAGAGAAATAAGTTACAAATAAGAAAAGAGAAGCTTGTAAGGAACCTTGTGGTATGGAACTGAAATCAGAGGTACTTAAATGTTTTAATATGCACACACACATAATAGATAAAGAAATAATCAATAAATATGATGTACATGCATGCATGGCATAGTATACATACTTATATTCCTAGCTTTTTCTGCTTAGAGGGACTAGAGCAATGATACCCCAGAAGCAATGATTTACTAGCACCCAGATCTTGGTTTCAAAACATTCTCCAATAAAAGGAATCAGGGCTTCTTAGAGAAATTGTTGATTCCAGGTCTGGAGCAGAAAAAATTCATAATGAGTCTGGAAAATCTTGTGATCTCAGGAAAAAAGTGCTAAAAAGGAAGGAAGGTGTGTTAAAAGGCCACGGGATCCAACTGGAGGACCTGCCAATGGCCACATCTGGGACAACTGAGTATGAAATATGATAGTACTGTATTATAATTCAAAAAATTAAAGAAGCATCTATAAATCCACACTGATATAAATGATCAAATAAATAAATAGCCAAGCAATGGCAGCTCTTCCTTACAGAAGAATTCCAATTAAATATATAAGAAATGAGCCCTGGCTGGGGTAGTTCAGTGGATTGAGTGCAGGCTGCGAACCAAACGGTCACTGATTCGATTCCCAGTCGGGGCACATGCCTGGGTTGCGGGCCAGGTCCCCAGTGGGGGCCTTGTGAGAGGCAACCACACATTGGTGTTTCTCTCCCTCTCTTTCTCCCTCCCTTCCCCTCTCTCTAAAAATAAATAAATTAATTAAAAAATATATAGAAGGAATGAGGGAAATAAAATCATCAGGCAAAAATCACAGTAATAACTGTTGCAAGCAAGATCTACCAATGGATGCTAAATCTGTTGGTGAAAGTTTGAGGAAAAACAGAATATGGGCAGAGTGCCAAAGATATTTAACAGTTTTCAAAAATCCTAACTTTATAGTGGAGAGACCCAGAAGACACCGTGTTACAAAACGATCAAAGTTAACATTAATGGTAATAACACATATATGCCAAAATGAATAATCTCAATTTACTCATAAGAAAACATCACACAAACCTAAACTGAGAAACATAGGAAATAAGTCACCAGTACTCATCAAAAGGGTCAAGGTGATGGAACATAAAAAGAGAATGAGGAATTGTAACAGATTGAAGAAGTCTACAGAGACATGACAACTAAACATAAAGTACTGTAGTATCCTGGACTAGATCCTGGGGCAGACAAGGAAATTAGAGAAAAAGCTGGTGAAATTCCAATAAGATTTGTAGTTTAGTTAATCTTATTGTTTCAATGTTAATTTCCTAGTTTGATAATCATTCTATAGTTATATCAGTTGTAACACTAGAGGTTGTTGACTATATCACTATTACTTTTTCTTTAAATCCTCACCAGAGGATATGTTTTTATTGCTCTTAGAGAGAGAGGAAGGTAGAAAGGAGGAGTGGAGAAGAGGGAAAGGGAGATGAGAGGAATGGGGGGAGGAACATCGACGTGAGAGAGAAACATCAATCCATTGATCGTCTGCCTCCTGTACACGCTCTGACCAGGGATCAAACCCGCAACTGAGGTACGTGCCCTAACTGGGAATCGAACCCGCAAACATTTGGTGTATGGGACCACACTCCAACCAACTGAGCCACCAGCCAGGGCTAAAATTATTTCAAAACAAAGAGAATAAAACATAGATAAGCTAGTAATAGGTAGTGAATGAAATAAGTAGAGGACTAAAATTTTGTAAGTGAAAGCAGGTATTATTTTCACACTGAAAGATCTGATATATATATAAATGTTAGGACTAAGATACATTTTTTCCTTCATAGGAAGATTAGTCATACGAGTGCATTAACAAGTGACCTACATGTGTCATTTTGTCCTTTCCAGTTCTATCTTTTGCTATGGATCTATATACCCATGATAAAATCAGAAGAAATAGCCTAGTGCTTGAAAGAACTAGGGTTAAAATTTAACAGGAGGATTAACATCTTTCATGTAATACTTGGATAAAAGCCACTTGCAAAGAAATTTCTTGGCACGAATACAAAGAGACAAATATGAAAAGTGCTCTTCTTTGTGGAAACCACAGAAGCTCCGAAAACAAAGAACTGACACTTTCAGAGACATTTTTTGTTGTGTGATGGTCCCTGCGAGTCCTCCTCCACCCCACAGGGACTATAGCAGAGGTTCCTGGCCCTAGTAGTTCAGGAGAATCACAGGTGCCTAGAAAAAGTACAGCTGCCCGGGTCCCACCTCCAGAGTCTGATTTGGAGAAGCCATGAAAGCTCCTGTGACCCTGTGTGCAGCCAGGGCCAAGAACCATTGGAATGGAATAACCTACAACTCGGGCAAAGTCAGTCAACTAAAAACAAAAGATCTCATTTTTTAAGGATGTAATTAGCTCATGTGTTCTGATACTATAAAACAGCTCTGCCTCTCAAACACTAGTGACTTTTTGTATATAACCCAATATTTTTTAATCTCTTTATTTCTAATTTATATCCCTTCCTTCTGTTTTTATACAGTATTATTTCTCCTACTATTATGTAGTAAACTCAACAGTGATTCCACTCTAATATTTTTCCAGGTTGTCTCTTTTTATAAATACTTTTTTTAGTTCATTGCATTTATTTATGTTTCTAATGCAGTACTTATCAGAGTATGTTTCACATCAGAACTATTTATCAACATGCCTGTCTTGCTACTAGACTGTAAAGTCTTCAAAGCAGCGATACGAAGAATGCTTTCCTAGGAACCCCCAATCTCTGAAAATCAAGTGCCACTCAAGTTTGTACAGTTTTCATGATTTTTTTGGAAGTATAACATACATGTAAAAGTTTACACAAATCCTAAAGGTACTACTTGATGAATTCTGATGAAGCTAACACAGCTGTGTTACAGCATCCAGATCAGAAACAGAGCAGAACCAGCACTCACAAGGCCCTCTCACACCTCACTCAAGTCGCTACTATTCCCCCGAAAGGGTAACCACTGTGCTGATACACAGGTTCGTATTCTTATTTTTGAAATGAACTTTTTAGCCACTATGTGTAATGCTGCAATGAACATTGGCATACATGTCTTAGTATGGATATATGTTTACATTTCACTTGGGTTAATACTTAAGAGTGGGATTTCCGGGTTGTATGGTAAGTGTATGTTCAACTTCTTAAGAAACTGCCAAATGTTTTTCAAAGTGGCTATACCTACATTTTACATCCCTACCAGCTATATATAAAGATTCCAGTGTCTCCACATCCTTGCCAATGTTTGGTACTATCTGTCTCTTTGATTAATCCCATTCTAGGGCATGTACAATGGTACTTCACTGTGGGTTTTAATTTTCATTTCCCTAATGATTAATGATATTGAGCATATTTTAATGGTGTCATAGGTTACTTGTAAATCATAGCTTACTGACTACAGATATCTATTAAATTTAACTGATGAAGCCCTGGCTGGAGTGGCTCAGTTGGTTGGGTGTTGTCTCCCAAATGGAAAGGTCAGGAGTTCAATTCCTGGTCAGAGCACGCACGTGCTGGGGTTGCGGGTTTGGTCCCCAGTCTGGGAGCGGGCAAGAGGCAACCGATGGACGTTTCTTTCTCACATAAATGTTTCTCTCCCTCTCTTTCTCCCTCCCTTTCTCTCTCTGGAATCAATAAAAGAAAAAAAATTAAAAATTAAACTTATGAAGAAGGAAAGGAACATAGATAATTTTTCCATTATTAGACTATAGCAAAGAACAGCTTTCTAGACAACAGATAGTTTTTCATGTAATTTAGAGGAAAGTACCAATAAAATAAACAGCATATCCTATGAAGACACGAAAAGTCTTAAAGTTTCTTAAAATAAGAAAATAAATTCAAGAAGAAAAAGTTAGAGAAAACACACCAAACTGCTCATTTATATGTGGAAATTTCAGACTATGGAGTATGCTTTATTTGAGAACTCTAAATCTCTGAAGATCAAGTGAAAAATAAATATAACAAACAAAAATTGTCCAACAATGGTGGCTAACATTACAGTGAAAACTTTGAGTTGCGCTAGAATGTTCACGATGCTGCACATACGGGCATTCGTTTCACACACTCTGCTTACTGCATGCAAGTACTGACTCACAAAAGGAGCAAGCTGGCTGTGGCCCTTGACCTTTAGGAAGGATGCTCTTCTGCCCTATACATATCCTGAAACGGAAATGTATGCATTATTTATAGGCTGCATCTGCTTTCCTTTCTCTGACATAAACAAGTTGGTGGAAAAGTAAGAGTTCAAGTGAAAGAATTTTTAAAAAGGTCTTTTAATGTATCATGAGCAAAGATAAGTATTTCCCCTCCTTTGTCCCTTCCTAATTATTTTCATTTTAATAGTGAAAAGACAAATCTGACTGGGTAAGTAGAAACTCTTTCTGACTTCCAAAAATGTAGTGAACAAGGGATGTATCTAGAACTAACCTTGGTTTAACAGGAATCTGATCCTCTGCTCTGGTTTCAGTGGCGCTGTGTTTGGTGGTAATCAGCCCTGCGAATGGGATGGTTCCCCTGTCAGTCCCCTCATTAAATTTTAGAATGCAAGATAAGGAAGAAAAAGTCTTGCCACTCTAACATCAGCAGAGAACCTTAATCCCTAGTTCAATGATTCCTTTTCATTATAGCCTACATAAATATATACGAGCATTGTATATTACTTACCTAAAAATTAGGCATCCTTTTCAAAACCCTGACATTAAATTTCCTCAATTTATGAGAAGTGACTTCTGGGCTTAAATATGTTGGTCCATGGAAATGGAAAAGAACATTAGGGTCTTTTTTTGTCATATATCTGTCATATATCTGCCTTCCCACCTTTCTGAACTGCATTTTCCAGACCACCACAGAGACAAAGCATGTTTCCAGCAGGCACCAGGTACAAGCATTCGTCCAACCCAGTGTCCAGCAGAGTAGGATGCAATTTCAGTGACTTCCACTTAAGACATGGACGTTGGTGACAACCTATGATGCTGTCAGACTGCCCAGTAACGCTGTAAAAGTATCTCCATATTGAAAGGGAAAGAAACCACAGGAAGAGGAAAAAACATGTGCGGATGTCAACAGAGTGAATATGTTATCTCCAGTTTCTTTCAACAAATACTAATTGAGTACCTATGAACCGCGGAACGTTAGGAGCTGGGAATAAAAAGGTCTATTCCTTGCCTTCATGGAGTTTAGGTTACAAATACAAAAAATAATTAGAATATATGAGTTTTGGGATGGCAATCATGATTTGGAGAAAAATAAAGCAGGAACCAGGGGTGGGAGTGCTGTAATTTTAATCAGGGTGGGCAGGAAAGGCTTGATAGAGAAAGTGCCATTTGAACAATGATCTGGAGCAAGTCATGCAGGTTTGTAAGGAAAAGGCATTCTGTGCAGTGAAAACCTAGTGCCAAGACTATGAGGTAGGATGGTTGCTGGCTTGTTCTAGAACAAGCAAAGGAGCAAGAGAATGATTAGTGAATTTGAGATGTGTGAAAATTAATAGGAAAGGGAATAGACAAAAATCATCTTAGAGACCAAGTGAATGACAATGGGTTTCACTCTAAACCACAGGTGGCAAACATAAGGCCCTCAGGCTGAATCTGGCCCTCCATCTTATTTCTACCTGGCGGCAGCGCCGAGCTCCTGGCCCCTAGCTAAGGAGCAGTCACATTTATACAGTCCTAAAATTACATTTGGCCCTTTCAAGGCAACTTTGAGGCTGATGTGACCCCCACTGAGAATGAGTATGACACCCTTGCTCTAAATGAAATGGGAATCCATTGGAGATTTGTGGGCAGAAGTGTGCTATAACCTAACTTAAATTGTCAATGGACTTCTTGGCTTCTGGGTTGAGAACAGACTGGAAGAGGGCAAGAACAAAAGCAGGGACACCAATAAGCAGGCCACTGCAATTATCCAGACAACAAGTGACATGGCTTGGTCCAGGGCTTCATAATAAAGAGAGAGAGGAGGAGCAGAATTATGAACAAATTTTCAAAATAGGAACAACAATATTTGCTAAGAGACCAGATGTAGCTTGAGAGAAAGAGAAGAGTCAAGGATGTCAAGAGAAAAAGAAATATTTTTTTGAAAGAAATTTCCTGCATGAGATTTTCCATAGCTGCTCTTGTACCCTTGTGTGTCTCAGTGTCCTTGTACTGGCAGAAATATATTAGTTTCTTCTACTGGATATAAATTCCACTGAGAGGGGGCAAAGACCACTTTCATTCATCTTTACATTATCATTTTCTAGCATTGGGTCTTTACTTGTTAGTATTCAATATGTGTTCATTTAAACACGTGTATCTTAGGTATCATAATTATAAGCACTTAGAGAAAAATAGTCAGAAAGGGTTTTGTTTGTGTTCTCTAGAATTCACATTCATTCTTTTATTCTAAAAATATTTACTGAGTAGCTACACTGTGTCAATCACTGTGATGACTCCAGGTTATCTTTGGGGAGATTATAGGGAATATATATTTTTCTTATATGTTTTGCATTAAGAAATTCAACACTAGGCATGTTTAACTTCTACAAAGGATTAAAAACAAGTTTTCAAAAAGGTGCTATGGGACAGATCACTCAATTTTACCTGAGTAATGTGGAGAACTTGACATTTCCTACAGTGGGGTTTCTCTTTAATCCCATGCTCCTCAAGGCTAACACACATCTGCTGGTGCCAAAATTCAATACCTAAAGTCATGTGAAATCATGTAAAAAAAGCATAAAGCTATTTGCAAACTAAAATTACATGCAGGAAGTTGAGCTGTTTTTCCTCCCTAACTGTAACCAGAGCAGTTGTAAGTCAGGGGCTGCTGTCCGGAGCTTGGATTAGTGTAGATTCTGGTGATAACTTTTGATTATGGGCCTTTCTGCCCATAGGCAAAAGGAAAATGAAAGAAGAGCAAAGGAAGTAAAAACATGAAAGTGAAAGTATTTGTATTTGAGATTTTAAAGTTTAGTGGATAACTAGATTAAAATTTAGACAACACTAAACTCTCTATATTCTTTTTGTTTTCCAGGGAGAAGGGACAGTCCCAGTTTGCACTGTCACCTGGCAGCTTGAACCGTGAACACAGGTATACCGTGCTCAGATCTGCACATATACGCAGACATGACATACGAACGAACGTGCATCTACTCCTCGGCCCTAATCAACAGGCAGACTTACCCTGAAGCTAATGAAGGTTAAGCCTCAGGGTCCATCCAGCATTTGTATGGATGTTTCCAAGGGTCTGGGTCCTAGAAGTGTATTCACATAATAATATATTTTTATAAAATCTGTAAAAAAACAGTTTTGTTTTCATTTTCTCAAATAGAGACCTGAAACTGTATAAACCCCAGGCCCTGAAAAATCCTGAATTTGTTCCCAATCCAAACCAGAATAGTCTGATTCAGTGGTTCTGGAGGTGAATGGAGGCTGTATCTTTTTCTTGCCTTTTTTTTTTAATGTCACCAAGTGATTTTGATACATAGCTGGGTTGGAAATCACTGACAAAGGACTGTAGACTGATGTGTTTAATGAGTCCCTGACATCTAAGTATATTTCTTTCTGGATCTTTGCCACTATTGATTAGAACATAAACCATATAACACTACATAGTTTGGAAAAAGCTGACAATTGGCAACAGTCACTTCCACATTGCAGTGATGAATCACATAACTTTCTGTGCTGAGTAATTAACTATCCATTTGTATGGACTGGCTGTAGTGATATAGTCCTTTTAAACAAGGAAGGAAAGGAATTTGGACATAACATTAACAGTTGTTAATACCAAGCAAATAGAGTAAATTGGATTTATTAAAAAGAGTATGTGTGTGGATTTTTTTCCTGGGAGTTAATACAATTTGTCTAGCTTTCTAATTATAGCTGGGACAGAAAATGGCTGAACCCAAAGACCTCTCACGGTATCTAATAAACTTTTACTAGAACATTTCTTGGGTGGGAGAATGACAAATAATTTACCAAGCTTTTTCTAAAAGATAGCTAAAGGTGTTTCACCTATATCTAGTTGATGAATTAGCTTCAGCTAATAATCAGTGTCATGAGACAGGGAAGAAGCAGCCTGTAATTACTTTGAAAGGAATGAAGGAACAGATCTGATAAAGAAACTAAATCAGCTAATTCCTCAGGGGCATGCTAAGTGAGAGAGAGGATTACTTGACTGCAAGTTTAAAGTGAGGCAAAGCTAGGAAGCATCTGTAGCTTTTACCTCACCAGCATCCATTCCCACCTCCCGGAAACAAACTAAATTTTTCTTAGTTTGGGAGACTGTGACCAAAGGTTCCTTCCCTTCCACAGGCGGCGGGTGGGCACATGTCCCAAACCTGACTACACACTCGCAGACATCTGAATTCTGCCTGGAATGACTTAGGAAGAAAAACAGCAGGGGACAATCTGTCTTGCAGGAGGGAGGTTCACTAAAGACTCTCCCATTAGTCCCGGTTCATTGAGGATCCAGTATTCTTATCTTTCCCACAGACTACTTATTTAGTTTTGATTTTGATTCTGGGAGTTATTTCTTTTTTTCCAATACTTTCTTTGCTTTTGTTCTTGATTTTTGTTTTCACTTAAAGTATCCTCTATTCATTTCTGTTACTTGCAACCACACAATCTTGAATGATATAGAAAACTACCCATGTGATATGAACTCAGTTATCCTCTACAATAACATAAAAAACCCAAAAGGATTCTCAACAATGTCCAGTTGAGTCACCAGCAAAAAATATGAATAGGGCTCAGCTAATAAACATTTGTTTTGTAGTAGATATTATCGAAATACCTGTGCTCACTACTTTAGTAGTAAAATTAAAATAGCTTTATTGAGATATCATTTAAAATTTTTCAAACAATGACTCTATTAATTGTGTAAAAATGGTGCAACTTATTGCAGAAATTAAAGCAATGAGGGAAAGTACAAAAAACAGCTTTAAAATGATCCCAAATCCTACCATCCAGAAAAACCATCACTAACACTTGGCAAGCATGCTTTCAACACCTTCTGTATATAGATAGAGCAGAAAAAAGATAACAGTAATTTCAGAAATCTTATATGTAATTATAATGCTTTTAAAAGTAATAAAAAGTATGTTTTATTTTAAAAGAATTTAGTTTTATTTAGACAAAAATAAAAAATTAAGAATCATTGATGTTTTGTTAAATATTTCATCATCATAAAAGATAATAATTCTTAAGAGTCTACATAAATTAAGAAAAAAAATTATTAAAACTTTTAAGAATGTAGAGTCATTTAAAAATTTCTACATTTTAACCTCAGACAGAATCTATTGCTTCCCTTCTAGCAAAGATGAGAAAAATGACAGGCATTTCTCCTTCTTCCTTCCTTCTCTCATATTTGTTAGCTATATTATTATTTTTACATCGTCACATTTCATTGTTTTCATCTACCTTTGTAACCACAATTCTTGTGGTTGTTTTCCTATGGTTAAGTATCAGGTGGACTAAAAAGCACAAGTTTCTCCATGTTTTTTTTTTTCCATTCCTGAGATCTTTTTTTTTTATTAATCTCTTGGGTAGCTAGATACCATCTTTAAGTAGCTTGTTTGTTTGTTTCTCTTTTTTTTATTGTTGTTCAACTGCAGTTGTCTCCATTTTCACCCCGCCACGGCCCCCCGCCCCACACTCTCGAACCTACCCCCTTTGGCTTTGTCCATGTGTCCTTTATACATGTTCCTTGATGGACCTTCCCATATTTTCCCCCATTATCTCTCTCCCCACCCCCTGCTTACTGTCAGTTTGTTCTTAATTTCAACATTTCTGGTTATATTTTGCTTGCTTATTTGTTTTGTTGATTAGGTTCCATTTATAGGTGAAATCATTTGGTATTTGTCTTTCACCACCTGGCCTATTTCACTTAGCATAATGCTCTCCAGTTCCATCCATGCTGTCATGAAGGGTAAGAGTTCCTTCTTTCTTTCTGCTCTGTAGTATTCCACTGTGTAAATGTACCATGTTTTTTATCCACCTATTTGATGGGCACTTAGGTTGCTTCCAGCAGTTGGCTATTGTAAATTGTGCTGCTATGAACACTGGGGTGCATAGGTTCTTTCAAATTGGTGTTTCAGGATTCTTAGGGTATGATCCCAGCAGTGGTATTGCTGCTGCACTTTCAATGGAACTAATAAGGTTGGAATATTCACACTGATAATTCCCAGTCTCCTTTCTCCCGACAAGGTCTATGGTGAGGTTTTTTTAAAAAAATTTATTTTAATAGTTGTCCAAATACAGTTTTCTGTCCTTTGCTCCCATCCTAGCCCATTGTTTGTTTCTTTAAGAAAGATTCATCATATATTCCCTAAGTTCTTAAATGCTTAAGAAAGGCTATTATCCTTATTTTTAAGTGAGAATGTGGCTAAGTATTAAATGTGGGGGTCATGGTTACTTTTACCTTTTAGCTTAATACACAGGTACTTCAGTTTTGCTATGGAAAGACATGAGCCCAACCTAATTTCTTCCCCTTTATACATGTCTTGCTTTTAATGTCTGGAAGCCATATGATATTTCCTTTATTTCTTAGAATCACTATCTTTATCAGGATATGTCTTGATTATTCCATAGTGATTAATTTTCCTAGAATTTGACAGACATTTTGATTTTAGTTAATTCAAAACTTTTTACACACAAGTGTTTCACTATTGTTCTGGTGGCCTCACTTCTTCCTCCACCCCTTTGCAAATAATATACCTACATAAAATGGCAAGCATAGATACTCTAAATGATCCTATGTTTGTTCCTTTCAAATTCTTTTTCTTTGGTTGACTGGGGTTGGTTATCTGTTGGGAATATGGAGAGGTTAAGTAATGAGCTAGAGCTGTCTGCACCAACTACTTGGGAATCTGTATTCAGCATCTTTACTACATGGGTTATTTCCTTTATCCTCACACATCATTGGTCCTCTGAGATTTCTATGTTCAAGATGTCATGTGTTGTTATAACAAAACTGTTTGGGTCATTTTTGTGTTAAATTCTGGCACTTCCTGCTTCTCCCTCACTTTCACCCACTTCACTTCTGGCACTCTTCCCCTCCGGAAGCAAGGTTTCAGATGATGGACATGGCTCATCCACATGCTTTCTCCTTTAGTGACCTTTTTAACATTTTTGGAATGTTGAGAAGTAACAAATTATGTAGAGAATTCTTGAACTGTAGGCTAATTTGACTAAAATTTATTGCAAGATTACTACATGTAAAATAACAAAGAGGATAAAAAGGTGAGTAAAAGAAAGTCCTTGTCCTTGCTTTCAGCGTGGTTAGGGAGAGTAAATAAAATAGAAGATATCCATATGGTTATAATGACATAAATACTGTCCCGTGTCGAGCCAAGTACAGTGTTTGTGCACTGTAACAAAACTTCATTTCTTGGTTTTTATCTGGAGTTTATATTTGCCTCATATTTTGTTTACTTTATTATTCATCATTATTTTTTCAAAGTCCCTATCAGTATTTTCCCAAAAGTTCAAACACACAATTAACTTAGTTCCACTACCCAAACATACCCTTCCGTCTCCATGTACTCCCTTCTGAAGCCCTCCCGGCTCCTGCTCCTGGCTGAGCTGAAGGCTGGTAGGGACAGGTACTCGGAATCCTGATTTCCCTGTTCAGCTCTTCCATGGGTCCCATGAGTTCTTCCTGTCATGATTTATTCACTAAGGACTCAAGTTTTATCTCCCACTGAGCCTTCAGAAAATCCCCATTTTTCTGAAGGGTTAATGGGAGACAAAACTTGAGTCCTTAAATGTCTAAAAGCACCTTTATTTTATTTTCATAGTTAATAGTTGGGAAGTGTATAAAATTTTAGGTTGGAAACCATTTCTCCTTAGTTTTGAAGGCACTGCTTCATTGTCTTCTGGCTTCCCATATTGACTTCCCCAGCTTTATTGAGATAATTGACACACAACATTCTGTGATTTCATTGATTTGACACACTTAGATATTGTAAAATGATTAGCAGCAATATTGCCTTTAAGAAATTTTGAGTCACTTTTACTTCTCTTCAGTAGCATGGATCCTGTCTTGTTCCTTGGGTAACTTTTGGAATTTTCTTTGTATTTTTGGAAATCTAAAATTTCATGATGATATGCCTTCACATAAATCAATTTTCATACAAGGTGCTGGAAATTTTGTGGATATTTTCAATCTGGAAACTTATGTCCTTTTCTTTCACAGCAGCCTGTTCAAGGATGCAGTTGCTTTTCTTCTCTCTGAGGATATTACTTAGGGTTTCTGATGTTTTCTTCTGCTATCAGTATTGCCTCTGTTTCCTCTTAGCCTCATTTTTCAGTTTGTTTTCATATCTCTCTTTTGAGTTTTATTTTGTAAGTTCCTCTGTTTTGTTGAGAAATCCTTCTGATTTTGTTTTCTAAAAATGTGTTGACATCTCTCATCCTCTCTTATCTCCTTTCCTATTCCCTTTAATGTCATTTTAGCAAGATATTCACAGGGAGAGAAGATAAAATGCATGTGGTCTACCAGCTATTTCAACTGGTGTGAGAAAGAGCATGAGAAATCTATGTTTTTTCCTAATTGTTCCAGTTTTAAGTATTCATTAAAAATTGCTTCCTTTGGGCTTGACTAAAATATATAATTAAAGGAAAGGTCAGTCTCTACATGTATATACGTTACAAACCCAGTCTATTAAAAGCAAAAATCAAAGGCAGAGAAAAAATGGGACAACTTCTCATTAAGGTTGAGCAGTTGTATATCTTGAAAAATGTAAACCTATTAATTAAATAATATTATTTTAGTTATTCCCAGTTTTTGCACTATTACTCTGCTCTATATTTTATATTATTCTGTTCTAAATTTAGGACAATCTGTATGAGTGAATACAATATTTTAAAAGCCATTGGAATGTACTTCAACTATTTTATCAATTGGAATACTGTATCTACCACTGAGCGAAATAATATTTGAAATTAAACCCTAGATGCTTGAAAATTCTCCATATATTCTCAAGGAATAGTTTCTATAATTTGCATCTTTCTACCATAACATATTTGAAACACTTTTTCTGATTTTACCATCTTAATACACTAAATATTTTTATTTCAAGATATTTGAAAACAGAAAAGTAAAAATCTGATATTTTATGCAAAATGATATTTTTAGTAAAGAGACTATTTTTTGCTAAGATAAGTGTATTAACATGATTTGGTATGTCTTTTTAGTAAGGGAATTTATCTGTTTAATTGTAGCAAATCTTGATAAATTATATCATGCTTCTTTTTACTTCATTCCATCATCTAACTACAATATACGTAAGAGTCATTAAATTCAGCCAACTATTTTTCAGGTCCAGAGAGAGACATCGTCAAGAAAATAGACTATGACTGACAGTTCCCTTCATTCAGTAATATCATAAATATTTATATATACAGTTATAAACAAACTATTATTAGTTTAAGAAATGCAATTTATCCTCAGTGATGGTAGCTTTGAAAGTTAAAATGCAGAATTTAAACATTTTAGTTCTCTGGCATTTTATGCTTTCTACAAAAATAAACTGTTCCAACTAAAGAATATCAGATAATGTAGTTCTCTATTAATTATTACATTTCACTTATTTTTATCTATGCATGCAGTATATAGCAACCACTATGTGCTTAAAAAGTATTTGTGTGCACTAAATATATTACTTTGAAGAATTGTTCAGACACCAAGAAATGATTTTACATAAAATTGTATCTACTCCAAAGCTTCTACTTAAATCTTTTGTGCTTCCTAAAGCTTTGTAAACAATCTACTGAATTTCAGGTGCATCTACCTCTCTTTTTAGGTGAACACATAAAAAGAGAAAGTTGCACCCATAGAGAAGAAATAACGAAGCTCAATGTAGTTAATTTCTAGGACATATTTATTAGATGCTAAAGAGAATAAGTCTCTTCACAAACAGGATTACATCTCAGGGGATTAAAAGATTTGTGAAACTACTATCCTCTCATAATGAAGGTCTTATCAACTGAAAATATTTCAATCATTATACTCAGAGTATATTATCATATCCATGGACATAAACTATTGGCAGACACTAATGAAGCATGATACTGTGTATTTTAATTGCTTTTATAAGATTCACAAAATATCTGTAACTATTCATCAGTGTATTATTAATTTTATTAACCCAGATAAAGCACTATCTCATTTATTTGGTACTGTGGAAAAGAAGGAATTCCACCTAAGTGAAATAAACAGGTAGAGAAAGCTTACTCTTTTACAGCAGGTTAATTAGTGTGAGGTTGTCTCTTTTGTGGGTTAAAACTTATTATATATTGGCAATTTAATATGGCTCAACTCATATACCAAAAAATTAATATATTAACTATTTTAGACAGAAATATTCCTGGAAGGTTTTATATACTTTTATGTCCTTTAAAAAAAGATTTTACTTATTTTTAGAGAGAGGGGATGGAAGGGAGAAAGAGCAGAAGAGAAACACTGATGGTGATCAGTTGCCTCTCACACACCCCCAAACAGGGACCTGGCCCACAACCCGGACATGTGCCCTGACCAGGAATCAAACCAGCAACCTTTTGGTTTGCAGGACAACACCCAGCCCACTGAGCCACACCAACCAGGGCTCTTTATCTTTTTAAATAGCATTTATTATACTTAATCAAACACTGCCTTGATTGTTATGATTTTATTCTACTGTAATAAGAAGCTGTGCTCAGAACTATAGAAGGGCTCTTTATTTACTAAAGCTACATAGCTAAAGGGACATGTAGGTAAAGTCAATGAGAAAGCTGCTTTATAATGTTGTTTTAACACAGGCACATTTTGTTTGCATATCATGTGCAGAAATATTCTCTCTTCCATAAAAAAATGCACTTGCTCCCTTTCTTTCTACACCATTCAGCCCACTAAACCTGCTTTCCCATTCTTCTCTTTTGATGGAGACTCAGATGCAACAAGTACTTTGTTTAGTTTCTTTTAAGCCAGCCTGCTAAGACAATAAACAAAGATAAATGGCAACCAACACTAAGCCTCAGTGTTAGGGCTAGAATGGGGTGAGTGGGGATTGTGAATATTAAAATGCCCTCTTTAAAAGTGGGGGCTGTGGAAAACTGGGTACCACATACACTATAGTCAACCAAACTCCCAAGACCTAATGCCTTTTAGGAAGATAGATTCAGTGCTGCCAGATCTTTATTCTTCAAGAGAGACTTGAAATCTTTTTTTTAATGTGAATCAACTATACTTAATTATTAGCAATGAAACAAAAACAAAAATGACTGTGTGAATCATCAACATAATGGGAGATAAACAGAACATGTTTGGGAGATGAATATGGGCCATGAAGCAATCATTTGGAATCTCTGCTCCAATTGTTCCCACATTCTGCTGTGTGGTTTTAAATTTTTCTATGTATTTCTCTCCCCCCAACCCCCGTTGTCACAGCTATTTTTCAGTGGCTCCTAAGGTTGTTGTACAGCTTGAGAAATCAGATAATCTTGTTACAACAGTATATAAGGTTGGAATGAATGGATTCTACAGGGGTAAAGGACAAGAGGTTTCTTTGAAAATATTTTAATTTACTTTATTGATTACAGCATGACAGTGCAGGGCAGGTTTTGAAGAATTATTTATTATTGGTACAATACTAATGCAACTAGGAGTGTCAGAGGGACAGGCAAGAAGAGCAGGTGCCATGTTTTATTACCTTATCACAGCATTCCCCTTTCAGCATAGAAGTTGTGATCAAAATTGTTAAGACTGTAAAATTTCCAAAAGCTAAATTAAGATTATCTTTCAGTACCTAAGCAAAGCATGAGTGAGTATCTCCAAGGCTGTGTTCTTTCTTCCATAAAGTAAAACAGCTATTTGAAGTGATGTACTCTTAAAGACCATCTAAAAATATCTTTTAATAATTTCTTATTATCTACATTTATTTTGTAAAAGTTCTTATGGAAATTTAAAAACAAAAGTACAAAGATTTTATGGATGTATTGTACTTTGTGGTATCTATTTAATTGCACAAAGTGTTTTTTTCATAAGTCGCAGGCTTTTCATTTGTGTTCCAGTTGAAGCTGACTGATCATTGATCTCCAGACAATTGAAATTTTACTGTAGCTTTGTGAAATAAAAATTATCATTCATGGCACTGACTAAATAAAAAGTGAATAAAACAGAAATTTTGTGTTTTATTTCAGTAATTTATGAGACCAGAAAACTTTCCTTGTGTATTTCACCAACTTCTATGCAATAAAAATGAAAACCATTAAGTCATTTAGATATTATCTTTGTAATTAATCTAAGCTTAACATAAAGATTTACCCACATACTTCTGGAAAGTATTTCATATTTCATTGATCTTATAGTGCTCATAGTGAGATGTTTTCTGCTACATTTATTTCTTTAGATTTTCAAATTAAACAATTTTAGCTTTCCTTGATACTTATATATTTAAAAGAAACTATTATTGAAAATAGTTAATTAAGGTATATTTATAGTGGTATTAGTAGTCAATTGTATATTAATTATTGGAAATATATTTTTGAATACCTTCTTATTACTCTAAAAACAGTGTCTCATCCTCACTATAAGGTTGCACAGTATTAGGCTGAACCAAATGAAATTGCTGTTTTTGTATACTGAATATAAGTGAATGCAAACAGCTCAACCTATGATGTCATATTAGCATAGCCTTCTGTCACAGAAGAGAAAACTGAGCAGTCAGAATGACCTATCCATTGTCATGTATTGTAGCTAGTAAACAGCAAAGCGAGGGTTCACACCCAGGTCCATCTGGTCCCAAAGCCTGTATTCTCATATTAAAGAGCTATGGTGGGGTTATGTGATAGCTGAAGACAGAAAAGAGGGGAAAAGGTGGAAGATAGTCTGTTAACTGTAAGAGGCTACAGTTTGCTTGGGGAGAAAAATAAAAATCTCAAAATTAACCAGGAAAAATAGAAATCATCATACTACAAAGTACAAAATGATGGGATATTTGCTTTCACACCATGATTTGAGTTTTACTGTTTGCAAGCTCAGAAGCAATTTTTCTCTGCCCCTCTTCATTGCCAGAGCTATTTTGAGGCCATTAGTGCATCATGTCATGAGTTGGCAGGAAGGAAGCCTTGGTCTTATGATCCAAGGACTACAAGGGCAGCTTTCTCTGATACACCTATAATCACCTATCTGTAACAACAACATTGTGACTTTGCTATGGGTACAATCACTATAAAAGAATGAACTTCTAAAATGTTAATCACTCCGAGCCTAGACCCTCTCCAGAGCTCTACATTGCAGTTTTGCATTTGGGGTTTCACCTAGATGGTCCAGAAGTGGTCCAAGGCAACATGCAAAAATAAACCTACCATTCTTGACTGCTTACATCTCCTATTCCCTATCCAGTGATGGCACCAATGAGTTGCCCAGAACCAAGCCAAGAAAGACATCCTTTATTCCTCCTTTTCACCAGCATTCATATTCAATCAGTAACTTATTATTGATCTGCCTCCTAAACAGCACTTCAATCTGCCCAAATTCTCCATCTCCCCTGCCTCTGCTCTACTTTGGATTCTCATCAGGTTCTCTTGACCAGTGACCCAGCCCAGCTCGTTTCCTCGCCTCTAGTCTTGCCCCACTGTAACCTAACTTTCACAGAAAAGAAGCTTTCCGATATTTTTCACTCTCTAGGTTCTAGTTATATCAAGCATATTTAAAAGATTAAAAGACAACCTCTTTACTTACATAGCCTAGCTCAGGGCTTGGAGCCCAAAGCAGGGACATAATAAACACTGGGTAATAATTTTCTGCCAGGTAAATAACATCCACTGACAAAACTGGGCCTATATACTTAGGTACTTAGTGGAATGTTTATTTATAATAATAATCAAATATAATAACAAAACCAAAGTGTACTTTCCCTAAGTAAAATCACTAAAGGATCAAAGGTATGAAATAGTAACAACTTCAATGCTTATGTGTTATCAATCTGAGAAAATGCGTGTATAACTGATGCTGAATTGCTATTAAACTTTTTACTCTAGGAGTTACATTCCAGCAGATTGCTAAAGAACCCCGAATTCTGCTGAAGTACCTCTGGTACATCACCAGTTCCAGGAGTGGTATATAGGCAGGAAGACGGTGGAAAGAAACAGGCAAGAGGAAAGGGAAATCTCAACTTTAGGTGGATTCCTCATGTCCCATTTCCAACTCAAACAAGGTCATTAATATCTCTCTCTCCCAATGTATTACAGCTCTTCACAAAATGCAGCTTTTAACTAAATAATCATTAACAAAAACATCCCTCTTTCATAACTATAAAACTGTCTATTCTGTGTCTTCTTAAAGATTATCTGTTTACAAAATACTTCATGTATTTCTAAAAGGACCTTATCCCTAACTCAAGATTTCATTCAACATTATTCTGATCAATTCCTTTTGCTTTGATTTCTCACATAATCTACTTTTGATTACTGAGCAGGAGTATCCTTGAAACAAGGTGCGTGAAATACCTCCTCAGACTTCTATGTTTTTTTTTTAAAGATTTTATTTATTTTTAGAGAGAGGGGAAGGGAGGGAGAAAGAGGGGGAGTGAAACATCAATGTGTGGTTGCCTCTAGTGTGCCCCCTACTGGGTACCTGGCTCGCAACCCATGCATGTGCCCTGACTGGGAATCAAACTCAACACTTTGGTTTGCAGGTCTGCACTTAATCCACTGAGCTACAACCAGCCAGGGCAACTTCTATGTTAATATGCATTTACTATTTGTGCAATAATGTATACCAAGTACTTTATATATACTGCAAAAATGAGAACTTAAAATACATCAAATACACACAATTGCAGACATCTGTAGTTAAATACAGCCAGTAACAGGTAAACCTGATCATCACATCATAATATATACGTGTGTATGTATATATATGTGTGTATATCCTCTCTGGATATATAGATGAGACTATAACTCACCAACACGAAACGATCATTTTCAAGCCTTTGTCCATCTGGAATTATTTTCATAATGGAATTTCATATCATACTTTTGGGGTGGAGATTTGCCTTTTAATAAATTCTATATGTTTCATATTTTCTCTGGGCCTCACCTGCCTCAGGCAGCTGCAGCCTCCCTTGGTAATTTGAGGGTCTACCTTTGTGCCTCTGGGCAACATTTCTTGAGAATGAAATATGGCACTGAAGTCAAATTCAGCAAGAATATAAAGGCATGACCCCACTGGGAACCAATCTGGTATTATGCCCAAATGAACTGCAAAGGAAGAGAGGCAGACTGCATGCCTAGTGTGCCCCTTTCTCTTTTCTCAGGGAGTCTAGCAAATCTGGTTAAATTCCTTAGATCTAAATGTACATTTTGACATTTTCTTGGGAACTAAATGACAGGCCAGTCAAATAGTGAGAATAACTTCTACTAATACATATTTTTTGAAAGCATATTCCTTAAAAATAAAAGGTATTACAGATGTTATATTTAGCATGTACATGCTAAATGTAAATAAGATATATCTAGAATTTATTACTTTAAGCTTCATATACTAAAGGATAATGGGTAAATCTACTTTAAATATAGGTAAAGTAAAAGATAAAGCAATACAGAGATTATAAATAACAATAACAAAGGGAGCAAGATTATGAATATGTGCTATCTGGTAACATCATGTTAAGTGCTTTTATATGCATTTACTCAATTATACTCGTCCTATTCTTGTGATGTCAATGTTATTTGTATCATATAAATGAAGAGGCTACGTTTCGGATGAGGCTGAACAACCTAAGGATCACAGTTAATAAGAGGCAGGGACAGGGTCTGGAGCCCAGGTCTGTTGTCTATCTAGGTTCCAGTGTTTCACCTCATACTGCTGGATAATTTGATAAAACCCATAAAGGAATGAAGGCAAAAAGATTTGGTGGGGAGAACATGTCTAGCAGCATGGCTAATGAATGTGAATTGTTCTGAATAGTAAACTAAAGCAACAAAAGAGATTCAAAGGCAACTAAGGAGTAAAATAACCTTTCATTTAAACAGTATGAAGAAGACAAAGAAACTACAGTTATACACACAATGTTTAGCTAGCTTATAATACTACTGTTACATTAACTGAATTTTCTTCCAATTACACATATATTTATAAAGCTGTCCATTCTGCATCAAAAGTAATGAGATACTAGGATTCAAGGGCAGATATTTCCTAGTCAGACTTAGAAATATAGTCAACTTTTGAATCACAATTAATATCTTATTAAAACAGATAAAACTCTCACGACATATACATTAATTCATTGATGAATGGAGAGAAAAATAATAGTAGCTAATTTGCACCTTCCTACCTATTGTCCTCCACCTCTCCTTGACCATATCATCCATTTACACTTCACACATTTACCTTGTAAAGCTCTATGAGGTGTGACTAAAGTGTAATGAATAAGGAATAGTCTTAAAAGACAACTAATTTGAAGCTGATAACAGTGATCTAAATAGGGACATTCTAGTATGTTGGTTAAAGATCAGTCACATTGCTTTAGAGACGACCTTTGTGCACTGCTACTGAGCAATTCCATATGCAGCAGTCACAATAGTATCCACCAGCTCAGTACTAAACACCTGTACAATCTCAGCCTCACTCAAGAGAGCTGCAAATGAATATCCCTTCAAAACAAAGCAAAATAAAACAAAAAAATAGAATCAACCAAGTACACAAATAACCAAAAGGATTCTATTTAGTATTTCTTATACCTAGTAATATGCTAAGAACTAATTTTCATTAGTACTCAATATTCTGGTTATCTAGTCATAGTTAGATTTACTTGCTAATTTCACCAATATTCCAATACCTCCTTCTGCATTTAGAGAAACCCACTCATTAATTTAGTAAATGATTATAAGTATGTACTATTTCTAGACACAGTTCTTAGGGATTGGAATATGAAAGAATGGATTGGGTGGGAGAAGAGAAAAAGTGTATTTTAAAGCCAAAATGTACATATACTCAAATTTAAAGGAATCTTGAGCCCATTCAAGAAAATGATACATATAAAAACTTAGATATGTGATCAAAAACCTGTATACAATTAATTCCCTAATAAAGGTAATGGCTCAAAGCTAGGGATACTGCCATGTGTGCTGTGGGCTGTGAGCTTGGCTGTGAAGCAGAAATGGCTGAGAAGTGATGAGAGGGCATTTTAGAAAGGGAAGAGCGGGGGGCCCTGGCCAGTGTGGCTCAGTTGGTTTGGCCTTATACTGCAGGGTGAAGGGTCACTGGTTCAGTTTCCCATCAGGGCACCTGCCTAAGTTGTGGGTTGGGTCCCCCGTTGGGACATGCATGAGAGGCGGCAAATGGATGTTTCTCTCTTACATCGATGTGCCCCTCTCTCCAAAAATAAATAAATATATAAAATCTTAAAAAAAGAAAGAGGAGAGGGGAAGCAAAGGCTCTGGGGTGGAAATGCACATGGCCCAGTGTAATTCAACAAGCATATCAGTGAGCATATGAATCTATGGAGAGAAACAGTGGGAATAGAGTTGTAAATGTAGACTGGGGTCTGTCTGGGGTCTCACACGCTGGTTTGGGAAATTGAGTTGTACTGAAACTCAAAAGCCTTCCACGTATGAATCTGGGACCAGAGGTCCCCTCTGAAATGTTTTTTTCTGCTATGCCAACACAAACCTTTGCTGACTGCAGTCAACAGTGTTAGGCAAGCAGCCACAGTGTTAGGTTCTCCCCTTTTATTAATTATGATTAATCAAACCTGTGATAATCTCAGTTATACACTTAAATGAGCATAAATAGATGTTTAGAGCAACCTCTGAGATTCTGGAGAGAAAATAAACAAAATTAAGTAGAATTCTATACTGAGAATCAATGTTGACTGAGTAAAAACAGTGAAGGGAGTATTTCCAGTCAAACCATCTGAAGACTCATTATTAACGCCAAGTGGATCCTGAGTACTTCAGAAAGAACAATTGCACCAAATTTGCATGGAAAGAACCACAATTTGTGCACAGAGTCTCAAGACTGTTAAATTGGTTTCAAATAATTATACCTACTATATGTGAACAATGTTTATTGCTCAGTGGCTACACATAACTTGCATATTTTTTAGATTAACAGAGCTTCCAACCATAATTGGTGGCCTTGCCTAATGAGCACATGGAACTTTAGGAAGGTGGTTGAATGAAATCTTCTTCAAAAATCCTTAAGCTACAATGTGCATGATGAAAATACAAAGAATAGCTATTAGTTCTGCAGGCCTTTGAAACATTTGCTCCTGGAACTAAAAACATTTCTCAAGCCTATCCTGCATCATAAGCTTAAGTAGCACAGTCTTACTTTTCTTACTAATTAAGGCCTTTCTGCTTCAGGGATTGTTCAAGAAAACGTAATATAAATGGCAGTGTTTCTTTCTCAACCTTGCCCACGAATCTGAGAGTTTAAATGAAATGTAAAGCTGGAATGCAGAGACAAGAGAGGTGAGTGGAAGGGCTGTGCGCAAAGATGGGGGAGGCTGTGAAAGTTAATTAACATTAACATGGCTCCCTGTCCCAAATTCAGAAAGTCTCATGCTTGAGGCACTGGGACCCAACCAGAGCTGTCCTCTATTTTAAGGAGTTTAAACACTTCAGGGATAAAAGTCAATCTCGAGGAAGGTAAAAAAAAGTTTATATTTACCATACTATTATTGCCACTAAATGGCTTACTATCTAGGATACATTTTGGTTCCATTATAAGAATCTGCTTCTTCAGAAAAGCAACTTCACTAAAGAAGCACCTGGAGAGCTACGTACATTGAATTAAAGTGGCTTCACCATCTAAACTCCACAGTAAACATCAGACTGAATAGTACAATAGTGCAAGTGTCCATTAAAGCCAGGAACAGGCCAGACATGTTGGACATTCCTAGCATCCAGGGCATTCATGGTCTTAAATACTGACAATAAAACCAAAAGAAGAACTATCAGGCATAAAAATTGAAAAGGGGCAGATTGATTAGGATTTTCAAAAGCTGACTGCTTACCTAAAAAAAAAAATTCAAGAGACTCAAACTGACAAACTATTAAAGGTACTAAGGAAGTTTAGTAGGTTGGCCACTTACTAGACCAATAAAACCAATTTCATTCCAATATAGTAACAAAAAGCAGTTAGAATGTAAAAGAGAAAGAAGATCTCATTGACAATAGTAATGCAAAAGATCGTGTTACATGGGAGTAAAGCTAACAAAACATGAAATGGCTTTGTGGACAAAATTATAAAACTTTATTAAAGGACATAAAAGAAGGCCAGAAATGGAGAGCTAACCCTAATTTACAGATGGGAAAATTCAATGCTGTAAATATATCCTTTTTCTTCCCCAAAATTTATACATTCTGTGCAATCCCTCCCAAATGCCAACATAGTTTTTAAATAAAATTTAAGAAATTGATTGTAAGTTAATATGGAAGACTACTGTGTAAAAATAAGAAAGACAGTCTTGAAAAAGAATTAAACAATCTGGCAAATCTACTAGATTTCTAGTCAAAATATAAAATTACAATAATTAAAACAGTATGGCATCTGTGACAGAATAGACAAATGGACAGAAGAGATTACAGGAACAGGCCACTGACTAAATAGAAATTTTGTCTATGAGAGAAGCGCTACATCAAATCAGAGAGGAAAAGGCGATACATGATATGGAGACAGGTCATGCCCATTACATTAAAAATATGTAGATCCCAAACTCACATATGAAAAAAATTAATCCCAGGAGGATTAAAGACCTAAACTTTAAAAGAAAACTACAGTAATTATAATACCATAAGAGGATATCTTTCTGACTTTGGGGAGGCTGGGCTGGGGAAGGCTTACTTAAAAACAGAAAACAGAAAAACAACAGAAAATGGAAAACGTGTTCACTTTGTGTCAGGCACTTTACACGTATTAACTCGCATACACCCTGCATCAACCTCTGAGGCACATATGACTATTATTCTTATTTTACAGCTGAGAAATTGGAGGCATTGAGAAGGTACGTGAGTTGTCCAGGATCTCAGAGTGGCAGAGCTGGAACTCAAATCTCAACTGCCATGTAAAGCACGTAAAAGAACAGATTGATAAATGTGGACCCATAAAATTTGATCTCTTTAAAGACCAAGGTATTTTCAGCTAAAGCAAGTAAGCAGTGAACTGAGAGAAAATATTTGTAGTGTGTAATAAATAATTAGTATCAAGAATACATTTTTAAAAAGTTGATAAAAGTGAACAAAAATAGAAAAATAGATAATGGCTACAAATAATTTAGAGAATAAAAACTGGCTAATAAATACATAAATACTCAACACTAGTAGTCAGGAAAATAAAAATTAAAATATCACTGAGATAACATTTCTTAGTGGACAAAACAGCAAACAAAAAGGTTCGATACTACAAGGTGTTGGGAAGAAGTAGGAAAATGAACACACTCATATTACTGAGGGAATTATAAATCTATGTGGCCACATTGGATGGTAATTCAGAAGTACCAATTAAACTGCAAATGAACACAACTCAGAATCCAGACATTTACGATACTAACAGCTCACTTTATGGAGTGCTCACCATGTCCCGGGCTTGTAACTCGGCACCTTATATATCTCATCCAATCCTTGTAACAACTCTATGATGAGGAGAATGAAGCTCACAATGTTTAGGTAACTCAACCAAGGCCCCATAGCTAGTAAAGTGAGAGCTGGGATTTAACCAGTAAAATATATTACTTTTCTGCAGACAAGAAGGTCCACTGAGAAATTTAAAACAGTGAAAAATGAAAAGTAACTTAACATTCATCAAATGGGGAACAGATAAATGCAACATGGTATATTCATTTCATGGGATTCACCAAGTGGTTCGAAGAAGGAAACATATCTAAGTATATCAATAAAGAGTAATCTCAAAAGAATACTGTTGAATAAAGAGGCATGTTGTTAAAAGATAGTTATACTATAATTCATTTACATAAAAACAAATAAAATACCATATATTTTCAATGGGTATATACATATTCATATGTATAAAAACAGTCTGAAAGAACTACACCTGTCACAGTTTTCTACTCGTGGTACTAGAAGGAATTTCAGTTTTATCTGTAACATTATACCTACTTTTAAAGGACAAAGTATTCATACAGTATCAGTGCAAATAAAATGTAATAACAAGGAAAGTTCACAATTTGGTGCCCAAAAGACTTGGATTCAAATTCTAGCTTTGTCACTTATTTTTCATATTTGGCCAAGGACTTATATAATTGTAAAAAGGTGTAGTACAAGAACTTAGGGAAGACAGTAGGTCTGAGGTCTCTATGAGCACTGAGACTCTTCGGGATTTTCAGTGGCTTGCCTAGAGCAGAAAACAGCTCTCATAACACTGTAAGTGGTGTCAAAGCACAGCCTATATTTTATTTTGTATCTTAACAGTAGTTCACTTTTCACACACTAGTCTCACAATAAATATTTGCTGAATTTTTAGGAACTTTAGGAGGATGTGATTTTGTGCAGGGGTGAGAGTAGGAGGAAGGGAGGAAGCTGGTATAGACTACTGACCACCAGGACAGGAGTTGTGAAGGAGAAAGAAAAGTGGCACTTTTGTGAAATTAACAGATAAAAGAGATTTGTTGTGTTGCCTTCATTACATCCTGAGTAGGCTGAGAGGGAGCTATAGAAATCGGGTCAAGCCTTGGAGCAGGGCAGAGGGGATGGGACTAGAGGTGTACAGGTACAGAACATTGGGTTAAGAGAAGTAGCTCTTCTGGGACAGATGTAAAGATATGTTGATGATGCTGATGATGGCGACGATTAGCACAAGGATCATAATGTCATCTTGTAGGTTCCCTTGACTCTCTAAGAATGCTGCTTGGTACAAAAAATTTATAGCTGCCCTGACAAAATTTGAACCTTAAGTGAGGTAAATCTACTAGCTCTTCAATACACTGCATCTGGATACTAGGGGTTCAGGTTAGGAGAAATGGAAGGACACATTCTAATGCTTAGAATCCTTCCCTTTTACATTTAAGAACAGCATTCGGGGCTTAGCTTCATAAATTCAGCATGGGGGGATGCTATTTGCTAAGGGCAACAGTATCACTGTTCATTCTGCCAATACTGCCAGTGGTGTGTGGAAATTCAAATACAAATTAGGGCCAACTAGGGCAACTGTAGGGCTGTTAAAAACAGCACAAGGACATGTGCCACACAGGACTGAATGGGAATAGGTAAAGAAACAAACAAACAAACAAACAAACAAAAACAGAGGAAAAGATTTTAGCTTTCACTCTGTGAGGTTTGTTTTCACAAGAGGCACCTCACACAATGACAGTAATATGAAGTATAACAAGGAGTCCACCATTTGCAGGTTAGCATTCTACAGACACACTTCATTATAGATTTAGCAGGAAATCTAAATATAAAACCAGTAAAATGTTTCCTGTTGAATCTAGCCTAAACCCTACAACTAGTGCACTGAAATCAGAAGCATGTTTCAAACCATAGCACAGTCAATTTAGCTGCACGGATGAGGTAGGGGAGTCACTGAGGAAGACTGCATTTATACGTCTGATTATACTCCTCCTTTGAAAAGTGTGTTACTTACAAAAGATGTTAAGAATTAATATGTTGAAATAAGGCTGCAATAGCCCTACTGGAAATACCCAAATAATGGGATTGGATTAGTTCTCCCTGCTGAGAGGTAAAGGGAATGATGGGCAAGATAAATTTCCCCCAGCCAATTTGTGCCTAGGCATCAAAGTCTGCATCTTTTTTTGGTTCACGTTTGCAGAGGGTAATTATTCAGTCACCACCCTCCTTCCTTTGTCATAAAGAACACTCAGCTCTTCCTACAAGAATCAACCTAGCCTGATTCTTAACCTGTGTTTAGGTGGTTGGATTGAACCATCCTCAATTTGGGGTTTAAGGCTTTGAAAAGCTTAAGGACACCTGTGAATCCCATCCCATGTGGACATCTGACATCAGTCAGTCCTATCAGAGCAAACTCCAGGACCTTTGCTCTAAATGCTGGGACACAGATTCTCTATTTCCTCGGGATGGAATTGATGAGGTATTAGGTCTAGAACTACTATGGGCCTTTTGCTACCACAAGAGGAGTCAGCCTAAGGACAACACCAATGTACAGAGGTAGGCAAAGTAGAAAGAACTGCAGAAAAACAGACCTGGAGCCTGAGAACCCAGAACTCCTGGTCCAAACCACACATGTACCTCTTCAGTTCCATGAGCCAATCGAGTCCACCCTCCTTTTTGCTTAAGTCACTTGAGTTGGTGTTTTTACTAATTATAACCAAAATACACCTAACTGATAATATTCGATTTATTTGATGATTTAAAAAATAAATATGACTAGAACTCTAGGCTATAGTCTTCATCTTTGATAGATTAATCAATGATCTTTTGTACAGAGAAAAGCTAGTTTCTTACTATAATTTTAATTTTATAATATATTATTTGCTTAGACTCAAGCATCCCTTCATTATTTTTGGCACTTCCCAAAATTTATTCCATATGGAATCTGGAGTGGGATGTTTGAATTCTAAATGGGGAGTCTCAACCATTACAAGCTGCATAAAACATAAGTAAAACATTTTTGCCAATTTTTTTTATTTGTATACCCTATTTTAGATCTGGGAATCTGACACTAAAAATGGCCTCAAATTTAATGTTGATTTGTATTCAATGCCAACAATAAGGGGGGAAAAAGCCCCTAGTTAATATGCTTTTAGTGTTTTTATTTTAGAGAGCTGCTATTTCATAAAAGCAGTTTCCCAGATTAGGTAGGGGCTGGGGTGGCAGAATGGTTTACTCTTTATATGTGAAGAAAAATTTCCACCAATAGTCTGGAAAAAATATACAACAGTCTTTTCTGCAAGAACTTATGAAAGTAATGAGATTTTTTCCCCCTTTGCTTCTAAGAAATTTACAGTGAGCCACATTGTTCTTGCGTAATCTAGTCTTGGGACATATAATTTTAGAACCTTCATGTACCTTTTTGCATGTAAAAATAAAAGTAATTTTGGTACTTATAATAAATCAATAGCTAAACAGGAGAGCTGTGTTTACTCTAGCCTTGTCTGCTGCTGCCTTGTTCAACTGATAATACCAAATACCTTAATCCAAACTTGACTTCCAAAATATTTCATCATTATAGCTAGTTCCTGCTGTCTCCAGTCTGTGTTCAATCAGGCTGACAACTATTGGTTCAGAGAACTTGACACATCTGCCAGCAGACAAAAGGCTCTTGGTGCCAGGTCTCCAAACTCACCAACAGGCACTGCTGGACTTCTCACCTCGTTGTTTGCAGATTATTTTCTCTCACTATATAAAGGCTCATTTAATACTTTCTTTGCTCCAGACAATAGATTTTTCTTCTTGTGATGGGGCAGTCTAATAAGAACCTAAACTGGTGGCTTAAAACCCTCTGAGTAGTGCAGACCTCACCTAAGCCCCACTGAGTGGTGTAGATGGGGCAGTGAACACAAAGCCCAGATCTCAGGTATTAGGTCCATATTTATTCAATAAAGAGTAGGTGGTTTGAGACTATAATAATCAATCCCTTGTTTTTGCAAGGTTTTATAAAATTTAAGACCACCTAAACATGTTTTAAGGTCATGCTTTCTAAACTCTAAAACAAAATGTACAACAGAGACTGGAAAGGCTCTCAGCTGAGGCTAACATCACTGTAGAACCGCACTTTACATGCATCCTAGGTGAGCACGGGGTGAGTACAGTTATCCCATTTACTCCCATCTGTTTTCTGACATTGTAAACTTCCTTAAAGCTGCATCACTTTCTGCTGATCTTTTTAAAATGTAGTTTTACCAGAAAAAAAAACTACACCAAATAAAGAGATCTGGACATATACAAATTTTGAGAAGACTGTCCTTTCCTCCAGGAAATGCAACAATAAATAGGCATTGTGTTTAATCAATTTAAGTAAAGTCAAGTCTAAAATTTGCTGTTTTATTCCAGCATACCTGCTTATGAGCATCTTTCTTCTTTCTTATATGAAAAAATAAGCTTCTTAAATAAGCTATCCCATTTCCTGTGGTTGCTAAACATAAAATGAACCGTTTAACTAAAGAACATTTTACGTCTTCTCTTTATCCTATTCATTTCCCACAAAATAATGTGCATCCTTCGCCTTCAGAATAGACAATGAGAAAATTCTTCAAACGTATGAGATTAAAGTTTGTTTTCTGAATTAAAAATACCAAGAACGAGAAACCGTTTCCTCAACATGATAAAAATACAGTCTTTGGGCAAGGTCAAAGGTGTGTCACTAAGACAGAGGAACTTTTGGTCCAAGAATCAATCCTGTGTAGGATTTCCTATTTCACAGTCTGTCGAGGCCTTTCTATCCTTCCCCAAGGGCACTTCAAAGAAACGAGCAAGTTTCTTGAATATGTAAACCTTAAATTCACTGTACCCTGTTAACTTGCAAATATTAACTGACTGTGACCACCACCCCCGCTACTATTACACCTATTACTACTGGTTGGTGACAGAGCAGTCAGCTTGCTGGAAGGGAACAAATACAGAGTGGAGGAAAGTCTCGCTTACTTTCCTTTTCTAATTTCTAAGATACCTGATGGTTTAAAACGATTTGTAGGGATGCTGGTAAAATCACAGCTGAAAACCTAGAGAATGAGCATTTTATAAAACCTAAGAGTGAAATAATATCAAAAGCTTTAGGAAGCTGTGAATTTTTTTTAAAGGTGAAAGAGGAAAGGAAAACCTGCACAAGCAGCATACCAAGACACAGATGGTCTTAAAAAAAAAAATAACCAAGAGTGTGCCTTCCACAAGCATGCCTCTTAATTGTAGCACACGGAACGCTTGTATGCAGATTATTTCAGTCGCTAAGCGCAGAGCCGGACACACAGGGCTGGTTCTCTGACACTGAGTGACGTAGTGCACTTGGAGCCCATCTACTCCTTTGTCTGTGAACACCTGACAGGCAAAGTTGTGCAAAGAAACTAGAGCCAAGGCAGTTTAGGATTAACCCATGTTCAGTGAAGATCTACAAGCTTGGCTTTCATATTGCTAAAGATGCTCCCTTTTATATTTAATCAATGAACTCAGTTCCGTTTTAAGTGCTCAATTTAGAATGTGTGATTTTGTTTCATTTTGGCTTATTCCAAAACGAGTTAAAGGAAGCTAAGAACTGGGTTGGGGGGTGGGCAAGGGTGTGACGGTAGGAAAATAAAAACCCTCAAGAACCTCAGGAACTTATATGAGTTAAAATGAAGTAAAATTTCACAAGAAAATTTCAGAAACAAGTAGGTTATTGACTTTATCTTCCACTGAGCAGACTGAAAATTAACGGTTGAAATATGTACTTCACTTTAGCCCAGGATCAGAAAAACAATAATGTGACGTCAGTGAAGGTCTTCTTCCACCTTCCTCACTTCAGCTTCCCCTCTTTGTGCGCTGCGCAGGCCTCTCGGTCCACCTACACCCAGAAACTGAGCGGCTCCCTCAGCTCCCAGCTGGGAGACGAGTGGGTGCAGAGCGGCCCTGCTGTGACGCAGGCGCACCCCTCCTGGTCGCGGAGCCCGCCCACCCCCACGCACGCCGGAAGTGGCCCAGAGAGTCTGCGCACCACTGCTCACCGACTTCCTCCAACGGCACCCCAGGCCGGGGCGGTGCAGAGCTGGCTGGGACTCCTGCACGTCTAGGAGAGTGTTGAGATTGGAGGACCCTGTTATTCAATTTCCAAGATGTCTGCAAGGAAATTGGGTTGATATCTTCTCCTTAATAGCGGTGCTACCTTTCCAAACAGACCTTTCTTGGGACAAAAAACTTTGAGACGATTATATGGACTCTTAGTTTATTATTGCTCTTACTGATCCCAGTAGCCAATCAATTTCTGAAAACAAAATTTTGGAACAAGAATATGAATGTTTTTATTCACATTCCTCTATTGCTGGTCTGTGTACAGGGTGGAGCAAAAGTGAGTTTACAGTTGTGACTACATGAAAACAGTTTATTCTTATATTATTCTTATTATATTATTTTCCATATGAACTGTAAACCTATTTTTGCCCCACCCCATATACTTAAAAATATGTTGAAATAACTAATATAGATCTATTATTTAATAGAGCTATATATTTAAAAGTTACATTATTGACATATTTCTGTATATGGTATAAATAAAATCCTAGTGCTCCACTGAGTTATGGAAGCAAAGTGCTTCCAATAGACTTTAAGTTTTTCAAAGACAATGAAATGTGTCATATTCCTTTGTGGACTCCTGGTGCTTAGCCTTGCTGAGTAACTGTTCCAACCAATCTTTGCTTGGCTCTCCTCTGGCTTCAGTCTCCTAACCCTGGGAACTCATTCTTGAGCTCTTGTTTTTGTCTACTTGTATTTCAGAGTTGCCCCTCCCTTTGCCTGCATTACTTGTGGACTGTATTTTGGGGCGGGTTGGGGGGGGTGGTGGTGGTTGTATTACAGAACCTGGGCATTTGGTAACTTAATTTTCAAATAGTATCTTTATTTTATGTTATACCATAGTAAAACTCTATTTACTTTGCAACAAATACTATTTGTATCATGTTCTTCTTTTTATAGACACAGAAACAGATTTTTCACTGAGTCAGAAAGAGGAAAAAATATGTAGAATCCAGACTAAATGAAGATTGGACTCCTTGTTTTGGCTACTACATAACAAAATTAATTGAGACTATAACTCTGGCAGTCTGGACTCCTCTCTTCCTCTCACAACTATATTTGCTCCATTAGCACGTCCAGTTGGCTCTGCCTTCCATCAATCCAGAATCCAACTTCTTCCCACCTCCTCTGCTACCACTGGGGTGCAAGTCAATTTCCTCTCCTGCCTGGATTACTGATGATTGCAACATCCTCCTAACTGGTTCCTCTCCACCTGCCTTTGTCTCCCTAGAATCTATTCTCAAGAACAGTCAAAGGGATCCTTTTAAAAGTGAATCAGCTCAAGTCCTTCCTCCTCTCAGGAGCCATAAATAGCTCCTTACCTCAGAGTAATGAATGCCAAAAGCCATAAAGGTGTTACATACTCTGGCTCCCTTTGCCACCTGGTCTTACCTCTTTTTGCTCTTGCTCACTCCATTCCAGCGACCCTTCTCTGCTCTCATCACTTTTCCCCAACAAATGAACCATCCTTCCATCTCATGGTCTTTGCACCTGTTCTTCCTGTCACCCAGATATGCCCTATCCTCCCTTCCCCAAATCTTTATGGTTCATACTCTTACCTCTTTCAGATCTTTCTTTTAGAGTTCCCTTCTCAGTGAGGCATTCCTCACTCTGCTTGTTAAAATGGCACTCTTTCCCTCTCCTATCCCCCTTGTTCTGCTTTATTGGTCTCTATAGTCATTAGCTGGTTTTACTCATTTACTTACATTAGAATGCAAACCTCCTGAGGGCAGGGATTTTCTCCTGTTTTCTTCACTACTTTATCTCTGGCACCTAGGACAGGACCTGGGGTACAGTGCTCAAAAACTACTTCTAAGAATAAATGGAATGACAGCTAAATAGAGCAACCAAACGACCTTTTAAGATTTTGTTTTATGCCACAGTTACAAAATGCATGCTCAAACCTTAAGCCAAAGTCGCAAAGTTATTTAGTGTTGTAACTCTTCTTTAGCCACTAGATATTTCAAAATAACATCTTAGATCTTTTTTGGACAAATTTGCAAATTAAGAATGAAAGTGACTGTACCTGCCACCTTGATATCAAAACTGTGCATGTGAATCTTAATATCTGGCTCACAAGTCTTAGCATCACTGACCTTGTCACTTAATCGGCAAAACTCTGGGAGCCAGGAAGACTTAATACAATGTTTAGGCGGAAATAAATTACTACAAAGGATTGGAATGGCCTGTCTCAATATGAATCTGAGAAGAATTTTTAGATGGTCAACTTTAAAGGACAATGGGGTAATGTCTGGGACATGAATAAATTCACACCCCAATTCTGAAGTGAAGTTTTGAGAAAATTGAATGACTTCTGTATAGCACCTTTTGTAAATCTAGCAGAAAACAAATTCATATCAATGCCAAAGGCAGAGTGAATCTTTCTCGAGGAAGTGCTAATCCTATAATAAACCTGTTGAAGAGACAGGTTTAATGTTCACCAAGGCTAAGTGTTTAAGAGGTCTCCATGGTATAATTTATCACTACTACAAGTTTCTGCTCTCCTTTAAAAGTCATGAAAATTGCTCCACAATCCCACTAGCAGCGAGGCTGCTCATGTCAGGAACATTGTATACAATTCGTTTCTATTTTCATGCATTTTTGTTTATTCCTTGTTGAAAAAAATATATGCTATTATATATACTCTGAAGCCACAGAATATAGTCATATGAATATTCAAATGAGAAAATATTTTAAAACTAACACTGACTATAATAAACTAAGTAAAAATGGCATTATATTGTTCATCTGAGAAGGCACAACAATGTCAATAGAAGGTTTCAGACTTAAATGGGAATGAGGAAAGTGGTCATGGAATTTTTATTTCCAACCTAGTCCACAATTAATTATTTACACGTTCTTAACACAGTAATTATAGTATAGTCTGTGAGGTTTATTCAGAAATTCTATAAGGTTGAGCATCATATAAAAGAGAATATGTACTATAGTTACCAAGTGCAGTAGTATGCAAACTTATTGTTGCAGGAATCTAAAGGCTACATTTTTTTGTATTTATATGTCAAATACATAAAAAGTAAAAACATAGTTGGTAAAGACTTACTTTTATTTTATTCTGCTTTAAAAACAAATCAATTTAAGAACTTGTGTAAGTCTACATGCACAAACATGATTCTTTGATGCCAGGGTCTACTCTCAGGGAGAAATCAATTTACAACAGTACTATTTACTAACAGTCACAATAGGACTGGTAAGGTCTGAAGAGCTTTCTATAATTAATTATAAACTGAAACTTTTCTTAGATGTCAGTTCAGAGCATCCTTTGGTAGAATTTTAGGGAACATGTTAGGAGGAGATATGCTAATTTTTGAAAATTCTAAACTTCCAACTTTTGATTAAAATTTCAGATTTTTGCCAGAGACTCCTTGCTTTACAAATGGAATTTGATTTGCTTTCCACCTCCCTTGTCTTCATTTCATGAACCATATATGATGCATAGGGCAGTAGCTGGGCATGGATGCTGCATTCCCAGACTCACGTACAGCCCATATGTTCCACAAACTTTCATATCGACCATAGCATATCAGTAACACAAACAGTGGTATCCATTAGCTCTTCGAATAGATTTTTCATAGCTCAAAGTAATACAGTTGAGAAGCAGAAAGCAGTGAGGCAAAGGGCAAGGCATAGCAGGTGGGTTGGCATGAAGGGAAGGCTGGTCATAAAAAGAAATGGAGAAGATGGAGAGAGCAAGCCAAAATGTTCCTATTTGTCATACAAAACACAACTCTACATAGAACTTGAAGAGTTAAATACAAGTGGGCTGTTGTTATGGATGCTGAAAACCAGATGGGGCACTGAGAGCTGCCAGGGTAAAGAGCCCAACACTTATGCTTGCTTCACTGCTGAGGAGTTAAGGTAGCTGGCAGAGTCTCATATGATCTAGGAGGGGCCCTAAGACCAACACTGCATCGCATCTGTGAGCTTAGTCAGGGAGCAGGGCAACTAAGAGGTAAAATTAGAAGAGAGGCACCTGATAACGGAAACCAGGCATGCACCAGGGAGTTGGCCAAGGACAAACATTCACAATCTAGGATGGGGGAGGGAGACATTCCTCCTCAATCTGTACATAAAGGAAATCTGTCTTTTATGCAGGGGCCTCCTGTGCCTGAAATTGGGAGAAAAAACTTGATTTCTCTCTCCTTTTCTCCTACCACTGCTGGTCCTCCATCCCCTCTTGATTTCCAGGGATGATGCAGTCACTTAACTCAAACCTGATTTGGCTCAGATTTACTGAGTCCTGATTCAATTCAATTTCAATACCTATGAAGCACCTGCAGAATACAAAGTTCACATTTCCTGGGACCACACAGGTAGACAGTACTGCTAGGAGCCAGCGGAGTGGAACATGGATCCTGAAGCTCAGGGAAGGGACCTGGGTATCTATCGCCAGACAGATTTTGAGCAAAGATGCCTGCCACTGGCTTTCCCCCACAGGTACCAAGGGATGACAGGAAAGCCGGAGAGGGACCAATAACACCTACCTTTCCTTAGTGTATGAAACATTTTATTTCCAAAGTGGATTGAGGTCAGAAAGAAATACCGCAAAGCATGCTGAATCTCTGAATGTGGAAGGTTTGCAGTGTGTGCTGTAGGCACTAGAGTCACTAATATGTATGAAGGTCCACAGGACCACTTCACCATGTAATACATTATGTCTGAAAAATCAATGTCCTAAGGCAAAAAAAGATGAATACAGAGCTTTTCAATTATCGTTTTTTTCTCTAAAAATATTTCTCCCTTCAAACAGATTCAAAGGCAATATGATATTATTTTTATTATGGTTAAGATGTTGAGTCTACGCAAGTACCTCACCCAGTTCAATCCCACTGGGTAATAACCCACTGGGCAGAAGGCTATATAGACGCTGAAACACAGTAGGTTAGTAAAACTCTCCGTGAGAGCTCAATGAATGAGGATGAGATATCTTCAGCAATTGGCCTTTCTGTTTAACAGTCAAGCTGTACCCAATTTCTTTAAGATTGACGTTTTTTTTTTAAACCAACATCTTCTGTCAGTAAGTGCATGGATTATGGTATTGTTTTAAAATAAAATTTCCTGTCATTCTCACACCTCCAGAAATATAATAAAAGCAATTCTAAAAGCCCAGCTTCCTCATATTCCATAAAATAAGGAACCAGAGTCAGTTTACTATAATGGGCAGCAACCTAACTTCAATCTCAATTACCCAAAAGGCACAGGGTCATCTGCCACCTTTGAAAAAATAGGTCTGCACATAAATAATGTGATTTCAAGAATAAGCTTGGAGACTTCCCAACTTCTTGGGAGCAGAAAGGAATACTTTAGTAGGACATACAGCATTAATTCTGTGTTTTGAATTAGGTGGATTCTATCTAGTGCCTAAAGCACTCCCTACTAGTCTATACAGTGTGCAGAGAAGCCTTGTCAGTCCTGTTGTAGTGGCAAAGCCCTTCTGCCAAACCAAATTTTACATGAAAGGCCAATAAATTATAAAATCAAAAGCAGCATGCCTCTGTAGCAATGGGTATGCAAGTGTATTTGGGGGTTGAAGGAGAGGGAAGGGATGAGGCTGGAGTTTAAATAGTGTTAGTGCACAACATAGGTTTCATAAATATTTGTTAAAAGAAAAAATGATCTATTATTTCAGGAAATGCTCTGAAGTCTTGTGGTATGTTTACCTCAAATATACTCAGCCTGTCCTTCCATCTGGTTGCCTATTATGGCATTTTCATCTTACTCCTCCTGGTTTTGCTCAGTAGACCAGGGAATGGCCAGGGTGCTTGAGTCATGAGAATGTGGGGATTTATTGAGTCTTTGATTCCTCCTGTTTGTTGGCTGATTCATGTGGTCTTAACTCCCAGGTACTCCCAGATACAGCCTCACAGCTGCCTGGCACACTGACCAAGAGTGTGTGCTCCTGGCGTTCTCCAGCCCCTGCACTTAGTGCTCCTTTGTCGGAAAATCAGTGGTCTGAAAATCTCAGCTTCTACTACTGAGAGGCTGTGTTTTTCCAAGACTTTTATATTATTGCTGTGGTGAGATAAAGTGCATTTTTTTTAAACTAGAAAGAGTTAAGTGTCTTCCCTAAAACACTATGGTACTTGATATGCTACATTTATTTTCAAGGACACAGGATTCTTAATATCCATTCTTTTACTGATTCTTTCAACAAAAAATTTATTGAGCGCCTACTCTGTGGGAAGCACTGTCCTTGACATTGGGGTAGAACAATGAACAAGACAGATAAATTCTTTTCCTCCATGGCGGTAACATTCCAGTGTGAGAAATCAGACAAATGTACAAAACGAACACAGGAACAAGAATAAATGACGTACACAAGATAGTGATGAGTGTGCTGAAGAAAATTAAACAGGATGAGGTGATGCAGATGAGGGGCCAGGAAGAAGGGAGGTTTTACATGAAGTAACCAGAGAGGTTCTAGCTGTGGAAGTGATGTCTGAGTGAGACGCTCACTGAGACTTTTTGAGAGTGTTCCTTTGAGACCTCAGTTTGTAGCCTTCACCAGGAAATACCAAAAATATGAATGAAGTGCATAAAATATCTTTTTATTTGTCCACATTTACTTGGCTTAGTTTCCACTAAAAGCTAAGCTTCATGGCAGAGAGCCACATACATTTCTGATCAAGTACAAGGAGTCTTATTAGAGAAATACTTGTTACATGTAACTGAGTAAAATACTCCAGATGGCATCTGGGTATTTGCATAGAGCTTCATGTCAAATTGATAATCATTAATTAAGGTTTAGATTATTCAGCATTAGCAGGGTTAAAGAAGATAAATAAGTGGTCAGGCCAGTACCAATGCTGGCAGTTCAAGCAGACAAGGTTTGGCCTTGAGGCTGCTCTATTCTCCTTCAAGAATTCTCTTTTTATTATATTCACCACCCATGTATCCAGTCTTCATACTTTACAGTTTAGCAATTCTGGGCTTAACCAGGTAATTGAAAGGATCTGTGATAAAATGAATCTGAGGAACCCCCCTTTTAACCTAAAAGCAATTTCATCAGATGATCTGTTTTAAATTGAGTAAGCCATCCATCACAAAATTCTTGAGACCAATTTAAAAATTCAACAAAATTTCTTGTGCCTAATAACACCCTTGCTCAGCTGCAGAGGCAAGCTTAGGAGATAATATGTGAAATAGAGCAATTCTGAAATCTTTGCATTTTCTGATTTGTGTTATGGTATAATACAATGAAAGAATTGCTTTGACCCTTTCAAGTGGAACCTCAAGGACATAGATTTCATCGTTTCTTTTCCTGGAAAATTGATGTAAAGATTAAATTTACTTTGGAGTGTCCAAATGCTTCAGCAACTAAGAAAAAAATGGATTGATTTTTTTCATATATATGTCACATAATTAAGTTCTAATTTGATAAAAGAGCTGATCAAAAAGTGGTGACCATTCTGAAATGCCAGTGGCAAAGAATTACTTATAATAGTTATAGGAAAAATTTCTGAAATCCTCAGTGCCAAAGAATTACTTATGATGGTTATAGGAAAAAAAAGCATAACTGTATTTCCTTTATGGAAGTCAGGTGTTGTGTTTCCATACTAACGTTCTCACCTTTATTCTTAAAAAAAGAATAATAGATCCAGTGTTTGTGCACTCTTTTCATGTTTCTGTTGTATTCTGAATGTGCCGCATGCAGCCTTATGTTGTAGTTTTGGGGCAAACATCCATGCAGCAACCGCTGTTGGTGCCCTCCCGTATCCCTGCAATAATCACTGCTTCTGAAAAGGATGGCAGCTCTCTGTTGTGAGCCCTGTGACTGCTGAGAGCGCGCTCTGGCCCCAGAGTGTGCTGGAACTGCACATGGCAGTGCTTGTAAATGCCACAGAATTAACCTCCCAGAAGGAGCTGTTGGCCAATGACAGGCAATGGTTAATAAATACTCCAATTTCTTTTCCCTTGGGGGCACAACTCAAAGGCACGTTCTATGTCATCTTCCAGAGAACCCCAAGTGGGATTGAGACCCAGGTGCCCACTGCAGTCACCTGTTCATTAATGTATTCTCTAACAGCTTTCTTTTCCTGCCCTCCTTTCCGTCTCTGCTCTCTCGTGAGTGCTTCTTGGGATAACCTCCTAAATAAACTATTTGCATTCAAAGCCCCATCACAGAGTCTACACTCAGGAATTACAACCTAAAGTAACCTATGTCTTAAAAATGAAAAGAGACTATTAATGCTAAAGGATAGATCCAGTGCAAGACTTTTTTTTCATTTCTTATAACACTGGATGCAGTGGTTTGTGGCACTGATGAAGAAGAAAGCCCCTAACACATGCTCTGTGCCATGCGCTGTGCCAAACTCTATATCCTATGGATTCTCCTTCAACAGTCTTGTGAGGTAGACACCACTGAAGGCATAGACTTTATTTGGCTCACTGTAAAGCTTCAACTCCTAGAATAGTAGCTAAAAAATATAAGACACTGATTGAATACATGTCGCATAAATCAAGTTTTACAGCTGATCAGTACTGGCTTAGAAAGGTGAGCAGCCTGCTGATGGCAGGGCTGATTCCAGAGTTCCAGCTCTTAATCCCACACCATCCTACAGGATGGCCTAGTTGAGAAAGAAGAGTAGGGAGTCCAGTTAATGAATATTTATTTGCTCTGAGCTTGCAGAGAGGTAAGTCATATGTGGGGTTGCTAGCATTGTTGCTGTCACATCAACTGAAAACCTATTTATTTTTTTGGACTACTGACTTAAGTTTTGTCTTTAAAGGAAAGCACAATAAAATTACTGATTAAACATGTAAAAAACCAAAGCAATAATGCAAAAATAGTAAGTGTAAACAGTAAGGTACATGAGTGATAAAAAAATATGCTAAACATGAAGTCATGTATAGAACAGGTCTCAGTGGTTATTACAATGGTGTCCCTAAAGTCCTATGACTACTAATAAATACACTAAATATAAAAATAAAGGCAAAATCAATTATTCTTCAAATATTTAAAATGTTAAATTCTGATGAACTAGCTATGACAGATAATACTGTAAATCCTGTAAATAATAAGCAGCCTTTATTAATAAAAACTGTAACTATATTACATAGTAATTTTTAAATAACAGCTCAGAGCCAGCGTGCTTGCTGTAGGCAATTAGCCCTATGAGAGGAAAAAATGCAATGGTAACTCTTAATCCAGAGTTCTGTCACCCAAATTTGGGAGAGAAGCAAGTGAGTACTTAGGACCCTTGGAAAGCATTACAGTCTTTGATTTTTGAGCATCTCATCTGCCCAATAGCTAAAAACAAACACTTCCTTTTTATAAAAGATTATGAACCAAATGTGAAAATCAAAACACATAAAAGAATTTCTCCAGTTAATAAGCTCTCATAAGACTTTAACGGTAAATACATAATGATTCTCTACTAAATAAAACTGAATATAAAAGAGTTATCTATCACAAGGTTATATTTTTCACTAACAGTACTTTTCTTCTGAAGAAAAGGTTCTTCAATTTCAAAGAAGTATTCTTTTTAGGGAAAAAAGCCTCAATTAAAAAAATTTATGATGATAACTGACACTCAACATAACCAATCATTTTGCCTGACACATGCTCATTGGAATTCTGCATGCATTCTAAGAAGTTAAGGAGCAAGAATGAAGGAGGTACATGACTTTTTTTCATAACATATTAGCAATTACTCCTTTAAATTCATCTGTTCTTATAACTGACCTCATTTGTCATTTTGATATTAAATATCCAAATATTTTAAGTATGGCAAGTTATATTATAAAGTGATTAATTTCTTACCATCCATCTACAGAGCGTTTAAAAATATTACGGCTACCCTGGGAAAAGAGGTTCTTCAGTAGTTCCTCTCAACCATAACAAATGAAATTCTAAATAATAATTAATATAAGAAGAAACGGTTGCTCTTTGAGCACAGGTCCACGAAACGTGGGGATATCTTACAGCCTGGTAAAGAGGAGCGGAGTGTAGGAACACATAAAGAGAAAACAGGGCTCCTGGGGGCCTGCTCAAGCTCTAAGGAAAGCTTTTCACTGAGATTAAAGAGGTGGTGGGGGGAGAAGAGCCTTTGACTAGCTTTGCAGGAAAATACATATACAGTAGCAATCCATCACACCCTTAGTTGTGAAACATTTATTCTTTTAAACCTTTATTTACTTAAGAGATTTTGGCTCTCGGATTTATTCTAAGAGACAAAAAGCTACTTTGATTTTTAAAAAGTCAGCAAAGATAACCTTCCCAAAATATTCCTAAATATTCCTTTTGAAGAGTTTATACTGCCTTTAGGAATAATATTGCATTTTAATTTTTTGTACAGAAATCCCAACAATTACCATTACTAAATGATCTTCTAGGCTCAGATTTAAGGAAGGCATGTTGTCTGCACTTTTAACTCACCGATCAGAAGCTTCAAATTTTTATTTTATGCGAAGGACAGAGTCTGAAGAGAAACAGGTAATGGTTTTAAAAGGATTAATACTTATCAGATTATTACTATGAGAGCAAGAGCGATGTATGCCTCATCTTGCGAGTAAGTTGTCTCATCTGTTCTTTAGCTGTGGGCCTCCTACAGCTATGCTGTCATCACGGCAAGGGCATGCAGCCGTTCACAGAAAACGTGCTCTTAAAGCGGAAGTTGTGTATTTCCTAATTACCTCTCTGGAAGAAGAATTTTGTGCTACAGCCGATTTTTTTTTCCAAACATACACTGACACCAGAAGAAAGAAAACAATCTCCTTGCACAGAAGTGAAAAATCTAAAGCTCTCCATCGCGTGCACTGCCATTTTACCATTCACCTTTCATTACACAGCTCAGGAGAGGGGAAATAATGCAAGGCAATGAAGGTGAACTCTCTCTATCTCAAAACAACTTGCCGTATTGGTGCTAAAAAGAAACTCACTGTCAATATTGAACACTGTGAAGACTAAATAGGCACGATAAGGGAAGTCTTGAGACAATTCATTTTTAAATGGCTTTTCCTTTGGGGGGAGGTGGAGGATATGGAGCCAAATGCTTTTGAAAGCCTAAATCTAATTATTCTGTGGTTTCCAATTTTTCCTGATGCTTCTTTTCCTACTCTAGTCTCATTACTTAAAATGAGTCTCATTTGTTTGCATTATTAAATCTGATAAATTAACCTAAATGCTCTAAAATTATTTTTACTACTATTTAGTGGGAAAACATTAAATTATTATAAAAACAATAACTATGATAGGGTAATAAGTGTATGCTAGTAAAAATGAAAATATTTTAAATATTTTTTTCTGATTTTTGAGTTCCTAAATGCTTCAGCAGACTTTCTGGATTTTATTCTCAATCTAAGTTGTTGATTTATTGAAAATATGAACATGGTATAAAAGACAAAAATAGGAGTTGGAATCCTATACCTATGAAATGTAATGGTTCCAAGAAATATTTGCTGATATATTTACAGGACCCACAATGCTTACAGTTCTTCTTGAGAGTCAAGGAAAGGGAGGCTGTAGGAGAGTGACTGTCCCGTGTCTGCCCCCATGTGTGCATACAAAGGCAAGATGTTTCCATGATGACCACCCCAAAGAGACAAAGTCCAGGGTGAAGAAGGGATGGGAGCTGGGAGCTAGTGGCTGTGAAATTTTTATTCCCTATTTCTCTACATTTTTACACCTACAAAGCCTGGATTTATATACTAAATTCTTCCTGAAAATAATGCTCTAACAACTTCATGCAAACTCTACAAGAAAATTCAGTCTATAAGCAAAGTCTCTTCATTCTATTTCCAAAATATACTGTGAACCCATTCACTTCTATCCACCTCCACACGGCCACTGCCATCTCTCCTCGCCTCACAGCAACTGTCCCCTTACTGCTCCCCAATCAATTCTGCATACAACATCCAAAGTAAATTTTTTAAACTATCTCTGATAACACTTCTCTGGATAATATTCTCCAATGCCTTCTCACTGCATTAGAAAAAAAGCCGAGTGCATTGCCACTACCCACATAGGACAGGCCAACTATTTATGTGACTTCTTGTATGTTCTCTCTGTCATCCGTGTTGCATTGGTCTTCCTTCAGTTCCTTCAACTCCGCAAACTCCTTCTTGTGGAGGGCCCAAGTGGCTGTCATTTCCTCAGTTTCTTTATTCAATTGTTCTTGTGGTTGGCTCTTTTCACCTTTCAGTTTGGGACTTAGATATTCCTTCTAAGAGTAGCCTTCTCTGATAATTCTGTGTAAAGTAACTGGACCACCACCCTATTTTTTTCTGTCATGGAACAATGCAAATTCCCTTAAGAAGTCTTTTATTTCTGGGTTTGTTCATGTTTTTATGGACTATACTCCAACACACACACTAACTCTAGTGGTAGGAGTGATTATGTGTGCTTATTCTAGGCGGCTGCCCCACAGTTGGAAAGAGCCTGCCGCTGTCACTCAAAGAGTATTTGTTAAATAAATAAACACACACACACACAAAAGTGAGGTGAATGGGAAGCCTAGCAGCATCCTAAAGTTCTTTCCTATTCCACTTCACTGTTACCTGTTTATATATAATTATGCCCTACAGTACAAACTGTTTTTACTGCGTGCTTATCTATAAAAGTAGACTAATTTATAGGAATTAATAAATATTGGAAAGCATATCCTGTTTTTGAAAAGCTTCATTTATGCTAGGTTGTCAATACAGTATTTTCTATTGATTGATTTAAGATCTATTTATCATTTTATAGTGCTGGGTAAAAAGTAAATAATGACATTTTTCCTTGGGGCTATTTATACAGCCTTTGTGGCTAGCCTGTGCGAACTACCACTACTGGTTAAGCTGAGCAATAGGCTGAAGGCCACAGAATGGTAAAACCCAAAGATCGGACACTCCCAAGACTTGGCCAGCTGCCCACCTAAACAGACAAGGCAGTAGCACTGACCTCAAACAGAGTCACCTGATATTGCTCTGGCATGAACTATGTAAGAAGCCAAGGCCTCTTTACCATTTTTGAGCTCTTTGTGTAAAAGATTTTTTTAGTTGAGTAATTTAAAATTTAAACATGCATCTTTCTAGTTTATTGCATGGCGGATTTATTCCTAGTGCTCATAAACATAACTTTATTCTGATGTCTGCAGTTCAAGACAGACAAGAATCTCTAGAATAATATAATTTCTGTTAAAATTCAAAATTACCTAAGGCATGGAATTCTAGATAAATATGTACCCATGCGCTCATTCTATATGATAGGTCACATGTCCACACTTTATATTCATCAGAAATGTAAATTTAAATAATTTATCAGTGCCAATCCTATTAGAATAATTATCACTCGCTGATACACTTATTTCTTTTTGTGTCTGTCATCTTAATATAAAAGTGTCTCTCAAACTAATGAACCACAGAATAACTGGGTAACTTCTTTAAAAGTGCAGATTCCTGGGCCCTACCTGTAGATCATGATTTGGTAGGTCTGAGGTGGGGTCCAGGAGTCTGCATTTTTAACAAATTCTGCAGGCGAGCTGCATGCTGATGGAAAGAGGCACACTTACCAAAAAAAAATGCTGGTCTAACCTTTTCTCCTTAGCGGAAGGATTTTTACCCAGCACTCTGTAATGTCTCCTTCAGCACTCTGCCCATTGCCTGGCATATAAGCATCTGTAAATTTTTGCTGAATGAATTGTTCACAAGAATAGAAAGTTTATGACTTTATGAAGTATGTAGTGGAATGTTCTCATTGGCATAACCTATCTTTTAAATACTAATATTAGCTAATAGTTATTTTTAAAAGGACTACATTTAAGGAATATATTTAAGTTTAAAACTTTCTGTGAATACAATGAAATTGGATATTTTAATGACCGCCATGTGGCTAGCAGCAGGTGGAGTTACTGCGAAGAATAGGAAAGTGCTCTCCACTACTTGATGTTTCATAAAATCCCATTAAAAGGTTGGAAATAAAGCGCTGACTGTTGTCCACTGAACTCTCAACCCCAAATGTATTTAATGAAACAAATCTGATTTGTTTTGAAAGCATTATTGTATTGCAGATCATTGGACTAAAACAGTCTTTCTTCTCCTTTAGCATATGGTGAAAATGTCTTTAAGGATCAAAAATAAGCTTAAAATATTAAAATTGAACATAATTTATTTCAAAATAAGATATACCTGTTAAAATAAGATTAAAGAGAAACTAGAAAGAATAGCAGAGGAAAACCTCATAAACTATCTCTAAAATAGGGGATAGAATCCAAATGACTTCTAAGCCTAAAAAAATCTATCATTATCAAAAGCAAAGAGCCTATTTAGGAATATACAGGATCTCTAGTTCAATGTTGATGGCGGACATAAACTAGGAATTCCAGTAAGTGGGTGTAAGGTCATGGTTATTATGAAAGCTGAAAATGGAGAGATAAGTGGTTGGAAGAGAGGAAACAGAATGGTATCTGAAGACAAAGGAGGTAGCAGTAAAGAAAGGACAGGATTTAGAAACAGAAGATAAAAGTTCAAAGTCCAGCAACGTGATCTCAGCCAAGTTACTTTAGAGAAGTCTCAGTTTTCTGATTTGAGGCGTGAAGTGGTACCGAATGGTTTAAGGACATACTATATAGTCTGTCACAAATGCTTTGTAAATGCTTGACTGTTATTATTTGGACTACCAGCACTGAAGCACAGAAATAGAATCAATAGGTAAAGAATGAGTTGGAACTTTGGGGGTGGACATTTGCCATCCTAAAAATTTACCCCTCGTTGATCATTCCACAGAGACAGTCTGGGAACAGGCCTCACAGCTATTGACCTACAACACTAATCAGGCACTTAAATACACCCAAGATAATGTGACTTAAGAGGATTCTCATTAAGTCAACCGGAACATGACGGAATGGAAAATTAAATCTCATTTTGTCTTCCTAATTATTTCATATATATGAGAAATTTGGGGTAAGTATATACACTTGAAACAATACCCTGTCCCCCAAATATGGTTTAAATATAGTCACTGAAATGCATCTAATTCTATTTTGTCACTTTTTACCAATTTGTCTTTTGATTCTGCTTGTGGGTTTTTATCTTGACTTGATAGTCCTCCTTCTGCAAAGTGTGAGGGTAGTGTTAAAAGTTTACAACCTGTGCTGTGCCTGGTGTGGCTCAGTGGATTGAGCATTGACCTGTGAACCAAAAGGTTGATTCTGGTCATGCCTGGGCTGAGGGCCAGGTCCCCGCCAATTCGAGAGGCAGCTGAACCAACCAAACCGATGAGAGAGGCAACCAATCGATGTATCTCTCAGGCATCGATGTTTCTCTACCTCACTTTCTCCCTCCCTCCACTTCTGTCTCTAAAAATAAACAAATAAATCATTTAAAAAAACTTTACAAGTTATAAATGACATCATTTATCCAGTATACGTCATTCCCCTTCTGACATTGACCACTGCATTTTTCATTTAAGAAACTTAAAAAAAAAAAAAAAACATGGGGATTGTGGGAGAGAAAGAAAGGATACAAACTCATGCCCCACATATTCAGCTTCAGACAGGATTATATACCACAAAGGGAGGTCTGGGTTGTTAACGTGAGGTGAGGACTCTGGCTACTAACATAAGGGACTGCTGCTATGCTACCTTATAACACAGGCACAAGGAGACGCAGTACGCCTGTCTACTGACACCACAGGTGCTACACTAGGAAACCTGAAAAACTCTGTATCTCTTTGTGGTAACCGAGTTTTTTTTCTCTGTAACTGACTCAGATTTGCTTTAGTTCTTCTACTTTGCATGATGAATATAGGCTTTGGGAAAGAAACGATTATCATTGTAAAATAATAATCTAAAAATAAAGTTTAAGCAAAAATGCTATTTCAAATAACATTTAACTATATATATTGCATTGTAGATTTCAGAGTGAACAATTCTAGTTTTTTTATTGTCATTCAATACATTAAATTAACATTTTACATAAATTAAATGAATCTTTTTCTTACTTTTAAATAGTAATATGACAGAATAAGCAGATGGGAAAAGTTTGGTCATGCCTTAAACCTTTTTTGAAGCAAGATAACTTCATCAAAGGTGCTATTTCTTTTTGAAACTAGGTCCATACCCCCAATGTTAAAGGTTGTCTTCTTACCTTCTTTCCTATTTTGTTTTAATTCCATTTCCCTCTCATTCTTTCACCATGCACTTTTTGTTTTGCAGACTGACTATAGTTACCATATCTGAAATGCAGCCCCTAAGGTCCTTACTGGGGGGAGGTGGAAGGAGGGCATCCCAGTCATTGCTATGTCTGCATTTCAGACAGACCCTGACTTCAGGAATCTCAGAAGCTGGAATCTCTTAGTGTGTATTATATTTCCTATAAAAATATGGGAATGCATTTTGAACGACTGCCCTACTTACACACATTTTATCACATACTTTAATGTACTCTGTAAAGTGCCGAAAGTCATGTTAAAAAGGTAGTTGCCAAATATTGGCCTAAAACATAGCACTCTGACTGGATATAAAATGTGTTCTGATAATGTAACATTCAGGTCAGGTGGTCTGTGAAATGAGTCGTTCTAAGGAGGTTATCATTGTCATCTGTCCACAGAAAAGAATGGTCAGTAGACCAACAAGATAATGTGTTTTGTGCAACTGTACTTTGTACATACAAGGTGCTGTTTAAATAAGAAGTGGTATTTTTAATGTGTTACTTAAATATCTATTTCCTTACAGAAGAGGCAAAGTGTGCCCAAATTAGACTCTTTGGCTGGTATGTGTGAACAGCAGCCTTAGAAATCAAGAACTGATTTGAAAGTAATTAATGTCCATTTTACATTGGCAGGAGACATAGCAAAGGTGTGTTAATATTACTGACTCACCTTAGTTTTTCTGCAAAAACTAAAGCAAACAAAATAATGCTCTTGATTCTCAGAATGATCTTAAAATAAAAGAGGCTTACACATGCATTTCTCTCTCTCTCCATATATAGATACACAGATACATCTATATCTATATACATATATACCTATATCTATAGATATATATAGATATAGATAGATACATATACCTCATCTTGAAATATTGGGTAACATCCATTTTAAAAAGTGTTGTCAGTGGTAACAGAATAGTTTCTACAGTGATTGTTAGAAATCTTTAAGAAAGGAGATGAACGTGCTTTCAAGGTTTGCCTTAAAACATTTTATACCCTAGTACTTTAGAAGTAATCATAAAATAAAAGATATATCAAATAGAATCATAATTTTTTTCTTAGACACCTTAGCTGGCACACTACAAATGCCAGCACCAGTTTGTCCAGTGAGTTCACAGGATCTCAGGCTGCAGTTCAGACTGAACAGAGAAAGAAGCAATGGAGGGGAATCGAAGATTGTATCACCATAGCAACCTGAGAGGTGGGGGAAGGCAGGGAACAGAGTATCACCTGCTAATCAATTAGCAGAACTGTTTTCAAAGTTAAAGAAATCCTGGAGAATCTGAGTGGGACTGGAGATACTGCTATAGATAAGAGTTCAGTAACACATAGAAACTTAATTGGGAATTCTCTTTTCAACTAATAAAACTCAGTCATATTGTTAACACTTATATACTAATAATAGTGTAGTTCATACCACTTTGCTATATGCCATCTGCTCCGAAGAAAACTTATTTTTTTTCTGGTTGTCCCACTTTTATTTATTTATTTTTTATTTTAATTGTATTTTTTCCATTAGCATTTAATCCCCTTATACTGCAAGTATGGTAGCAATTAAGAAAAGTTGCATTGATAATTTCCTTTTAGTTTGTGTTAAATTGCACAACAGGATGAGTTTGAGAATGAACTTGATTGTTCAAATGTAATATTTTATAATTTCCATTAAGGTATCCTCTACCTGCAAGGTTTATATCACTATTTTATACTCTTCAACCTGCAAATTCTTAATAGCTTACCAAGTCAAAGTTTAAATACTTAACTAAGATTTATTTGTTTCATGTGGCAAGATTTTTCAACTTACTGATGAATGGGGTCAAAGAATCTTGTAAGTCACTTTATTCACTATTTATTTCTTTTATTATTCCCAGGGGCTGAGAATCCTCTCCAGTTTGCTGCTTTCTTTTGCCTTCTGGCTAACTATTCCTCCTCCCTTTCCTCCACCTTCCACCTCAGTGGATCTAACAAGTATTCTTTTGTCCTACTTTTCTTGAATTTGAAACTCTACTTTAGAAGGATGGCTGATGTGTTACACAAAGACCCCTATGTAGGTGGGGTCTAGAGATGTGCTAAGCAGCCCATTATTTTCATAGTACAGTGATCTGCTTGTGGAATTTTCTGAAAACATGTCCAAGGGACAAGATACCAGAGAGCCGCTATTCCTGTTTTACATTGGCTTTTGACCTAAAACATGGGGCCAGTAAATCCCATGTGTAAATATGAGGCTGGGTGGCAAGACAACTTTCCTAAATATTTACAGTGCTAAACTCTCCAGGTTATAAATTACAACAGAAACAAGATGATCAGCTTTACCCACCATGAACTTGCTTTTAACATTTATTTTTGTATTACATTAAGTAGGTTAGCAGGAGTTGAGCAGTATGAAGTAAGTCAAAGAGAAACAAAAATTAGATTAAACAATTCCTCACTGAAAATAACCATGGGTAAGAAAAATGGCTCAGAAAAAACACAATGACCAATGTTAGCATAGGAAAATGTTTTTTAAGTTAAAAAAAGTCAAGATAAAACTTGGGTAATAAATAATTCCTATTATTAAGCAAAAATTCCACATTCTCATTTATAAACACAAAAGGATATATATTAACTTAGTGATAAAAATATATTATACAATGTACGTCAAACATCCAATAATCCTCTGAACATAAAAAGACTGAGACACTCAGTCACCAAAGACTGAAGCAGGGATGCAAATCAGCCCCATCTCATCGAGTCCGCTGTGTGCTGCGATTCTCTGAGAGCAGAATAAAGGGCTCAGAAGCCAGTGTTAGACCGTGATTTTTGTCTTCTGGGAAACTCCACTTAACAACTCTGAATATCATTAAAAGCCTGTGAGACAGTCATTCAAGGGCTACTGCTGGCTATGTGGGAGCTTTCAGAATGCACATGCAGAAAGACAGCTCATGGCTATAGATCTTTTTTGCAAAGTCCAGTGGCCAAAATGCTGCTAAGCTGACTCCAACAACGTATGTTATCTGTCCCTCCTAATCATGACATGGACTTTTATCATCATGCAACAATACTGTAAGCTCCTTGAAGGTAGAAACTGTGCCTGTATTTCTCTCTATCCTGTTTCACCATGTACATTTCTGGGAGAATGGCAGGTGTGCACAAATACATGTTGAATTGAACTGCAGCATGAGATCACGTACTTGTCCTCGTCAGCAGAACCCCACATACCGCTCACTGGCGGTATTGAGATTACAGGGGTCACTGGCAGCATTCTGCCTAATGGTGTGCTGACTGACAGAGTAGAAAATCAAATCAAGAAGGCCAGCATGACCTTTGAGTTGGGCAGACAGGTTGTGCACTCACTGTAGCAACAAGGTCAAGATCAAAGTGATGAATGTCCAACCTTCTAATATATAGCTAGAGACCTGAACTGACCACTTCTGGTTATCTGTGCAATTTCATCAGTATCACCTGTGAGTAATGCTTTCGCTAATAGTAAACAATGAGAGAGGAGCACAAATGGCACAATCCCAGACTGCAGCAAAATTACCAGACTGAAGAAATGCACTTGACAACAGGCTTCTGTGGATGATGCAAGCCTACCGATTAGATGTGAAAACAACTGCTTTATGGTGACCTGAAATGGGATTAACATAAGCCGGATGAGTGTTAGAAATTCTTTAAAGAACTCAGTGAAGTACCATTCAAAATGATACAGCCAAGCTGTTAAAAAAAAATCCTGGGAAAACAGAGGCTGAGATGAATCTGCTTATCAGTAATCAAGAAATGAGACAGCTCATACTGAGAAAAACTACGTGGGAAAACATGAGTGTAGGCATCAAAGTCACTAGTTTCTCTGAATCCAGGGTGAAAAGGGTTATTAGTCATTTTGCTGTCTTTTAGCCACATCAGTCTTCATAAATGGTAGTCAGAACCAGTAGCTCTGTCTTTAAATGCTAAGGACAAAAATAAATGCACCATATGTAAATATGTGTCTAAATGAATTTTACCTTTAAAAATGACTTCACTTTTAGCTATTGAAAAGCGCCTGTAACGCTAAGAGCGATAGTAGGTGACTAAGGCACTGCAATTTACATCTGCTTAGTGGTGATATATTAGTCTATCTCCAGAGGGCTTCCAACCTAATTTTTCTCCATATGTTGCCCATATGTTATATTACCATAAACATATGATCTAGAAAACAGCCATATGCTTCACTTGTATACCTGAATAATAGTGGCCCTTCTTTATGCTTTGGTCATTCTCTCTTCTATGGATTTTAAAATATTTATAGGAATTAAATAAGAGAATTATTTTTTAGTTAGTCTAATTAATCTCTATTACTTATAACATTGCATTTCTAGGACCTACAAACTTATTTTCTATGACACTAAGATTCTCAGTTTGAGTATCAAGGTAGTATTAATATTTACATTTGGGTCAAACAAAATTTAGCATAAATTTTAACGAGTCACCGCAAACGGTGTTCCTGAGCGTGCCCTGACATTGCAGGATTTCCTCAGCTGATGAATGAGTCGTGGATAATCGTCATCAATCATCTTCATCAACCTCCTGATAGCAACAACAGCTTCCATTTACTGAGTATAGACAATATGCCAGACATTTTGCTACAGGACATAGTATGTCATTTTTCATTTTACCTACAAGTACAATGTAGGTAAAAAATGGAGTAGCCATGTTTACAGCAACACTGTTTTCAGGTTGAATTCATTACATTCTTAGTCATCACAATGGTGACTTGGTACATATGAGACCCTGATGATTGTGGTGCCTCTAGGATAAGCAATGTGAGGAAGAATAAATGAATGATCTGAGTTTACACTTGCTCTCTGTCTTTTGTTTCCACCCTTCCTCTTGTTCTAGCCTCCTAACTACCAGAACCTCCATGGCGCAGGCCATGGGTTGGGAAGGGCTATGGTTTTAGTAAGTGCCTCTGGGTGGATGACTAGAGCATAAAGAATTAGTGTGCAGGCCCTGGCTGGTGTGGCTCTGTGGATTGAGCACTGGCCTATGAACCAAAGTGTCTCAGGTTCAATTCCCAGTCAGGGCATATGCCTGGGTTGTGGGCCAGGTCCCCAGTTTGGGGCATAGGAGAGGCAACCACACACTGATGTTTCTCTCTCTCTCTTTCTCCGTTCCTTCTCCTCCCTCTAAAAAACTAAAATAAAATAAATAAAATCTTAAAAAAAACATTAAAAAAAAAGAATTAGTGTGCATATAATTTTTTATTTCAGGCTGCTTTAGAGTAGGAAATCCAGTGTCAGTCTCTACCCTTCATAGATTCTCATTATTTTATGGCAGATTTTTTTTGGGGGGGAGGTATCACCCTGTTTCCAATATTTTCTATTTCCAATCATGTAAAACTGTATACCATAATTCTGTTCTTATACAATGTCAATTACTTCTCTCTCTTGCTATTGCATATCCTTTTAAAACCCAGGAACCTCTGTCTTTCAAAGTCTTCTCCCAAACATTTCCATGAGGCTCTGTGTTCTCCTTTCTCAAAGTCAGCCAATGAAGCCTTGCAGGACTCAACCAACCTGGATCAGACTAATGCAAAGTTCACTGACCATGTTTCGTCTGTTTCATGTTCTTTCTCTGTCACAATTAATACTTACATAGGTATCCCCGCCCTTTAAAAGTTTGCTTTACACCGCTTCACTTTTATGAAAGGCCTACATTAGTTTCTGTTTTCACTAACCAAAAAAGTTGAAAGAGGATTTTCATTTTTATGAATAAGGGTGAAAAGCAAAAATAGCACTCAGAGTTTGTTTCGCAGCAAACTTTTACAAAGGCAGCTCGTACCCCATGCAGCAAGTGTGGCGCCGCCAAGCTCCCTCCCAGGGACCTACACCAGGCATCTCAGCATCAAGCTTCCATAGCTTTGAACTGCTTCTATGAACATTTGTGCTTTATCTTGATTTATTTTGTGTATCCATTAACAAGATGTGTCCTGAGGTAACTGTTTGTTTGCTTTTCACCATTTCAGCTTAAGAAAGTTTTCATAGGAATACCCTGCTTTCGAATAATGGGGGAAACCTGTAGTTACACCCAGATGAAATCCAATGAGGAGGTATTAATAATAGCAGTGAACATTATTTTAATGCATACTATGTGGTAGGTACTATACTAGCTACAAATAGTATCCCATTTAATTCTCACAACCCTATGAAGTAGGAAATAGTATTACTCCCACTTAATGGATAATGAAACTGAGGTTTAGAATCATTAAATAACTTGCTCAAAGTTACACAGCTAGTAAGTGACAGAGTGTCATTTGAAGCTAGGTAGTCAGACTTTGGAACTCCTGCTATTACTACTCATAAAATGAATTTTTATAATAAATTCATTCATTCATATGTTGACTATTCACTATCTTTAGATCCTGTATAATAATACAAAGATTAGTCAGGCATGAGCCCAACCCTCAAGTAACCCAGTGTTCTGCAGAGGAGGGCACGTATCAGCAGATAAATAGTGAGAAGTGAGATAACTGAATGCTTGCAAAATGACAAGAACACACAGGCTAGACAGCAGCAAACACCATCTGAGAGAACGAGGGAAGGCTTGCTGAGTAAGGGTACTGTTGCTCAAAAGGCATCTAAAAAAAGGAAAGACTTTGGTTTGGAAGGATAAGGTCTCTTCACAGTATCTGCTAAACTATGGAGATGGGAACTAGAACTGCCTGAGACAATGAAGTTTTGTAATCACTTCATAATATATGTAATTCAAATCATGATGCAGTACAACTTATACAGTGTGCTATTTCTTGTTTTTAAATATGTTTATTTATTTATTTTTAGACCTAGAAGAAGCGAGGAAGAAAGAGAGGGAGAGAAACATCAATGTGTGGTTGCTTCTCACGTGCCCCTTACTGGGGACCTGGCCCACAACCCAGGCATGTGCCCTGACTGGGAATCAAACCAGCAACCTTTTGGTTTGCAGGCTGGTGCTCATTCCACAGAGCTACACCAGCCAGGACTAGAGTGTACTATTTCAATTATACGTCAATAAAACTGGACAAGAAATGGAGTAGTTGGAGGGAGTACATAGTGGACTACCATGAGCTTATCTGGACAAGTGGTGAAACCATTCAGGAGGGATATTAAATGCGAAGGGGTTAGGTTGTTTCTGTTGACAAAGGGTTTTAAAGTGTGAAGACACACAATTTGATTTGCATTTTAAAAGGTGGATGTTCTCAAACCTGGTTGCACATTAGAATCTTCAGGGGATCTTTTAAAGGAATACTGGATCCTCGTCCCCACTCCCACAGAATCAAATTCAGCTCATCTGAGGGAGGACCTGGGCATCCGTACTTTTAAAAGGTCCCTAGGTGATTTAAATATGCAGCTGAAGGCTGAAAACCACAGCTTCTCAGCTTCTAGTGTCTCATTTATGAAATAAAAAACATAGTTTTAGTAAACATTGGCCACATAAACAGCAAAACATAACCAAATAATTCAGAAGATTCTGCCCAAGATACGATTTAAATAAGGTCTCAAACAAAATTATTGCTAAATCAAGTGAAATGAAAAAAAAAACCACTTTTGCTTGGGATTACATACTGGAGGTAGTAAGGTAGGTGTGCAGCACGCCGCGGGTTAAGCTACCGCACTAGACATTGAGGCAGTGTGGGAAAGCCGTGACATTTAAAGGGACAGAAAGAAAATCAACCACATCTTAAAAAACCCTTTTTCTTAAAATTCCATGATTCTCTATCAATGCATCTTGGGTGACAATAACTAAAAACCAATTACATCTTTACACCGTTCTGTAGATTCCTGACTAAACTCTGCCACAGAGATTGCAGACCACTCTTAGCTGAGTTCCAGAATGGAAGTAGCAGCAGTAGTAAAAGTTATTCCTACTCTTGGGTAGAATGCCAGATGCTCCACAGTTTCCTCGGATGCGAAGCCACTAAGGACCTGGCTGCAAGCATGTATTTTTATAGACACCTCAGCTAATGTAAAAGTCCTAATGCAAACTTTAGCGCTTGGGAACATTAAATAGGTTTGGGATGCTTCCCCAGAGGGTTTTAGTTCCATTAATACAAGACTTGGTGGCTGAGGACGGATATAATCCTGATCCCACATTAGAGATACAGAAAGAGAAACGCCTTACTGTCTTCAAGTTAGCACTCACATTTCAAAAGATAAGAAGAACCTTTCAGCATTGAGAGGACTAAAGAATTCGAATAGAACCTATTTCAGCATCTTACACACACACCCTTCCCCCAAGAGCTCAAGTGGCAGAATATGGCTAAATTATTTCAGCTGTCTGAAGAGAGACAATCTGCGGACCTCATTCAGTCATGACTCGAAATTCTGTTACGGAACTACCAGCCCTTGGCCCTCGCCACTTCTGATGTTGGCTCCCAAATGGCTAAGAGTTGCAGCTACGTGTGAAATGTCTGCTGCCCACTCAGGGGGGCCACCATGCACACAGATGTTCCTGTATGGGGCTCCTACCTCACGGCACGGGGCTAGTGTCTGAATATAAGCAACCCCAGCAAATCTACTGAGCTTCCTCCTAATCTTCCCATAGAAGGCCTTTCCCCACCACCATGGTCCCTCAAATCATGTAAGGTAGGCTCAAAAGGAACAAACAAAACTTTATCTTCTTAGAGAGTTCAGAGAAGAGGTGGAGGGGTCTCCATGGACGTTCAAGACTTCCTGGAGGCACGACCCACAAGCCATTTCCCCCTCATCGCCAGCCCCCAACGGCACCCATTTCAGAGTACCACCAACTTTGCCAAGTATACTTCTGCAACAGTTCCTCAGTCATCCCTTTCTCGTCATCCTGCTTTTACCGTCCGGGTTTGCAACCTCTCCATTAAAAAAAAATTTTTTTTTAACCCAAAACAGTCCAATCATTCTGGCTGATCTTTCTGTTTTCAGTACATTTTCTCCTCAATCTATCCTCTACTCCAGTGGTCAGGAAACTATGGCCAAGGGCCAAATCCTGTCTACTGTCTGTTTCTGTATGTAATGTTTAATCAGAATAGAGCCACACTCATTCATTTATGTACCATCTATGGCTGCTTTCATGCTACAGTGGTGAAAGAGACTGTATGGACCACAAAACCTAAACTATTTACAATATGGCCCTTTAAAGAAAACTTTCACCAACTAAACTGCTGTTATGAGGATTTTAAAGGTATATTTCTAATGACACTGTTTCTGTGCTTAAAAGACTTTTGTGACTACATTTGGTGGTGAGGGATCAAACTGCAGTTGCCAAATGCAGTATTTCTGACCACATTAAATAAACTCCTGATCTTGAAGGTGTCTTGCATATTAATGCTAACTTTGTCATTCTGTGCCTACGAGGTGGGGCCCCCAAAAACCCGGAATTATCTTCTGGAGGGTGGGCCCCTTGTAGCACACGCTTCTCCTGTTAGGTCAGTATTCTAGGAACCCATCTGTATCATTGCACCAGCTGGCATTGTTGTGAGAGGCTGCATTCAGCTTCAGTGGATTTTTTTGAAGACTCAATATGTTTACCTCATGGTGGGTGATTGATCAGCACACCTGCCACCACTGCACTGAGTGTTAGCAGTTTGTGACTAAAAACAACATGACCTCCGTGCCCCACCCTCCCTTTTCACCTGATCTCACCTCCAGTGACTTTTCTTTGTTTCCGCAGATGAAAAAAGTCCTCAAAGGGAGTTTTTCCCATGTGACAGGTGAAACAAAAAATGGCAGAAGCACTAAAAGGCATCAAAATTGACAAGTTCAAAAGCTGTTTTGAGCAGTGGAAAAAAGTCTCAATAGTTGTGTTATATCAAATGGAGAGTACTTTGAAAGTGACTGAAGTATTAACATGTAAGAATACACAATTTTTAGAAATAAACTCCATTTTTTAGGTGCCCCGACATATGCTCTGTGTTTTGTATAGCATGGCCTTCATTCCACTTATCCTCTCAGGTTCAGTTTAAATGCCATCTTTACCACGTAGTCTTCCTCCCAACGCCCCCTCCCCCAATGGTCAGACCCTCCCCACACATCTTTATTTCAAAGGACTTGATTTTTTTATTTTGCATTAATGAGTATTTCATTCATTCACCTATCTATGGATATGGCTACCTTGCTAAACCATTTGGAATTGGCTTAAATATGCCAGGATTAAACATACAAATGAACATCATGAAGATTTTATCACCTTATTCATAGTCAGGTTACTGTTATTTCAAAATAGTCTGAGAATTTCTCCTAGACGTCTGCCTTAAGAATCACTTTATATTCATACAAGAAAAGCAGTCTTAACAGTATGCAGTTACATCACGTTTTAAATTAAATAAAAATTAACTCTCCAGTTTCATCACCAAGCTTTACTAAAGGAGTTTTAATCCTTTCTGAAAATTAAATTTGCCCTTAAAGGAAAAAATTTACCTATAATGGTAGATGTTAAATAATTTATAGTAGCCTTTTAATGTAATTTGAAAAAGAGGAATTTCAAAAACATTTTGAATATTGACAGCCATATTGAAGTAAATACTTTTGTTAGGCTATTAACTTTTACAGGAATGCTACATGGCCTATAATGTATTTTTGTTTAATTAGTTAAATGACATTATGTAAAGGATGGAATCCTCAATAAATGGTAAACCACATTTTTAAAAAAATTGGATTCAGGTGGACAACAGATCTAAGTATAAAAAAACAAAATAAAATGTTTAGGAGAAAAGGATCTTTATAAATTTATAATAGGGAAGACCTCTAAAAGGCAAATTAGAAGGAACCAAACAAAGCAAAAGATGATAAATTCAACTACATTAAAATGAAAAACTTGTTCATGCAGATACCATAAACAAAGTAAAGCCTTAGATTTGGAGAAGATATTTGCAAAGCATATAAGTGACAAAACTGAACATCCAGATTGTCTAAGAATTACTGACTATAAGTCAACAGGATAAAAGCGATCTTTCCTAAACAAGAAAAAGGGATATGAACAGGCGATATAAAACAAGATAGTACTTGAAAGTCCAATTACCATAACTAAAAATTCAACTCATCAGAAATCAAGTAAATATAAGTTAAAGCCATTTCACAACAATCAGACTGGCAAACATTAAAAACTGACAACACCAAGTATTGCCAGAGATGTTGAGCTATGAGAGAAATCTTGTCTCTGATGGTGGGAGTGTAAATCAGCACAACTTTGGAGAGCAAATTGGCAACATCTAGTAAAGCTGGTGAAGTACTCCTACATTTATTTTTAGCTACAAAGAGATTTTGTAAGGATATTTGTGGCAGCACTGTTTGTAAGAGAAGAGAGAAAAATCCCCAAATGTCCATGAACTTCAGAATGTAAAATTACATTGGGATTGTTTGTAGAATGGCAAAAACAGGTGAATTAGGACACATACCAACATGGATAAGTCTCAAAAGCATAATGCTGAGCACTATTAAAGAAAGAAGAGAGAAGCAGAAAATCTATATGGTAAAATGTTTGTATAAAATTTTAAAACCTGCAAAAATGATCTATGTTGTTCAGAAATAACACACACATGAACAAAAGTATAAAGATGTATATGGGAATGGTCAAATACCAAAACCAGGAGAGTGGTTACTTCTGGAGGGGAGAGACAGATATTAGAAATTTTAATTGTATCTGTAATTATTTACTTTTTAGGCTAAGGTGGGTCTACTTATGCTTATATAGTATTCTCTATGCTTTTCTGAATATCTGGAATTTTCACAATCACTTTGAAGACAATTCTTTTTGAAGGAAGTTGCCATAACATGTACCTCCATAACAATAAATCCAACAACCATACGTATTCTAGCCTCTGACAACAAACTGGTCTAATTTTAATCTCCTCAGACAGTGTTATCAGTGCTCGAACTAGAATTTATCTTAAACTTTGGCCAGTCTGCCCTTCTCCTATTTACAAATAAGGTAACTGCAGGGAGAACTCAGTCACTCAGTGATGCCAGGCCAGGCAGAGATAGGGTCTGGGCAGCTGGGTCTCCACCCTCACTGCTACAATCCCAGACACGGGTGGAATTAAATAAGGTCATTCCCAAGCACAACGTCCCACATTCTAGCAGTATTAATTTTACCAGTCTTACTTAATCTTAAATCACAAACAAGATTCTTGAAACTTTTGTTAAGGACAGAATCTCTGGATACATTTTGTATTTGACATGGCTCTATAATATGAGTCCTTAGAATTATTCATCAAATAAAAACAGTACGGTGCAGGACAGTGTGCATAATACAGAACCACTTTGTAAAAAATGTTGGGAAACAAGAAAATTATGTGTTTGGCTTGCTTGCATGTGCAGAAAAATCCCCGTAAAGTACCAATTAGAACAGCGGCTGGCTGTCAGCAGGAATGAATATTGGGCAGAGCAAATGACAGGACTGGAAGTGTGACTTTTCACTATATGCCTGTTTATAGGTCCTCTGTTATGAAAGACATTATTTTTCTCACTTTCTTCTCTCAGTGAACTCCAGTTCCAGCTTCTTACCATGTCCACCTGATCTTTCTCAAGGACTGATCAGAAAACAATGGCTAAGGGTCAGGGCCTGAAAGGTAGAGCCCACCTTGACATTGCTATGGGCCCCCGTTTCAAGGGCTAAGCTTCTTATGCGCTAAGATTTTGGTTTTTGCTCCCAAGTTAAAATGCCTTATGCGCACTGCTTTCTGTCTATAGGCCTTAATCTCTGAGAGGTACTGTGATGCCTCCTTACCTTTCCTGGGCTATAAGGTGCTCGGGTTTCTTCTTGTGCCTGGAATATGCCTGCCAATCCACTTGGCAACCTTGTCACACTTTGATTCCCAGCTCCTGAGTGCTTACTGGCTCTCATTATTCTGTCTTAGGTTTGGCTGACCTTAACCCTGTGTGGCTGATTCTCACTAGGATATCCACCCCAAGCTCCTTTCCTCTCTCTTCTCACCTGTCTCACCTACTGGTCCCTAAAATGTAGAGTTCTCATTGACATACAGGTGTAGGCAAAAGTAACTTTATCTTTGTGAGTATGCAAAACACAGAGTTCATTCTTGTATTATTATTAATTGTTGTATTATTTTCCATACGACCAAAAGCAAACCTACTTTTGCTATGATCATTTCCACCAATCATGTGGCAGCTACTTCTTCTTCAACTTAGAATGCAGTTTTCTCTTATACAGTTTGATTTTAAAGAGCAGGGTTCTAGAAGAGAGTTTCAAGAGAGAACCCTGGACTGAGGACCTAAGGCTCCAGGTTGAGTAAAGAACAAATTTTCTGTCCTTAATTTCCTCAACTCTAAAATGAGAGGTTTAGTAGACATTGTCTGTACAGTTCAATATAGAGCTAAAATTCTTGACACTTTTTTAATTCTCTTCTACCTCCTTCTATCCCAATCCTTCTCTCACCTGAACATTGCAAACATACTCAACAGAACAGATGTTTAGACACACGTTCCCATGATTTAATTTCACTAAGATACACCAGAGAACACTAAAATGCTTGGAAATGTAAAGGAACAAATGGGAATTGCTGCCTGCCAACTTTCCTCATGGGAAAAAAAAACATCTTCTTCTAGAGAGAAAAAGCTCTTGAGGAATTATGGTTAAAAAATAAAAGGCACCATTTTCTCCTAAGGACACTGTCTTACATACTTTTCCTTAGGAATATGATGTAATAAAGAAATTAGCCTTTTGAAAGCACACAGTCTCTTATTTTAACTTTAACATATATCATCCATTCATTTAGTTACCCACGAAGATATTTTCTGAGCACATAATCATGTAGGCAATTTGTTCTTCTTAACTAATTTGTATTGTTAATCATCACTGTCATCTTGTGGCAGAGAAGCTAGAAACCTGGGAGTCAGCCTGGAACCCTCCCTTTCCTTGACCACATATCCAGCCAACCACCAAATCCTGAGGACTCAAACTCCAGAACAGGCCTTGAACCAGGTACTTTGCAGCTCTTCTATCTGCTCAGGAATATCTTAATAGCCCAAACTCCTAAACTCCTTCATAGTCTTACAGTGGCTACTTTGCACTGTGGCCATTCTCCAATCTTCTCTCTACAGAGCAGCCAGAGCGGTATTTTTAAACTCACAAACTGGCTGTGCCACTCCCCAGGAAACACTCTTCGATGTGGTATCAATGGCTTTGAATCAAATCTACACTCGTGGCCTAGCCTCCAAGGCATACAGGATTTGATTTCCTGTATCATTAACTAGCTATGAGAGCTCAAGTCAGTTACAGGCTCTCTCTTTACATTATAAATTTTAGGCTTGAAATACAGGTAAGAAGTGAACTTCCCTATAAAGCACTTATTAAAATTCTTGGTACAGAGCAAGCACTCAATGAGTGTTAATTATCTGAATATTTTATAGTCAATAAAGACTCACAGAGCACCCATTCTTTATTCTGCATTAGGCAGTTCAAAAAACTAGTGAACCCTTTCTAATTTTATTAATACTTCTCCCAACACACACCCTGTCTCATTTCTGTATCAGCAAGAGATTACTACATTGAACTGAACTATATAAAGTCTTACAATCGGTTAAAATATCAACAGCACACTAAAAGTGGCTCAGGGCATTTTCACAGTTAATGTGAAAAGCCCTTAAGGGCTTTAGTTGAATGCAAGCATCTAAGAGAAAAGAGCACAGTGGTTTGCACACACCTTCTCCACCCCAATGCGCACACAGGCACACACAAGGAAATCTTAGACCACGGTATTGTTTATATCTACAAGAGAAATCACATTTTGCACTGTTTTATTATAGGCACCATATTTTAATAGTGATGATGTTACCATGTAAATTAAAGACCAATTTAGGACAAGGAGGAAGGAAAGGAGCTGCAAACAATGAAGTGTGTGAGGTAGTTAAGGGAACTGAGATAGTTATGGGGTAATTAACCGGAGGAAGAAAAGACCTGGAAGAGAGGACAGACAAGACATTTCAAATATTTGAAAAGTCTTTTTATAGAAAGCACATTGCATATGTTCTAATGAGCAGAGCTGGACCCAAAGTATAGAAGCCATAAGGAAGAAGACTTCAATTTTCATTATTAGCATTATTCAAATACAGGAGAAAAAATACTTGGAAGAATAACAAATGGTTCTTCATCGGAAAAGTTTTAAGTACAGGCCGAGTGATCATCCTCTAAGAACCATGTGGAAAGAATTTCCTTTCTGTATAAGCATGGGGACTAGATAATAATAGCTAACATTTACTAAGCACTTAATGATGTGCTGAGAGCTTTACAAAATTATTCATTTAATCCTCACAGCAACTTTATGAGACAGATAGTACCATTTTGCTGACGAGGAAATGGATACAGGTTAAGTGATCTGCCTGTGGTGCAAGAGGAAACAGCCAAAAACAGGAGTCCAAGCGAGGCCGCTGCACTCCAGAACTCGGACTGTTGGCTTCCATGCTACGCAACTTCTAAACTAGCCAATTTATGAATGTTTTTCACCTATAATTTTCCTGTTTCCATCTCTCAAAACTTTTTGCCATCCCTTGTCAACTGGCATCCATATGCCTGTAATTTCCTGTTACTCAGATTTGTTAGAAGAGGATGTTTTTCTGGAATAGATGAACGTGTAACATTTCCTGAAGATATATAGGAATTCACATGTAAGGAGAGAGTTGTAGCAGAAGGGGAACATTAGTCTACACAAACCCTCCAAGAAAAAGAAGTCTCTGTCACCAAAAAGGAGATGCCTCTGATCATTCAGAAACAGAATTTCTGAGATGGTCTTAGATATACAATCATTGAAAATATGTAATACTTAACAAAGAGGTCCAAGAAAAAAATCAAAAGGTATAGTGGCCTTTAAAAATATATTTTTCTTGCCATTAGATTAAAAATGATAATTGCAGGAAGTTATCAAAATGTTAACATTCTGAAAACAGAATAATCACTATACAATATTCCCTATAAGGAGAGAGTTTATGAAGTAAAATGTCCTCAAGTAATTTGAGACCCAGATAACAATGGGGTGGATAAGTGAGATAATGGCAAAGAGCAGAAGACAGAGATATTCCCTTCTGGTAAAAACTTTGGGGTGTATTACTGTGCTCAGATGTCTCATATGGTCTCATCTGGCACAGTTATGAAGCGATAGTAAAAAATACAATTTGCTCATTTGGAACATGTTTTAGAAGTGGGTGAGAAATAATTTCCCTAAATTGAATATTTTGGAACCAATTACAACCCCAAATCTGCTATTAACCTCAAAATAGGTAATTGTAAGTTTGTGTCTAAATCCATTTGTCATAATAGAGCAAATTAAGAATCACATGATAGACGTGATTAATGTGTGACAGTTATCACGAGCTCCATGAGTCCACACTAATAACAACATCAAAGGAAGATTCCAAATGTGATGCGGCCATGAAGGCAAAACTAATTTTCAAATTATAATAGCAGCATCCAAGAAAGCTAATGTTTTCTTTGTGTGATAGTCACGCCTGGGCATCTGGAGGACGGCTGGCCACTAATGTCCTAATCAATGGCAGGCACACACTGGAAAGGTTGTCATCATGTGGGCAAGCCGAGCACAGTTGCTGCTGCCGTCGTCAGGACGGGCCGGCCGGGCAGCGGGTCACAGGCTGCTGGAACAAAGTAACTCTCATTACTGGCTCGGGCCCAGCGCTCCATGTGCCTGAGAGTTCTACTGCGTAACACATTTTCAGCACATATAGGTAGTGTGCCTCCTTTATTCTTCTCTATTTGTCTTTTGGGAGAATACCAGAAGACTCTGAAAATATTTGGTAGTATCACAGCAAGAGCTTGCTTCAGGCAACAGTCACCTTAGAGTTAAGACAAAAAACTGCCTGCAGAGTCTGTGAGAATGGGGGGCTTTCATTGATCACTTGGTACCTGAGGCAAACAGCCACCCTGGCAGGCAGTGGCAGGCTTGGTACTGCCAGGCAAACCGCAAAAGAAAAGGCAATGACTATCCTGCTAGACTGAGTGGCATGAGGTCAGGGGAATGGTCTTTTTCATCTTTGCACACCGGCCCGAAAAATGGTGCCTGGAGTGGACAGTGAGGAAGTAAAGGACAGTCAGTGTATAAAAGAGTTAAAAGCAAAGGGACTCGGAATCCAGGCTCCCTCCCTGACTAGCCTATGTGACCCCAAGCAACTTATTCCAACTCTTCGAGTCTCAATTTCTCTCTGCAAAAATGAAGAACAGTTGTAAGAATTAAATTAAATAATATATTATTTAGTGTATAGTTGTGCTAAAAAATGGCAGTTAATTGTATCAAATATATTTTAATGATGAAAGCTGCCTAGGAAGTATGAGGTAAGGGAAGACAGAGAAAAAGTCTGAGACAGTCATTTTTTCCTAGATCAAAGGCAGCAACAAAAGTTTTCTGCATTGCACTTGTAAGATGAATACAAATAGCCTTTACTTGTCCAAAGTAATTATTTTGAATCTAATTGGCTTTTTAGCATTTCTCTTACAATGGTTCAAATATATACAAAAACAAATTCTCATGAGAGTAAATAGTGGTTTGAATAAATAATCTTGCCTCATTTTAGCTCAACAAATTTCTCAAAACTTTACTATTAACACTTGCAGAACTTCAAGGATAGGAATATACCTACATTATCAATGGAACAGAATAGAGAACTCAGAAATAAACCCATTTCTATGCTCAAATAATATCTGACAAAGGGGGCAGAAGCATAAAATGGAGTACAAATAGCCTCTTCAACAAATGGTGTTGGGAGATCAGGACAGCTACATGCAAAAAAATGAAACTCAAGCACCAACTTACGCCATATGCAAAAATAAATTCAACATGGATAAAAGATTTAAATGTAAGTTGTGATACCATAAAAAGTCCTAGAAAAAAACATAGACAGGAAAATCTCAGATATTCCATGCAGCAATATTTTCACCCATATGTCCTCTTGAGCAAGGGACATAAAATAAAGAATAAACAAATAGGACTTCATCAAAATAAAAAGCTTCTTCTGCATGGCTAAAGAAAACATCAGCAAAACGAAAAGGGAACCAACCATATGAGAAAATATATTTTCCAATGATACCTTGGACAAGGGTTTGAGCTCCAAAATATATAAAGAACTCATGCGACTCCACGTCAGGAAGACAATCAACCCAATTAAAAAATGGCCAAAGGACCTGAACAGGCACTTCTCCAAGGAGCACATATAGAGGGCCCAGAGACATATGAAAGGATGCTCAGCATCACTAGCTATCAGAGAGATGCAAATTAAAACCACAATGAGATACCACCTCACACCAGTCACAATGGTCATCATCACCAAATCAACAAGTGCTGGCGAGGTTGTAGAAAAAAGGGAACCCTAGGACATTGTTGGTTGGAATGCAGACTGGGACAGCCACTGTGGAAAACAGTATGGAATTTCCTCAAAAAACTAAAAATAGAACCGCCTTTTGACCCAGCAATCCACTGCTGGGATCATACCCTAAGAATCCTGAGACAACAATTCAAAAGAACCTATTCATCCCAATGTTCATAGCAGGTTTATTTACAATAGCCAAGCACTGGAAGCAACCTGGGTGCCCATCAATATATGAATGGGTCCAAAAACTGTGGTACATTTACACAGTGGAATACTACACAGCAGAAAGAAAGGAGCTCCTTCCCTTCATAACAGCATGGATGGAACTGGAGAGCATTGTGCTAAGTGAAATAAGCCAGGTGGAGAAAGACAAACACCATATGATCTCACCTATAAGTGGAACCTAACCAACAAAACTAAGCAAGCAAAATACAACCACAGACATTGAAATAAAGAACAAACTGACAGTGACCAGAGGGGAGGGGGGAGGGGGATAACGGGGGAAAGAAGGGAAAGGGTCATCAAGGAACATGGATAAAGGACCCATGGATAAAGCCAAAGTGGGTAAGGATTAAGGGTGGGAGGTGGGGGTGGGTTGGGAGGAGAAAAGTAATGGTAGGAAAATGGAGACAACTATACCTGAGCAAAAATAAAAAAATTTAAAAAAACTCAAACTAAACTTCCTTTATACTTGTAATTACTGGTATATGTATGAACATATCTGCCAATTTAGGAGAAGAACAATAATTGACTCTTGTTTTTCAAAATATTTACATTTACTCTTTGCATTCTTTATAATGACCTTTCTATGATTTCATCTTTTGATAGGATAAAAATCTGACTTTTTTTTGCTAACAGTCTTAAAATTGAAGTGGATACTTTAGGCACTGGAAATTTTCCACATCTGCTTCCAACATTAATGAAACTGTTTTAGTATCATCTCTAGGTATAAATCTTACTAGATATTTCTAGATTCTAGTCAGAGTTGGTTAGAAATGATGAGTATTTTTAATTTAATTGTTTCTTATTTAAAGGCTAAATGTGACTAAAGTACTGTTAGGCTTTTGAGGACATCTTCGAATTACAGTTTTCTGATGTGTGTGAAATTTGGGTTCACAGTGTTTGTATCATTTTAATATACCATCAAATAGCTTAATCAAATGCTATTTCCAGTGGTTCTCTTTAAAATATTGGTACATTTCCAAAACATAGACCTGGAATAAGGAATCAGAGATTAAAGCAAGGTTATTTGAATTATTTAAATGACATAAATAGTATTAATATATCCACATATTCTGACTAAACCACACTGTGTAATATAATTCAGCCTAAATAAGTCTAGCTTTTCTTAGAAAGTCAATAAGTTAATTTGACTTTCCTGATGCATAATACAAAAATATTCAATGCATACAACAAGGAAATCCATATGTATATCTTGTGATTTGTGATTACGACTTTCTAAGAAACACAACTCCAGTGCCACAGCATGCTCTCTGTCTCCTCAGAAACGAAGACTGACTGGAAAGCCGGGAGACGTGAACTGTCTGCTTTCCGTCATTCTCCTTACTCTGCTTAACTGTGGTCTCACACACTGGCTACCCTCTCCCCTAACACCAGCCATGTGACAATACAGTCTCTTCCTCTCCGTCTTCTCATTCGCATTAATCTTCCAGACTAAGCCCTCCTCCTCCACTCCCACTAATGCTCCTCTTTTCTCAGAAGTCAGATGTACTTCCGTGGATTCAACTATTACTCATGTGTGGGGAAACTCTGAAATGTTTCTTTACAGAATGTTAGAAGTGCAAAGAATATCAGGACTCTCTTATTTTACATACGAGAAAACGGAAGGTGGAAGCCAGGAGTCGCGTGCCTGGAGTCGCCACCTAGTTGGCACAAGGAGGGCAGGAGCACACAGGCCGCACAGCCCCAGGGCTCTGCGCCCTCACACACAGCTGTGCCCCCTGCGAGCCTTCTTGCTGGACATCACACTTCCACTGTCCCAAACCGGGTTTCCAGCCTCTCTCTCGACCCGCTCCCATGACAGACATCTTTTTTCAGTAAAGACATCTCCCTCTACAGGTTATCCTAGCATGAGATCCTAAAATCACGTTGACTCCTTTCTTTTATCTTCTAAATGTAGCTGATAGAAGGCCATTGGTATGGAGATTATATAGAAATATGGTCGCCTTTCAAGGACAAAAGCAAACACTAGCTCTTCAATAAAGCTTTCACATAAAATCGTCAATTCATACTGATGTCTCTTTCCTCTAAAATCATAGAACATTGATTGAGTCTACCAATTAGTTTGATATTTAACTATATATCTTATGAGGTCACTAATTACCAAACTTTAAATTGTTCTGTATTTCTCATAAGACCTAGAAAAGTTTATGTACATAATAGGTACTCGATACAGTCTCACTGTGTTGGAACATATTTCATTGTAACTTCTTGTTGGCTGATATGTCTCTAAAACATGAATAAGACACTTGCAAATATTTTCTGAAAGTTCTGAATATCAAAGAAAAACCTGAGTTCTAAATATTCTTCTTAGAAGAGCACCATATGTAATATAATATTTCCAAGTGAGAAAGTTAATAATAGTTATGCACAAAATAAAGTGGAAATAAAATATTCTGTCAAGTATTATAGATATTACCAAAACAGGACCATTTAAGTGAACATTTTTCTTGACATGTATTTAAAACACAAAAGAAATAATTTAAAACAGCAACAGCATTAAGAGGTCAGTGCTGTCTCATTAGGAAAGAGCAGATCAGAGAGCAGGCTGCCTGTGCCCCGAACAGCAGGCAGCGGCCGTGGGGCAATGCCGAGTGCTCTGTGACAGAATGCTGGGGTCCTCGAATGGAAAACATCCCATTTCAATTTCCCACATCTAACTTGGAGAATCATCAGTAGGCAAAGACTTCTGATTTTAATTTTCAGGCTGGTACACAGGGAGGATGACTATCGCAAAAGTAAATTCTCTCCCCCCTCCTAATTAGTCAAAGAAAGTTGACATACCATGGCATATTCATGAGTCTACAAGAGAGGAGACAGAATTTAAAAGGAGAGATGAATGAAAAGATAGCAGATGGCGAGAAAATGGGCTTTGATAACAGATGACAAGAAATGAAGGAAAATTGAGATAAACCAATATTAGAAAGTTAAAATGGTTAGGACAAAATTAATAGATGTGAAAAGCAGAAAAGAAATAGAAAGTTAATTTTAACAAAACTATCTAATTTTTATTATTATTTATAAAATTAGGCTTAAGGAACTATATAGATTGCATAACGAGTGCTCAGATACAAATGTGACTTTAAAGCTGGAGATTTACTCCAAAAGCCACACAGGAAATCCAGTCTCATTAATTTCCTGACATACCTGAGATATGGTAAATAATGAACATGTAATACATTTTGAAAATTGACTCTCCAAATTTTATTCAACTTCAAGGAAATAAAATTATTCTTTTAAATTATAAAACAATTCCTTAGAAGTGCTAAAAACTAGTGACCTTTAAGGAATTTCATTTTTTATTATATTTGATAATTGTTTCCGACAAAGTAGAGAATATATGAACAAAATTAATGCAATGCATTAAGCAGGACAAAGTGCTGGTTCAAAAGAACCACAAATCCAATACATATCACAAACTCTCACCTTAATAGATCTTAGTCTTAAGAAAAAACTTAGTGTGGTATCAGTAGCATAAGTTTGTGATTAAAAAAAACCCAAATAACTAGGATTCAAAGTTGTTTCACTTTTTAAAAACTAATATCTGAGAAGATCATGAAGATGCTTCACTTTCCACAAACTGATTCTGAAACTCTTTAATGTTGCTTTCGCAATCAGAGTAGAGGCAGCACCCTGTGTCAAGACTCTCCGAAGGAGATGAATGAGATCATCCTATTGATAAGGTCGCCATCGATCTGAAGCAGACCTTTCGTAAATTAGCAAAGTGCGGCAGCACTTCAGTAAGTGTCATCAACAGCCTTTCTTTGTGAAAAATGCACTGGCTTACGGAAAACTAATTTTTAAATTAAAAATTTGTCTCATAAAAATAGTGTTGCTGTACCTATTTTTTCCAAATCCATTACTTCAGAGACACAGATTCTCAAGGTAGCCTACCCTTATATCTGGTTTCAGAATAGCCCACCTCCCAAAGAACTTTTGAAATAAGCTGTGTCCACTAATTAAAATCGATGTCTATGGCTAAAAGTGTAAAAAACAAAAAGGGTCTTGAAAATACTAATTGATATCGATCTTAAAATTCTGACTTTATTAAAATGAAAACATCTTAGCAACACTTGAAATGACAACTCCACAACCAATGACCTCTTGAATTAATCTAAAGAAAGTAAAACCAACTCTTCAGCTTTCTTGTGGAAAGAAAGTGGACAGAGACTTAAATTGTCAAGGGCCTGACTTTGAAACTTAACCATCATGTAGCAAGAGAAGTCCATTTCCTTTTCCTTCAAGTAAAGATTATTATGTCAACTCTTCCAGATATACCTACACATGATGGATGGTTGGGTGGATAGATAGGTACAGATAATTTTATGAATACCTTTAGAGATGTGATTTGCAAAGTGGATATATACTTCAGAATTACCTGGTGTACTTGTTAACAATTCAGATTCCTGGAATCTCCGCAGGTATGGTAAGGAACCTGCGTTCTACTTTGCTTCCCATGTACTTACTTTGCACAATGTTTCAGAACCAGTGCTGTGGAAGGAGTTGGTTGGCCACATCACTTACACCTTGGTGTAAGTGAGCACAGCTTCGTGTTGGTTTCTCTAGCTTTCTTTCCAAGACAAAAGATGTTGTGGCCCGAGCTCAGGTAGACTGAAAGTCCTGACTCTTATTCTTCCCTTCCAAATTTAACTTTGGGCAAGTGACTTTGGGTCCCTGAGATCTGGGCTCCTCAGCTTGAAAATAAGAATTTGAGTACCTCATAGAGGTGCCTTGGAGATTAAAAATCATTTGTGTTAAGAGGCTGACACACAGGAGGCTCTTAAACACAGTATTAGTTCAACTTTCACATCAACCATTAGCTTGTTCTGCAGCTAGTCCTCAGAATGTACCTCAAATAAGCACCAAAAAACTAACTATTCTGGGGTGGTGTGCTACTAACTCCCCAAGACTAGGTGATTTGATGAAACCCTGAGAAGTTTTACTCATATATCACAAAAGCGGTTTCACGGGAGCAGGCAGAAGATGGACTGCTTATCGGACAGTTTAGGGGAAAAGTAAGGAAAGCACTAAGAAATGGTTCCAAAATAAATGTAAATTTTTGGATTTTCTCTATGCCCCAAATCTAGGCAGTGATAGTGCTGGCAAGGTAGCAAGTGAATTTGTTTCAATTTCAGATTTAAAATTAGGACATAATTTATCACCTTCAGGACTGTGAGGCTGATTCCTTTAATTTTAAATTTACATAGTTTCACTTCTTTGCTTAAATGTACTCACTTCTTGATTATTTCTTCCTTTCCTTTGTGCTTTCTCAACCTTCTATGTCACTGATTAAGAACCTCTACACCAGAAGCACACAGCTAGCAGGACAAAGGGCGCTGGCTTGGTAAGTCATCCAGGTGAGGATAACGGGGACAGAGACCCTGGAAGAGTGAGTGGGTGTAAACAACATCTGCTTCCACCGACCGCTCCACGGTGTTCAGCCAATTAGTGTGAGCAGGAAGTAACATGCTAATAAACAGTTCTAATGCTGGAAGAAAGAAAGGAAACAAGATTTTTTCATTAGTTAGAAAAAAATGGCTTCAGGCCAAATTATAAAAGAAAAATCACTCAGGAAGAAAAGAATCTTTAATTCCTTTCAGAATATACAGGGGTGGGGGAAAGTAGGTTTACTGTTTGAGTATGTGAAACACAGAGTTTATGCCTGTATTATATTTATTATTATATTATTTTCCATACAAACAACTGTAAACCTACTTTTGCCTACCCCTGTGTATTTAAAAATACACTACTTAAAAAGTACTATATTTAAAACTGATATTAGTGAAGAAGAAGTTGCGTGTCATCTTTCAGAGCTTCAAAGAGATTTTTACTCATTGGTAATACTTGGCTCCTCAAACAGGGGACCACTGCATTTCTCCATCTAACTCAGCCACAGCCTCAGCTGCTTTGTATGCCCAAACACAGTTATGTACACGTCATGAAAATAAGCACATTTGATCATATTTTGACTACAGAGCACATAGTTCGAAGATATCTAAAATAACTGTAGTAGTAACTTCCTACTGATCCAGTTGGATTGAAAATGAAAAGTATTTAAAATAAACCCATTCTCACTGAGCAGTTTTAAGATGACCTGGAGACTCAATGGAGTGAGAGACACCAACAGGCAGAGTGTGCCCTTGAACAGCAGTTTGGGACCCAGGCACCCAGCACGGCACGTGAGGCCTCGCATCTGCGTAATGAATTCCTAACTGCTGACGTGGCAGAGAAAAGACCCAGGTTGAAACAGGACAACGACCATGTGATCCAGGTGGAGAGCATCATTACCTGCCTTATGGTTATGAGTCAACTGTGGTACACAGACATGGAGGGGCTTGGGGAAAAAAGTGAATCATGAGTAAAAATAGAAGGAGAAAAGAGAGTCCAGATTCTGTTTTTTGTCAGTTGTTCTCAGCACATAAAACGGTTCTTTTATTTTTTTTGTACAGTAAGTTTAAATATCTCCTTTCCCTTTATCAGCCATCAGTGGTTCCCATTATTCAGTTTTAAGACTCCTCTTGACTAATACAAAATCTTTACTTTCAGAACTAAAGATATACTGTACAGACTTCAGAGTGATCTGCTCTTTGGCCACCTCAAAATTTGGTAATCAAAATCTACAGCTTTTCCTGTTTCTTTTGTGAAGAGAGAAAAGCCTAAATTATGTATCTCTCTATAGTTATGCCAGCCACAAGTTAACCCGTCCTTAAAAGCACCAAAATACAAATGGCTTAACTATTTAATGTAGAGATATTTCTTATGCACTCCCTTGTCTTACAGTCTCATTTTTATTTATTTTATTTATTTTTAAATCCTCACCCAAAGATATGTTCACTGATTTTAGAGAAAGGAAGAAAGAGAGGGAGAGAGAGAGAATGAGAAAGAGAGGGTGACATAGATGTAAGAGAGAAAAATTGATTGGTTGCCTCCCAGATGCTCCCCAACCTGGGATTGAACCCACAACCTAAGTATGTGCCCTGACCATGGATCAAACCCAAGACTTAGATGTACAGGATAATGCTCCAACCAACTGAGCGACATTGACCAGAGCTTAAAGCCATTATTTTTTTTAAAAATCATCCACTTCCTCTTTAATTTTATTTCAAATTGATGTTACACAACTAGAGCTCAACAGAAACAACATGACAAATTAGAAAGAATGTATAAGAAATCACAGGTTCTTTATTTTAAAATGTGACCTGTGGCATGTTTGTATTTTGTATACATTGAAAATATATCCTTAAGCGCTCCTTCCTCAACCCCAAATGAGAAGTTATCAGGTATCCTCCCCGCCCCCCATCCTTCAATAGCTGCCCGCTCAGTGACTGCTGCTTATGTCCAAGCTGTGACTTGTTCCTCAGCAACCTAAGCACAGTATAAATCTAATGGAGGCTCTGGAATCACTGAAGTTCTGGCCTCCCGTCTTTGAGAAAAGGTGCAAGAGCTTTAAAATAAACACTTCTATGGGTGCCCCTGGCATGCCCCTAAACAATAGTCTGTTGTCTCTTCCTGGATTATGTGGCTGCCAGCTAATACTGTGTGACCCAAAGAGATAACTTTTCCTTATGTTAGGCAGGTCTGTGCTTTCTCATAGGTATCTAAATTAAAAGAATAACATTCAAAATTACAAGGAAAACAATCCTGACATAATACTAAAATAAGAAAATAAAGGAACAAAGGAAAAATTTCATCAAGTGCAAATTTCAGTGGGATTATTGCACATCTCTCAAGCTTTTGCATCTTTAGCTTTATGAATGATGAGGAGATCTCACATTTTCTTAAAATAAATTCTGCCATATTACAGTTTAAAATGTCAAGTATGGACAAGGTTCTATGGAAATTAGTGGAGATATGAAAATCGGGTGCTTTAGCATCAAGAAATGACTTGAATCACGTGGTCTCCATGGTAACAGCCTTGGCGCTGACATCAAAGGGCCTTCTCTTACATGCACAATAAATACCCCATGATATTTCTGACGAGTGCTTGGGCCCTGGAACTGTTCTCTTCATAGCAGGGGAGGCCTTCCATGTTCAGGGCCGATCACTGCTCTAGTTTCAGAAGCTGAAAAGGTGAAACGACAAATCACAGAACCGTGGGTCTAGTAGAGTACAAAACTTCTTTTATAAAGAAGAGTGTTCAGGAATCGTTTCGAAGAACCTTATGAATTTTCAACTTACTTTTATTCAGTTACACCGAAAATTAAAGCATTTTGAGTCATGATCATTATTTAATATACAGACCTGCTATATAACCGCACATGCACTCACTCACTCATACACATGCAGGCAGCTCTTCATTGTCCAGATAGGTTTCATTTCCGCACGTATTTTACAGTCTGCCTCACCTGCCTTTCACATGGTTCTAATCAACCTCACACCCCAGCCCTTTCACTCACTCATGAAATTCATTAGTTTGCTTTGTACATTTCAATGCATACTGTTAAAAACATGTTAATCACCCCATCTTATGTTATATTTTAACAGGAGTAGCTTATTATGCAAACAAAGCTCACATCCCCAATGTACAAAGTTTTGTTGTAATGGTTCTAACATGAGGACTATGTCTGCCACTTGTTCCTGAAAACATCGGTTTCAGGTCCATTCCAACAGGGTCTTGTTTGACACAGAATAAAGCTTAAAGTCATTTGCTAAACTTGTTGCTAGAAATGATCTCAGAGTTCCCTAGGTTTTTTTTACACTTTTTTATTTTTGCCTTTGGAAAATTAACATGGACTCACAAAGGCAAGAAAAGCTCTGGGAGGCTTATTCAGCACTTTGTAATAAAATCTATACTTAATTCAGGGAATGTTTCAGTAGGGAATGATCTGTTCTCAGTGACTAAAATTAATCTGTGTACCTTCCTTTTCACATGGCACACAAGTCCCAGAGCCTTATTCTGTTGTGGAAACTGATATTCAGATTAATCAAGAAAAGGAATGATACAGGCAGAAGGCAAACCTGGAGAACTGTGTGTTTTGCTGGTTCTCAATTCCTTTTTATTTTTGCCCCTCTAGATACCTTGCCTTTCCTGTGAGCCCACTCATTCGCCCACAGTTCCAGGGCTCCCGTTTCTCTCACTAAATCTCCTGACATGCACAGTTGCTCAGTCATCTGCTCTCAGGAATAATCCCCACAGGTTCCCAGTAGACTGAAAATACAAATACAGCAATCCATTGTACTTGGGTATGACAGTTTAACTACAATTGGAAAAAATACTATAGTGCTTATTTAGCAACTATTTACTGACTCTGTGCCAGGTACTGTGCTAGGAAATAGGGAGAGAAATATTTATAAGTCATAACACCAAACCCTAGGGAGTTCCCAATCTAGAAGAAAGGAGCATATTTATTCTCAGTACAGGTGATGCAGATCAACAGAGGGTAGGCATAGGAAGTTATGGCGGTACAGAGGAGAGGTAGGTTGGATGGGTCCCAGGGAAGGTTTTCTTGAGAAGGTAAAGTCTGAGCTGAGCACAAAGCAGTAGTAAGAACCAGCATGGATGCAGAGAAGTGGGGACCCAAGAGTACTTTAGGCAGGATGGACACGGAAACTTCAGTTCAGCTGACTTTTGATTAATGGAGGCAATGGCGGGAGGGAGTGGGTACCGAGAGTAGGGCAAGGACGGGAAATAGTCATAGATGATTCACACTCATGCTTAAAACACAATCAGTCAAAATCTGAAACAATGCGGTAAAGTGGAACTAACATAAAATGTTTTTCCTGATAAACATTTATTTCTTAAAAAACACCTGATTTGAGAATGCTTTCATTTGGATATGAGAAACCCTATCTCAGTTATTCAGCTTTCTCAGCTAAACGTTTTTATTACAAGTGGTTGGGGTTGTGTATGTGAGAATAATTGGGAGGCAATAAAGGATAGGAGATGGGTTTTTGGAGTCTGGAGAAGCAAAGGTGATTTTTATAATGCTAACTTTTATTTATTAATTCCTTATGGTAAATTTGACTCGTAAGGGAGTGAAACACATTTGTAATAAAAAGGGGGAACACAGTAAACGTTCACTAAGATCTATTCAATGTATTTTGTTGTCTAATTCTTTAAAAATTAATAATAATTTAAAGTAAAACATATATACAGTTTCTGTTTAGAAAGTTCTGGAAACCAATTGTGAGAATACTTGCACAACACTGTGAATGTACTTAATGTCACTGAATTGTACATTTTCAAAAGTTAAAAAGGTAAACTTTGTTAAGCATATTTTACTTTACCAAAAAATTAAAATATGTATAAAAGATATAAATGTTAGGGTTTATAATACAAAAGTTTATGTTGAATAAAATACCATTAACAACACTGTTTAATAACCCATGCTTTCACAGTGACTACTAACATTCCACTATATCACAGCTACTGACCGTCTACCCTGTTGAGTGTCCTATACAACATATGAAACACGCCCTTTAATATGGGCAGGTGCTCTATTCCCATGTTATAGATGAGACATATATATTAATAGAAAAGAAATATTGCTTACATGAAAAATTTAGCAGAGCATTACATAAGTTATTGGTATTACCTCACATGACAAATGGGATTTTTTTGTTTTGTTTCTTACATTCTCTAGTGCATTTTAGAATATGTCCACAGGCCAGTTTCTTTGAGGCTAAATAACAGAGCAAGTGTAAGGTATAGTTTTGCTGTTCTTTTTTTCTTTTTAATGAATAACTTTCCATTTTATTTAGGGAAACTTGCCTAACAATAAGCTAATTATTCCTTCATAATTACAACAGAAGTGGATATCGATAAATTCACACCACTGATAAATTTCTTTTACCAACTTTAGCAATTTCAAGACCTATATGGAAGTCCTTGTAGGTATGTCAGAATTTGGCAGAGTATAAATTTTTTTTAGAGAAGGCAGTTATTTTAAAGAATGCATACCACCCACTAATGTAACTCTAAAAAGCTTATCTGAATAATTTCATGTTACAAAACCCATCCCTCCTTTAGGGAAGGTTTTTGTTATAATTATATGTTCATGATGAAGAAAAGAAAACACTTAAAATACTTGGAAGAGGTAATCACAACTATCAAAGAATAGAGTGTTTTGCTATTTTTATTTACAGAATCCTGATCTTTTACTAAACAAAACATAACTTTATAAATTTCAGAACCTTACCAGAATACTTAAAATATGAGCTCGGGAGCCAGGAGCCTATGGCTCTGGTGCTGGCACACTCACCCATCTGTTAAGTGTGGGCTTGCTGTGGGCCACGCACTCTTACTAAGCACCGGTGAATAAGACGGACACAGTCCCCTGCTTTCAAAATGACCAATGAAGAATTAAACAAACAAACAAAAAACCATTAGATCTAAATTACAGTCTTATATAACATATGTATAAGGTGCTAAGACTAAACATGTGGGGAAATATAATTAGATTACTAATTTAATGAGCTCAGAGCTAAGACTTTGAAGTCAGAAAAAAACTGGATCGTAATCTTGGCTTCTCTTGTCAGCAGCCGTGTCACTTAGCAGCTGTGTGACTGGACCTCGCTGAGGCTGAGCTTCCGTTTTCTTGCCTGTGAGACGAGGACAGCGCTACTTTCACTTAGAGGGTCAGTGTAAGAGAGATCAAGTATGTAAAACGCCTAACAGTACAGACTGAATACGTTGTAGGTTCCATTATTACCATAACATCTCCATTTATTATAAAATACAAAACTGGGCATGAAACACATTTATCTCTGGGAGCATGGAAATCAATTGCGTTTCTTCTCTACGACACTCTATCTTCTGTCATCTTTAGCATACTCAAATTTTGGATAAGCTAATCAACAATTTTATTATTTGGAAACTCACTCTAGGGTTTATTTAACAGAAAGTGAAATATGGGAAGTAGATTCTTTTTTGAGTGAATGAGATTAATCATCAGATAATTCAGAACATCTAAAAATTCTGGACACGTGCTTAAGTTTGTCTTCCTCTGCTGGTACAAAGGAGACCTAGCACATTTATCACCTAGGCAAACGTCCAAACAAAAAAAGTTTGAGGAATGTGAATAAAGTGGAATAGTTTTTATGTCAGTAGGAGCTTCTTAGTATTAATTATGGTCCCACTCTAACATAGACAGGGGGAATTCACTGCACAGCTGCCGATTTTTCACTTCACTTTTCATATGGATGGCCTGGCATCAAGCAAAAGTTCCCATTTTCTTGATCCAAAAGGATAATTTCGCCCAAAGAGATCACTTTGTCACATGGGCTTACATGTGGTGAGCTGGCAGATTTGTTGCTGCCTTATATGATCAAACAACAACAATAAAAGTCACGGGGGATACAGTGTTTGGGCAAAGCACAATTAGAGCCATGAATAATTCTCAAGGACAAAAATTATTACTTAGAGAATAAACACCATGAAATTACTGATTATCTATTCCTTTCAAAAAAATTACCCAAAGTGAGAAATATTTAAATGTAATACAAATACCAAATGTAATAGAAATATCCTAAATGGATCCTAACTGCATGAGTGACAATCCTGAGCCAGGAAGCTGCACCAACTCATATTTTAGATGAAGAATCTGAATAAAAATGATAGTTCCCATTAAATGTCCCATTATCATTAGCACACAGTTAAGACTTTATATAGAATGGATAGCTTCACCGCCAAGGCTATTTATAGAAGCTAATAACTGAGACCCCAAAGACCTCAGTTTGCATAAAAAGAAGGCAAAGCTACATTCACTCAGGTATACAAATGGCAACCACATAGACAAAAGCTCTAAGAACTCATAATCTCTTCTTTTCTGATTTCATCAGGGATGGCTGGCTAATTGGAGGAACTCATGAAAGTTCCTTACAATCCAATTAGCACTTCAGTGCAATTAAGTGGTACAGGCTTCCCTATTCTGCAGAGACTGGCTTTGATCTTGCAGTGAAAAGTGTCCTTCCTTAAAGCTGAGGTTTTGATTTTTTTCTCAGTAATTAGTGCTAATTGTAAACCCAAGCCTGACCTGCTATAAACAGAGTGTTTTACCGCATTTGACACTAGGACCTTAAATCAGTGTTCTCTTTTGTCTATATTGTACTTACTTATTAGAAATCTGGCTATTTTGCTCATTATTTGATGCACAATGGATAAGTACATACTAAAGTCAGCTGAAACAAATGCCTTAATCTTAAGAGCTTGTGTGGGTATTTTCACTGATGTCTTTTAAGCCCAGTTACCATAAAAGTAGTTGATTGAATTTCACTTAAGGAATATACTGTAGTTTTTTCACACAAAGAATGACTATTCAAAAGCAATTTCTAAAGAGGTTTAGTGACCCTTGTATGTTTGGAAAATAAAAAACAAAAGATGAAAATGGTCTTTTCATAGGAGCAAACATAAAGAACTGCATAAATGAACTGCAGTAGTCTGCTGAAAAATACCTATTATAACAGTGTCTGGTAGTTCAACTCATTGTTTAGATACATAAAAATGAATTAAAATATCAACCCATTAGTGAGTAGGCCAATGAGATATCTCCATGTGGAAATAAGATGCTGCAAAACATAAAATCCTTTAACTTATTGAAGGTATAGATACGATACTATAATTAGCAAACATTGTCTAGGTAAATGCAAAGCAGCTAGATGTCAGAGAAGACATTTCTCATTCAAATATGTGTTTCAATGTACCCCCTTCCATTACTTAGTCAGTGATTTCTTCATAGAAAAAAATGAAAATGGAGCTAGGCCCAGTCCAGGTTGTACTATTAGACATTCTGCATTAGGACTGATTTAGTGATATTGAAGTAGATACAGTCTCGTGTACAGGCATAGTTTATCAGAGGGGAAAATATGTATCTAATTACAAACACACACAACACATAAAACATGATGACATCAATTAGCACTCCTTAGAAAAAGCTATTTTGGTGATTTTCTTCCCTTAGGGAAAAAACTTGAGTCTAGAAACAATATTTTCTATAAAGGAAAATAGGACTGAATAAGACTAAAACAAACAAAAGACAAGATGGGCTCTTAGAAATCATCCCTTACATCCTTTAAATCTACTGTAATCCTTAAAAAAAACAAACTTTACATGCATGCAGTTTGGGAATCTAACAATAATAAAAGGCCTGTTCAAAACCCAGGGGCACATGTCCCATCCCTTCCCCTCTTCCTCTCCAGAGGAAACGGCTTTCAACTCTTTCAGCCACTGCTTTGGCTCTTCCCCTCCATGATTCAAATCAGCTGTGACTCTTCTAATGCGAAAGCTCACAGGGATGAATCCTGACTATCTGCAGTTTGGAGGTCTTCAGGAGAAGAGTACTAGACTTCCACCCATGTTTTTAGCAGGGTCCCTCACTCTCTCCAGTCCTTGCAGCTTCCAAGTCCTGAGATTCTCTGATTGGGTTTCCGGAGCACCACTTACGGGGATGTAAGTGGTGCGGTCACCCGAGCAGGAACAATGAGATGTGGGGGTGGGAGAGAACTAGGGGTCTGGTTGCAACTGTATACATTTCCAAGCAATCCCTGCTTTTGATACTCTCACTTTTATTACTATCTGGCTTTCAATTTCTGAGACTTTTCTGGGTGTCAAATTGGCTAGCTGTTCTTTGGTATTCTCAACTTGCAAGCATTTTTGCTAGACCTCCCTTCTCTCTACTAAACCACTTCTTATTCCTTTAAAAATTGTTTTTTATTGTGATAAAATATATATTAAAAATTTGCCATTTTAAATGCACAGTTTGGTGGCAACAATTATACTCACATTGTTGTACATCCATCGTCACTATTCAGTTCCAAAACTTTTTCATTATCCCAATTATTTATCATTCTTCTATTTGCTTTTCAGCTTCATAGGTTGTATTTTGAGGCTAAGGTGATCGACTTTAATCACAATTGTGCTTCTTTTTCCTAGTTTTGGGGGTGATTTTCAAGAGGAGAGTGTAAAAATGTTTTTATTCTATCATTGTAATACCTAAAGTCCCATCTTCTCATTTTAAAGATGGGACAATTCTTGCCTGGAAAGACTAAGTAACTTGCTCTGGGTACAGATGTGATTTGCCTAATTACCCATGCAGGGTACTTTCTGTTAACTATACTATTCATATCATCGTCGGGTGCCATGTCCTTGTAAGTTTAGATCATTTCTTTTTGGTACACCATTTTAAACTGTGTCCTAAAAGAGATTGAGGATGATGCTTCTGTAGAAATTACTAGAACGTAACTGTTGCCTAGTAAGTTAGATCTTCCTAAAGTCTTCAGTAACAGCAAGGAGAAAACTGAATGGCATAATTAAAACTCTGGAACGTCTCAGATGTACAGGCATGGAAGAGCTTGCTGACCAATGTTACAATGGAACTTATCACTTCTCCTAGAGCTGGCAGGCTTTATTTCAAAACTGTTTAGTACAACATATTTTACCGAGCATACATCTAAAATGAGATGTAAATAATACCTTGAACATCCAATAGTATAATATCAAAAGTGATAAATGAATATTTTCTGTGCTTGGATATAGCTTTTTATGTTACAGATATTCACTACCTATATTCCACGTATTACCATGGTCAACTATTTGAAAATGAGACAAATTATATCATTTAATCTCAGGTAGTATCTCTTTCATTATGAACTGAAAAGAAAAAGGATAGTGTAATTTAAATAACATGTTAAGTTTTAAACTTATAGTTGATTTGAGGAAAGGAGGAGAAAAAAGAGGAGTAATAAGGGTGATAACACACAAAAAAACAGAACAGTGCTCTCAGGTAGGTACCCTTGTATCCCCCGTTTATAGAAAGAAAATAGCTGAGGCTTAGAGAAGCTAAGTAACTTGCCTAACATCACACAGCTAAGTGACTGCGCTACCATTCGAACCCAGATCCAGTGCTCTCAACAGTTCAGCTATGTGGGCAGAGTTCCCAATAACTCTAAAACTAAGAGTAGGTATTTGAATAAAGTAAATCTAAGAGCAAGCATAACACAGCACACTCATCATGGTGAGGGCAGGGCAATTTCTTTTCATCTGAAAGGCAATTTAGTCTCTTCTTTAAAGCAGGCACATCTGTTACTCTTGATAAACCATTCATAAACATGGAAAACGCTGGACGAGACACGCTAAACTGTGCCCATGAAAACGCAGTTGAAAAACTTATTCTTACTTTTAAGTAAATATATAGTTACAAAACCCCATCAAACCACAATGAAATTCTTTTAACACAAAAATTATTTTATGCGCCAACAATTTGATTAAGAACCTATAAGTAAATTAAAAATGGCCACTGAGCAAGCATTCAGAAGTAAAGTCACGGTAAGTCCACTATGTACTCTCTTCACCGGAAAGCCTTTCTACCCTCCCTTGTAGTCCAGTAACTCTTGTTTTATGTACAGTTCTAACCAGCTAGATATTTTTTTCTTGTATTCCAGAGCACATCCAAAGCAATAAACAGAAAGGGGTGAGATATTGCTTAAGGGGAAAAAAAGATAAGAACATCAAAACATCGAGTAATGATCATGAAGAACTTAAAAAATATATACTAGAGAAAGAGGGTAGCTGAGGTCAGAGGTTGTGCAGCTACAGCCCACGGGCTGTCCAATCACCAAGTTTTACTGGGATCAGCTGCGCTCATTCACTAGCTATCATCGGGCTGCTCTGGCAGTGCGGGGGCAGGGCTGAGCTGCAGCAGCAGAGACCACATGGCCTATCAGGCCCTTTACAGAAAAAGTTTGCCAACCTTGTGGTCTAGTTCATTAAAAATGTCGATAAATAGCCTTCCACACCTCGCTGGGCCCTGTGGGCTCAGCACATCTGAGTTATCCAGATGGCTTATGGTTAGTATCCTTTATTACATGTACACTGTTTAAAAAAGCATTAAAAGATGTAATGCACTTTAGAAAGGCTTCCAGGAAAAATAATTATTTAACTGACACTGCACCAACATTTCAGTTAACCAGAAAATTGTTTATAGAGAACACCTAAATAAAGGACATGTTTCTAAAGGAAAATCTAATATTTAAAAAAAAAAGCTCTTCAAAAGTTGAAATCATAAAATTACTCACTGGCAAAAGCTGGTGAACAATATTAAATCATTTCAGATGTCCTTGCTAAAATATTCCCTGCCCCACCCCCACCCCATTAAGACGAAAGTTTGTGTTTTAATTTTCTTCAGGTGATCCACGTCTCAAGGCTGGAGAAGCCTCATGTTCCCTAACTGAGCACACTGGAAGTACTGGTATCAGACAAGTGAATTGGCATTTTTTGAAGAACTATTGCTGCAATTTAAACTACTCCTTGATCTTCCCTGAAGCATGCTAGAAAACCTAATTTCCATAAAACTTTCTAACTCAATTTGAACAGGATAATGTGGACAGTGGGGAATAAATGGGTTTGATCAATTATGAATTTATATGATATGTTAGTAAGCTATTCAGGCTAACCTTACAATTCCATATTTTGAACACTAATGCCATGCTACATAATTTTAAAGTGGTTCATTTCAGAAAAACCTCACTAGGGTATATTTGCATATTTGGAAATCTAATTAACCTAAGCATATCTTAAGACTTTCAAGAGAGAGAACATACAATAACATTTCTGTCAGCTGAATGTTTGCTTACGGCTACATGAGGATTTTATCATCTGGTGTAATTTAAGCACTCAGGCCCCAGTTTTTTACTGGGGCTATCTAATTGGGGAGACAAAACTGTCTCCTCTCACTGGGCCTGTGAGAGGAGTTCAGGGGTTCAGCATGAACAAGGGGACTCTGGCCACTTCAAGAAAACACCACGCACTGCCCATGATTACTCGGCTACCAATTCAAATCCAAAGCTGTCTCTTCTTTTCTGCCTTAGATAACATCACGAAGAGAAGCCTTTCTTGCAGCAACACTTGAATTAGATGGAAAAAAATAATCGACCACATTGCACAAATACCAAAACATTCCCTGTCCTTAACTTTAATTTTCTCCAGTTAGGTTTTCCTCTTCCCCTTGTCCAGAATCTGTGCCCACTGCCGAAAAGAGAAGACAGTTGTGGACCTACTGGCTCCCCACTGTAAGGCAGCACTTCGACCCATACAGGCAGGCTCTCTCTGTGTGCCTGGTAGCAGAAAGTGATCTACGGCCAAAGCCCCACACTTCCATGATTTTTCCTTTGCAGTTTTTGGCCAGTTACCTTGGTAGAGTGAAAAACACCTCCCGTCTTTGTTATTGCGTCTCTTCAAGGATTGCTGCAGATACGGAGGCTCAGACTGCAAAATACCATTTCACCTGTCTTGCCAAGTTCCCTGCGGATGTTCCCCTGTTAGAGAAGCTGAAAGGAAAATGTTGCTCTGGAAGAAATGGAAGTTGCTTATGTCAGCATTAGTTAAGAAGAAAACTGGGTGTATGAGGAATCCTGATATGTTCAATAAAATCTAAATATATTATGCTGGAAATTTCAGGAGTTAAGTAAAAAAAAATTCTGAACTTAATTTGCAACCATACACAGTTCTTGTTTTGAAATTGCAAATTTGTTCCAACAGGATTGATATATTAGGGAACAATTTGAGCATAATGCAAATTTCACGTTTGTTTATGCCTAGTTCTTGGCGACACGCACCAAGTGAGCAGAGAAAACCGTACCCAGCTGAACTAAACTATGGAGAAATTCACAAAACACGTGCAAGCACACATCTCGAACTTCTCCTTGCACTTCCTGGGTTATGACTCAACTGTGAGCCACATTCATGCCCATCTGCTGTCGCAACTTTCCACTGAATTCCAGATCATTTGGTATTCCACCAAATACCCTCTGCCTTCCACAAGTAAACTCCAAATCTTTTTCAAGGTACTCTGCCACACTTATTGTAGTATCTCTGTATACTGTGGTATTATTATGTACCCCTTAACTATTTAACATGTGTAAAATTGTGCTACCAGTTTGTATTAGATTCCTATCTTTTAAAAAATTTCGAGTGTCCCTGATGAAGTCTTTGAGTGTTTACCTCTAACACCATTTCCCTGTAACCTACAGTTTTCTATGCAGCAGAATGAATTTAGAAACATGTATGCCACCTTATAACAGAGCTGACTGTAAATCAGATTTCATTGTTTTATTAAAGATCAAAGAAAGGGCAGAGGACAGAATCAATAACATTTTAGTTGATAAAAATGAAACAAATGTTTTGATATACACAATCAGTTCATGATGAGTACTCTTGGCACTTTAGAGAACACTGGGCTCCCTTCCTACCACACCCCCAATTCAGCTCAGATGTCAACCCCTCCAGCAAATGCTTCCCCAACCCCAGAAACTACCCCAACCTGTTCAGGATGTAGCCACTGTGCCCCATGGTCTCAAGGCTGCCTCCTCATACGGTTGGCACAGGCCTCATCATAACACATTGCAATTCTGCTTGCTTACTCACTAAACTCTGAGCTCTTTAGTGGCATCTTTGCACATGTATATTAACTCTGAGTATGTGGCATTGTTTCTAGCCCAGGAGGGAGATGCCCAGCAAATATTTATGAAGTAAGAATAAAGGGATATCCAGTTATTGTATCACACAGGCTTGAGCACAGTACTTTGCAGGGCTACAGCAATCAGTAGACACTTGTTGAATAAATGAAAGAAAACAGAAAATAACAAGTGTACTTATTTATACATAGAAAAATAGTAAGTAAAGTCATCTCTTGGAATTGTCAAATAAAACCTTCTGTAAATAATGTGAATTTATCTTTACAGATAGGTAAGCAAGGAAGATGATCATGATATTTTATAACCATGACAGAACTGTTAAGTTCCTCAGGAGGTGGTCTGGCTCAGTTCCACCATAAAGCAGGCCAACTCGAAAGCCTTCCAACCAGGTGGGTATTCATTCCATTTTAAAACCTTCATAGATTAATTATCTCTTAGTAGCCTTAGACAATGCTTAATGGTATTTTATAACCAAGAAATCCCTCCCAATGTAAAAGCAAACTCTCCCTTGCTACTTTTACTTTGTTCTTCCTTCTGTGGGAATGGAGAACTGGTCAGCATTCTTCTTCTAAGTCTCTGTACACTATAAGACAGTTATTAAGTCACCTCTTAGCTTTCTATTTCCCTGGCTAAGCAACCAAACTCCTTTAATCTTTCCCCACATGACCTATTTTACATCCCATTAAGCATTTCTGTTGTTCTTCTACAGACCTTTTCCAATTTTCACACTTCCTTTTAAAATGTGCAACCTCAAAGTCGACAAAATAGTTTAATAAAAGCTTATGCAACGCCAAACATAACAAAGGATTACTTCCTAACTCCCTAAATCCCAGTATCACATGTGTTTTATAGCATGCTTTGCTAAAGCCAACAAAGTCTTACCACCTCCCAGTGCCTCTTAGTCCTCATGCACTCTCTGAATGCCTGGTGACCGAAGAGGGTCTGGCACCCACACACTCTGTGAATAGTTGTTTAAAGGTGACCTGAGCACATGCAACACTTTCTGTGCCTGCTCTCACCAGCTTGTTGAACTAGGGCTTTGGTGGCGGGGGGGGGGGGGTGTGTGGGGGGTGTGGAGCATGGTCCAGGTGCGACTCATCTTAATTCTCTGTACTTCTGGCCACAAATGAGCTAAGGGGGCCTTTCGCAGAGCAAAGCTGGCCCTTGTAATCTTGTTTTAGGGTGAACACCACTCTCCTGACTCCCCTTGAGCTCACAGTCCTTTTCTTGTTTGAGTTGGGCTTTGAATATCTTTCTCCCTCTGCTCACAGCATAGTTTGCTTTCTCGCTCAGGATATAACCTTGACTTTGTTCCACATTTTTGAAATGTGATTTATATAATTTATTAAGATCATTTTGAATGCGGGTTCTAGCTTTCCAAGTGTCTGTAACTCCTGTTAGCTTAGTGTAATCTCCACACTTAATCAGTATGCCTTTTATTTGTCACCCAGGAAAGAATGAAAATGCAGAACAGATTGTAACATGGGCACCAGACTGAAGCCTGAAGATCCCGAAGGCCCCTGTGGCTTAGGATGGGGATTTCAGAGGGTAAAAAAATGCACGTGTACCTAATTGTGATGAGATCTACTTAGACAAACTCTTCGTTTTTTATAAAGGGCAGCAGTTTATGAAATGGAACAGTTTATGTTAAAAGGGAGCAGTTTATGAAAAGGTAATAGTAAATTGATAATGACCCCATCCATTGCTTTCCTTTAGTCTGTGTGGATTAGTATTTCATCACAGAAGGAAATCATATAACACTGGGTAGCTTTGCTATGCACCAAACGGAAAGATAAAATTATTACCAAGGTTTTGTGATGGTGATCTTTACTATACTTTATTGTCACTATGGAACTTAAAAAATGAAGCAATATCAAATTACTTAGCCATTTAAAATGTAAAAAGATGCTTAAGTCAATATAAGAAGCTAAAGGAAGGGACCTTCTCAATCTTGGTGACCATGATAGTGGTATTGGCATGAGATGAAGTTGCTAAATGACTTAACAAAATGTCAATACTTACTGACCAACTGCACAGAGAGACAAAAACTAGTGCAAAGTAACTTTAAAGTTAAATGACTTCAACTAAAAAAAAATCCATTATCTTCTAAACCACAAACTAGATACCCTGTTTGCACATGTAAACAAAAAAGGGTAAAACAATTATGTCTTAATAGTTGTAAAGGTTTTCTTCATTGGTAATTTTTAACAATTAAGTTAATTTCCAGTCAAAAATATTTGATCCTAGGGCAATTTCTATCAGACAACATTTCTGTCACTGGTGTTACAATCTCCCAAAACTATAAATGACACCTAATATCTACAAACAATTAACAGTCAGTTAATCAAGAATATTTATTGACTGAGAATTTAATTGCTATACAGTCTTAGATGATTTCCTAATTTCTTTTAGTTCCAGTTTCAGTTCTTTTAGACTACTAGGTTGTTTTGTGCAACCATTTGTTAGATGTTTACAAAACTGCACAGAAATGGGTCAAGGGAGAATTACAAAAAATTATCTCACTAGACTCAGATTTATGGAATGTTTAATAAAGGGGTACCTGCTGTTAACAGAAAAAATAACATATATCAAATGAAGAAAAAAATCTAAGCTGTGATATTCAGCAAAGAGTTAGTGAGCTAACCTTGGAATTGTATTCTACAAACATAATTCTCACCCATTTAAATTTCTGCTGGCATATACACTCTGTCTGCATATAATGTTAATGCATCATTTATTTATATCAAAAGCCTGCCCTAGACAAGTGTCTTAAAAACACAGTAAGATTACACTCTTTGTTCTGGGAGTAAAAGGACTTCAGAAAGGTCTCATTCTTAAAATATGCTATTTTATGAAATCAATTCTCAGATATTCAGCGTTTAGTCATTGAGCTATGGATTGCCTATAAATATGCTCAAATACTTCTTCTTTTCCTTCCTTTCTTCCTGTATTGGCTTTAACTGCTCATTAGCACATCCAAGACAAGACAGGCTGGGCGATGCAAATCTATCAATTAATAAGCCTTGCCAAAAACATGGAAATTGACTTCCTCATAGTAAGCTTATTTTTCATTACAGTTCTTGAAATATGTTTATTTAATAGGATTAAGTCCAAGGTCAAATAAACAGATCACATAAATAATATATAATTTCACTTCTAGTATATCATCAGTTTATGTAATGTATTCTTGCTAAATACTATCTGATACTTGATTTTATATTACATACATTTCAAGAATGAAAATGTAGATGAAACCTTTTAAAATTAACACATTTTTAACATTTATTTTGGCACAATCTATTCCATTACAGAGTAGTTGAAAAAAATGTCTTTGCCAGAGATTTGGATTCATTTTTATTATAGTGTTTTTCATTGTAATGGCATTAGGATTAAAGAAATTTGACTTATGAATTGGGAAGAATGAACCTGGTGTTTTCTTCAGCAATGAAAAAAGAATTCTAGTAGTCGAAAAAGGATATGTGGAATCTGAATCAATCTAGATGCAAATTTGACAGTTCATTTCTATTACAATGATAATCAGAGTTTTTGAAATAACAAGTTTATAAATAATATCAGAGTCCATTTATAAGGTTCAATAAGGTGTCTTGCCCCATTAGATTGTTCTGCTTGTCCTACCTTAGTTAAATCTGATTTTTCAGAAAAGAAACTCAAAGACGGTTGACCAATATAAGTAACGAAGTTTTATGGAGGATATGTTTAATATTCTAACATCAAGATAATTATATGAATACTGGGAACGTTGTAAAATGGTTGCATAATATCTAAATGGATATAAACGTTAGTTTACTCCAAACTTTGTTTTCTAATACATTTAACAAATGTGGGCATGATAGCAGGAAATTAAACATAATGTTAGTATATTTATGTTTGTATATTTCAATGCTGGTATGGTGATTTTTTCCCTTATAATTTCTACATCTTTCAAATATTTGACTATGAATAGATGTCATTGTATAGACAGATAAAAAGGTGTTAATATTAAAAAGTTTAAAAGCCAAATAGAATTCTGAGAAGCCTGCAATTCTGCTAACATTTCCCAAGGAATCACAAATCTCCAGATGTTATATGTGAGGCATGATGACTTCTGCCAAGGCTGACACACGGCCACTCGGAGGAATCACGACTTCATTTTAGAAGTCTATCTTATCTCCACTGGTTCTAATTATAAAGAACATTTTAAGTTAAGGAAACAGAAGAATCTAGGATTCTCTTTCTGTAATTTTCCTTCTAATTGCTAGATTTCCCTTAAACCAACAATGACTGACATTGATTTAAGAAGGTCTGAAGTACAGGGAAAAAAGATATTTGAATTGTTCATGCTTTTATGAAGCTAATACATAATATTGTCAACAAAGAGTTATTGAGTAAACTGTTAATTTTATGCATTACTAACCATGGGGCAAAATGAAATAAAAAGACCCTATCCTATCCCTCTCAGGGCTCAAGATGTGTCAACTCACAGCCTAGGTGGTGGTGACACTGGTGGCAAGGGTCTGAGGGCAGCAGGGGGCGGCCCACGGTGGCCCGCAGCTCTGTAACTCGGGCTTTCACTCTGACTATTTGGAGGTGTCTATTCCAGACAACAGTGAGGGAAGAATTATGGGAGGCAGGATGTGTGTAGAAAAAGGACACATTTCATTTTCAAAAAATGTTTTAGTGACATTTTTCTGTTTTTGAGATAATTCATGTTATGGTAAGCAATTAGAGAAAAAAAAGACAGTAAAAAACATTAGGAAACAGAGGTCAATATGAAAAGTGTTTAAACTGAGGTCTCCAACTGTAACATCTAAAGTAAAAACACAACTGATTCTAGTCTCACAGTGGAAATTATGAGTATTAAAACACAGTGGGAGAACGAGAGATTTTAAATGCACATTCATCTTTTTTCTCTTCCTTTTTTCCAAACTCATTATTATCAGGAATTGACTGGAGAAGGGGTCTGGAAATCTCAAGGGTGTTTGCTATTTAAGTACCTTGTTAAAATTAAAAAGTGCTCATCCCTTGTCACAATTACAGGACAAAAAATACATGGTGGGTGTACACAGGCAGGGGCTAAGCCTTATTCATGTATTATGCTTAATTATTCATTGAAGATGATTCTTCCTAAGCAGGTTTACAGAGAACCATAATATACTGCTCAGTAAAAACAGGGAAACTACACTGTGCATATCCCAAACATGTTTTTGAAATGAAAAGTAACTATGATCCTTTCTGAATGATTTATTTTATTTATGGGTAATTTACTTTCTTCATAATTTTTTGTATTGTCCAAATGATAATACACACATACAACTTAGTAAGTGCCCCTCTATAACGGTAGGAGCTTTAAATTTATTAATGTTAAATTTCAAAGATCCTACAAGGTAGGCATTATTACCCCTAGCTTACTGAGACAAAACTAAGACTCAGTTTAGTTAGTCTTACTTAAGTTTGTGCATAGATAATTGTCAGGGGTCACATTTTTTTTTCAAAGAAATAATACTAATGAACAAAGATGAACTGGGCCTTGGCAATCTTTACAGCCTTGCCTGAGAGTCCTCACCTGATCTCCATGGATATCCCATGAATTGCCCCTTGAAAGCATTATTAACAAATTCTACAAAGGCACAAATATGTGCATTTCTCTGGTCAGCAGGTTGATAACACTGATCAGATAATGATTAGATAAAGTGCTCATTCAAGAGAGAACCTAGTACATAGTTTGTTCTTTCAATAAATGTAAGTAAAAGTCCTTGTAGGGTTAGATGCATCAAAGACAGCAAGGTGATTACAGGAGGATGAGGGGGGCAGTTGGTGGGGGGCGAGAGTCAGGAAGCAGCTGCAGCTGGGGCAGATGCAGGCCAGGAAAGCTGGCTGGGAACTCAGGCTTGAAAAGGGGAGAGTAGTGCAAAGCTATGATTCTCAAATTTCAGAATCACCTTGGAGGGTTTGTGAAAGCACATTGCTAGCCCCACCCCCAGGGTTTTTGATTCAGTGGGGCTGTAGTGGGGACTCCAAATTTGCATTTTCAACAAGTTTCCAGGTAATGGTGATGCTGCTGGGTAGACAACCACACACAAGGATTGAGGCAAAGGCTCTAGGGCCCAATAGGGTTAAAATCTTGGTCTACTACTTACTTGATGTGACATCACTGATGAGTTACTTAACCTGTCTGTACCTCAGTTTTGTAATCTGTAAAATGGGAATGATTTTACAATATATAATGAAAATTAAATGGGATAATGCACGTGAAGTGCTTTTTCCATTATATGACACACATTAGGAGCTCAATAGATGTTATGAATAAATCCATAAAGTCAATGGTTCAATAAACATATATATAAACCCTCCTTGAATGTGGGAAGGGGGTGGGCAGGGCAGGGGGGAGTAATGGGGGAAATGGGGATAACTGTAATTGAACAATGATTAAAAAAGATAAAAAGGAAAAATTTAAATAGAATTATATAATATTGAAACAAGTCCCACAGGATAGGATAATATATTAATTCAAAGCAAGTGGGCATACTGGACAGTCAGCCTTCCATATCCTCAGGTTCTGCATCCACTGATTCAACCAAAAATATTCTTTATAAAATGTTATGTTATTGCCAATGGGTGCTATATAATTAGGCATACAATGGTTGCACTGTACTGAATATGTGGATTTATTTTTCTTGTCATTATTGCCTAAACAATACAGTATAACAACTGTTTACATATCATTTAAATTATATTCAGTATTATAACTAATTTAGAGATGATTTCAAATACATGGGAAGACATGAGTAGGCTATATGCTAATATGACACCATTTTATAGAAGGAACCAGAACATCTGAATTTTGGTAGCAGTTTTGAGGGGAAAGGTGTGTCCTAGAACCTATCCCCCATGGATACCAAGGAATGACTGTAATTTTAATTGTCTTTCAGATAAATCTTTTTATTTTTTAAAGATTTTTTAAATTTATGTTTAGAGAGAGGAAAAGAGAAGGAGAAAGAGAAGAAGAGAAACATCAATGTGTGGTTGCCGCTTGTGCGCCCTCTACAGGGGACCTGGAGTGCAACCCAGGCATGTGCCCTGACTGGGAATCAAACCGGTGACCTTTTGGTTCTCAAGCTGGCACTCAATCCATTGTGCCACACCAGCCAGGGCCAGATAAACCCTTTTTTAAATTATTGAGTCAGGCTAGTCATATCATTGCTATTTCCTTAAATTTCTAGCATTTCAATCATGGCAGAATCATCAATGCTAAAGGAATCCATGGTAACCACACCAAGTAAACACCCACCTACCCATTAGTGCCAGCAATTATTTGGCATTTGTTATGTTAGTTAAACCGTGTAATGATGTGTGAGAAATCAGTTTCTGCTTCCTTGACCCTTTGGAAAGCTGGTTTTCCAACCCAGCATGCCTTGCTGATTCTCCAGAGTCTGACAGCTGTGACTTCAGTCACTGATTCTCTCACAAGCCCCTTCTGGAAATGAGGCAGCAAACATCGTAGTCTCCAATAAAAAAGACTCTATTACAGGGGCTTGATTACTGATAATGACCATTTCTATTTTGGGACTAATAGCTAACGAGGACTTTTATTGTTTCATTTTAACAAGTATTCATCACGAACCCTGAACTATCCTTCAGAGAACATTAATTTGGGGGGCATGTATATACTTGAACACAATGAAAGGATTATTTTCATTCTTTAGATTTCAAGAAATATGTCCTGCTTACTTACATTTAAGATATACAAAGAAAAGAAACACAAGTAAAAATAAATAATCTTTAACAAGAACAGCTTAAAATATAAATGCATCTTTATGCCTTCACAAATCCTTAACCTTAATTCTAAAGACAATACAGGTCTACAACTACACAGAAATTTTACTTAATATTTTTGACTCAACAGATATTCAGTATGTCCCTTAGTATCCTTAAAATATCCTGTATTCAATTCTGGGAGACACGCGAAAGTGAGTAAGTACTTTGCTGTTATTAGGGAACTGATATTCACAGAGGAGATGAGACAGGATCTTGAGGGGAAGAGGGGGGGCATTTGGGGCATGGCCAAGGTCACAGAAACCAGACTGAGGATGAAATGTTTAGGGCAGAGTGAGAAGAAGCCCTTTAGTTTGAGCAGGAGTTCATGGTGGAGAGAAGAGAAAAGGCTAAATAAAAAGAGACCTGGAGGCGAAAATGAATACTATGGACCTGATCACCCTCTTCACAGCCAAAGCAAGGCCTGTTAGCCAGAACTCAGATGTTGTCTTAACATTTTTTTCTTTTCTGTTTCTGCACCTCTGGGCTGGTCACAGATACACCTAAGAAAATGATTACAAGGGGTGGTCACAGCTGTGGGTCAGCGCCCTTCACTGTCTCCACAGGGACGGAGGTGTGCCGAGGGGAGTAAACCCTTGCTAAGGAGCAGAGCAGAAAGAGCAGAGGCGGAAAGCCGCTCAGTCCGGGCAGGGAATGGTGGGGGAAGAAGGATTAACTGACACCCCGACCCACTCCATTCAGCTTAGAGCGTCCCACTGGCACAATGAACACTGGCTCTACTCCAGCCAGAAGAAAGTGTGTTTTCTTTAAAGAAATCTGGGTTGCCAGTGGCAGCTTCTGTTTTAAAGCGTAACATAACATGGCACCAGGGCAGGGGACATTATACAAGGAAAACATTCTCCTTGATATTCCTGCCAGCATGTGAAGGGGAGAAAAACCAATGAATAAACATGGTAAGGAAAAACAAATGTTTATTCTAGAGCCACACCCAGATGACTTTTTCACTTCACCATGTTGGCTGGATTCTTCCTCCACTTCCCTTCATTACAGCCAGAAACATACGCCTTCCGATGGAGAGGGTATGCTTGCATTTAACTTTACTAGAGAAATATGTACCAGGAGATCTGCACTAAGCCTGATTATGAAAATGATAAACATGACAGCTCGTTCACTGTGGAACATTTCTAATATAATTTTAGAGTAATGCAGAGAGGGTCCTGACTATAATGTTAACTTAATGAGAAGAATTTCACATAATATTCTTTAGGTGAAAATAAAAAAGACTAGGATGAACCTGAGCACAAAGGTAAAATACATTTGAAAATAACATTACTCTCCACTTAAAGTCAGAGAGATTCTCATCTGTAACTGGTGTGTAGATAACACATGAATGGGTTTTCTTTCATTTGTAAACAGAAGAGTTTACAAGGATATTTTTACGTTAAGATACATCGGAGCATACTTTACATGATTCTAGTACCGGCCATCAATATTGACCTTATCTGCACAAAAGATTTTTATATTAGGATGTCAAGGAAATGTACCAGGTTCATATGAAAACAAATCCTTTGACATTCAATAACACAACTAAGAAGTACTCTGTTTTATAATCCTTTAACTCAGTACATTGACGCATATAATACATGGCAATGAACCTGCTATGGAAACAACACTAATATTTCAAAATGAAACTTTACTGAGAACCAGAGCAAAAACACATCCAATTGCTGAGGGTGTTGCCTGGCTACACTTTATTTATGTAGATTTTAGGTTGATAGGACTCACAGACAAGGGGCTATAAACCATTTTGCTGCACATGCATCCTGATTACAATGTCATGTTAAGAAATGGAGTGCAATTTGTATTCGTGTCATATTTAATAGATTTCTAGTAAATAGCCCACAAGTACTCCTTCTAAAAGGTGACGAATTATATTAATGCCCTGTTGTACTTTCATAATTAAGGGTCTGGCAGCATTTCCATTATAATCAAGACGAGGTTGGCAACAAAAGGAGTGGTTTTCAAGTTTCCTGGCTCTGACCACAGTGCTCCCCTCAGGCCCCACCGCCACTTTGGGCCATGGGGAACACACCTATGAAGCTAGACTCAGAAAAAATCTGGGAGGTTGGCTGTCAGATTACAAATTGCCTTTGTTTTCATCAAGTCATTCCCTTTCTTTTCCTGGATCGCTTGTCCCTTCTATCAGCCTCTGCTTCTCCCTTTCCTTCCTCTCCTAAGAGTCCTGTTCTCCTTCACCAGGAGTGGATGGGATGGCTACTCTTTGATGCTGTTTCCTTCCCCAGACTTAGCTGCTGCCCTGCTGTTTGCTGGAAGAAACCTGGCTGCTCTCTGTCTGAGCTGCACAGAACAAGAGTCTTTGCCTTTTGAAGAACAACGAATGGACTTCATAAACAAAATCAATATGGTATGGCCAAGGGATAGGGCAACATGAGTGATGGGGAACCTTTCTTCACAAAACAAACAAATTAATCAGAAAATTCAGAGACTAAAACTATAGCCTCTAAGGGCCATCACAAAGTAGTACTTCTAAACGGTACGAAATGTCAGAAGAGCCAAGCCAGGAAGGAGAGGAGGGTAGGCTGGGTAGGACTGGAAATGACACTTTGCTGTGTCCCCCAAACTATTTTGGGTGGATGCATCACACCCTACCTGCATTAACACACATCAGAAATGGACATGGAAGGGGTTGGGCAGGGTGAGGAATAATAGAAGTTGAGAGAGAGACAGGAAGAAGAGAAAGACATGACAAGAAAGGTGGGAGGGTGTTCTTGGTTCAACCTGCCATTGAAGGAACAAAAAAGAACTGAGGTACAAAAGAAGAAATGGAGTAGCCAATGCTGCCCCTCAAACATAACTGATTTCTAACTCTTGTTATTTCGGTCACCGGCAGACTGTGTGCTCTGGGAGCAAGCACAGCCTTGGGGGCTTGTAATGTGGGGTTTTTTGATTCTCAGCTCTCCCCATTATGGGCTGGGTGCATCGAAATGGACAAGTTATTCAGGGATGATAATATTAACTTCCCTGAACTATTATGAAGGCAAGTTTTAATATCTGAAACACTTCCAAGAGGTGTAGTCCCATTTCAATCTCCTATAATGGACCTACAAACTATTTGATTTTATAAATGTGTAATGTAAGTTGTGCTTCATTCTTATTTCTACAGAATTCAGACATGGTTATCTTACTATTAACCAGTGAGTGCATGTTGTTGGAATGACAATATTAACAAAGGTCTTGTCCTCTATACAGGAGGCCAGCCATATACCTTCTGTTGCCAGATGCCCATGAGTTCCAGGTGCCCACTTGCTATAACATACACTACATCCTAATGACCTGGGTCCCTGCTCAAACCCAAGCAAGCTTTTATTTCTTGAACCCAAAATAGCCTAAAATAGTTGTATACAAGTAAAGTAAAAGTTAAAAATAGACATCATGTCATCTAAATTTCTACCTTTTGGCACTGGACTTATATGACCATAGAGAGGAAAACAATTTCTTATACTTTTAAGGTGGGTAAAGGATATTTACATATTGAGAGCTACTATTCAGAAAATTAGTATATTCATTTCAGTACACAATAAGAATATTGTGCACAGAATCCTCACACATGCATTTTTGGGCTAAAACAAGAAAACAGTTTTGTTGCTGGAGTTGTATATACTTTTCTAGAGTAAAAACTTTGCACTGAGCCTTTTTATAAAATCAGAATGAATTAGTATGGTGTATATGATAACCTACTATGTCATCATGCCAGAAGTTTGACCAATTCCTTTTCATGGAAGTTTGAAAATGTCAAGTTCATTTTTAAACCCATGGTTAGTTTCATCTACTTTAAACCAAAAGTGACAAAATAGGAATTGACTGGGGGGAAAATCCTGCAATCCACTGTTCTTAATATTTGATAATCCATGTGAAGCAGGTTTACCACAAACTGCTGTGACAGAACAAAGATGACAGATAAACTCCTGTGACCAAATTAATTGGAAATAGATGCCTCAGTCTTGTGATCCTATTTCAGTTTTTGAAAGAATTATACGCACCTTCAGAGCATGCCACGTCTAAGGATGATTAGTCCTTGTACCGCTGCCATCGGGCTGATAGGGCGCGCTGCCAAGTGTCTCAGGAGAGAGCTAAAAGTTCAGTGGAGGTGGTGCGTACCATGGAGCTATTCCAGGCTTACCTCAGAAAACACTCTGGCTTTTCTGTTGAAAGCTTGTCAGAGTTTCATATCTATTCTCTTTGTGCCTGTGATACGTGTTTTCAAACTGCCCTGAGTGGAACTCCTTAGACTGATCTCTTGTTTTTTTTCCTTCTGCCACACTGCTAGGAAACACAACATAAAGTAACTCCAGGCATTCTATCAGGCCAACTATATTCACATATCTTTCCCACCTTTATTATGATTTACATATGTCAGAGTGCTCTGGTATTAAACTATGACAACTAATCCCTAAGAGAATTCAATGCTTTTCATTTTTCTAAAAACAGTAACACTGTACGAGAGGTAAATGGTCAACCATCTATGAATTTGCAGCTAGCCGAAATACAGCCAAATGTTAAACCCAGCCAAACATGCTGTAAATTAAATGATTAAATGTCATGCAAATTGTTACTTATATCATAATTTCTCTTGGATTTGCTTCAAAATAATTCAGTGTGTGGGAAGAAAGGAGAGAAGGTGAGAGTATAAATGAAAGAAGCTTAGTTGTCTATTGGTAACAGTTAAAGTTGGATGATATATACACAAGGTTTCATTACAGTTTCTTTGTAGAGACATTTGTTAATGTTTGAAGTTTTCCATGACAAAAACATTTTAAAGGCATAAAACCTAACTACTTTAGAAGGTTATGTTTTTACTTAATATGGTTGAAATAAATTTAATTTGCAGACTAGGAATATAATCTACTAAATCATCAGTATTGAATCTACTTTGCACAGTAACAATAATAAATTTGTGATAAAATATATTTGTAGCTAGAGTAAATATTTCAATGTCTAAAATAGATGTTTTCACATTGATAACTACAATTCTTGATTTGTCAATCCAACCATAACTAATATGATAAAATAAAACCTGAAATAAACAATTATTTTAATAGAGACTTTTTTGGTTGGCATGTTTAATTTCTAGTCACCAAAGATATCAATGCTTTCAAATTAAACATTTTAAGGCTAAGGAAAATTATTAAACAGAAAAATGCAGTTTACTCAAACATTAAAACAACATAACACAAACTTAACACTAACATAAATATATTTATCATTTTATTTTCCATATGAATCAGGCTGCAAGGAATATCTATCTCCCTTTACACTAAAGAACTCAAATCTCAATATCATATCGTGATAGTCTTCTAAAATGTTAACAGCAATACATACTGAAATCAAATGAACTTTTAAAAACAGACCTAAATCATATCACTTAAAATCTAAGTAGACTAGTATTATTGGAATTATTTTGAAAACTTGATAGTCATTCTCAAAAATATAAAGGATACTATATTAACACACTAAACTTTTTAGTTAATAGAGTAACATATTTACAAATAAGTAGACTTATGAGAATGTCAAAAATGACCAGTCACTCAAAATTTAACAATATAGTCCAAGAATCAGACTTGAGGTGGGAAATATCTAACAAATAATATAATTTTAATCTGTAGGACCAATTGTAGAAAAATTATGTTTTATGACTGAGCAATATTTTTCTAATTTTAATGCTACTAAATTATCCAAAAGTCTATACAAATTTATTAACATATTGAGTTCAAAATTAGCAATATATTTGGGCCAAAGAGTCACATAATTAAAACTTTAACACATTTTTGAGCAAAAGAAATTATAAAAGAATGGCTAGAAATGATTTACTCCTTTGAGAAGAGACAGACAGGGAAACACAGGAGTGGGAATTTAAAATATATTACAGCTCATGCATGTTAAATATTTTGTCTGTACAGTCTGGTTATTTTTCTTAAGTGTCATTAAGAGAAAAGTTATTGTCTAAGTGATATACAAAAGCCAAAAACCACATAAGTAGTATGGATTTTCAGCTACTTAAATCTGCTATTGCTTAATTTTTTAACAATCAACTTCTCTAAAGAAAAATTCACATTCATTATGATAAGATAGATAGTGTGGATTTCCAGCTAATTACATCTGCTATTGCTTAATTTTTTAACAAACTATCAATTTCTCTAAAAAAATTTCAGATTCATTATGATAAGATAGATAAGTAAATTTGGTGCTAAATTTAGCACCGGGTGCTAAAACCTATCCTGAAAAAATTTAAAGTTTTATTTTTAAAAGAATAGCAATCAGTTACAGAACAGAAACTATTGTAAGCCCAATACTTTGTAAAAGTTCTGTAATGTCCTCCTTCCTAAATGCTTCATGTTTTTTTTTCAAGTGAGGAAAAGGGCGCATGTAAGTTTAGTAGCTCAAGACAGCCATGTAGTAGGACAGTAGCAGTGGCTTGTTCTGATGCCTGCTCTTGCTCTCCACATACTGTACATCCACCAACAAAACCTGTTGTCAGTGGGCATCTTCTTTGCTGTTTTTAAGCAATGCCTACAATAAAGGTATTCAAAGCCAAGCCGTTTTAGTGATTCCAGCACATGTCGAATAGATGCTCTACAACCATGGCTGAGTGTGAGAAAACTAGAAAAGGGATTTTAAGTGTCCTTAGGAATGAATGAGAAGCTCTATAACTATTTTTTAAGGATTTTATTTATTTATTTTTAGACAGAGGAGAAGGGAGGGAGAGAGAGGGAGAGAAACATCAATGTGTGGTTGCTTCTCATGCGTGCCCCACAACCCAGGCATGTGCCCTGACTGGGAATCGAACCAGTGACTCTTCAGTTTCCAAACCAGTGTTCAATCCACTGAGCTACACCAGTCAGGGCTCTATACCTATTTTTATGATTGAAGACAATACTTTGATGGTGTTTAATTCATCCTGGATGTATTAGGGGAAATGGAATTGATGCTAATAATTGAGAGAATTATTGGCTAAAATAGTGTACTGTTGGATTTATTTTTTTGCACATATATGTTTGAAAATAAAAATCTACTAGTGATGATTTACAATCATCAATACAAACAAGAATATTATTGAGTTTCCTTGGTGCCCAGGGACAAGTTAAAAGTGTGTCCTTTTTAAAAGAGGAATAATTTTTAAATATAAAGATCAAATGACAAAAAATTCAGAAGTCTTCTTCATAATATATGCTGTATATAATATAGCTATAACATCCTAAATTCTGTGATTAGTCTGAAACCAAGTAATACTATATCCAGGTGTCTAGCAATATAGTACCTTTTAACTCATTGCCACTTTTTTCTACTGCATAAACAAATTAATCTGAGAACTCACTGGTCAAACACTTTTCCTGCAATTTTGCAATTTAAAATAATATTTCAATCATTTTCTCTCAAAGATGTCATACAGGATGTTAATTCTTTTGTAACAAAAATCAACACCTTTAGAGGACTGAAAAATTTATGAGTTGAATATGTAGGCTGCTATGAATGGTCCTTTTTCTAAGTAGTTTAGTTTTATAAGTAGTACTCTTGCAGAGGACTAAGGCAATGCTTTTATAAAAGTTGAGCATTACATTTTAATTAAAGATTTTTTTAAAGATTTTATTTATTTATTCTTAGAGAGAGGGAAAGAGAGGAAAAAAGACAGGGAGAGAAATCTCGATGTATGAGAGATACATTGATTGGTTGCCTCTTGCATGCGCCCCAACCAGCCTGAAACCCAGGCATGTGCCCTGACAGGGAATACAAACCAGGGACCTTTCGCTTTTCGGGACAACGTCCAACCTACTGAGCCACACCGGTCATGGCTAATTAAAAGTCTTTTATTACATATGAACAAATCATCAAACGCACAAATAACCGTAACTAATGATAATAGAACAAATTTGGATGTTCAGTTTTTAAATGTGAATATTTTGCTTCAGTGGATTAAAAGAATAAAATTACTCATCTAGATATGTACTACATTTGAATTTTTTGGTCCATTAATTAAATTTAAAAGTGAAAAACAGCATGATGAGCTGATCTTTTTGTTTAGCTTAATGTAGGTAACTGCCTACCTGGAATTTAACCCCAAGCTAAATTTCCTCTTAGCAACAAAATCTGGCAAAGAAATAATTTGTGCAAAGAAGTTAACTCTTGATTATATCTGACAATGAAGAGGGCAATCCCAACTGGCTACTTAACCTCATATCATGTGTATTTGCCCATGGGGGCTTTGTCATCTGAACATCGAAATAGGAGTATATTTGATGTACTTGGAGTTTGTAATATTTCTAGATAAAAAAGTAAGGACACACTGTGATTCCCAGAATTATGTTAATCTCCCTACCAGGTTCTCTCTGTTGAAACTGTCGGTGGATCTCTATTCCAAAGGATGCCCAGCACTGGGTTCCAGGAGACAGCTTTGACTTCCCATTCTGTTCTTCCCCTGACCGCTCTTCACTTCTTTCCATGCGGGCGGAGTGTGCATCTGAAGTTGGATTCCAGGTTGGCAACTGAGCAACATATTCTGGGGATAAAACTTTCCCAGGGGATAAGAGCTTTTCTTTACCTGTTGTGGAGGTTACTACTTTATTTTGGTATTCTACTATGAGTCTCCACTCAGCACCCTCCCTACCACCCCTTCAGCAGGAGCAGACGGACCTGAAGTTATGAGAGGGTGAAGGAGGGTGTGCCTTTTTGCTTCGCTCATTCTAAGATTGGTGTTTAAGCCCAAGAACCCACTTGGTCCTTCAACCAGGACAAAGGTGCATTCCAAGTTGGTTTTTTTATTAGAGTTCTGTATTAGGTTTGGGAGTAACAGGTTCACTATCATGTGCTCACTGAACAATGGCTTATTAGGTGAGTAATTGTTACTGGTGTAAGCCATGGAGTTAGTCTCTGTAGGCTGAATTCTAGCTCCATCACTTAAAAACTGCGTAACTTGGGGAAGGTTTTATAATTTCTTGGTATTTTAGTTTTCTCAGCTGTAATATGAAATAACAACAACTCCTTAGCAGGGCTGTTGTGAGAATTGATTGAGATAATAAATGTGAAACCCTTAAAATAGGCCTGATGCATAACAAGTGCTCAGTAAATATTAGCTCCTATTTTTATCATTATTTAATATAAGAATAATGCAAGTCCTTCTTGACAAGTAGCTAAGCAAGGGAGGATGCAAACATAAACAAGAAAAAGCCCTTCCCTGCAGGGAACCCGTCTCATGGCATTGTGCAAGCTCCCCAGGGGCTGAGTCAGGATTCCTGTGGTGAGGTGCCATCTTGATAACAATGCAGTTTTGTTCTTATAACGGACACCAACCCTCAGAATGAGGCCAGGACCAAATCTGAGGCTGACTGGCTAGCCCTCTGTTTGTATTTGAAGAGGCCCAATTTTATATTTCAAGCTTGACTTATTAACTAATAATTATAAAAAGTGACGTTAATAGGCATGTGAAAGTATGACTTTCTGAAGAATTAAAATGTACACGACAGCAGATAACTGGAAGCCAGAAACACAAAGGATGACAGACCTTCTTCTCAGTTCCTTATGTCTTGTTTCCTAAAAGCCTCTGGATTATCTAACATAAGTACAAAACTAACAGTGATGACAGTGTGAACAGGTGGAACAGGTAAATGGTCCTTCTGTAAGGAGAGACAAGGCTGAGGGTGAGGAGCAAGGCTGAAGCTTCATGGCTTGTAGGCCTGGGAAGGATCATGGAAGGCAAATGCCAGACATACAGAAGTATTTTTATATATACACACCCACGTATAATATATACATGTATATATGTGATATATAATATATATGTATATATACACATATCTAATACATTTATAATATTACATATATTTAAAGCTATATCGTTTTGATTTAAAGAAGAGAGTGTTCTCTGGAACAGTGACACCTAAATCTAAGTAATCTTAAAGCTCATCAGAGAAACACTAAATAACATTAGCAAAAACCTACAGAGCTCTGCCCATCAACTCTATACCATCACCACCGACCGCCTCCACCATAAGAGTCAGATTTAGTAGGTCTGATATAGGGATGGTGATTTGTACTCTCCCCTTCAACTCCCAAGCTACTCAGAATATTTGAAGGCAGTACTATGGTTGGATGCACACATCTCAATCTGATTTAGAATCATTACCCAGTCTCCGATCTCCAGAGACGCTGGTTTCACTGGTCTGGGGTGGGACCTGGCACTGGTGTTTTATAAAGCATGTCCAAGTGGTTCTAAGGTGCAGTCAGAGCTACACAGCATGCTCCCTAGTTCGGCACTTCCCTGCTGAGCACTGTATTACAAAACGGGATGTCATTTCTGTGCTCCCATGCTAAGATCATATGCCATTGTCATGACCAGTAGTTGCTACCTGAACTCTTACTCTGCATATGCTATAGTACTGAGTGAAGACATAAACATAACTGGGATAAACATCCTAACAACTGATTAAGCCAACTTATAGGCAAGATTAAAAAATTAAACTCCAGTGTGACAAATGTACTGTGTAACTTCCATCTACTCCCCCAGAAATAACCTGAAGCCCACTCTTTCAGATCTAAGATTCTATTAGTGTTCTATCTCTTCTGTTTGTGGTATTTAGATATTGTTTATGCTAAGAGAAAAACAATCATGCACTGTTTATCTGCTATTTTATAGTATTCTTTCATCAGCTTGCAAAATGAGGGGGGTCAACATAATCTATTTTCAATGAGCCACACCAGCCAGGCCTAACATAATCTATTTTCAGCAGTACCCTATATGAAACATACTTTAAGAATATTATTCCATTGATTAGGATAGGGAGGTATAACCACAGTATTAATGAAATAAAAAACAAATTGCCTACATCAGAATTACTTTCAAAGTAAGTGAGAGGAGTGATGAAATATGACTTCACCTGTTTGCATCTAAAAATATGGAGATAAAAATTACATACACACCCAATGACTTTTTTAAAGATATAAACGTCATTGGGGCAGATATATGACCATGTAATACTTGGATTTTCCTTATGACAAAAAAGAACTAAGAAGTAGGTACAATTCACCTTTCTTTACACAGTTTAATGATCAGTACATTTAGTTCCAACTAGAAAGGAATTAACTTTCTATATGGAAGTATAATGTATAACAAATATCCTGTACTAACATGAAAAGTATAGTGCTAAATACAGAGAAAAGTGAAATTGTCTATTATTGGACATTGGACAAGAACACTCCGTCTGTGAGTAGAATCCAGAAACGGCTGGCCTTGGGAAAGACATCTACACAAGGCTCCGACTCTTCCCATTTCTATCATTATTTTTTAGTGTTATAAACCTTGGTGTTACTAAGCAGATTTTCCTCTTTGTCCTTCTACATGATGAAAAAAATAACCAATGGCACTTGTGCCATTGAAAGAGGAAGAACTTACATCAGTTCTGAGTGTGCTTTGGTGGACAAAGTTTTAAAATTTTTTTATCATGGAAAATGTATAACATAACAAAAGTAGAGAAAATGGTATAACGAACTTCCATGTCTCCATTACTCAGTTTCAACAATGAACAGATAAGCAACCTTGTTTCATATGTACCCCTGCCTGTACCCCTACCCTAATGAGTGCACTGAATGGATTATTTCAAAGGAAACGCCAAACGGCATAACATATCATTGGGTGGTGGTGGTTGGGGAGGGGGAATTTATGATGCCATTATCCAGCTTCTGAATAATTAGGATTTTGTTTTCATTTTCAAGCCATATGTCTTATACATTTTTCATTCTAAAAAAAAGAGTTTCTCCTAAGTCCTAGTGCATTTGTAAGATTGCCTGGAAAAAACAAACTTTCTCAGACTAGCCTGGTAAGGTGACAAGGGGTCATCCTTCATCCACGTGTGTTTCTGATATGCAGTCTGTGGCTCTGTGAAAATACAGTAACCAGTAAGAAATTAGAGACGCAGGGCTTTACTACAGCCCCATGTGCAAACATGCTCTAAAAAAGCTATTAAATACACAAATATAGTTTCTGACATTTTGAAACATCAGGAAAATTCAATGTTATGCAGCCTCCACTTTTACATCCATTTGTCTAAGCAATAAATATTCTAGGCAGATGCTTTTCATGATTCTAAAGGCAACGGCACCTACATAAATAGAAAAGTTTCTTATATTTTTCCTTAACTAGTTAATCTAATATATATTTTCTTAAGGGTGTTCCACTTTTACATTGTAATGTCTTCTTTTAATACAATGCTTGTTGAAAGAAAGGGTGTTATCATTCTTTAGGAATCTTCCTTCAAACCACACTTCTTTGTAACATGGCGCTGTCTCAAATAGTTAAGTCATGGAAATGCCAAAACATAATGTGGTGGAAAAATCAAGATTTGTATCTGAGAATGCCACAGCCAGCCAACTTTTGAATAGAGCCCAGTCCACCACACCAGGCTCACTTCCGACTGACACCCTTTAGCTCAAATATACTCACTCCATTCAGGGCCCCAGCCCCGGCAGCAGTGCCGAGGTTGAGAGTAAGGATAAGTCAGTAGGGGTTTTCAAAGTTACATTAAAGTCATGCTGAAACTGTCATTCTGGTTAATTCTACATATTGTAAAATAAATTTTAAAGGTAAAAATTGTGTCTCGTTAAGCAAGAAGGCTTGGGAGGCACAGAATAACACTGATTCAGAAAGCTGGATTGTTTGTTCTCACTGTTCTCGGAGGTTTCAAAATTACTGCCAATAAAAGCCGGTGGCATGCTATAACAAAAATTGTTTTTAAGAAAAAAATCCTCAATTTGAAGCCAAATAACCCCAAATGTTAAAAAAATCAAATCAATCTGTACTGTCGGAAGTGCTAATACTGACTACCCTTGGGCCAAGGCAGTGACTGGAGAGTGTTGTGGGGGTGAGAACGGTGGGCCGCTGGAACGTTGCTTCTCTGTCTGGATGCTGGTTACAGGGTGTATTGAGCTTGTGAAGATTCACTGATATATGTGCACTTTTCTCTATGTATATTATACTTAAATATTTTTTAAAAGCAGAAAATGAATTAAAATTATATTGGATCATTTTATACTGTGTCACCTGAAGCATTATGCCACTTCTGAATTTTTATACATTAGTCAATATTTTTACATTCTAAATATATGTAATATAATACAATATAATATGGAAGTGGTTCTAAGTTCAGTACTATGCAAGAGCAATTATTTCCTGTTTATCCTGATTTATTTAAAATACATGCTTCTTTGAGGAATTAGAAAATAATTTTGAATGTGTCTTAGCTTCCTTTAAAAGTAAAGATGGCCACATGAAATATTTAGTATAGGATATTTAAATAAATAACTTATATGTGTGATCCATGGATATGAACTAAAGGGGGAGAATGAGGGTGGGAGAGGGGGTGTAGGTGGAGGGGGACAAAAAGGGTGGATGGGACAACTGTAATAGCATAATCAATAAAATATATTTAAAAGAAAAAAACTATCTCTATCAGGTGAATCAAAAAAAAAAACCGAAACAAACCAAAAACAAAGATGTGCTCCTCATCAGTTCCAGTAGGTCTTATCTTAGAGACCATAAAGTTGCCTTTACTATTAAGAAAAAAATATCATATGTCCCATAAGAGTTTGCACATGTGTGTATCAATGTAACCAAAAGCCTAATGAACTCGACTCTCTGAGAGCTTTTATAAATTATTCAAGACCTTTAAAGTGTTATTTTTGAAAAATGATGGGATGTGCATAAGAAATTCAAATAGTCTGGTTTTATTTAAAGTTTAATTTAATAATATTATCAAATAAAAATAAATAATATTAAATAAATAAGTAAATAGTATTAAATCAATGAGTATTTAAATTAGTTCTGCGAAACCTAATAAAAGGCATAAAACAGCTATTCTAAAAGAAGGTGAAAGTTCTGGACATAGAACATAGGAAATTAAAAAATGCAGACATGGAAAAATGCAGACATTAAAGGAGTCGGCGGCTAGAGAAGCAGTGGGCCGGCCGAGTCTGCAAGAGGCAGCCCGCAACAGTAGCAGAAGCAGCCACTTAATTTTATGGTTAGCTTATGACCAAAAACCTGGACCATAAAGAAATGCTCACAAATCATTACCAATTCTGAATGTTTTTGTAGATCCCATGCCTGATTTTCACCTTTTTTAATACAATACTGCTCACTGTATGGCCCAGTCTGTCTGTCCAGATCCTTTCTCTGCAGGCCTGAACCCTTCATCCTCTCTGAAATCTTCCTTGATCACACTCAATTTACTTCTCTAGATTCCTCTGACACTAAGAACTTAACCCTTAAGTAAGAAGTGTTTTATGAATGAAACTCTCACTTTTTTTCTGATGGGAGAAGAAAGAACAAATTCTATCTACTACATTTCTTTATTGAATCTTTACAATAGTCTGATTCACAGATGAAAAATTTGAGTCTCAGGGAGATAAAATAATTTGCCTGTCTTCACACAGAATATTAAGAAGCAAGATTGGGCTCTACATTTTGGCCTGCTTGACTCCAAAGTATTAAAGCCTCCCTTCACGCAGCTGATGATTTTAAAGGACAGAGAGAATTATATTTCATCATGGCGGCTCTCCTAGAAAATGACTCTCGTTATGAACTTCACTACTCCTAGCACATCACCTGAGACAGATGTAGATGTATAAAATATTAGAAAGAAGAAAAAGAATTTGCACATGTTCGTACACCCCATCAGTGGCAGGGCAGGGACTAGACACTGTCTCCCAGCTCCTTCACACCACGCTCCACTGAATAATCACACCATAGAGTGTTCAAGGATGAAAGACTGTATCTAGGCAGGGGGCATATTGGCGTGGAAAGGGTACCAGGTTTAGGGTCATAGAGATCTGGGTTTAAATCCTGTCTCTACCATTACTTTGCATCGTTAGGCAGCATTTGCAAATATTCTGAGCATATTTCCTTATCAATACAACAATAATAATAATAACAACACAGGATATAGAAGGACCATAATGGAGCCCATGTACAGTAAATTGCTAACAAAATACTCAGGGATAGTCTCTCTGCTCCCTCCCAACTTATATGTAATGTTGAAATGCTGAACACTGGTATTCTACTGATACTTCATCATTGCAGGGGTTCATCATAAAGCACAGCCCAGAAATCAGGTGTATGTCCTCTACAGAGGATCGCTGCACATGGGCTGCTGTGACCCCCCAGGCATCGTAATGAGAGAACAGCGCTCCTTGTGATTCATTGTCCAAGAGTATTATTAAGGACATGGCATCTTGAAAACAATTTCAAGAATTCATTATCATATCAAATAATACAGGTTTCATTACAAGAGGGCAAGAAGTTATAAAGGACATGGTTTCCTTTTTATTTCTGTCTGATTTGTTTCTGTCTGTCTTCCAAGATGTCAGATGAACAGTCTGCTTTATTTACAAATGACGCTATAGTTAAGAACAAAAGGATGATATTATAAAAAGAATAAAAACCCTCAGAAAGATGATGAAAAGGTAAATTTAATGTCTATTAACTAGATGGATGAATTAACACCTCGAGTCACCAAGGCAAAAAAATAAATACAATCCACATTCAGTGGCTGTTTGCATCTTTGCCACAAAGAAAGAAAAGCAGGAGTCACGTTGATATCCATTTTTGTCATATTTCACTAAATGTAGAATGACTCTCGAAATGGAGTTTCACACTAAAGATGGCCAATCTAGAGCTGCCCTCTCCAGTACAGTAGCCACCAGCCACACACAGCTACTGAGCACTTCAAAGGAGAATGGTCCAAATTGAAATGTGCTTTACATGTAAAATATGCATCAGCTTCCAAAAACTTAGTATTTAAAAAAAAAGTAAATTACCTTAGTAGTATTTTCATTGATTACATGATGAAATAATGATGTTTTTGATATATTTAAAAATATTTTTATTAAATAAAATATATTAAAATGAACTTCACCTGTTTGCTTTCTTTTTCCAATGTGGCACTAGACAAGTTTAAACTGCATATGTAGCTCATATTTGTGACTTTCTATTGGACAGTGCTGACCAAGAATGAGAATCAGAGATGTTTTTATATGCAGACAAGTGCCAAATATGAGAAATACTCTCTTGAACTCAAACAAGAGGGGTTGCACTCCATTAAGAATTCCATTTGTTGGGTGGGCAGGCTGGAATGGGAATAAAGGATAGAAACTGTACTGAATAAACTAAAATAAAAAATTTAAAAAAAAAAAGAATTCCATTTGCAAAGTGTTTCATGAATCACAAATGTTCACAGGCTATTACAGTAGGGATTTAGTGTGTTGCCTTGCCACTGGAAACATTTTGCTTTTTAGGATTATGATCCACAGAGATAATTTAAAGAACTTTAAATTTACAATATAAAATTATTATATACATTCTGAATTAATTCTAATATATAAATATACATTCTAAATGTATATACTGACACTGATAGGATGTCGCCGAAACACCAGAGTTCAGGATAGAGACAGAGACAGAGACATACAGGTGCAGATATAGATGAAGACGTGGATATGAAAAATTCGAAGTCAGAAAGTCAAAAGCAAAACCCTTAAGAAACCTGAGATTTTCTTATCTCTTTCCTGACCTGCTCCTATATCTTCCGAATTACTGGTCTCTTCTCTGATGTCAGTGCAACTCATCCTCCACACACTGTTTTGAGTTCTGTTTTGCAAGATAAATGATTTTGTCACTTTCCTCCTCAAACACCTCCAATAACTCCCAACATTTATAGCATAAAGTCCAAATTCTTCAGAATTTAAAGCTCTCCAACATATAATTCCAAACTATCTTTCCACCCTCGCCTTTGCGAATTCTCCAATGCAGGTGAATGCCTTGTCCTTTCCAACCATGCCAAGCCCGCTCAGAGCTCTGTTGCCCTTGTCTCCCTCCTTGTCTGCTGGTGATCTCTCCTTGCCTTCAGTGATACCCCAGGTGACCTAGGGTGGCCTTATCCATACCTGTCAGGTGTCTGGTATATGGATATCATCATATACCCCACTCATCACATTATATTGTACGTATAGATCTATCGCCCCACCTGAGATCAGTTTGACAGGGAGTAGGATGAAGAACCTTGCTATTTCAACTTTGCATCTCTAGTATCTCGTACAGTGACAGACATAACTAGGTCTTCAGGAAATACTTTTTGGTTGAAAGAATTGTGTTCTTTTTCTTTATCATCTTAGGCACTAGCCATGCAAGACTCTCATGTTTCTGAAACATCTACCACTTTCCTGCAACTATGATCTACATCACCACCATTCTACCACAACTTAGAATGCTTTTCTTTTTGAAATGTGTTTACTTTTGTTTTACTTTTATTAGAATAACACATGTATATTGTTTATTTTAAAGTTAAGTACCACAACCAGCAGTGTCATGCTGCACATTTACTCATTTCCAAAACCTATTTCCTGAAATCAACCCCTCCAACTCCTTTAGGCATTTTTTTATTCTTCCTCTCATTCTTATTATTTCTTAGGCATTGCTCTCAAGGAGGACACAGGCAAAAGAAGGCAGATCTGTCTCAAATCTTCATGGAACCTAAAATATCTTGTAGGGCACTTTACACATAATAGATACTCAATAAACACTTGTCAGTTGATTGAATAAGTGGATGAGTGAATATTCATGCTCTTTGGTGTGGAGCACAAACTATTCAACATTCTGAAGTATATTTGCATACCACAGTCCAGGCAAACAGACATGTTAAAATTGGTTACCAATAAAGAACAAGTAGGGAGGAGGCAATGAAGGGCAAGAGAAGGTGGCAGAGCAAGGAAATCTTCCAAACCAATAAAGTCAAAGTAGCCTGGGATTAGAGGTTATGGGAATGAGTTTTATAATCAGATACTTTAGATTTGCATTCTACCTGAATAACCTTGGGCAAATTAGAGGACTTCCCTGGGTTTCGGTTTTCTTATCTGTAAAATGGAATTAATGCCCCCTCCCTTCCAGATTTTCAAGTAAGTGTCTGATATGCTCTATAATGAAAGCTGTTTTATTGTTATTGTGAGTGCAGATTGGAACAATACTAACAATAACTACAACATCACCCTAGCTACCTTAAAAATAAGACTGTCTAACTAGAAACATCTTGCACACTTAGTGCTGAGGCTTTACCAGGCCAGGGTAGAAAAGGAAAGAAGTGGTTACACTTGGTGAGGGGAAGTGTGTGGGCAGGATATGAAAACAGGTTCCTTTTAAGGAGCATTGTAAGGCAGAATTCTACTTATGGTGATAGAAGAGTTACCTTTTTTGTTTGTTTGTTTCAGAGAGTCTACCAAGAAAATCAAGTTTCTTCTTTAGACTGCACTCTCAGAAGCACAACAACAATATTTTACAAATGACAATGGGTATCTGATTACTGCTAAAATTTAATATACATATACTTGATGGAAAAGAAAATTTCATAACATCCTATACTAATGTAATCCATACAATGAATTGAAACTCTATCTCCAACCTTCTATTAAGAGAGATATGCCAGAATTTCCAGACAATAAAATCCCGCTAGAGAGTATCATATACCAGAACTTTAAATTGCTCTCAGCATCTCCGTGATGATTCAGTGCATTAAAGATAAGTGATTGGTTAAAGCATTTAAATCAACATTATGTTTCTGAAATTTCCCATGAACAAAAACAATATCCATTTAGAAAGATTTTATAAAAATGATTTTGTTGTAAAGAAAAACAGAAACATAGCACAATAAATTATTTTAAAGCATTTGGGTGGTTAAGTAACATCATCTACTAGCTGGAAAACAACACAATGCCTTGAATCACAAAGTGCTCATAGGTGACATTTAATCGAAAACACCTGTGCTTACTTCCATTTACCAAAGAAACATGAAATTTATGAAATAGCTGATGCACAGAATCATTAAACTGATCTGCAAATATAAGACCTCAATGCAACTAACAATGTTAGAACGTTGTCCTCATAGCCTTTGCTAGTTTTACAACTTTTTTATATATAACAATTCTAACCATTTACTCATTGTGATACAATTTAGGGAAAAGAAAATCCCAAGCAGAGAAATAAAAATGATATATGTGGATATTATTATGTTTTTAATAAAAGCATAACAAGTCAATACCAAGTCTCTAAAATGGAATTAATTTCTAATTAAATGATTTTATCATTACAAATTTCTAAAAAGATTTTATTTATTTCTAGAGAGAGGGAGGGAGGGAGAAAGAGAGTGAGAAACATCAATGGGTTGCTTCTTGCACACCCCCAACCAGGGACCTGGCCTGCAACTCAGGCATGTGCCCTGACTAGGAATTGAACTGGCAACCTTTTGCTTGGCAAAAAGACACCCAATCCACTGAGCCACACCAGTCAGGGACATCATTACAAATTTTTTATGGTAGTGCTCATTACAATAATAAGAGTAGAATTTAAGTAATCTGAATTTGAATATTTGAGAAAATTAAAAATGTATTTCTTTTAGCCTAATTCTTTGGCTGAAAGTGCAGAAGAGAAATTAGGAGACATTAGTTTCTTAGGGTTAGCCCTCCTGTGTCCTAGAATAGAACACATGGCTGATACTTCTGGCACTCTATTGGTGTTTTCCTTCTGTACAGTTAAAGATCACTGGTGTGTGTGTGTGTGTGTGTGTGTGTGAGAGAGAGAGAGAGAGAGAGAGAGAAGGGAAGACACAGATACACAAATGTGATAGCTATCTTACAAGTTAATATTTTCAAATGACAAAAAGTTCATTTCACAAATTCATAGGTAAAAACCCAAATAAACTCTTTCAAACATTATTTTGCTCCAGATATACTAAAAATCCTTTTACTACAAAACAGCTAGAAATTTTGGATAAAATATAATAAGCATTCTTTCAAATATATAGCTGATTTTCTAAGAACATAGAAAACATTTACCATTAACCCAGCAATTCTTCTAAATATGCACTCAAGATAAATGAAAACCTGCATCCATACAAAGACTTGCACAAGACTGTTCATAGCGGTATTATCCAAAAAAAGTAGAAAAAGCCCAGATGTCTACAAACTGGTGAATGGGTAAATAAAATATGTAGAAACAGTCATAAATGGAATACTATTCAGCAACAAAAAGGTGTGAAATATTGATACATGCCACAGCATTGACAAATCTCAAAAACACAATGCTAAATGAAAGAAAGCAGATGATCACATCTTATATGATTCAATTCAGATGAAATGTCCAGAAAAGTCAAATCTATAGACACAGGGAGTGGAGTAGTAGCTGCCAGAGGTTGGATATGGGAACAGGGATTAACTGTAAACAGACAAAAGGATCTTATTGGGGTGATAAAAATATTCTAAAGCTAGATTCTGGGGATAACTGTACAACTAATTAACCTACTAAAATAACTGAATTGTACACATAAAATGGGCAAATCTTATGATATGTAAATAAAGTTCTTTTTTTAGTAAGTGAAAAAAACTTAAGGAGCCCCCAATGAAGGAGGAATGCCACAATTACCTTGAGGAGACTCTCTAGTCTTGGTAGTCTGAGTTTAATGGCCCATTAAAACAGAGTTGAGAAGAATATCTCCTCTGAGAATTAAAGCAACAGGCCACCCCTCTCATAACTTTGGGGTGTGAATTACCCTTCTTTCCTGTTCTTGGAAACATCTACCTGAGAAATAAACTTAAAGGATGTCTACATTGGTAGCGCCTTAGAGTTCCTAGTGGAAGCAAACAAATCTTTGGAGGCATATCCATTAACCCAGGCCCCACTAGACTCCCACAGATAAAGTCCAAATAACAGCCCACGATTAAAAACAAAAATGAAATATATAAGCCACTATGAATAAGAGCCAACAAAAAGAACAAACAAAAGAATAAAACCCCAAAGAACTTCAGATTTTAGATTGTCAGAAATAAGTGTATATTTAAACTGTATGAAAACCAATCAGAATTTCTAGAAATTAAAAATAGGATCCCTGAAACTTAAAATGCAATGGATAGCTTAAATAGTGAAAATTAGACAGAGCTAAAGAAAAATTAGTAAATTGAAAGACAATTCCAAAGAGAGCATCTTTTACAGCTCAAGAGCAGATAATACAAGAGAGACTGATAAACACAGCACAAGAAAGTCTAATATCTGATTAATTACATGTCCATAAGAAAATAATAGTGATAACAAGGGGAAGTCAATGTTTGAAAAAGTAATTATTGAAAATTTCCCCAAAACTGATTAAAAAACTGAGTCTTAAGATCCAGAATGCTCTATAAATTCTAAGCGTATCCAAAAAATGCCCAAGCAGAGCTATCACAGAACAACTGTGTGACAGTAAAAGAAAAAAAAAAGATGATGATGACTGGCAGCTCTTTCAACACAATGGAAGCCAGATGACAATGGAATTTTTTTCAAAACACTAAAAGAAAATAACTATAATGTTTTATATTGTGTACTCAGCTAAATATCATTCAGGAACGTAGGTAAACTGAAATATGACCTTATATTTTAAAAATATGTGTGTATAGAAGCCTCGCACATTTTGCTTAATGAACACAATTTTTCCCTTCTTTGGTTTGCAGTCCGGCATTCAATCCACTGAGTCATGCCAGCCAGGGCAATTTTTCCCATTCTTAAATAAACTGACAAAAATGTTATCCTACTTAAATAATTAGGTACAAAATTATACACTATTTCAAAAAAGTTTACATAAGAAGTTAACAAAAAGTATTTCTAAAATCATTACACAAAAGAATTAATATTCTATTATCACATAAAATGATTCACTTAAACAATAAACATTTTCTACCACCTTTGCAGTTCTACAGAGAAAAGGTAAGCCTGGCTGGTCTCAGCCAGGATGGGGGAGCTGGTGCCTCAGTTAGGCTGTGGATAAAAAGTCCCCCCACCTGAGAAAGAGGATAGGTTCATTCTGGATTTGGAGCTGAAGGAAACTGAGCCTCAGTTTCCTCCTCTAAACAAATCAGGGGCTTCATAAGAACCAACATTTTTCTAACAGTTCCTACAGCTCTCAAGCCTGACAATTTTTGTATCCCAATCCTATAGAATGCCTCTGAAACATCAGTCTTCCATAATCTCAGAACCAAGCCTGTTGGAAATTAACTCTAAATAGAATTTGTAGCACATTATATAATACAGTCTTGCAATATTTTCACACTAGTAATTGTATTAACTAGGAAGTTTCCAATCCTGATTCCTCCTTCTGCAGCCCTGGGAGATTTAATAATAGAAACACCTGCTTTAAAATATGTTTGAAAACCTGACAGCTTTTTTCGAAGAACACTGTGGCTGGTTGGAGGACACTAGTTAGGGGATACTAGGTGTCAGTATACAGGTCTTCCCAACAGTAGCAAAGGAAATTGATACAGCGGCAAATTTTCAGATTTTTTTTCCTGTTTAGTGATGTCATTTGGGTCCAGATTGATGTATTAGGCACAAGCAATATTCCTAGTGATTCTACTGCCTGACATTAGCGAGGCTTTCTCCCTTGTGCAGAACTAAATCAGGAATCCGAAGGCGCTTGGGCCCGTGGCTGCGTCTGGACCACGTGTAAGGTGTCAGAGCTCATGGTGGGGCTGGGCCAGGTCAGGGCCGGAGCAGAGGGTTCGGAGACAGCAGCGCCATCCTGTCAAACGGCTAACACCTTCCACCATAATATTAAGAGTAAAATATCTGTTTATTTTTAGAAAATGCTGTGGAGAGGAGGCAAGAAATATGGTGCAGATGGTTAAATGTCTGCCCTCTAATAAAATATAAAATAATTTTAACATTTGAAGGCAAATCTAAAGTGGATTTAAAAATCCTACAGTGGGTAAAGGGTAACAAAACCATTTTCCTTTCTGGATGAGGATATGAGCTTTGGTTAACTTCCTAGATGTGTTCCCCTAAAATGGCATTTAACCATGTTCCTAGGCAACATTGCTCACAGTAATGACAACTGTGAGTGGCAGACAGCATCTGTCTGGTTTGAGAGAACTATCAGTACTGGTGCGGGGCACCACTGCTTTAGAGCCCCTGAGTGCAGTCATTCTTGTAACTGGATGTGTAACTTTGGGGATGCTAGATGCTACACCTATTGATTGTTCCAAGAGATATTCGTTCTTGAGGGTTAGAAGCTTCCAAGCCAGGACAATGCCCACAGCCATGCCAGGTGGATCTCACCTTCTTGCACTTCAGCTTTCTTCTGATGGATGAAAGAAGATGCTTCCCTGACTGCTGGGAGCACTGTGGCATGGGCTGCTGCAAGGTTTCTGACAGAAACAGGCTGACACTGCTCCACAACAAGCTGAGGTTCCCATTCTTCACCCTACTGGGAGGACTTGGCCAAGGGTGGCCTATGATGGCTAAATGTCCAAACGTTCAGTTGAACCTCGTAAGATATCATGGTAGACAACATACTTAAATGTTTAATATTCAGTATTTCTTTTGTAACCCAGGATAAACAACATATTGCTCAAGCCACAAACAAATGAATTTTTATAACATTTTAATTTATTCATTCATTCACTAATATTTTAGAAGGTTCATTTTAGCTACTCTGTGATAAATACACTCTAAGGTAAAAAGAAGAAAAATAGGGAGTACAATTAAGTGGCTAATGAAGTTGTCAGTGGAGCTATTAATATGAGATATACTTGGACGGTAGAGCTGATCTGGCTTGTTAATGGATGTGGTCAGAGAAACAATGAATAGTGAGACATCAGGGACAGCTAAGTTTCAGCTGGAGTAACAGGTGTACAGTGATACCATTCATGGAGTCAGGGAAGACCAGCAATGGTTACAAAGAGGTGAGAATGTGGTGGCGAGGAACAAACAGCCATCCACTCTGCATTTAGATCCATCCACTGATAAGGCAGTGTGGGGAAAGGATGATTTGAGAATAATGGTAATTACAGATCCAGTTTTATAATCAACATTATACACTTAATTCCTTATATGGGAAGCAAGGATACATAAAAAAGTAGAAAAAGCAAAACACATTTTTGAGTGTGCAGCACATCATGTGTTAAATTGAAACAACCTCAAGGTTCAACTTTCGTCACTGTTCAAGGAGAAAATCCTTTACTATGTACTGTAGGATAAAGGATTTGCAACTATGTGGTGCTTGAGAAATATGCTATTGCTGTAATTTAACTCACTGTATGGGGGCCTCAAGATGCACAGTGGCATTCCAAACCAACTTTTAAAGAAAATTGCATGGAATTTTCAAGACATCAGGAGCGTTCTTAAAAGTTATGCAGAGAAAACGGAGTTTTGATAGTTATGAATTACATTTAGTGCTACCAGATTGCAGGGAACGCTCTTTTTTGCCTCAGTATGGTTACAATTACTGTTGACAAAGTTTTAATTTAAATTTTTAAAGATTTCAATGGAAGAATGTGGGTCACTGAATTTTCATTCACTGTGTAAGCATTACTAGTGGCAGAAAGCAAGCTTTGTTAGTGAGGGTCCAATCTTGGCCCTGGAGTCCACCTTCTCTGCAGTCGGGAATTGAGTATGTGTCAGTGAGAATAATTTGGCTCTCAGTTAGTCAATCAGGGGACTGAACATGCACAGTGAGACACCAGCCTGGCACGGAACAAAAGCTCAGTTCAGAAAATACTTAAATGCACTTGTGAGACAGACTCAAGTCCACACAAATCATATATTATCATCACAAGCTGGAAGGGATTTGATCTTTCCTAGCAAGTTGTAGATTTAGATAGATTTGTAATAGTCCAAAAATACACTACACAGCTCCAAAGCCTAATTCTACAATTTCAACTGGTTTCCTAAAATTGAAAAAAAAAAAGAGGTAAATATTTGTAGAGCCCACTGCATGTAAAAAATGTTTTAAGGAGCCTTACTATATATCAGGAAACCTTAAGAAATTATAGTAGGTGTCTAATTTAAATGTTGTATCTTAACTATTTTAAAATTCTATGCTATGTAGGCTATTGAAAATAAAGACCACATGCTTGAATAAAAAGTTAAAAACTGTATTTTTGTATAAATCCAAGAGAGCAGAACAGATTCCAAATCAACAGTCTATCTAGCAAAGAGAAGAAGAATGAGCTGCGTGAGAGAAAGGTTGTGCCTTTCCACAGTTAGGAAGGAAAACTGAGCATCGCCTCAGTGATTTAACTGAGGCTGTGCCTTTCCAGATAATTTTTGTGTGTAGAGGGGAGAGTCTTTCTGCAGACTTTGTGCTGCTTGGTATCCTGTCTGAACTCAAAGGCCGCAAGCTCTAGAATCAGTGAATGTGACAGACAATATTGATATGTGTAGCACTCCCTGAATTTGTTCCCCAAATACCGTGGAAGGAAAAGAGCAGGACAGAAATTTGAGTGGAACATACGTGTGGGGTGCAGGAGACTGGCCTGTGTAGCAATACATTTCCCAAGCATGTAAATAATAACGGTATTCTGGTAAATACCACACACCAAGGGCTGTGACAACAAAGAAGCCACAATTTACGTGCACGTTTCAGCTTACTTGCTAAACTTCCTCCTTGTTCTGCCACTCAAGATAGAAAATTTATCAGAATCCAAGTGAGTGAGGAGAAATCACTAAATATGTTCTAATTTATATATTTTTAGAAAGTATATCATTTGCAAACCCTGATTGCAAGGTGTGCTGGAATGGTAAGTTGAAAATGAATGCTTCAGAAGATTTCATCCAATTTCTTTTGTAAACCGGAGCAGAAGGTATGATTCTCAGAAAAAGCCAAGTACATTTGCCTCAACACAAAATAGGACTGATTGAATTTCAAACTCTTCATTTATTTTGTAGAGCTAAAATGTTAAGTTCCTTATTCTGTTCAAAATCAACTTGAATCTTATTTATTATGATATATATGTATATATATCATGCATGTATGTTATTATAACTATTACATTTCATACAAAGTATGTCTTATGGTGAGAGCCCCCCCAAAATGGAATTATCTTCTGGAGGGCAGGCCCCTTGTAGTACAGGCTTCTCCTGCTAGGTGGGTGTTCTAGGAACCCATCTGTATCAGTGCGCCATCTGGTATTGTAAGAGGCAGTGTTTGGCTTCAGTGAGTTTTTTTTGAGGACTCTTTCAACACGTTTGCCCATTTCATGATGGGTGATTTACAAGTGCACCTGCCCACACCGCTCTGAGTGTTCAGCAGTTTTTGACCAAAAATGGCATGACCTCCATACATCACCCTCCCTATTTACCCCATCTGGACCTGAGTGACTTTTTTGTTTGTTTGTTCCCCTAGATTAAAAAAAAGTTCTCACAGGGCAATGTTTGGCTGATATGGAAGAGGTAAAACAAAAAAAAATGGCAGAAGCACTAAAAGGCATCAAAATCAACGAGTTCAAAAACCATTTTGAGCAGTGGGAAAAATGTCTTGATAGGTATATTGCATCCAATGGGGAGTACTGAAGTTGACTGAAGTTTAAACATGTAAGAATAAATATACAATTTTTTATATATATATTCCAGTTTTTTCTGGGTCCCCCCTATTATTGTCATTCACTTAAGAGGAGTTTTTGCTTACTAAAGGGTATAAATAACTGAAAACTTCAAGTACATTCTTCTCAAGCATGTTCATGAAGTGTCATTCTAGATGGTTTGGCTTGGTCACGAGTTGCTTCCTGCACAACTGTCTTGTCCTCAGTCTACCAGAGAAGCCATCTCTGGACTTCAAATCACATCAGACTTTCCAGGGCTGCCTTGGAGATATTCTCAAACACACAGAGGGCAGGGAAGGGGCCAGATCTTACTATGATATTATTGTGATTTTAAATCTAAAAGGACAGAAGGATCCTTTATAAGAGGAAATAAACTACCTTCAAAGCAAGCCTGCCTTACTTAGGTGAGGAAAGAGACAGCAGGAAGGGAATAAAATGGAAAATTTTACCTAATAAAGACATAAAGATAATTAAAAATATGCTATACATAGCAAAAATCAAACAGTATTTAGGTAGCTTTCCACATCAATCTTTCTGCTCCTAAGAATTATTTACCCTATGGGAATATCTTGGCAAGTGAAACTTATATTATAGTCACACGAAGAGAATCATTTTAAAAGGCTATATAATAACAAATAGAAAAGTAGCATAACTCCTTGAAGACAGAGTTTTCTTTTGTTTACTCCTTACTTCTAATTTTTAAAACCTCCTTTTCTCTGCCCACATTCATCATCCTCAGTGAAAGACACGTAGCTCTCAGGCGTCGGCACGCACTACAGACAGAGGCACACGGGCTGCATCAGCCACGTCAACTCACACAATCATCTGAAGAGTTGAAAAGTTCAAACTATTTATTTAATGTCATGCAGATAAACTCAAGAAAAGAAACACATTTGACAGATGAATTCTAGGTGATTCAATCTTACAAACCCAAGGGAATGTTTTAGGAGAAGGAATAAAATGAGTGGCTCAATATTAAAGTTAAAAGTAAGTTTGATTTACTTAATTAGGAAATTAAATTAACAAAACTACCTTTTTGCCTCCAGAGAAAGTTCCATTTAATTTCTATTCTAAAGTAAAATCCTCAAGAGAATCTGTTCAATTCTCTTATTCCCCAAAATATAAGATGGAAAGAATATTAGCCCCTTATTTCATAGGTAATATGATCCACATATGGGACTTGACAAGCTTGGGAAGGTTGGCATCTTCTACCTTGAGAAGAACAGAGTCCATTTTGCACCGAGAAAATCTATCTATCAGTTGTCCACTGCTCAGCAGGTTGCTGACCGACAGATCCAGTTCCTACCTAAACACTGAAGGAGAAACTGAACTACAGCAGTGTTTTGCAAACTGCTGGTCATTCTAGTAAGTGATGAAATCAATTTAGTGAGAATTCACCAAGCCTATTACATGCAAAAGCTATTTTTCACTGTAATACAAGGAAGTTTGAAAGCCCTGAATGAGATTATGTAAGACCATATATTTTGAGCACTTTTCTACTTATTTCCAAATGGGCCCAAGATGTCCAATTTTAGCACTTACTTAAAACAAATGCAGAAAATCTGAGATGAACAAAATCAGAAGGAAATCTACAGAAAGTTGATGAAGTAGCTAAAATGTAAAATTACTCCTGTCCATGCCCTACCCCTAACTTCTCCAAAAGCAGAAAGTATGGGTAGAATTAAGAGAGTACTGGGAAAAAGAACTAGAACTTCCTAGTGTGCTGGGAATCCCTAAATGAGGATGCCTTAAAACCTGGGCTGATGTTGCGCTTGTGATGAGGTGCAGAACAGGCTCTAAGCTACAGTAATAAAAGGCGGGAAATACACAATTCAGACTGCAGCACAGACTTAGAAGATGAACCCCCCAAAATCCTAATTCACTCAAAGAACCAGAGTTCTTTAAAAAAAAATAATAGAAAGGCTGATGCTATGTGTTGAGCATGAAGTGCATAAGGTAAGTGTGGTATATCTTGACAGAATCAGTCTATGTCAAAACATAGGGAAACCAACTTGGAGGAAGTTTTTACTACCAAAGATAGGAGAGTTGAGTATCAACAAGAAAAATGACTACAATGGATTACTGAGTTTATGATGATAATTAGAGAAAACAGCAATAACTCCTCATTGCTCATCTTTGGAGGATGATGGAAACCAAATCAATATTTTGAAAACTGGTAAATAAAAAGAAAGAATCATATACTATTCCTTCCATTCCTATATAAATGAAACTCAGGTAAACTAAAAGGCTGATAAAGAAAAGCTGTTCTTAATATAAGGAAGTCCTGCTAATAAATGAAAAGAGAAAGACCTTTTGGTAATGCTTTATCCTATTAATCAATGCTAGTGGATATAATGATGTGAGCCTAATTAGTGATAGATGCAGAGTAGAATCAATTATTTTAATGTTTAATTTATATTTTTCTATGAGTGTTTCTATCACTTTCTAATGGGAAACTTGGCAGATGTTTATTTATTTTTGTTGTTTTTTTTCCCAAAATAAATCTGATGCCAAGTGTGTCAAGGAGGCTAATTATCCAGGAAATAATGACAGGGATTTAGTCAAACATCAGCTGGGAAGGGCAAAATTATCTCAAAGAGAAGGTAAAGACCCAGCAGAGCCCTCCTAAGTGGAAGGAGACATGGACAGATGCTTCAGAAGAGGGGCATGCAGCTCTTGGGAGTTTCTTCCCTTTCTGCTCCTATTTTTCATGATACCTCAGGAGAGAAGACAGAGCAAAGCTACACTGAAGAGATTCAATGTTGACTTTGCAGAGAACGTTCTTGGAAGAGGCTCTTCTGGGGGAAGAACAGTAACAGGCAATCGAGACAGATGAGAACACAGGCCCCATGAATGCTGGAGCCTAGGTTTAAGGAAGGTGAATTGAAGAAAACAATTGTTCATGTTTACAGTCGTGTATCTCTAGAAATAGCTGTACTTTTAAAAAACTGCTATGAAATTTTGGCATTTAGTCTGGGCTAAAATTGCTTTTAAAAGATCATTTAAATGAAGAAATCATCTCTATATGAAAAGTAGAGAAATCTGAGAAGTTGTTTGCACATAATGTAGTAAATTATTTGCAATGGGGAGATTTTATTTCCAGATTTGCTAATTAATTAAAACCTGTCAGGGCTGAAATTTCTCATCTATTAAAGAATAATAATATTTCTTCTTCCTTCATAAGTTTTTGGTAATAATTTAAAAAGGAAATGTAAGAAAAATTTTTAACTCATGCAGAATTACATACAGTTTTGAAATTATTAAGAGAACATTTGTTGAATACATGAATACAAATTGAACATCAATGAGAGTCTCTACCTTCTGGCTAGAGGCTGTTTAATCATAGCATGCAACTAATACTTGTTGTCAGCATAACAGTTACACGAATAAGCACATTAAATCTATTAGGTTCTATAAGTACATAATTAGATCTCATAGGGTAGCTACTTTGTGACATTGTTTTTTTTAATACTCAGATGGACAAACACGGTAGTATAAAATTGTATTTTTAAACTCTGACAATTGGGAAAATGCAACAAAGTTTTCTAATAATCAACCTAAGCGCATCACTGACCTATGAGTGAGAATGCAAGAAACTGACTAAATATTGAAACCATACCATACCACTACTCACAAACTACATGAACCTAAGCCTTTCCAGGCCTCAGTTTCCACATTTGTAAGCTTGAATAGTAATAGTGGGGCATTTAGGGGATTAAATGAATAATGCTCCAAAAAACAAAAACACCCAATAAACATTAACTATTCTATCATTATGATTATTGTTTTAAAAGTTTATATTGACTTTTTTAATTGTACTGGATACTTAATTAGTAGTTAAAACCTAAAGTGGTGTTTCCTTTTATACATGTGAAGTGAAGCTGTTACCATGGGAATGGGGAATAAGGAAAAGTATAGATGAAAGTTGGAACTTACCCTGAATTTTCAACTAGAATATTTTCATAAAGTTTCTTCAAAATTTGTCCATGTGTGCATGTAATTACTTTGGCTGATTTCTGTTCCTTCTTTAGATTAACCAATGCATACAAACTCATCCTTTCCGACACCTGTTCTTGCTCCAAGCCTTTCCTGGGGTAGTACCACCTCAAATGCACTGCCTTCTCATCTCTGTCTTCCTGTTTCTCCTACACCACAAATCTTTCCCCAATGATTTCAATCTCTGATGACCCAGTCATCCTGAGCCCCTATATCTTATTGGACATTTTAAAATTTGACACCATTATATTGCTTAATATGTTAGACAATACTTTCAGTGCTTATATCTTCCTTCTCAACATAAGAGTATGTACTTCTCAACCATCTCTGTATTCTCCACAGCACCCAGCCAGCACACAGCAAACATTTGCTGAATGAAACAAACAAACAAACAAAAACCAGCACAGAATAAATCCCAGGATTAGAAAAAGTTTTAAATATCATACAGATCAATTCCTTACCCAAATCTTCCAACTTTCCACCTCCTCCTCAAGAGATTATCTCACCTTGAATAACTTCCATAATACAGAACTCACTACCACTCAAGACATCTGTTTTCAAGAAGTTTTAAACATTACAAAGTTGTTTCTTGTGTGGAATATTAGAAATTTAGTATAATTGCAATTATCTTGGTTTTCATTGCGGTCCCCTTTAGCTTTACTCATCAGTGATAGAATAGAGATAAAAAAAATAATGATTCTATTGATACCACAACATAGTGCAAGGAAAACAAATGCTTAGTCTGCATACTCAAGGGTACTAAGCAGTGAGGGTTAAAGATAGGAACTCTGTGAAAAATGACTATGTGATTGAAACAAATTATTTTATCTATAAAAGGACTCCACAAGAATGTTAAAACAGCTACTTAAAATTAAAATGAAACATATTTTAGAAATGTTAAAATTATTGAGGAAAGTAAAGTTGAAAGTTAACATTTGTTAATAATTTAGTTGAATATGGAAATTTACTATTTAGTTATAAAAATTAATAAACTAATTTGTAGCAAGAACACATTTTGAGGTTTAAGAAAGTTTAGGGGCAAGCACACAGAAGTTGCTCCATTTGTCTTTTAAATATAGGTTACAAAGTTTCTTAATTTAAAAAAACTTCTATTATATATGAAGCTAGAGTTGGCCTTTGAATTGTTTACAGGAATATTTTCTTGAAGAAATGTTCTAAGAAGTCTTTCTCAACAGATTTGAGATCTGCAGTCGAGTACGGCAGAACACAGTGATAAACGTTGGTCAGTCTTTCATTTCAAGATTATATAGCTTCACTTTTAGGACAACATAGGAAATAGGGAAGGAAGTCACAATTTCTTTGTTGTCAAGCAAAGTGTAGCATTTAGAAAAACTTACAATTAAATTCAAATTTTTGGTGAAAAATCATGACTATTATGGAGAAGAAAGGGGGAAAAAAGCATAATACTTGCTAAATACAACAGTAGACACATAAATTTGGTATTAGTTCAAATGGTAGCGAGGAATACCAGGCACAGAATAAAGAAGTAGAAGTGAAGAGAAATCACTTTTAAGATGGACATATAAAAAAAGGAAATTTGAAATAACAGATTTAGTAATTTAGTACTATTTTATTAGAAACAATATAAGCTATCTATATTTAAATGACAAATGGAGAAAGCATGAATAATCAATAGTAAACAATAAGATATTCTTTTTGATTTGCAAATGTATTTTCTAAAGTACTTTTCTGTCACTTGATAACTATTACAGTTATTCTCGCTGACAAAAGGAGTTGAATCTTACCCAGCAATCTTTGAAATACAACTTGAAAATGAAACAAAACAGAAAAGGAAAAAAATGGAATTCAATTTTAAATGGAAGATCATTGTATGTAATGCATACCTAATAATATAAAACTAAGATGATATAATAAAGAGCAAAATTATTTTTGGTACAATATTTTTTCTTGAGTAGTCTGTCAGTGTTGGTTTGGCAAGAAAAGATAAAGCACTCCCGGTACTGGTGTGACCCAGAATGCTTGCTGGGCTTTCTTTTCGTTTCTCCAGTGCACTTACATTGATAAGGTATCCTGGGCCCCAATTTTGGGTTAACTAACAGCTGAAGAGGTCTGGTACACCAAGAAGTTGGGAATGTACAACCTATTAATCTTTCAGTAACTTTAGAAGGTCAATAAGGCTCGGGTGAGGCATGGGTTACAGCAAAGCAAAGATTAATGTCAGCAGGCCGCTCTCTGCCGGTCTTCTTGTCAGGAAGGAGATGCATTACTTTTCCTTCCTTCCTTCCCTCCTTCCTGCCTTCTTTTTTTAAAATAAGTGCTGTCCTCCAGATCTCACCAGAATGAAAACTCCAGGAGTACAGAAACTATACATGTCCTGCATCTACCACAGAGCTCACCACATAGTAGGTGCTGAATCAATATTTGTTGACAGAATGAATATATATCTTGTCTAACATGTGGCAGGCCAACTGCAGTGACATCTGAAATGATAACCATGGGACAGTGACCTCACTGACTTCAGAGACCTTTAGTCCAGAGCAATCCAAAGCTTTTGTGGCAAGCTTTTGTACAAGGTTTAAAAGTCCCAAATCAGCCATAACAGCACTTGGACCAAGCAGAATAAGGGTGAGCCGAAGACGTCCAGGGAGAGCATCCCTGGGGCTTATGGCAGTGACAGAGGCACATGAAGAGCAGCACAGGCTGGGCCTTGGGATATCAGTGACCTTGTAGGCCCCAAACACCAATGGCAGTAGCTGAGTGTTTACAGTCCTCTTTAATTAAAGGTTATTTGACACCTCGAGAAGGAAAGATAAAAGATGTCACCCAGCATTTATCTCTAAAGCCTCCAGGAGTGCTAAAATCAAGAGAAATGTAAAAACAATCCAGAAAGGAACCTGGTTCCTTTTTACGTCACCCCCAACACAGGGTCAGACTGGTAAAATTCACTGTGGAGACCTGGAACAGAGATCAGCGCTCTGCTCATCCATCTCACTCATTACACCGCAGGTTGGTGCCCTGCAGCCCAAGAGAGACACTGGTTCTGACTGTCTTGGGCTTGGATGCTCCAGGTGGATTTCCACTCCGTGTCCTCCTTTGAATCCTACAAATACACTTTTCCAAAGGAGGAGGATTTTCAACAGAAAAGTGTTTCAAGGTGAACAGAAAGGTAGGTGGGAAACTATTAGCTGACAAATTATTATAGGAACGAAGAAAAGCATTAAGGGGAGCGAAGGGAAAATTATCCAAAGAAAAATGAAGGGAACATAGACAAGAGACAGGGGAGAGACCCAACATAGCAAATCAAAGATTTTGAACTTTTTGCTATAACTTTCTCATTATTCCCTACTGATAAGAACCTGTATCAGAGAGCTTAGGTACAGAAGTCAGCTACACAGGGACAGACTAATTAGTCAAATTTGTAAATGATGATTCCCACAATCAGCAAAGCCACACTTAGAGGAGGAGCAGGAGGAGGAGGGCAGATTCTTCTTGTTAAAAAAGAGATGATTTTATTCTAGAACTGCCCACTGGTATGAATATCCACATGTCACCAGCAATGAAAGGGATGTTTTATACTCATTTTCACTACCTTTGATGTGAGCGTTATCATGTGCTTAACAGAAGACAAAAGTAGGCAGTTAAGTAACTTGCTCAAGGTCACAAAGGAAAGAAGAGGCAAGATGAAATTCTAACCTAATCTCTAACTCTTAAGTTTAAGTTTTTCCCACAGTACTGCCTTTAACATATTTGTTCAGTGATAGAAGAGTGACAATATTAGATTTCTCTTCAGGGAACAATTTTCCAAGACTGTATTTCCTATGTAGCTGTGCTTCACTTAGTGATTTGTTTATAATTGCGATGCCTTACCATAAAGATCTATGTTCAATTTGGGGAATAAGAAGCCTACTGGAATGATAGTTTTCTTCATGACAGCTATATCAAATATAAATTAAAATAAACATAACTTCATAACAGCCTGGCCAGGTGTTGCTAAGTATTATAATATCACATTCAACATCTGTGAGAATCTTGACAAAAATTACAAATGATATGCCAGGCAAGCTGCTGTTTCTAAAATAATTTATCCTACAAAAAATTTCAAGTCTCAGTATACTGTACTGAAAACATGTACAAACACGCACCATGAAGAGAGGAGGGGGGACTAATGGGCTGGAATATGAGTAGAGCAGCAGGAAGCAGAATTAGGAAGTAGTCTCTTAAATGACGGAGTTCTCCCAGTGTCAGATAACATCAAATTTTACTATTTCTAAGTAGCCCTAATAAAGTTCTACAGAATACACCTCCACTTACCCAGTTAAAGATGAAACAAGGATTGAGTTTTTCCTTCTTAAAATTTGTAATTAACACAGGATAAGGGATCACAGACAGCCTCCCCCAACAGAGCAGTTACCTCAATAGCATGCTATTTCTCCAGTTACAATGAACCAGATCCTTTTTCCTGTCTTTTCAACAAAAATTATTCATGTGTTTTTGGCATGGTACCGGGGAGTGGGGGGGTGGTATGAGCTGAACCAGCTTTTAGCCATCTACATACATGTTATAATCAAATAGCAATTATATCACAACCTTATAAACTATGGACCTTTTCCCCTCATACGCAATTGTGCCCCAACATTTTAAAAAACACAGCCAAAAAATGCAGAAACCTTTATAACAAATCCTCTGAATGCCTAAAATCTCAGAAAAGAAGGAAGAGAGACAAGGTGGGAGAGAGCTTAGAAATTGGAAGGACTGAGGTATGAGAAAAATCCTAATAGATTTCTTGTCACCATGGGGCTAAGTCCCCAAAATATTCATTTTTGGTTCCTCCTCCTTGTCCTAAATCAGTTCTCAATTTTGGCTGACATTAGCATCACTTAAGCAGGTTTTACAAAACTGTTGCCTGGATTCCTACACCCTAGACACTGATTCTTGAGTAGAGCTCAGACAGACATCAGCCTGCTTTAAAAATTGCCCAAGTGACTCTAATGCACAGAGAGGGTTGACAACCGTTGACCTAAATAATTCAAAGACATGAATAAATGTAAAGTATAAGGTTTTGACACAGTTTCAACTCACCAGAAGAAATCTAAAAATCTCAAAAAACCAGGACATAAAGCTATCACTAACAATAAACAGTAACAACAACAACAAAACAAAAACCTCTTCCAAGGCCTACAAAAGGAAAAGCAATGGAAATATTTTGTGCGGATCTCTTCTCTGTCCCCATTCTGTAGGAAAGCAACATTTATCAGTAGAATATACTGTGCTAATTCATTAAACTGAATGCCTGAGCAATACAGGAGCATGAAGTCAAACATTAATTCTCCATTTTACAAATAAGGAAAGTAAGCCTCTAAGATGTGAAGGCCAAAGAACAAAGACAGAACTTGATCCCTGATCTGTCTCATACTCAAAGATCTTCCTCTTCTCCATATCTTCTGGAACATTTCTTTGCATTGGCTAACTTAACAGGTGCTGGAACAGAGTGTAATTTCAGGGACATTTTCCACTGCAGGACGTTGAAGGATTCTTTCTAAGGAACTTAATCCATAGCTTTCCTGGCTAGTAGCAATCTGACATTGACAGTGAATAGGTAAAGGAAAGAAATATAAAGTTGGAGGGGCAGACAAAGGACTATTGGTAAATGACCTTGAATGCCAAGTAAAGAGTTTGGAATGAATGACTGTACTAATTAATTAACAAATCCATGGGTACTGTATTGGGAAAGAAAACCCTCTAAGGCCTAGCCAATAAGGAGATATCAGAGGTTTTAGAGTTACTGTATCTAAATGGTAATCCAATAAGCCAAACCAGAAAATTTACTACAAAAAAAACCCATAATAAAACATTCCATTTGCATGGTATTGTCAAGAAAAAAACAACAACCCAGAAATATTATGGATGACTTTGTGTAAGACACATTTACCATTCTCAAAACATTAACTCTGAAAAGAAATCAGGGTTATTTTTAAGCCAAATCTTTTTAATGTTATTTTTTTAATTATAGCTTTAGTAGAATTTTTTTCAAAGGATGAATTTAGTAGCTGGTAAAATACAATCCTCCTACTCAGGGCAGGTGGTCAGCATAACATCTGAGGGCTGGAGTCACAGTTAACAAAAACGACAGATTATTAGTTTCCCTCAAGATAAAAGGCATATTCTCAAATATAAATGAACAAATTAAAATGCCAGAAAAGAGAAAAGGAAACCATTTCAGTCTCCAGAAAGCCAAATATGTAGCTAAAACTCTATATTTAAATTAAATACACAAATCAATAAAATATAAACCTAAATGAAAAAGGAAAGAGTAGGTTATTTTTCTTTATTTCATACCTTTCATGTTTCTATAAAACACCATGGTTTTTCTACACCTTAAAGGAATACTGAAAATTAAGATAATTTAAAATGTTGCATACAAATGTATATATACTTTCCTCTACATCGAAACATGGACATTTCCAATGCTTTGAAAAATTTAAAGCATTAAGAAGTTTGGCATTTGTAGTATCAGCAGGAATTCATTTGACATGACACTAAATTAAGCAAATCAACTTAATGTAATAATTTTTGGTTGTATTTATTACAGCAAATATTTAATTATATTTATATTATTTTCATTGTTTAGATCTTTTAGCCCCAATTTGAATTCCATGTGAGTGTGTGTGCATACAGGTGTGTGACTCCATGTGGCGATAAACTGATGTACATGTACATGACTCTGGTTTAATCTAATTATTTCTTAATTTTTTTTTATTTTGGTACGATCAGAGTTCACCCAAATAAAGATAAAAAGTCTTTATGAGATATTGCTCTTCATTTCTTTTTAAAACCTTTCCAAAATTTTGTAACATTTTATTCTTAAAAAGGACTAGAACAATGACTCATTACATACCATAATCTGTGATTTTACAGGACACCAAATACAGCTCTTTCAGGTTTTGTCCTTCCTTTGCAATGACCTCCACACACCTGAAACACACAAAAAAGTGGTGAGTTACACTAATGCATTTCAAGTTAAATTAGCAAGAGTTTGGCCAGGACTATAAGAGGAAGAGGTCAGCATTTGATGAATGCCACAGCTCCCTTCTTTCAACAAGCCCCTTTCAAGGCGCTTCAGGAAAAGGTATTATATTCCCTGCTTTAGACTCTAGTGCTCTAATACCTAAATGACCTTAATTAAATACATTTATGACTAGTGCATCTTTTAAAACTAGAGTGATGAAAAAAGAGGTACTCCTATAACAGTAATATTACATTTGGTAATAAAAGACAAGTAAACATTCTGGATAATGAACATGTCATTTATACAATAAAACATAAAAATGATTACATTATTATATTATATTTTATGATTAAATAATTTTTATAAGAATGATTATATCAAAACAGTAGGCTATAGATGGATGGTCACTATAGGTGGATTGTAATACTGTTTATGGCTCAATTATTAATATGAGCTTTGATAACACTGAAACACATTTTTGTGAAATTTTATTTAATATAAAAAATGTTTTAAAAATCTGTAACACTGAGTATAGAAAGAAAAATCTGCACACTAAGAACTTTAAACTCTTTTCATTTAAAATGGGTTGTTCTTAATATTTTAAATAAATGATTGCATAAGTAGGGGCCATTTATATAACATTGATATAGATATGTAAGATCTATAGTCTTTTCTGGTTTAAGTTAAAAGGTTTCAAATGTTACACTCTGCTTAATACCCTTAGTGGAACATGTAGTACAGAACTGAATGAACTTTAAAAATAATGATGAACAACGCTGTCTATTTTGTAGCTCAGTTCCCTGTAATATCAGGAAAACCTGTACAGTCATAATGACACATAGGCACATGCGTCCTTCAGTGCAGTCCCTGTTTCAATCTTTATAAATAACAATTAAGTAAAAGGGTAAAAGCAAAAAGAGTCATTAACCTTTTATAGGAAGTAAGGATCAAGTAATTTGATACCTATGTTTATAATCCATCAAAAAATTACTGAGTATCCATCTCTGTCTTTCAGATATTTTATTTGCTGTCTGGCTTATTTGTAGGTATCTTCATAAAATGTCAGGAAATTTTATACAATTTTACTTCACATAATTCATTATTGAAGGTTAAATCAGTTATAGGAAAGACATATTTTCTTTAAAATACATTTTTAGAAAATATTGTTTTAATGTAATGAAAAACATTTCAAAGTTACTCAGAATAACTGAATAAACCTTCTCTTTTGTATATTTAAAAAACTATGATAAAAATTGATAAGGACTTTCATGGCTACAAAAGAAAACTTAGAACATTGACAGAATGTAATTATGATTGATACAGTTTATTATGAAGAAAAATTTAAAAATCTAATTTTATGTCATTTGGCCTTAACATAACATTTGAATAAACTGAGAAAAAGGGCAAAAGCAAAAACAAAACATCACAGGAAACAACCATATTGTATACACAACTTTGAAAACTAATTTGCACATGCTAAGAATAAAAATGAAGGCCCTACATGATTATAAAATATTTAGTAGTTAAAACAAAAATCTGACTGCTTTCTAACATACCGAAGATACATATCTCACTGTCTGCCATCACCTCTCAAAACATGTTAGCAGAATCAATATTTTGTATGACCACCACAAACAAATTAGTGCAGAAATAATCTTCATATCATTTATTTTGTTCTCATGTTCTTTTCAAATAGTTCAAAATGCATGATTCTATATTTATTAGGAAAAAACCTCTAAACAAATGTAATACCCTATTTATGTTCCTGCCACTTGATTTTATATTAAATAGGCTACAAGCACATATGAACATTAAAGACATGCGGAGCAGATTACGAACAGCAAATAACATATATTGATTTTACTGCACAAGCCAGACCAAATGCTATTTCACAGGCAACAGGAAACGGTATTCACACAAAACGAGATAATCGATCACTGGATGAAAACTGTCCCAAAGCTGATGAAAGGCCATGAGCATCAGGTTTCCTCCCCACACAACTGAGGAAAGTTATTATGAACAGGAACTGCAAATATATTTAGCCTACTCAAGACGCAGTAGCTGAGAGACAACACGTGGTTAGAAGTAAAGAGGAAGCACCCTTTAGACAAAAAATAAAAATATAAGATCCTTTTATATTTTTGTAAAAGATGCTTTTATAAAGGATCACCTAAGATTTCTGCTGTTTTCAAAAGTTCCCTTACATACAGTTTTACAAATACCTTTAATTGAATTATGCTAGGAGTTATGTACCACACAGAACTCTTCAAATAAGAATTCACAAATGAAAAAAAAACCTATTTCTTAGAAGATGTGTAGCAAAATTTAATTTTTTAATTTAAAGAAACCCCAAGTTCTGTGAATCTGAGATGAAACTCTTAATTTAATATTGAAACACAATTAAGTATTTCAAATTAATGGTTAAAATAACTATTGTCTTGAGAGTTGAAAATGGCACCGGTATGTATTATCCTGCTACTACAAATTGGTGGAAATGGAACTCTGCGGCAGGTCTCTGGCCAGCTTCTACAGCTCTGTGATCAGTCTATGTCTAGTGTCCCCTGCAACCTATGCTGATAGCTGGTCACAATGACAGGTCATGGGTGGTGACTGTCCTCTTACCCTGAAACTTTTAGAGTCCATTCTAAATTATACTTACAGAAGTGCTCCAACATAACACAAAATCTGTGGATCTCATTTACTCTAAATAATTCTAGTCTGTTTTAAAAGAATCCTGGCTGTAGTCATGACCTATAGTGAATTAACATCGGAGCATTCCCAGCTACTGTACATATTGTATGCAAGCAACAAACAAGGTGGTAACGCTTAATAATTATTTAAACTAAAGTTTAGTGAACACTTAAACTTAAAATTATTTAAACTACAGGCGTTTGTGTAAGTTTTCAAGGGGTGTTTTAAAAATGGTAGCAATAAGAGAGAAATGTTTACAAAGTGATAATCTGTAAGTAAAAAATAGAGTAATAGAACTAAAGACCACATTTAAAATGTTTGCTTCTCCATCCTCTCTCCTATTCGGATATGTTGTAGTAGAATATGCATTAGTCTTAGTGATAAACTATAGTTTTGTCCCCAGGGGCAAGAAATGAGTCCCTAAACTCATAATCCAGAATTCAAATGTTGCCCATTCTTCCCCTACCCTTTCTCCCTACCAGCCCTAAGAACAAACCTCAAAATTCCATATGACTGACATTCTCTATGGATCAGCATATTTAAAAGATTTACCATTTTATGCATGATAACCTAAGGAGTTCTAAATTTGGGAAAAGAATGATATCCTTAGGGAGAGTAATAATCTATATGATTATTATAGAGAAATTCATAATATAGAAAAATGGCAGGACTTTCGGTCAAGATGGTGGCATGGGCAGACACGGCTAACCTGTTTGCACAGCCACATCAAAATTACAACTAAAATACAGAACAACCACCACTCAGAACCATCAGAAATCAAGTTGAATGGAAGTCTAATAACTAAGGAATTAAAGAAATCACACACATCCACACTGGTAGGAGGGACACAGACATGGAATGGTCTGATTCCACACCCATATGTGGTGGATAGAAATTCAGGAGGAATATATCAGAAGCAAGGAGTTCCAGCCCTACACCAGGCACCCCCCGAACGCAGGGTTCCAGTGCCAGGAAGATAAGTCCCTTCAACTTCTAGCTGCAAAAACCAGAGGGGATTGAGTCAGTGGAAAAAACTTCTGGAGTCCCAAACAGTTCCTCTCAAAGAGCAAACACATGGACTAGGACTAACCTACTCAGACTCACTCCCTCTGAGGTCCAGCACTGGGATACCACCTTGAAAAGTCACCAGTATAGTACAGAAAGGAACTGAAGTGTCTGGGCGAGTGAAAACTCGCCTTAGATTGTCCCTTATCTAAATTCTCCCTCCACAGAGCTGGCAAGCTGGTGTCATATGTGAAACTCCATCAACCTGGCTAACACTGTGTGACCTGCCTTGGAGATCCTCAGAGACTCTGTCCCACTGAACTTACGGGCCCACCCAAGCTGCTTTTCCATATGAATAGCCAGTCTTGGCTCATGCTGAATGACTTCCTAAATCCAAACAAACAACACCTGGTCTCAGTGAGCCTCAGGCCTGGCACTAGCAGCAGCCAACATAGATTTACAGCTTGGCTTTGCCTGAGAATCGCCAAGACCAGGAAAGTAGCAGCCATCTCAGATTGCTTTATTCATGCAGGGTGGCCCTGGGCAAAACACAGGTGGGGTGCTGACCTTGGCCTATACCACCTGGGAAACGCCAGGGCCAGCACACCCAGTGGGCAGCTAGACCACGTTGGAGCACCACCACCCTGCCCCTGTACAGCTGATACTCCACGGAGGGTGGAGGTTGGTAGTCAGTGGTCACAGACAATCCTTGCAGCTCACTGGCCTGGATAAAACCCTCCCATTGATCTGCCAACAGCAATCAAAGCTCAACTACAAGAGGAGGGTGTATTGGCCCACAAGAAGGGTGCACCTTGAGTACTCAGCTTTGGTGATAGGGGAGGCTGTGCCACTGGACCCTACAGGATACCTACTATATTAGGCTATACTACCATGACACAGAGTCAAAGCAGCTCTATGTAATACATAGATGCAAACACAGGGAGGCTGCCAAAATGAAGAGACAAAGAAACATGGCCCAAATGAAAGAACAAATCAAAACTCCAGAAAAAGAGGTAAACAAAATGGAGATAAGCAATCTATCAGAAGCTCAGTTCAAAACACTGTTTATAAGGATGCTCAAGGAACTTAGCAAGGACCTCAACAGCATGAAAAAGATCCAGTCAGAAATGAAGGGCACAATAATTGATATAAAGAACAATTTACAGGAAAACAACAGCAGAGTGGATGAAGCTGAGAATCAAATCAATGATTTGGAACATAAGGAAGCAAAACAAACAAACAAACAAGTCTAGGAAGCACAGAGAGTCCAAAACAAGATGGAAGCAAAGAGGCCCACTTTAAGACACATTATAATTAAAATGCCAAAGGTTATAGATAAAGAGAGAATCTTAAAAGCAGCAAGAGAAAAGCAGTTAGTTGCTTACAGGAGAGTTCCCATAAGCCTGTCAGCTGATTTCTCAAAAGAAACTTTGCAGGCTGGAAGGCATTGGCAAGGAATATTCAAAGTCATGAAAAGCAGGGACCTACAGCCAAGATTGCTTTACCTGGCAAAGCTATCATTTAGAATTGAAGGGCACATAAAGAGCTTCCCAGACAAGGAAAAACTAAAGGAGTTCATCATCACCAAACCATTATTATGTGAAATGTTTAAGAAACTTATTTAAGAAAAAAGAAGATCAAAACTATAATCAATAATGGCAAAAATGCATATTTATCAACAATTTAATCTAAAAAACAAACTAAGCAAACAAGAAGAAGAGAGACAGAATCATGGATGTAGAGAGCATTTTGATGGTTGACAGATGGGAGGTGGGTGTGGGGAGGTGGGTGTGGGGAAATGGGTAAGGAGGTGAAGGGGTTAAGAAATACAGATAGGCCCTGAACATGCCTGATCTTGTCTGATCTTGGAAGATAAGCAGGGTTGGGCCTGGTTAGTACTTGGATGGGAGAAGTACAGACAGGTAGTTACAGAATAGCCACAGGGATATAAAAAGTACAGTATAGGAAATGTGTGCCAAAGTACTTACGCACATGAACCAGGGACATGAACAATGGTGTGGGGATTGCCTGAGGGAATGGAGGATGCTGGGTGGAGGGGAGCAAAGGGGGAAAATTTGGGACAACTGTAACAGCGTAATCAGTAAAATATAATTAGAAAAAGAAAAATGGCATGGGGGAAAATGCAGAAGAATATACAACTACTGTTAAAGTACCCCATGAACATCAAACACAAGCCTACTAGACCATCTATCTGAGCTCTAAGAAATAACAGGAGATATCACAATGAGATACCACTTCACACCAGTCAGAATGGCCACCATAAATAAAACAACAGACAGTAAGTGTTGGAGAGGTTGTGGAGAAAAAGGGACCCTAGTGCACTGTTGGTGGGATTGCAGACTGGTATGACCACTGTGGAAAACAGTATGGAACTTCCTCAGAAAACTAAAAATGGATCTGCCCTTTGATCCAGCAATTCCATTGCTGGGACTA
>CM052540.1:126168604-126192573 GCA_028533065.1 Trachops cirrhosus | reverse complement strand
AGGAACAAATATAGAGGACACATGGACAAAACCAGGGGGGTTGGAAATGGGAGGGAGGAGGGGAGGGATGGGTGGGTGGGCTGGAATGGGAATAAAGGATAGAAACTTTACTGAATAAACTAAAATAAAAAATTAAAAAAAGAAATAAAGGGAGATGTTATAACAAGAGGCAATAAAGAATCAAAAGACGTGCACTCCAGCTTCACCTCCATGGAAACACAGACAACCACCTACCTTCTTTGGAGCCTCACATCAGCCTATATGAAAAATTTCTTCAAATCAAATATCCTAGGTTCACTTAAATATATTTTAGTTTATTCAAAACTGCCCCCCCTCAGATTAAATTTTTGATTTTATGTTTTGGCAGGGTTCTGAAGAGAACAAAAGAAAAATGCAACCATTATAAATTTTTGAGTTAACAGCTGTTGAATGCATATACATAAACTACTTTAGAACACTGAAAAGGACCAGAAAACCTCTTCCAAAGTATCTAGAAAAAAAATAAGAAAAAGAAACAAAAAAACCCCAAAGCAACCAGAATTATTTTTTATAATAACATAATTTTATGCTCACTTGTTTTTGATAATGTTCTAAAATGTACCTGAAACATTTGATGAAATTTGAAAAGCAACAAAAAGGTTTCTTTTGTGAGCTATTTTGGATTTTTTTTTTTGAAATAATAAAAGGTATTTCTTAGTTTCAGTGGAGGGAAAAATCTGTCTCCTTAGCAATAGATTCCTAATCACCTGATTTATGTGAAGGGTAAAGGTTAATGAATTAAGCTGTGTAAGCTTCAAAACTATCAAAGGAATTCAAAAGAGCCTTGAATTATGGAAAACAATAGCCCATTCTAAATACACACCAAATTTTATGTTTTTTGTCTCCTACTCAAAAGCAAGAACATGGCATTAGTGACAATTGAAAAGAACTAATGAGGAAATATGACTACATTTCTTGCAAGAGGAGTGTCCTAGGAGACCTTGTTACTGTTTGTGATGTGCTTCAAACCAAAAAGAAGCTAATTGGAGCTGCCAGACACTGGTTTGCAAATCTCACTTTAAAGGACAGGCTCAATCACCTTAGAGGTGTGAAAAGAAATGTCCCCGTTAGAGATATATTAGTATGTGGTCTGGTGAATTTCTAAATAAACTTTAAGATGTTCTTCCCTAAGTTACTTTTATATTTAAATAATTGATCTATCTTTGAGCAAAGGAAAAAAATGCAATAAGACAAAACAACCCCATGGATTTCAAACAAAAAGTATAAAGAGTGCTATAAAGTAATTGGCAAATAAGGGCAGTGGGGAGCTAGGTATGTTTAAGGTTGAAAAAACGTGCAGATCAAAACTCCTGAAACACAAACACATTGTAAAAGTGATCTATTTGTAGATTTTAGAAATAGAGCTTCATTTTCATCATTTCTTGAAACTAAATAAGCTAGCAAGCCACCCCATGTCACACAGGTTTTAAGTGGGCAAAATCATAAGTTGCAACAAACACACACACAAAATAAAAGGATTTACAAGATCTAAGGACAGCAACAAGGGAACAAATTTGGCCCAATTCAGTGCTTCGTAAGCTTATCCTGATTAACTCATATATAGGTCATTTAAATGATAGCAGAGGTCACCAAAACACAATTTGGCATCTTACAAAAAGAATAATGATATCTGATTGATTTTTCCAAAGCCTCAAATCAAGTTTTACTGAAGAGTAGTGCAATCCCAGTGCAGCAAATGAATGGGCATGATTCACAGGTATGCCCTGCTTTCAGAAAACACAATGTATAAGAGATTTCTATGTACAAAACACACACACACAAATAAATATATACAAGATGAATCAATTTGAGAATATTAATAGTACATTTCCCTTTATGTAAATATAGTTTAATTATGAGCATTCCATTTGTAGGTACTTTTTCTAGTAACACAACACCTTAACCTTACAGAAATAGCATGTAATAGCTATTTTTAACTTAAACAAGGGCACATAGTGACATAGGAAAGACTATGTCAGAAGAATGACACATGGCATCAGAGTGGTATAGTGCATACTCTTTGTATTAGAGTCCACTTTCTTGTAAACGTTCTTCTGTCCCATTAACATAGTACCAAATATACACTTAAATCAATTTTTCATGTAAACTGCTAAAAATATTCTCATAGAACATCCCATAGAGATGTTTCTTGCAAGCAATTTTTTTTTATATTTAAAGGTTGACCTGCAATTAAAATGCTAAAGCATTTGCTCAAAGCATGTTCTTAATATACCACAGGGCAAGGACTAGGAGGGACATCCAAATGCCACCAGCTCCACCAGTTAACAATAGTTATCTTGGACCCTCACTAAGTTCTCACTTACCAAATGTTATTCTCTGGAAAGCCTATACCTGAGTAGTGAATCTAAGATTAATTTAGGTATTCATAATGTAAACAGCAGAGAACTGATGCCTATTTCATAGCACAGAGATACTGAAAGGTTCCAAAATGAGAACACTTAGTTTTTTTTAATGAGACATACCATAATAAGTGTCCTATAAACTTAAATGGCATTGAAACTTAAGTTTTATAAGTTTGCATCTTTCCCAAGAGAGTTGTCCCACTTCTGAGGGAGGCACAGCAGATATTGCCATTTGCTGATTCTTTCTGGACCACCCTCTCCCTGAGCATCTCTGACATTGGGCAGGTTTCCTAACTGGAGAGTAAGTGGAGTCAGCCTCCAAAAAGGATTAATAGAACAACAAAATAATATTTCCTAACACATTTAAGAATGACTATCACAAACTAGCTCTTATGGAAACATTTTGTTTCTTCATTTATATAGCAAACATGTTTTAATTTAATTTGAATGTTTCTCAGAATACTTTAAAAATGTTTTTCAAATAGAATAAAGGCTGTAATATTTTTAAAATGCACATTTTCTTTATGCTACTAAGAAACAAGATGGTTAAAGTTTTTTCCAAAGGGGAAGGAATAAGATCAATAACACTTTAGTTATAAACTTGGCTTTGGCTTTAATATTTCAAATATATTTGTCCAAAAGTTTTATTTTTAATTTTTAGTCATTGTTCCATCCTTTTTCCACAAATACATTGAACCATTATATAAAAACATGTGCTAACTTTGTCTATGCATTCCTCAGAAAAAGAGTCTAAGCTTTTACTTATTTTTTAAAATTCAACAATGATTTATTGAATGCAAAATATTAATGTTGATACCTGGAAGCAGAAAAATCCTACCACTATCTTTACCACCACTAAAGTTAACTAAAAACAGTTGCATTTTGAGGTCAAGGGAAATGCTAGAAAGAAATTGAAGGACAATATTAAAGGCAAGACTTCCTGAATTTTAGCAGTTCATTCATTCCTCAATAAGAAAAGCAATGTAGCTACTTATACATAGGAAAAGTTTGGGAAGCTCCTCCTCCTTTAAGCTTTTTGAAGTCCATCAATTTATAGCCAATAACTCTTGGGTAATCCAGGCACTGGGCAATGATGACACTGTTAAGACCGGTGCTATCTTTATCGTATTCCGGCATATTTTAAGACAGAGGGCAAAAGAGATTATATTGTCCTATACGTAACAAAAGTTTACTGGGTAAAAGCAAGACTGGGCCCTTAAAAAAGTAAAAGGCAAAGGCATATTTTGGCAAGCTCCAAATATCTCCTTGCCCATAATATAATAAATAAAAACTTTAATGGTGAAGGCAGTAATATTTCCAAAAGACTTGTTAGGCTTCCAAACAGCTAAAATAAATTTCAGGTGGAATATTAAGAATATAATTGATAATAATCTCCCTGCCCATCCCTATACTGTTTACCCTAACTACTGTAAGTATTGGTTAAGAAAGTCTCAGTTCAACAAACACCGTATATTTTAAGCTCACCTTTAATTTAAAATGGCTAAAAATATTATTTTAGTGGAAAATAAAGGTACCCAGAAGATGAGATTTCAGGCAGCATTCAGGAAAGAGTTAAGTACTTTCTTACCAGAAGACTCCACAAGTCAGCTTTGTAGCGACTAATTGCCTCTTTAACCCCTGTACTCTGGGAGTTAGCCTATGCTTCAATACCGGTTTTGTGATACAGCCAAAGACTGATGTTCAACATAGACCTCCTGTGACCTATGTAGCCAAGGAGTTAACTCAGACAAGATGCTGACAAAAGGTTTCCTTCTCACTTGGGAAGGCATATAATTTCTTTTTGGATAAGTCAAATTCTTAGAAAACTTTAGGTAAAACATAGTATGTAAAGACAATTTATAAAAGTCAGACGAATGGTTTTACTTTAACTAACAATGATTTTCAACATCCCAATAAACTAAGTCAAAATTTTGTTTGAGAAATGCATATATATATATGAACAAAAGGCTCTTATAAGAGGGAACAACCCTTTCTTGACTGCCTTTGATATCTATTTATCTATCTATCTATCTATCTATCTATCTATCTATCTATCTATCTGTCTGTCTATCCAGAGAGAGAGAAAAAAGATAACACCTAATCTGATATCTTTGGAAACTTATAGTTAGATAAGTATAATAAGATACAAAGAAAAACAAATCATTCTCCACTCTAAGTACTTCTCACATGCTTCAAGTATTCATACTCAGGAAACCTGTACTTTGTCATTAATCTTTAAGCTTAGCAACTTTCTGGTCTTATCAAAAGCCAATAAAAAAACCTGACAGGTGGTTTTAAGTAGCAATTACATAAAATAAATTAATCCTGCAATTGGGAGAAGAAAATAGGTGAAGATGCCTTGTTAGTTTCTTTTTTTTTCACATTTTTAAATTGTTGTTCAAGTACAGTTGTCTCCATTTCCCCCCCACCCCAGCCATCCCCACTTCCCACCCTTGATCCTACCCCATTTTGGTTTTGTCCATGTGTCCTTTACATGTTCCTGAAAACCCTTCCCCTTTGCCCCCCATTATCCCTTCCCAGCTCCCCTCTGATTACTGTGAGCTGTCTTGCTAGTTTCTAAAAAGAGAAAGCATAAGGAAGGATTTCTAGAATAGGGAGGGGGAATAGTATAGGCAGTGGGAACAAACTGACCTACATATATTCATTCAGAAAGAAGAAAGACCACACGGGCTTGGTGAAGGCAGGGACACTACATAAATTTGACCTTACTGATACTTAGCTAGGTGGAACTCTGAACCATTGGAGGCTTATGGATCATCCCTGCTGAACTGATAAAACCTACTTACAAGGCTCTGGTTCTGCCATTGCTCCATTCCTATTTTCTCCCATATCATTACATATTAATATTCATGTCAAGGGTAAAATAATCTTTGCTCTAAGATTTACAGGAAAGAGAGGCAACAGAGCACGTTTAGTTGTTTTGGTACATTATGTTTACACAGAGAGATAACATTTTTACTTAAAGAATAACACACTTAAAAAAACAGTCAGAAATTTCTACAAATGAAAATAAGGAGCATTAACCAAGAATTCTCTTATGAAAAGTATGCAGTTTACATTTTTAAATCCCAACAGAAGATGACAGCTGATTTCAGTTCATTTTTATTTAACCAAAGGATAGGGAAACAAAGTCCTTCCCATTTTCTTCTTAATAATATACAAGTTAATAGAATGAGATGTAGAAATTTCAGGAAAAGGCTATGGAACCTTATACTTAGCTTTTCTGGCTCCCAGGCCAACTCCGTAATTCCTGATGTTAAAAGACTATTTGTCTGTAAAATATACTTCTAGAGAATTCTTTATTAACTCTTTATCCATCAATGCAAAGGCCTAATTATCAACAATCTAATTTATATTCAAAGAATATATAGCGTTATGTGTGTATTTATATATATACATTTATAAATATTCCTAACAGATACATTTTCCCTTAGCAACACTGCCATTAAATCAACAAAATGTAATTGTTGTAGATGCACCTGGTAAAGGAATTTTAGCAATCTAGTCCCTGAAATAACATAATCACTAAAATCAAGGTCACTTTGACTGGACTAGTCATCAAGTCTGCCCCCTACGAAGGGAAAAATACATCTCTTTGTTCTTAGGGAGAAGGGTGGAAAGTTAATGAAACTAGCTGATAGACACCATGGGCGGGGGGTGGTAAGCATTACAAATTTTCTCCTCTCAGAAAGTTGCAAATGCAAGACAGTAAGTAAGCATGGAGAAGGAAGAAGGCATACCTTAATATTTGTGTCAGAGAGTGGGTGCCTTGCAGGGGACCTTGTATCTGGTAGCCAGCAAGAACAAGCAATGCTCCCAACCCCAGTGCTCAGTTTTATGTTATTTTAAAAGATAAATCAAAATGAACAGCACATGTCTGGTATATTTCTACTATTGATTATTATAGTTACTGATCTGTCTGCATAATCAACAAATCCTGTAGGAAAATGGAGTAAGAGTATTAACATTTCTGCTCTATACAATAAATGCTTCTTTCAAGTACTCAACTCAGTAAAGGAATATACATTCTGGTAGTCTGAGGAAGAAACAAGATTGAGAGTTGACGAGAAACTTTATTGTTTGCACAAGTCCTTTGTGAAATAAAGAGGAAAGTGCAGTGCCAGGTGTTTGAAAGGGGTGCTTGGAGTAGACTGATAAGTTCGGTGCCCCTATAAGTTCTGAGGATGACATGAGTTTTAACATGTTAATAACAGAATTGTATATAAAAAATAAATCTATAGCACCAACTCCTTTTGTGATCTTTTACTGAAAGGTAAATACATGGTCATCAAACACACAACACATTTAGGCCAGCTGGCAAAATTTGGGGCTTTTTGAAAAATAATGACAATTTAATGTCACATCATACTTTGAAAAAGCTGAAAAACATCTATAAAGAATAACAGTATAAGCAAATTAGTGAACATGAAATATACTCAGGAATACATTAGTTGAAGTAGTGATTTGAATGCAGGTTTTGTAAAGACTATTGTAAAGAGTTGGCCAAATAATTGAATGGCCAAATAATTCTTTGCTGTGGGGTTGTCTTATGCATTAAAATATGTTTAGCAGCACCTCTGGCCTCTACCCACTAGAAGCCAATAGCAGGAGATAGCTGACATACTCAAATATCCAGATCAATAAAGTTATTGGTGAAAATGAAAAATGCACATTTTATTTTATGAAAAAAACTAAACAGAAATTTTGGTCAACTCAATATAATAATATTTGTAATATATAATACATGTAATATATCTAAATATATTCATATATTTAATAATTACTCAGGGGCTTAAATTTATTTTATCTGTTTATTTCTACCCAACCTGTTCCACTAGAAATGCATAAAAAACTATAAAAGTACTATTTGAGAGAGTCAAGGAAGGTGAAAATATGAATAGTAAAATAATAAAGTTAGGGATTTACTCCTTAAGGGATTCACGTGATTCAATCATAAGAAGATTCCACTAGTGGGTTATGGTTTTGGAATAAGCTTTCAAGGAGTCAAAGAGGGAATTATAACTATTTACAAGATTCATAATATCAATAATTTTTTTTAAAATCTGATTTTCAAAGAAAGCTATAAAAAGACTAAAAATACTTGAGGCATTTCTGGGGAAAGGCTGAAGTTTCAAGAAAGTATCAAAATATTCTGCTTCATTTAAAATAGTCCCCTCTCATTTCTTATTGTTAGTGTGGACTTAATCCACAAGAAACTGACATCTCAAAAAAGATAAAAATTAGAAAGTATATTACACATGATTAATAACATACTGGCAATACAATAAAACAGAGACAGTACTGAGCTACATCAGAATTTTACTAAATTTTAATGTTTCGTGTACAAAATCAATCAGTTATGGATGAAGGAAATGTTTCAAATGCTCAGATTGCCAAAGTGTGTGTTTGTGTGTGTGTGTGTGTGTGTGTGTGTGTGTGTGTGTGTGTTTCACACAGTCCTGGAGTTGGGAATATAATTCAACTTCTTTCTTTTCTGTAAAATGGAAATTACAATATCTACCTCCAAGGATTTTGTAAAGGTTACATTTCATGATGTTTGCCAAGGTGCTTTCAGTTATTCAGTAAATATTTCCTAACCCCTATGATGCCCCTAACTATATATATATGGATACAAAGATGAAATAGACAAGTCTTTTCCCAAAGGGAATTCACAATCTTGTCAACTTTAATGTCTTCCACAAAAATGAGGCATGGTTATTTAGAATAGAACAGAATTTCCTAAAGTACATTTCTCAGAAAACTAGCACTTGGCACCTTAACAGTTGACATATGCAAGAAAGAAATGTATGGACCAATAAATTCACATTACATTAAAGCAAATTTTCCTTAGTACAAAAAAAATGATTGTAAAGCACATAGGAAAGTACCTGGCACAAAATGAGCAATTAAATATTAATTATTATTCTTTAGCCTGTAGCACAGAACTGGGCACCTTTAAAAATGCCCAAAGTAGGTTGAATAATGGCCCCAAAAGATAATGGGTCCTAATCCACTGAACATATAAATGTTACCTTATATGGGAAGAGAAACTTTGCAGATGTGATTAAATTAAGGATTTCCAGCTCGGGCAATAATCCAGGATTACATGGATGGGGCCTTAATACAATTCCAAGTATACTTACAAGAGAGAGGCAGATGGAGAGTTGACAGAGAGAGGAAAAGGCTATTATTACCTCAGAGGGAGATACTGGAGTGATGTGGCTACAAGCCAAGGAATGTTGCAGCCACTGGAAGCTGGAAAGAGGAGGACAGACTGGATCCTACCCAGAGCCTCCAGAGGGAGGTGGACACCTTGATTTTGGCCTAATGACAGATTTTAAGTGTCTGTCCTCCATAACTGTGAGAGAATAAATACTGTTTTTAAGCTACCAGGACCAGGATAATTTGTTACAGTAGCCACAAGAAATACAAAGCCTGATAAATATTATTAAAGTAATCACTAAAGTACATATGTGGCACCAAAGAATATGATTTATAGAGATAAGTAAATTGCAGTTAAGATGACATAATTGGATAAGATAAAATTTGAAGTTGTAAAATGGACAAAAATAGGAATACCTTAAAGAATACTACCATATCTTCAGCCTAAATTAGAGTAAACTCCAAAAAGGTATGTCTTCTAAACTTACTTAGAATAAACACTTACTTTTCTTCAATATTTTATTATAGGAATTTTCAAGCATACAAAAAAGGTGAAAGAATTGTTCAGTGAAAAACCATTATCCATCACCTAGACTTTATCATTAACATTTTTTTACATCTGCCCTATCTCAGGTGTATCCATCGATCTCTCTATCCATCAATTTATCTTATTTTTAATGCATTTCAAAGTAAGTGCAGTCATCACTACATTTCACTCCTGAACACTTGAGCATACACATCATTAACTAGAGTTCAATGTTCATAATGGTTCCTTCTTTTTTTTAGTAAGATTTACCTACTGTGAAGTGCACAAATCTTAAATGTGATCAGTTTTGACAGATGCCTGTGTCTGTCTACCTTGAACCACTACCAAGATCCACATTATTCCTAGCATCCCACTAAGTTCCCTGGTGCCCCCTACCAATCAGTGCCCTCATCCACCCACAAAGGCAACTAATGTGGATGTTTGTTATTTTGCTTGGTTTTGTCTGTTCTAAAACTTCATAAAAATAGGATTATAAAATATGTACATATAGCTTTTTTTAACTCAGTGCAAGGGTCTGTGATTCATCGATGAGTACATTGTTTCATATTTCAGTAGTTTTTCCTAATCATCCCTCTAATCGTCAAGAGGTATCTGATTATAAGAATATAACTTAGCCCTGGCTGGTGTGGCTCAAGGGATTGACTGCCGGCCTGCAAACTTAAAGGATGCTGATTTGATTCCTCGTCAGGGCACAAGCCTGGGTTGTGGGCAGGTTCCCAGTTGGGGGTGTGCAAGAGGCAACCAATTAATGTTTCTCTTGCACATTGATGTTTCTCTCCCTCATTTTCTCCCTCCCCCCCCCTCTCTGAATATAAATAAATAAAATGTTTTTAAAAAGAATATAACAGTCTATTTATTCTTCTCTTGAAAAGCATGTGAATTGGGAAAAATTATCAGTAACACCATTAGGAATATTCTTGTACAATCTTTTTGTGAACGTATGCTTGATTTCTCATGGGTAAAACCCTAGGAGTGGAATTGCTGAGTCACAGAGTATAAGTAGCATGTATGTACTAGATAGAGATGAGTTTCAGAAGAAACTGCCAAATCTCCTTCTGAAGCTGTCATACAGTCCCACCAACACTGAGGAGAGCTGTTGTTGCTTGACTTCCTCACCCCTGAGGGTGTTATCACACTTTTAGCCATTCCGGCCAGGTGAACATTGAAAAATTCAGAGATCCCATTATAATAATAATTCTACTCTTTTATCTTTTAAGAAAATACACAATGACAGATGGTAATTAAACAGTACTCAATATTTTAAAATTTCACATCTGGGCAAGATGGAGGCATAGATAGATAAACTGTGCCTCTTTGCACAAACTAAAGAAGGACAACAACAAATTTAAGAATACCAAACAACCACAACTGCCAGATAATCGAACTATATGGAAGTCTGATAACCAAGGAGTTAAAGAAGAAATACTCATCCGGACCAGTAGGAGGGGTGGAGATGGGCAGACAAGAGCTGAGAGGACTCCAGGCAAGGTGGCAGCTGGGCACCAGGAGGGCAAAGTGGCAGCTGGCAGATGGGTGGTCCCACATTTGCATGTGGATAAACTGAGAGGAACAACTGGGGAGTGAGACAGACCACACAACCAAGGGTTCCAGTTCAGGTAAATAAAGCCTCAAAACCTCTGGCTATAAAATTTGTGGGGGTTGTGGTGGAGGGAGATACTCCCAGCCTCACAGGAGAGTTTGTTGGAGAGACCCACAGGGTCCTAGAAAGTACATAAACCCACCCACCTAGAAATCAGCACCAGAAGGGCCCAATTTGCTTGTTGGTAGTGGGGGAAGTGACTGAAAGCCAGACAAGAATGGAGCAAGTAGCACTGTTCCCTCCCTGGCCTCTCCCCACAAACAGCATCACAACACAGCTGAGTGGGTTACCACGTCTTGACCAATACCTAAGGCTCTGCCCCTTACTATGTAATAGGCACACCAGACAAAAAATATGGCCCAAATGAAAGAACAGATCAGATCAAAGCTCCAAAAAAGAGAACTAAGCAATGAAGAGATAGCCAACCTATCAGATGCACAGTTCAAAACACTGGTAATCAGGATGCTCACAGAAATGGTTGAGTATGGTTGCAAAATAGAGGGAAAAGCAAAGGCTATGCAAAGTGAAATAAAGAAAAATATACAAGGAACCAACAGTCAAGGGAAGGAAACTAGAACTCAAATCGACAATTTGGAGCAGAAGGAAGAAATAAACATGCAATCAGAACAGAATGAAGAAATAAGAATTCAAAAAAAAGGGAGAGGCTTAGGAACCTCTGGGACAACATTAAACATTTCAACATCATAATCATAGGGGTGCCAGAAGAAGAAGAGGAAGAGCAAGAAATTGAAAACTTATTTGAAAACATAATGAAGGAAAACTTACCTAATCTGGCAAAGGAAATAGACTTCCAGGAAGTCCAGGAAGCTCAGAGAGTCCCAAAGAAGTTGGACCCAAGGAAGCACACACCAAGGCACATCATCATTACATTACCCAAGATTAAAGGTAAAGACAGAATTTTAAAAGCAGCAAGAGAAAAAGAGACAGTTACCTGCAAAAGACTTCTCATAAGACTGTCAGCTGATTCCTCAAAAGAAACTTTACAGCCAAGAAGGGGCTGGAAAGAAGTATTCCAAGTCATGAAAGGCAAGGACCTACATTCAAGATTACTCTATCCAGCAAAGCTATCATTTAGAATGGAAGGGCAGATACAGTACTTCCCAGATAAGGTCAAGTTAAAGGAGTTCATCATCACCAAGCCCCTATTATATGAAATGTTAACGGAACTTATCTAAGAAAAAGATCAAAACTATGAACAGTAAAATAACAGCAAACTCACAACTATCAACAATTGAACCTAAAAAACTAAAAACAAAAACAAACTAAGCAAACAACCAGAACAGGAAAAGAATCACAGAAATGGAGACCACATGGAGGGTTATCAGTGGGGAAGGGGAGTGAAAATATACAGAGAATAAGAAGCATAATTGGTAGGATCAAAATAGACAGGGGGCGGTTAAGAATAGTATAGGACATGGAGAAGCCAAAGAACTATAGGTATGACCCATGGACATGAACTAAAGCAGGGGGTAATGCTGGAGGGAGGTGGGGGTGCAGGGTGGAGGGGAATAAAGGGGAGAAAAAACAGGACAATAATAATAGCATAATCAATAAAATATATTATAAAAATAATTTTTTGTATTTCTAGAATTTTAAAAATGCACATGACATAAAAGTAGATGTATATAATTTATTCATTATGCAGACAATTCTTGGTGCAGCCTCTTTTGCAATAGCTGTTGGGCTCAGACGCAACACACCATCTGCTAATTCTCTTGAGATATCTTCATGGCTAAATATCTTTCATCTTTATTTCCAGTAGCCTAACTATCCAACAAGAACCAGATAACTTTGGCAAAGAGATTTCTGTCATTTTGAATGGCCCTCAACATTACATTATATGTCACCTTCCACATTATCTCTCATGAGTTCTAACTAGAAGCTGGAAACCAATTTAAAATCCGCTGCAAGCTATAATTTCCTCTGTAAGCATGAAGCTTTCCATTTTAAGTTTCTACCTTAACTGCATATTTGGTGGAAGACATTACATAATGTTGTGACTTACAAGGTAGACTGCTTCTCATATCACAAAGAGCATTTTAACAAATGTGTTGCCAGAAAATAGATAAGGACTCTGACATTAGTCAGCAAATAGTAAAAGCTGGAGACAATGGCCTTCGAGTTTTCTTTAGTCACTTGGTTGAAAAGAAATTTCCTATCTTTTATTATTTCTACTTATATAAGTGAATGGCCAAATTTCAAGGGACATGCACTCTACTGATTTTCATACCAACTATACTACACATAAAATAAAAATATTCACTGAAACATGCTGAAAACCATTAAATTTTCCAAATGAACATAGAGGTGCTTAGTACTGCAGAAGAGACAAAGTCAATGTTTTTTTTCTAATCATAAGTAAACACAGAACAAAAGAGAACAATGAAAATTTAACTCTTAATGTATCTTTTTCCACTCCATTGTAAATTTGTTTATGCCGAACATAAAATGATTCACCTGTGATCAATATTGTTTTATTAAGCAACCAAACACCAGATATGTAAAGAACTCTGTGAACATGACTTCCAAATAGGATCAAGGAAAGAAGTAGCCACATATCTTTTAAGCCACAAATCAACTAAGGCTCAAGATGTACATAACTTTGTGATAATCACACATAAATAAATGGACATTTATTTAATTTTAAATAATGCAAATTCTATAAACATTTCTTTTACAATCCCTCCTTTAACTCTTTAAATAAACAAATACTAATCCATATCAGGGCAGAAAAGAGGGGTTTATAAACCCCTTTTTAAATAAAACTCTTAGCCCTGGCTGGTGTGGCTCAATGGATTGAGTGCCAGCCTACAAACCAAAGGGTCACTGGTTCTATTCCCAGTCAGGGCACGTGCCTTGGTTGTAGGCCAGGTCCCTAGTAAGGGGCATAAGAGGCAACCACACAGTGATGTTTCTCTCCCTCTCTTTCTCCCTCCCTTCCCCTCTCTAAAAATAAATAAATAAATCTTTTAAAACATAAAAATTAAATAAAACTCTTAGACACCTTTTTAAAAGTTCATGAGTCCAAAGGTTATTTATGTTTTAAAACTGTGTTCAAAATATTATTTCAACTATTTAAATTAACTCATAATATATAGTTAATGGCATAAACTGAGAAAATGTTTTATATTTTTAATAATGAATATCATGTAACCACAACTATAGCCCACTGAAAAGTGCAATCAAATGTTACTAGTTCTTCTGATTTTCCAGAAGCTAAAGTATTAAGTCTTTTCCTTTATGTGTAGTACTTACTAAACAACTTTTTGTTTTGAGGCATTTGCATCAAATTGCCAAACAAGATTTAACATCCCCATTAATTCAACAATTTTGAAAGGCTATCTGGGGAGTGTTGGGTATGTAATTTTTTAAGCTCTATTTACATCCAAAAATAGAAAGATTAAATTTATATTTTCTAGAGCTAGTCAAAGAATATACTTTTCTATATTGTAAAAATAGGACAGCAAATAAATCATACAAAAAATAAACATTTATACTATTCTTTAAAAATAAAACTACAGCCTCATAAATATAATCTAGAAGCTATACGTCTAAATTGTAAACAGCTGTATTTTGCATTTTGACGAAAGATGAAATATATAATCAAATGTTCTGATATCAACAAGACACAGCAAATATAGCTGTGACAAATTATTTATCTATATTCTGTCTACTTAACAAAAGAATTGGCAATGGCTTAAAATGAAAGTAAATGTTCATTTTAGAGAGTTATTACACAGTGAGATATATTTCAATTTTGTTCTAAAAGAAAAACAATGCTTAAAACAAGCTTCCTTCCTAAAGCCAAGTTATATAAAACATTCAAAGTCACTATTATAAAGTACCAGAATTTTAAATTTTTCCTGTTAAAATTATGTCTTCCTTAAAACAGCTGAATATCAGCACCAGCATAATTTGGAGTTTCATTCATACAATTTGAGGACAATAGTATAATCACAGAAAGCTATCAAAATCCTGATCTGTATGTTCTAATAAGCTGAAATGGAAGAAAAATGATCTCAATAAAATATATTTTGTTATAGATTTAATTATTGCATCCATCTCAAAGTTGTTGAAAAAATGTTACAAAGCAGCAAATCAGCATAAATAAATAAATAATAAATTAGTGCCTGAAGCCCTTCTAGAATTCTTCATTATCATAAATTTAGAAATGACATTAGTTGGTTGTTTATTTTAAAAATAGTAAAAATGTTGAAGCATATTACTGTACGACATTATTGTTTTTCAAGACATTACTTGTCGTGAGAAACAAAATAAAAAAGTTTATATTATAGTTTCTCTAAACCAAACATTCAAATTTTAAGAATTAAATATTTAGGTATAATGAAATCTTGAAGTACGAATAACCATTTAGAAATAAGACACGGTGCCTTCACCAATGCTGTGGGCTTCTGCCCAGGAGCCACCCCAAACACAGCTGCCCATACGTCTTTGACCACTTGGAGCTTCCACTCTCTCTAGAAGCAGCTTATTTATACATAAAAGACACCGTGAACTTAGTTGTCAACTGTCACACCTTTTTGTGGGAAGAGTATGAGAAAACGAATACACATGGCGGAGACATAAGTCAGCAAAACCGTTGTTTCATTTATATGCTAATGGACGACCATATGTGTCCTACGGATATACCAGGTCCTAATGGTACAGGATGAACAAAACTTTCAATGAATATGTCCTGTAACCCAGAAATTCTATCACTGCAAACACAAAGGGGATAGATTAAATAAACTATGGTATCCAGATGCAGACATGTAAATGGATGATACATATGTTTGCTGACATGTAAAGATTTCAAGAAATAGTATTGTTAAGAAAAAAGTCACAAAGCAGCATGAATAATATGATCCTTTCTACAAGATTACTTTGTTTTTCTTACATGTTTTTAAATTGGTTTGGATTCAGTATCTTTCTTTCAAAACAGTAAGCCCATTGCCAAATGATTTGTAGGAAGGAGTAAGGAGATAATTTCTGTGGCTTTGTGGGTTTCAGGTTTTTACCATGAAAATGACCAACAGACATTAAGTATGTAAAAATACAAAGGCAGAGTGTAGACTTGGTAATGTAGGAATCATTTAGTTTACATATTTTGGGCAATAAAGTAGCTATAAAAACTGTAATAATGTATCAGTAAATGTGAAGAATTCTAGCACAGGATGTGGATCAGAGACCTTGGGTTAGAATCTGGTTTTGTGTCATGATGCATAGCCACAGACCAGATTATTTAACCTCTGTGGTCTATTGCCTTCATAATAAAATGGAGATAATGACTTCATAAAATTATTGCAAGGATCAAAAGGTATAATGTATATATAGTGCTTTATATTAATGAGTATTAAATTATTATTTTAATTGGCAGCTATTATCAATATTTCATATAATAAAAATATATTTATAAAATATGTTAAGGGCTCTTTTTTTAAAGATTTTATTTATTTATTTTTAGAGAGAGGGTAAGTTTATATTAAAATTCTCAGCCTAAGAATGTTCTTTCTTCCAACAAAGGAAGCTCATGTTTAATCAACTTTCATGACTGGGTATTAAGTAGAAAGGGTTTCTCATGCTAATCTGTTGAAACACTGCTGTGCCCAAAAATGGAACTTAGTATACAGAAATCTGTGGACTCATACATATATTCTACAATGAACTCCTAGAAAACATCTACAAGGTACTCTGCCATCATTTATGGCAAGAATATAGATACTTGGTGTGTGATTTTTAGAAATGTCACCAATTTAAGCACATCTTACATGGAACACCATGTTAGCAATGAATCACATGTCTTGAAATCTTTTCTTAACAATAGTTTTAAGACTTTTTCAGTCTAACCATTTAAGTCCTACAGGAAATTATAAAATACCCACCTGACAGCTTAACTGAATTATTAATATATAGCTGCAATAGACAGGACAAGCCTCATGGCTTTAGAGACAGACCCAGGTAATCTAGAGCTCTTTTCTAAATGTGCAGGAAGGAAATGGAGATTTATCATACAAGACAGGTAAGCTATCTACCACCCAAAATATTTTGCAAATGGCTTGGCTTAAAAAGCATTTGTCCATTCAAAGGGGTCAGATATACAAATGAAAAACTTAGGCAATAAAAGTTTTACAAAGAAAAAGTGTAAAATAAACATAACACGTCTTAGAATAAATTTAAAATTTTAGGTTTTTTATTAAAAGGCCTAAGCTTTTTGTACTAAACTATTAAAATTTCACATTAGAAATAAATTTAAACAGATAATGCCTTAAGATAATTTGAACAAAATATCAATATCTCTGTACTTTGAAATTAATAGATTTAATAATGACATATTTTAAATGCAATAAAAGAAATAAACAGTATGGCTTTCATGCAAGAATTTACAAGGAGTATTTTCCCATAGTTCTAGAACAACAATAAAAAATATATAACACTGAAAAAAATAAAATGCTGTTTTAAGCCAAAGACACATTTTTCACATCTTTTCCATTTAAAGTTCCCAAAGACATAAATTTTTAACTCCATCTCCCCAAGCTCTCTAAATTCTCTTTTCAGAGCCATTCTGATGATGCAAGGATTTGATCTATATACAATGCAGCTAAAAATTAACTGCACAATCTTCAAAAACTCTAAATCTTTTACAGTTGTGCAGTTGAAGATGAAAGAACTTGTATACAAATGTTTAAAAGCACAAAGCCTTCCTATGTGAGATAAAAAAAAAAACCAAGGGGCTCAGTTTTTTATCTTAAATCTGTCCCTACAGGATTCTGTTAAAGTAGTATGCTCTTTTCAGAAATCCCATTACAATAGATATTTCATTGGAAACAGAAAAGTTCCACTGTCAGACTAATAGTCGGAAGTACTTTTACTACTACTAAAAATAAGTATTACTAATTGGTACTTTAAACAACCTTTGAAATTAATCACACATCTATTATTTCAGTTTATACTTAAAAACACCATGTAGTGGTTTTATCTTCATCTGTGAGATGTGAGAAGAGTGAGTTCTGGAGACTAAGTTCTGGGGCCAACCAGATTGCATGTTGTGAAGGTTAGCAACATGTTATCGATGGGATGAGACCAGATTACTCCCTCCTGGATCTAGGACCTCTCAGTTAGACAATGAAAGAATAAAGGTAGCTAATATTAGCGGGTACTCAACAGCTGGTAATTTGCTAAATACTTATTTAATTCTGGGAAATACTACAACATTCTACGATTTTATCATCTCCATATTACAAGTGCAGAAACGGGAGCCCAGTCTGATACTAAGTGGCAGCTTTAAGCTGATATTTGCATGATTATAATAACAAAATTCATGCTTTTTGCCTAAGAGAAAAAAATTAAAGCTAGAAGTAATTCAGAAGCTAAGGTATGCACTCCTTCTCTACTACTTTGTCTGCTCTACATGGATGCTTCCATACATAGAAAGGAGAGAGGGAAATGAAGTCAAACACCAAGTAAACTGGGACCAGGTCTGAGATTCTTAGTACTATATTCTGATGTTTCTACACTTCTTCCCAACACTGAGGTCTTCTGTAGAAGTTGCCTCTGGAGGCTAACACAAGCTAGGATAAGGGCAGATTTTAGGAAGGGCAATGTTCACTCTATGTGATGATGGGCTGAATATGTCTGTGGACAAATTGAGAAGAGGCAAAAGCATTGTTTCCCAGAGTGTACAGACTTTCCATAAAAAAAGTCTGACCTCACTAGTCAGTTGGAAAGGCACTGTATTTCTGGAAGCCTCTGACCCTTGGGTCACAATGCATATAAGCACAGAAAAAGCCCTGAGTAGCATTGCAGAACGACGACCCATTTCACTGGGCTTAACCCAATGTTTTCCAAGTGTAAAACCTATTAATATCCCAGCGAACAACTTCTCATATTTTGACTTGACTCTGAAAATAATCTATGAGTATGAACCATATTGTGCTTTTCTGTTGTAACAATTACTTCATAATGGAATCTTTATAGTTCATTATCTACTGTAAGTACTAACTTGTAGGCAGGGGTGTCCAACCTTTTGGCCTCTCTGGGCCACACTGGATGAGAAAGAGTTGTCTAGGGCCACACAGTAAATACATTGCGGCACATAATCACAAAAAAATCTCATAATAATGTTTTAAGTAAATTTATGATTTTGTGTTGGGCCACATTCACAGCCATCCTGGGCCACATGTGGCCACTGGCTGCAGGTTGGACACCCTGCATTATTCTAAAGGGACAAAGAGTAATCCCAGGGCAGATGAGACTAAACGGTGTAATGTCTGGATATTAAACTTGGCAAGGTCTTAAGCATCTCATCCCTTCGTTTAAATATGAAGAAACAAGAGCCTAAAGAGATTGAAAACCTGCTCCAAGATCATAGGACCTTGGAAAGTGGCTGCTCCACTAATGAGTGATGTCCTTTCTTCACCAGGCTGGACCACGGTGCCTTAGCAGGGTGACGTGGCAGAGGCTCCCCTCTCAGCACACCCTGTCACTCTCTGCTGGCCTGTTCCAGGGTCACTACGCAGAAGGCTACAGGAGGAGTAGCTGTGGGGACCACAGAATACTGCTTCAGGATGCTGTTCTGCCTTCTTGCTTTGCTGTTTTGTTCTCCAAGAGGACAATCCCAAACATGGTCAGTTGCAATTCTGAGCATGCAGTGTTTGTAGTGAGAGTATCAGGCACATGTCTGGCATCCTAAGATGTTTGTTTCTAAGCTGATATACCCACAATTTCCCCCCAAGTACTGTATTAACAGGCATTTATGACACCCAAGAGTAATTCTAAATTTTATAAAAATAATTGTAGGGAGAGGAATTAGGTACTTTTCATCACCTTTACATAGGGAGTGCTTTTAAAGTGGTTTTCCAGTGGAAATAAATATATATCTTGGAATTCAGTAGGAAATTCTAAGTTTCTATATATGCAGTAATATTATGCTGAGTACATATATACATTTTATCTAAATATCTCTATACCCATATATATGTCCATACAGACATATCACAGCTAAAAAGTATATATTGTTGGGTATTAGTAAATTCAGCTCCATTCCACTTTTCATTTAAGTGGAAATGCCAAGTTTTTTTAGTTGATTCGGTAATTATGTTAAGAAATTAATCTGGTTCGCATTTAAATGGCAAAGAGGTACAGTGAGATCATGTGGATTTTCCTCTATTGTTCAGTCAATTCATTACTTGTTATCCTTAGCTCTCCATCACTCAACTCTAATGTGTATGTGTGGGACACATCTAGCATGTTTTAATACATTTTTTTTTCAGCAGGCAAAAAGTGTCACATGCCAGAGAGTCCAGTAATCCCTTACATTGTAGTACTTCATTTAGCTACTAGTCTTCCATTAGCTAGTTATACTTTCAAATCCTTTCCAGAAATCTAGGTTCCTAAAGTCCCACTCATCACAGAAAGCAACAACCATTACTGACCTCTACATTTAAATCTCTAAATTTCTTGATCACTCTTTCAAAGACACAGGCTTTCTTAGTTTTAATTTGTCTCATTCCATCCCTGCCTCCACACCCTGTGCTGCCCTTCTCAATGTAAATCAAACTTCACAGACCCCTTTTACCCCTCCACTGTCACACCCCCCAGATGCATTCAACCAATCTGCACAACACCACTGAAAGTGGAGGTGAGAAAAGGACATTCTGAGTCCTCGTTCCTTTGACTTTCTCCATCCCCAAGACCCCGCCCCCACAGATCCAAAGCAATAGGTTGAGAAGCACAGACCTACATCTAGATACCCTTAGAACAAGATGGTCTTTTATTGTCATTAATAGCATCATTTATTTTTATTTTTAAAAATTATCTATTTTCTATTCATCTCTTACACATTATTTACAACTAATAATCCACATCTGAATCAGTATGGTTGAGATCACTTATGTCTTTGGCAGAGAAAGAGATAAACCGAGAGGGAGAGAGAGAGGGAGGAAGGGAGAGAGAGAAGTGGACAGAGGGAGGGAGATTGAGATTAATTAAATGAGGGAGGGGCTTATCCCTGAGAACTAGCCTTCCTTGCAGCAGCTGGGACTAGACCCCACCCACAGGCTGGCTGCCCTTCCTCTGGCCCTCCGAACTACAGTCACAAAACTAAAAAGTTTGACCCTGAAAGCCTTCTTCTTTCCAGTTGAGTTCTTTTGATAATTTTGATATTTGAAGGCAATAAATGCATGAATTAGGTTCTTAAAGTTACCATATATTAGAGCTCATTTTCATTGTGTCATTATTTTCCCCAACTGGGCTATGACAAGAATGTGCTAGTGCCAATTTTCTACTCTCCACAATTTTGTTACTCTTCAAGAACAGCATGTAAATTGATATTGAGGTCAAGGAACCCCAAATATTTTCACAGGTATATATTTAATTAAAATCAGGACGTTCATTGTTGCAGGTATGGGCTTCCTTCAGTCATTTAAGCTTTCTATCCTTCATTTTCACTACTTAAAAAAAAAGCCAGGGGAAATTCTACTTATGCATAAAACGCTTTGAGCTCCCCAGATGAAAGCCTGCATGTATAAGCGTGATGCATGTTTATTGCCTCTTCTCTGATGAAAAGTGGCAGCCTTCTGCTTGAAATGGGATTAGAAATTCTGACTATAACTGAGAAGAGAGAGGCACAAATGAGTAACAAGCAGTCAGAATAAATAAAATTGAAAAGATGGGGAGCACTCCTTTTACAAAAGGAGTATCAGTTGCAAAACTTGTGGTTTTAATTTGGCATGCTTTCCACTTTTAAAAAATTGGGCTCAACTGCATGTATAATGAGCTACAAGCAGAAGGTACATGTAGTAGTACATGAATAAAAAATGACCTCTTCATTTGCTTTTCCATAGCTTGGCATTCCTATATTATTAAAATGTAATGTATTAAAGATTAAGTAAGCATATTAGCATACAGAAATCATGCTTATGTAGCCATAGATATGCAGGCTATCCAACATAAAGCTAGACTGAGCTACATAAAATTCACATTTTTAACAGTATAAATTATCAATTAAAAATAAACTTTTCTAACAATAAAGTTATTCTATCAAAAATGGAAAAGAAGGGAATGGGGAGAGACTCTCTAAAGAGATCCACAGATAATAATCATAAGCTATTTGGTAGCTGAGAGGGAGCTGGATTCTATGTTATAGGAAACACTAAACAAACTCCCTAGTCTAATGTAATTTAATACTCTCAATCTAAGATTTATAATACTAAGGTAATTTCATACCAACATTTTTGGGGGGAGAATAAATTGTTCATTAAATATGTCTGTTGTATTTATTCACTTCTGTGGCTTGCTTTCCATTTTTTCTTTTTTGATATATTATATATATATATAATATTAAAAGAATACATAAAGAACTAATAGCAAAAACCATAAACAACATAAAACTATTAAATTTCCAAAGGGTAGGTCTTCATAAAAGAAAATTTGGAGTTCAGAAATATGAAAAAAAAAAGAAAAGGAATCCTTTAAGTCATTAGTCAACTGTTACATATTTCCTTTCCTGTGCTCCAGCACTTAGTTTTTGGTTGTTTACACAAGGATTTGTTTTCTTTCTTGTATCTCATACAGTGTTATAGTGGAGACACTATGTTACATCATGCTCTTTTCAGTTGAAATGTCAAGAAGCATTATATACCCAGAACGTGTGTGTCTTTTTTTACATAAAATTCATTTTTCCCTTTCAAAAAACTGTTTTATCTATCACAATGGAAAGTTCCCCAGAACTTTGTCATTTGTCTATTGGCATCTAAACTTAGGGAGGGACCAAAATTTCTCCTACTCAACTATACAAGAATTTAGTTTCATATCTCAGTTACAGGAAAGCCTGAGGTGAGCCTAAGTATAAAATAAAAGCTATTCAGTAACCTTAGCTTAACTCGGCTGTTAAAGACCTGAACTGTCTGTCCATCTCTCGTCTGCAGTTCTCCCACCCTCAGAGATCCTCAGCCTCCCATTGTTAACATGCAAGGAGGTAAGCCCAGTCCTTGAACTACTATTCATAATTTGTCAGACTCACAAGTGAAGGATCTGTATATTTACTTATAATGTGTATTGCAGAGAAATTCCTTCACATATGCAGCCATTAAACTTCTTCCTGATATTTAAGAAAATCAGGTAAGATGGAAATCACACAAAGAAACCCTAAAATGAAAGTCTGGGGGAAAAGTAAACCTTTATTTTTAAAATGATGTAAACACAAGAGACATTTATAATAGATATGACTTTCTTATTTTCTCTGTTGTATTCTTGGATTAAAAAAATAGTGAAGTGTACTATGAATAAAGCTGATCATCTACTGATGCATTATTTCTCAATTTCTTTTTTCACATTATCTCTCGAGATCAACAGCAATAACAAAGACATTAAAATGACACTAAGAACAGCTTTTTATAGTTTTAATTATTTTTTCCTTTTTGGCAATAAAAATGATTGTAGAATGTTTGTGTGTGTTATACATTGAGAAGCAATAATACTGTTTAAGCATTCATAATTGTAAAGATAATTTTTACTTGATATTTTTAAATATGAAATATATTGCTTCAGGCCCCTAACATCATAGCCCTGCTTATTAATATATACTGCAAGCACTGTTATATTTAGGTCGATCAATCACTTACAATGCTTTATATTCTATTCTGAGGTATTCTGCATAGAGATACATTCTTTTATGGCCCATCAAGTTTTGCTTTCTGGGAAATAATTTCACAACTTGTAATGTAGATGAGCACTTATTTTTCCATTTCTTCTCAGATTTGAGCCCCTTGTTTCCCTATGAAATAAAACCTGAACAACTGAACCCAAAATTCAAGGCAGAAGAGACCCTGGCTGGGTGGGGAACCATGTGCATATCCAGCCCTGCCACCGGCACAGAGCAGCATGACATCTGAAGAGGCCGAGGGGAGGCCTGGCAGGGCTGCTCCAGGGCAACACTTTAATCTGAGTCATTACGGTGGGACCTAGTCCCCGCCCTGGCACTCCAGAAATGATTTTTTGTTTATAGGGATATTGAGAAGCCCCTCTGAGATTAACTTATGCAAAAAAAATGAAACTCGAACACCAACTTACACCATACACAAAAATAAATTCAAGGTGGATAAAAGACTTAAATATAAACCATGACACCATTAAAGTCCTAGAGGGGAACATAGACAGGGAAATCTCAGATATTGTACGCAGAAACATTTTTACTGACACGTCCCCTAGAGCAAGGGAC
>CM052540.1:126055562-126168104 GCA_028533065.1 Trachops cirrhosus | reverse complement strand
GGACAGGTTGTCAGTGACCAGAGGGGAGAAGGGAGGGAATTTCAGGGGAGAAGGGAAGGTTTTACAGGAACAAATACAGAGGACATATGGACAAAACTAGGGGTGTTGGAAAGGGGAGGGAGGAGGGGAGGAATGGGTGGGTGAGCTGGAATGGGAATAAAGGACAGAAACTGTACTGAATAAACTAAAATAAAAAAAATTAAAAAAAAAATAAATGTTTGAAATTGGAAACCAAAAAAAAAAAGAAAAAGAAAATTAAGTGCTACATAATGCTAATTATTAATTTAGATTAACACTGTACTGTAATGCAAACTGGATCTCTGGACTTTTCAGATTAGCTCATTCCCACCCACACAGAAATTTACAGTCCAGACTTTGCACGATGGACAGAGTTAGGCCTAACAGGCTCGGTGACTTCATCTCAGGGTTTCTAGGCTTACCCAGTTGGAGCAAGTCTTTGTTCCTGTAGCTTTCTTTTGTCAGAGGTCCTCATCTGGACTCCTTCTTTTTTAATTTTAAATCTTAAACTTTATTTTACACATTCTAATTATTTTTAGATAAGCATTACATTAAATGATACAATAGTAAGATACAGAAAGTGAAGTCAACCTCCCTTCCTCTTCTCTCCATGGATGCCCAGTTTCTTTCCCTGGAAGCGAGCTATGCTATGAGCCATTTTTGAGTAGCTTTCTGGAGATAACCTCTGCATTTACAAATATGTGCCACATACATATGTGTATGCGTGTATGTGTGTATACATATATGTAGTCTTCCTACAAATTACAGCAGGGTATACATGCTGCTTTTGTGTTTTACTTTTAAACTTCCATATGTAAACTCCTTAGTTTTAACATGTACATTGAACATACAAATAACACATACAGTAAATATCCTTAAATATTATTTCACTCATGTGGGGGTTTATCTGTTAGATCAATACCTAGGAGCAGAATTCTAGGTCAAAGAGTATACATTTTTTTTTATTTGGAAAGTATTGCCAAATTTTCCATTTATTTTATAATAGTCAAACCTGAAATTCAAAACTCAACATGACAATTAACCCCTTTCAGGCTCTGACGATAAAATGGTTTTCTATGAATTTTTAAAGAAGGAGAATCCACATCAAAATTAATAATAAATTCTTCTCCTAGTTACTTTCTTATTCTCAAAGGTAATAATTCAAGGTGTGTAACTGGTCACAGACCTTTAGAAAACAGGCCACGAACCACACAGGTTGTACTGCCTGAAAGATGCCAAGACAGAGAAGAAACCCATCAAATACCATGAATAACCAACATAACAAGGCAGCTCAAAAAGGAAACGAAAAATCTTCAGAAAATAAACTTAAAGACATGGAAATGTGTTATTTACATGACAGAGAATTCAAGAGTGCAGTTCTGAAAAAAACTCTACAAGATGCAAGAAGACAGAGATAGACATTTTGTTGAACTCAAAAACAAAATGAACAAAATGAGTACTTTGCCAAAGATACTGAAACTTTAAAAAAGAACCAAATATAAGTTCTGGAGATTAAGAATTCAATAAAAGAAATCAGGAGTAAACTAGCAAGCATAGGAAACAGAGCTGACCAAATGGAGGAAAGAACTAGTGATATAAAAAATCAAAATCTAGAAATGACACAGAGGGAAAACAGAGAGACTTGAGCATAAAGAGGAATGAAAGAATTCTATGACAACTTTCTGACCCCAACAAAAAGAACAGTATAAGAACACTAGGCATACCAGAAGAAGAGAGGGAGAAGGAATAGAGAGCCTATTCAAACAGTTGATGAGAACTTCCCAAACCTATAGAAAGAGCTAGATCCTCAAATCCAAGAAGCAAACAAAACACTGAATTGCCTCAATCCAAAAAGGCCATCTCCAAGGCACATTGTATTAAAACTGTCAAAAGTTACTAACAAAGAAAGAATTCTCAAGGCAGCCCAGGAAAAAAAAAGAAAATAAATTATAAAGGAAAGTCATCACACTTCTCAGCAGAAATTCTACAAGCAAGAAGAGAGTGGAACCAAGTATTCAAACTACTGAAAGAGAGAAATTACCAGCCAAGAATAATATATCCAGCAAAGTTATCCTTTAAATATGAAGGAGAAAAAAAGGCTTTTCCAGACAAACAGAAACCGAGGGAATTTATCACCAGGAGACTTCCACTGCTGGAAATACTCAAGGGGGTTATTCTACCTAAAACAAAGAAGAAAAGGTCACAAAACTACAAGTAAGCTCACCAACAAATTTACAGCATGTATAGGAATGATTTGTGACGACAAAGACATAAAAGGGGAGGGGATAAAGGTCTGAATTTGCAAAGGACAATGGAGATTAGATGCACTCAAAAGAAAATGGATGACTGTATATATAAAACTTTCTTTTTTGTAAACCTAATGGTAACCACACACAAAAAGAAAACTCCAAAATTGAGACATATAACTTTAAAAAAAACAGAATACAGAGGGGAAAAGTATGCAATACCACCAAACAAAAATAACAGACAGAAACACAAAGGAAAAGAACCAATCAAGGCACAGAGCTACCAGAAAACAAAAGGTAAAATGACTATAGGAAATCTTCATACCTCAATAATTATCCAAAATGAAAATGAACTGAGTTCACCAATAATAAGGCACAAAGTAGCAGATCAGATCAAAAAACAAAACCCGGCCATATGCTGCTTTCAGGAGACACGTCTAAGACGCAAAAACAAAGACAGACTCAAAGTGAAAGGGTGGAAAAAGATTCTCCAAGCAAATGGCATCTACAGAATAGCAGGTGCAGCCATACTTATATCTGACAAAGTATATTTCAAGATAGCAAAGGTAATAAGCAAAGATGGACATTTTATAATGATAAAGGTGACAATGTATCAAGGAGACAGAACACTTCTCAAAATATATGCACACACTCAGGAACCACCAAAATATATACATACAGCAACTACTGACAGAAACTAACAAAAACACAATCATAGTGGGGGACCTAAATACTCCAATAATAGCTATAGATATGTATCTAAACAGAAAATCAATAAATATTGGCCTTAAATGACGCCTTAAACCAAATGGACATAACTGACATTTACAAAGCTTTTCATCCCAGAACATCAGATTATACATTTTGCTGCAGTGCATATAGAACAGTCACAAGGCTAGATCATATGTTGGGTCACAAAACTAGACCCAACAAATTTAAAAGACTGAAACCATACCATGCATATTCTCTGAACAAAAATCTTTGAAATTAGAAATCAACTGAAAAAGAAAGTTAAAAAACCCAAATATGTGGAGATTAAACAACATACTATACTAAAAAAATGACTCAGTCAAAAAAGAAATAAAAGGTGAGATCAAAAGATATATAGAGAAAAATGAGAATGACAATATGACTTATCAAAACTTCTTGGATGCAGTGAAAGCAGTAATAGAAAGAAGTTTATATCATTACAAGCCTATCTCAATAAACAAGAAAAACCTCAAATAAACAGCCTAACATTAAATCTTAACTAGAAAAAGAACACAAGCAGCCCAAATTAGCAGAAGAAAGATAATAATAAAAGTGAGAGCAAAACTGAATGAAATAGAGAACAAGAAGACTATATAGAAAAAATTAACACAAGAAAGAGCTGGTTCTTGGAAAAGATTAATAAATTGACACACCCGTGGCTAGACTAAGAAAAGAGAAAAGAATCAAATAAACAAAATCAGAAATGAAAGAGAAGTTACCACAGACATCATAGAAATATAAAGGATCATACTAGAATATGATAAAAGACTGTATGTCACAAAATTCAATAACCTGGAAGAAATGGATAACTTCCTAGAAATATATAACCTTCCTAGACTGAACCACAAAGAACTGGAAAATCTAGATAGGCTGATCAACAGTAAGGAAATTGAAACCGCCATCAAAAACCTCCTTCAAAATAAAAGTCCAGGACCAGGTGGCTTCACTAATGAATTCTACCAAACATTCAAAGATTTGATACCTATCCTCAAACTCTTTCAAAAAACTGAAGAAGAGGCAATACTTATTAACATTTTATGAGGCCAACATAACCCTGATACCAAAACCCAGCATGTATAACACACGTACAAAAAACTACAGACTAATATATCTGATAAATACAGATGCAAAAATCCTAAACAAAAATACTAGCAAATCGAACACAACAATACATTTATAAAATAATACATCATGATAAAGTCAGGTTCATTCTAAGGGCACAAAGATGGTTCAACACAGACAAATCAATCAGTGTGATACACCATATTAATGAATCAAAGGATAAAATCATATGACCTTATCAATAGATGCAGGAAAAGTATTTGATAAGATACAGCATCCATTCTATGATTAAAACTCTCAATAAAATGGGTAAAGTATTAAAGTACCTCAACATAATAAAGACCATATATGACAAACACTCTGCCAATATCATACTCAATGTTGAAAAACTGAAAGCTTTTCCTCCAAAATCAGGAACAAGACAAGGATGTCCACTCTTACCACTCTTATTTAACATAGTTCTGGAAGTCCTAGCCAAAGTAATCAGGCAAGAAGTAAAAATGTCACTTTTTGCAGATGACATAATTTTGTATATGAAAAGCCTAAAGACTTCACCAAAAATAACTACTGAAAACAATAAACAAATACAGGATAAAAAAAAAATCAATGTACAAAAATCCACTGCATTTCTATATGCTATACAATGAAATTTCAGAAAAAAAAATAAAAAAAATCCTTTTGCAACTGCAACAAAAGGAATAAAATACCAGGAATAAACATAACAAAAGATGTGAACGAAGAGAATATATACTAAAAACTACAAAGCAATATTAAAAGAGCTTGAAAAAGACACAGTGAAATGGAAAGATACTCCATGTTAGTAGATTGGAAGAATCAACATAGTTGAAATGTCCATATTACCCAACACAATATGCAGATTTAATGCAATCCCTATCAAAATCTCAATGTAATTTTAAAGAAATAGAACAAAAATCATCTGATTTGTAAGGAACCACAATAGACCCCAAGACAAAGCAATCCTGAGAAAAAAGAAGGGAGCCAGACTTATCACTCTACCTCACTCTAAATTATACTACAGAGCTACAATAATCAAAACAGCATGGCACTAGCAGAAAAACAGACATACAGCTCAATGGAGCTGAATTGAGAGTGCAAAAATAAACCACGTGTAAATGGACAAGTAATATTTGCAAAGGAGCCATTTATACACCATGGAAAAAAAAAGTCCCTTCAATAAATGGTGCTGGGAAAATTGGAAAGCCATATGCAAAAGAATGAAACTAGATTACAGTTTGTTCTCATGCACAAAAATTAATTCAAAAGACCTAAATATAAGATCTAAAACAATAAATTACATAGAAGAAAACATACATACTAAATTTAGGAACCTTGGTCTTAAAGAGTATTTTATTAATTTGACCCCAAAGGCAAGGGAAGTAAAGACAAAAATACACGAATGAGACCACTGCAAACTTCTGCACAGCAAAAGAAATTGCCAAATAAAACAAAACGGCAACCAACGAAATGGGAAAAGATAGTTGCAAACAACTGCTCTAACAAGGGGTTAATATCCAAAATACATACAGAACTCATACAACTTAACACCAAACAAACAATCCAATTAAAATGTGGGCAGAAGACCTGAACAGACACCTCTCCCAAGAAGGCATACAAAGGCAAAGGACCAACAGAAATATGAAAATATGCTCAAGTGCACTAGCTGTTAGGGAAGTGTAAATCAAAACTACAATGAAATATCACCTCACACCTGTTATAATGGCCATTATCAACAAATAATAATGAATGTTGGAGAGGTTGTGGAGAAAATGGAACCTCCATTCCGCTGATGGGAATGTAAAGTGTACAGCTGCGATGGAAAACGTGGTTCCTCAAAAAATTATAAACAGAGCTACCAGCCCTGACTCTCGGGGCTCAGTAGGTTGGGTACCATGCTGCAAACTGAAAGGTCACTGGTTCGATTCACAGTCAGGGCACATGCCTGGGTTGTAGGCCAGGTGCCCCTTGGGAGTGTGAGAGGCAACCTATGGATGTTTCTCTTCCTCTGTTTTCTCCCTCTCTTCCCTCTCTCTAAAAATAAATATGTAAAATCTTTTTTTAAAAAAGAATAGAATTACCATATATCTCAGCAATCCCTCTTCTGGGTATCTACCTGAAAATTTTGAAAACATCTACTTGCAAAGATCTATACACCCACTATGTTCAGTGCAGCATTATTTGCAGTGGCCAAGACATGGAAACAACCAAAGTGTCCTTTGATAGAGGACTGGATGAAGAGGATGAGGTACAGATACACAATGGAGTACTAACCAGCCATAAGAAAGATAAAATACTGTCATTTTCGAGCAACATAAATGGATCTTGAGAATATTATGCTAAGTAAAATAAATCAGTCAGAAAAAGCTAAGAACCTTATGATTTCACTTGTATGTGGGATAGAAAACTGGAACTCATAGACACAGACAAGAGTATAGTGATTACTAGAGGGAAGCGGGTTGGACAGGTAGTAAAGGGTAAAGGGGGCCAAATATATGGTGACAGAAGCTGATTTGACTTTGGGTGTTGGGCACACACCGCAATATACAGATCATGGCACTGGCTGGTGTGGTTAAGTTGGTTGGAGTGTTGTCCCAAAATGGGTATAACCAAAATGTTGGGAGTTCAATTCCTGGTTGGGGAACATATATGAGGCAACCCATTGATGCTTCTGTCTCACATCAGTGTTCCTCTCTCTCTCTCCCTTCCTCTTTCTCTAAAATCAATAAACGTATTTTTAAAAATAAAAACACATACATATATACAGATCCTATATCATAGAAATGTATACTTGAAACCTAAATAACCTTATTAATCAATGTTAACCAATAAATTTAATTTAAGAAATAAAAATAAAACTTAAAAAGCTAGATTCTATAACCTGTAAGACAGGAAATCACAGAGGTAAACTAAACTTCCTGCTGATTCATTGGAGGAAAGGAAAATTATTTTTCCTGTCCCCACCTCTAACCCCTGCTTTCATTGGCTAGTCAGTAAAGAAAGCAGCCTTACTTTTTGTGGTTTCAGAGGAGGGCATGCCCCACATAGCTGAAGAAAGAAATGAGAGCTGACAACTCCTCATATATACCTTTCCAATTTCAGAACCTTCCTCATGTAGATGCCTAAAACGAAGTTCTATAGTGCTGATGACTGACTGTTTTCACTTTATATTCTAGACAACTAGCTATAATTATCAATATTTTGAAGCGAGACAGCTCTCCAGTGGTCAAATAACAAAACGGATCTGTAGAATAGACTTACAAAGAAAATTACTCATTGGAGTTACTGCCTTAGTCTGTCTCCTACTGCTGTCCTAAGATATTTCTTTGGACATGTGGAACATATTTCAAATTAAAATATTATACATTAAAACAGCAAATTAAGTAGAAGTATTTCTCCATGTCACAGATTTGTAAATAAATCTATTAAAGATGGAGATCTCATCATAAATTAATACATTCACCATGTCATTCCATTCCATCCAATAAGGTCCTGCAAAGTCAAATTGTGCAAAAACTTCAATAACATCTAATTTTGAGTCTCTGATCAGGTAACAATGGTTTCCTTCAGAAGTGCATTCATCTACACAAAGCACGGCTGTCTTTAAAAACCACTGTTAGGTTCAGAGACATGAACTTTTAAAGATGCTTTTTAACAGTTCTCCCCTATTACTGAAAATCTTACCTTTCATGCTGGCAAATGCAAAGAGGTTTTTATGACAGCATAAAGAAAGAAACTGCTTAAAATGAAAAGTAAAAAATTATACTGGTTTTAAGTCACCAATAGGGTTTATTTAACAAGGATACACTTTATCACTGCAAATGCTTTGAACCCATCTGAGAGGCTGCATGTGCTTTTCCTACTGTAGTTTCTGTTACATAAATCAAAACAGTACTCATTAGTGTAAACTCATTAGGTTGGACTAAACCTCAATTGCAAGGATCTCAGCATTTCTGAAAACATAGATATAAAGGTATCCAAGTTAATGTCACTTAATTAAAAATATATAGTTTGCTTTAGACACTTTTTACTAACCCTGGTCCTTATTATCTGAACTAGTGAGATTAAGATAATTTAGTGCTGAGTAGTTTCAAAGTGCAGCAGAGCGTAAAGACCTTCTAAAATAGAGTGGCCCAAACCGAGAATAGCCACTACCATGTGACTACTACTGGGAAATGCAATTTTAATTTGCAGCAGGATGTTAAGGAAACTCTGCTGTAAATCAAAGTGAGTCCTTAAAAAAGAAGAGATTCAGTATGTTTACAGATGAAGCAAATAAGGTATTGCCATAACACCTTTTAAAAACAAAATCAAATGACATTTCTTGATGAGGAAAGGGCTGAGTTCATTAGTATGCAAAGCACCTTGAGATAAAATTTCACAAAAGCTTAATTTGTGAAAACATTTTTAAGTTACTAAGATACAAATGTCACTACCACCTATAGGTGGCACTGCTGGAATAAACTGAGTCATCTCACCAAAATTCCCAAAGTGCAACCTTGGCTTGGTTGTCAAAGTTTGCATTTCAATATCCTGCTTCAATGGTAGGAATGCAGGTACTAAGACTTTCATGATCTTACTATACTCGACCTGTCTGAGTGAAGTGTGCAGGTAAAAGACAATGGAACCAAATCAGTAACAGGACCTGCTTCAGGATGCAGTAACATGTGAAACACAAAACTGTAAGTGTGTCACATATTTCATGGGCAGGAATGACATCATCTCATATTACTGGCATCTCCAGTTGTGAAGATAACTTCATTGAAGTGCATGGATTCCTCACAGTGCCAATCTCAGTCCAGATCCAAAATGGCACCTACAGATTCCTAGTCACCTTCCTCCCCCACAGCACCTGAGCAGTGCTGTGGGAACAACCAGACTGCCCTCTTCTGAACGTGCCCTGAGGTCACAGAGAAAGTAGCTCTTCTCTTCCAAGCCTTATGTCTTCAGTCCCCCTGTGATATTGTGATAATAATAATAATACATATTTGGTCTTCCTATTTCTGGCACAGAGTTCCCTCCCAAAACCAAAGTAATAAGAGAGCTAAAGGTGTCTTTTTTTATGTAAATGAGGTGACTTCTGGATTGCATTTAAGGATGTGGGCTGGTAGTCAGGAGAACCAACCCTGTGATTAGAGTTGGAATTTTCTGTCCCCACCCCCTTCTCCCACCCCCTCCTCCACACTCACCTCTGCTGAAGGAGAGAAGGGTTGGGGTTTTAATCAATCACCACTGGCCAATGCTTTAATTAACCATGGTAATGCATTAAAGCTTCCATAAAAGCCCAAACAAAGGGAGTTCAGAGAACGTCCAGGTTGGTGACTATGGGGAGATATGGGAAAGCAGCACATTTGCAGAGAGTTTGGGAGCTGTGTACCCTTTGCCCATACCTGGCCTGATGAAGTTCTTCCATCTGGCTGTTCCAGAGTTATACTCTTTTATAAGAAACTGGCAATTCTGTAAGTAAAATGTTTCTCTGAGTTCTGTGACCCACTCCAGAAGTTAACTGAACCCAAGGAGGGGGTGGTTGGAACCTGCAATTTAGAGCCAGTTGGTCAGAAGTACAGGTAACAGCCCGGGCTGGAAACTGGCATCTGAAGTGGAGACCAGTCATGTGGGACTGACCCCTTCACTGTGGGACCTGATAATATCTCTGGATAAATAGTTTCAGAATTAATGTATATTGCAAGACACCCAGCTGGTCCCAGAGAACTGCTTGTTGCTGCGAGAAAACACAACACACTGGCATTTGTATTTAGAACCTTAGCCCCTCAATTACAGACCTGACCATTTTATTTTTCCCTCTTTTTCCTCTTTCCCAACTATAGTCTCTCTTTCAGTGTTTCTCCATGCTCAAGTTTCTCCCCTTCCCTTCATGCGTACAGACCAAATCATTTGAACTTGCTACTTGCTATCCCTTCTGTCTCAACTCATTAGTACATTATAACCTAGTTTCTATCCCTCTATTTTTTAGTACAACTCTAGCAAAACTGCGTAAGTCACAGAATTTCCTATATCAAAAGACCAGATCAGGATTGCATCTTACACAACTTCCAAAATATCTGGATTTACTAAATACCCTAGTCATAAAACAAACAGTCTTCTCTCTGGCAGCATCAGATTGATTCTTCACCCCATCTTCACGATGGCTTCTTCGTTTCATAACATGATGTGCACGGCCTTTCCTCCGCTCCCTGGAATAGGGTAATCTCATCTGCCATGCGTGTCTCACTCTGACTAAATGACTCCCAGATGCACCAAAGGCCCTGATCTTTATTCTTAATCTTTATTCCTACCACACTTGCCCCACAGACTTTAACTGAGATTCGATATGTCTAAAACCAGTCTTCATCTTTATCTTCTCATAACTTACTTTACTTAGCTAAAGTTTTAGAGAGCTTACCTGACAAAATGTAAAGAATAACAGCCCTAAAACATTCTCACTAACACACACAAGCTGTCACAATAGCAAAGTCGAGAACAGTTACAATGTTACCATCTACAGAAACTTTCCTAGACAGTATACCAAGGAAGCACTCAGTTGTATCTTGATCTCAACAGCTAACAACGTTTTTAACTTATTCCTCATTAACTCTTTTGCATTAGACACATCTCAGAGGCCTACAAGCAAGCTAAGGGGCACATGATCTCACTATGAAATATAATTTGCTTTTAGCAGAAAGATGCTATAGAGATAAACAGTTAAGGCACCATATCTGGAGTGAAAAGGATGGAGGTATATGGGATCACATACAAAAATTATTGAAATAGATATGCTTATTTCATGAGAGCCTTCTTTCATTTGCACATCTTTTTGCTTCAGGGAGAATACTGTTAGTCCCATGTGAAGTTACAAAGGTCAGAAGTTCCAGGAGGCTATATCTTCATCACATTTCACAGTAAAGGGGTTCAGAAGAGGCCTCCCCAACATGTGCTACTTTGGAATGTGGATTTTTTTTTAGAATGTGGATTATTTTGAGCAGAAGGAAGTTAAGACCCTGAGGGTTCAAGAGAAACTTCTGCTCCTCCCTTAACTACCTGTAAGAGTCTAAATTGGGAGGCTTGTCCATAGTAAGAGTTGCTACCAGAGATAACTTTTTGTGACCTATCCATAGGGCAGGACAAACTTTTAATTACTGAACATCTGCTCCTCTTAACATGCTGTGAATGACCTTCCTCCCCTCTGATGCCCCAGGTGCTTTGCCTCGTTCCTTAGTTCAGAATGTCATATATACCCAACATTACATTTCTGTGTCTAAACCTCTCATGTCTGTGCTGTCTTTGACTTTCTCATATAAGTGGGGTTCCCACAGGTACGTATATAATTAAGTTCGGTTATTTCCTCTTGCTAATCTGTCTCATGTTGATTTAATTATTTGACTAGTCAGAAGAACCTAGAAGGGTACAGGAAAATTTCTTCCTCTCCCACAATGCCAATAGCTGGTTAAATGGTAGAATAAAGAGGAAAAATAAAAAAGGAAAAACTCTGGTTTTTCCAGGTGGCTCAGTTGGTTGGAGCGCTGTCCATTCACCAAAGGGTTGAGGGCTGTACCCTGGTCTGGGCACGTATACCTAGGGTGCAGATGCAATTCCCAGTCAGGAGGCAACAGGCTGATGTCTCTTTCTCACATCAATGTCCCTCCCACCTCCCCACTTCCTCTCTCTCTAAAATCAGTGAAAACATCCTTGGGTGAGGATTTTTTAAAAAAGAAGAAAAGCCTCTGTGTCTATACTCCTACGTAACACTGAGGGGACTTAAATTCTGCCACCCTGAAGCTGCCCTTTTGGGATACTGATTATAGGCTGTTTGTTTATTAAGAAGCAAGACTCAGAAAGAAACTCTGACACACATACTCCGCCCCCACCTTCCTGCCTAACAGATTCAGACAGAGAAATCTGCTTCAGGAAGGAGATTTTAGGATGCTACCTGAGCATAATTTGAATTAAGTATGGTAAACAGGAGGGTTTCCCCCAGGTGCACCTGTTACCTGATACCCATTATGCCCTATTGTTTCTGAACTGCCTTGCAGGGATTTTCCTGCCAGGTGTGCTCTGCGTGTCCTTAACTACCTGTAAATCGCCCATTCTGACTTCTCAAACCTGATACCCCTCACCACCCCACTCATTTCTCCTTTCTCCAAAATGTCTGGTATACCCAATGCTGCCTCACTAGCTTTGGAATTTTCATAGATTTGTCACGTCTCTGTGAATCCCCCGACACATGTATTAAACCTGATTTCTCCTGTTCATTTTTCTCTGCTAATTTCATTATTAGCCCACTTTAGAAGAATTTAGAAGGTGAGAAGAAAAGCATTAATATTTTTTTAGCCTCCATAGTACCTAATTGAGGGGGAAACTACTCAATGGATAAAACTGAAACTACATTGGTTTTGAAAGTCAGAGCTACAGTGTGCCAAAGGGTGAAAAGGACAGTATTTTAAATATTTATTGAAACTTTGCTTACTTTCTGAAAAAAATCTATGAAGACTTGAGACACAACTAAAATGAAAGAAAACATTAATCATGAACTTAATTACTCCCAATTATAAAGTACTGTCTACAAGAACCTAAACTAAAAACCTACATAAAATATTACACATGAGGAAATGAGAGATAACCAAAAATGAAAAAAATAAAGAAGCAATTAATCTACTCTACCTGGAAGGCTCAGCGCTAAAGGTGACAAAATATAACAAGACTTTATAGCCTTAGCAAGATTCCCTGAAAATCCAACAGGTTAAGGCCCTTATTACAGAAAGCATTCTGTGCTCTATTTATAAAGCATTTTCTATACTTGAAATAACAGATATAAATTCTTCCTGAGGACTAGGTCAATTTCATGAAACCAGGTTTTAGGATTTAACTATATTTAGCTAGGAAAGAAATAAGAAAAAGCGTGAAGGGAGACACATTATATTTTTATAGCATTGGAAACACTATTGGAAAAATTAATATTTTTAAAACTTTACAGCTTCTATACATGTCTTATAATGAACCATTATATGACCAGATTATTCAAAATCAAGTACATTTAAATCTGTTTCTGATGAGAAAAAGAGTAGGACACTGAAAACTATATGGTTGCTCATTCATTTTTGGTCCATCATTTATGTATTAACCTTTAACTGCCAGACTCTACACTAAGTAATAATGAAGACAGCACCTCTCCTCAGAGAAACAAATTCCAAGCAACATGGTAAGTGAAATCACAGAGGTTTGTAGGCATGTTTAGAAACTTAGGAAAGATGTATCTACGTGAGAAGGTGTCTTTTGTTTAATGAGAAAGAAACCCAATTAAAACTGAAAGCAGGGATACATAAGCCCTACTTTCTCTGTGTCCATGTGGCAGGCAGCTAGACAGGCAGGAGCAGAGAAAAGAGGATGGGCCTGGTGCCAAAGGTCGCCAAGTGTGGACAGCTTCAGGAGCCTAGGAACAGGCAAAACTGGGAACACAAGGACCTCACCCCCTTCCTTCCCTAGCATATCACTGGTCATGTGGTTCGTACCCTCCCATGACCTTTCCTCCCCAGACCTGTCACTAGTCAGGCGGTAGACCCTCTTGGAGAAGGAACAAGGGGCCAAAGAGTGGCCTCCTGCAACTCTCCCGTGGGCCCTTGCATGACCACTCCCTTAAGCATTAACCCCTTGTGACAACATCTAGACCTCAGTTGTGTTTCAGCTCCAGGCGCAGAAAAGCAACAAAACCACACCAGAGCTGCCATGTCTGACATCAGGACCAGCTACACTGACTAATGACCCCTGCCCTGGTGCTGACCAATCAGTGAAGACCACAACCCTGAAAGGACACACCTAGAAAGCTGATGAATATTCTATCGAGATCCTCACCTAGGATCTCCCATAAAATCCCACCTTAAAAGCCCTCAGGAAGGAGGACTCAGCCTGGCCCTCTCTCTGTCTCTTTGGAGCTCACCCCAGCCTTTCCCCACCCACTTCCCCCAGGCAAGTTTTCCTTGTATCTCTCTTTCTCCTAAGTTGTTTTGCCTCTGTAAAGTGTCTCCTGGGCCCATTTCTTCAACAGCTCAATTCTACCTCTGTGACTTTCTTAATAAACTTTTTCTTATAGTTTGAGTCTTAGCTCTGAATTCTGTCTTAGCCAAAGCTCAAATACCAAGGTTGCAGAACCAAGGCCCACAGGTCTTACACATGGTGCCATTTCACTGCCAACACCTCTCTCCATTTCTCTCTATAAATTGGCTTCATTCTTTCAAAATCATTTTCTCCACAACTCAGAGCCACAGCTGAGTGAGCTCCAGGCTCATTCCTCCCCATCCTTTGCTCTGAACTGGTGAGCTTGAACTATGATTACAGTTGATCCAGAACAATCACTAAGTAAGTCCTCTCAGCAGCACTACCTTGAAGGTCTAAAGACAAACACGTTTCATGTGTGAGAAGATGGTTAAATGTAAACAGCAAAGTTGAAATGGCTGGTCTTGCTTCGGCGGAAACTGTACTTCCCGGGCAAGCTTACTGTAGAGCGAGTGCTTCCTGGTGGGACCAGTAGGAAACTTTCACTGAGCACCTTGACTATGTTGCTGAAGACTAACTGGTATGACTGGGCAAAGTGATCCTGAAACTCTCTCCACAAGGGTCTTTTTTATAATTTTGGACATATTCCTGAAGAAGTGTCAAGATATAATTTCTGATTCCTGATTAAAAATAAAAATATAAATATTTGATGTTGTTTGATGTAATGAAAGCCATGCTGCTAAAGAAAAACCTTTCTTTATCTATATTTTAATAATTTCTATTATACAAGGACCACAGCAAGTCATTAGAGAAAAACAAAAAAATACCCCCAAACTCAAAAATCCCATCATTATTAACCACTGCTTGAAAAAGTTAAATGTGTAATTATAGGCTCACTGAGAATACACAACCAACATGGTGTTGGAAAACTGTACAGATATTGTGTGAGTAGGAGCAATGAGATCTTAAGGGTTATCTCAAAGGGGGTTGGAAGAGGGAAAGTTGTGATATGTTTTAGGTTGCATAAAGCAGGCTGTCTCTTGTTTACTACCCAGCAATTGCAATGGGCCTAATTTACACAACAATTACTTAGAAGTAACTCCTTTGAAATGCATTGTGTGATTAATTGACTTGGCTTCGGGAATGCAATGTTGTTTCTAGATTGTTGTTCACTTCAACCTAATGCCCCCTAGAGCACAGATCCAATTAAGAAACAAGGCAGGGAGGCAGATATTAAGCACAGTATTTCTATATTATACAGCACTTTTCTTAGGATTGAACACCACCACCTACTGTCTGCAGGCACTTGATTTATTCAGTACGTCCCTGGGTCACTGATGGAAATGAATGAACAGGATTTAAAGTAAATATCTTAGAGAAAAATTAGAAGCAAATAAATTTAACTTACTAAGAGGTGCTTTTAAAAAATAAAAGCCTAATTTTCTCATAGAAATACAAAGGATAATGATCTGGCCTATGGACTATTCCTGTCTATATTGAGAGTAGAATTTTCCTCTCCAATTAGATGTTTCCAAGCAAATTGGCATGGGGAAACAATTCTCATGTTCCACCAAGGATTTGCATTTCCCATGCAATTACGGAGAAATCATCCACTTTGTTAGCAGAGGCAAGATCTGGAATCAGTAGTCACATACCAAATGCCTACCGGAACACAGCCTTTACATTCTGAGAAGTTAGAGTCTCGCCCGCTCAGACTGCCGGCAAGTGAAATAAGCCAGTCAGAGAAAGACAAACACCACATGACTTCAACTCATATGTGGAATCTAACGAACAAACTGAACTAACAAGGAAAATAGAGACAGACTCATAGAAGGAGTACAGATGACAGCTAAGGTGGGCGGAGATGGGTAGGGGTGGAGGGATTGAGCAAAAAGGACTGGTGGACATGGACAACAATGTAGTGATTGAGAGGTGGAGGGGTATAGAGGGACTAAAAGGCAATGTAAAAAAATACAAAAAAATTTTTAAGATAAAAATCAATGGGCAGTAACAGGGACTCCTTATAATCATATGTTCAGATAGTACTCAAGCTTTGTCACAAATATAATGTCCAAGTAAGTCATTTTCCCAGGCTCTGCTGCATTTGTACCCATACAGTTTGCCTTCCTTTTTCCCCCTCTCCAAGTAACTCTCCTTGCTGCTTATTGAGCTAAACTCCAGCATCCTCTGGGCTGCAAGTTTATTAAGAAGAAAAAGTTTAAGCTGAACTCTCAATTCTACTGACTGCTTGAGGAAGGAGGCTTCAGCAGGGCAGCAGAGAGGGCGAGAAAACCTGGAACAGGTGCGCACCCAGGCTCAACGGTCTTTCCCCCTCTGTTCCTGCCGGGCCTTCGCCTTCGCAAAGTTACTCAGTGTCGTGGATCCGGTTACATATTTACATATGACGACCTACATAAAATAAGAAGGGTGACAGAGGGTTCTCAAAGCCCCCGTTAGCACCAAAACACTAATGCTGTTGTGCAGAAAGAGCCCCTAGACTGTAGGTTCAAAGTGTCCAGTTCAAATCTCAGCCCTAGCAATAAATGTTTGGTTTCGAATCTCTAAAATGGTGATACACCTCAGAGTCCTTATGAAAATTAAATTACTTAATAATATCAATTTGTGCCCAGAATAATGCTTGGCACACAACAAATGCACACTATACATTAGTTATTACTATAAAAATTTCCAACCACCAACATGCTGCCTCTGTTTCACATTAGACAAAATCTCACATAGTAGCAATCTCTTCTACTTACTTGTTTTTTTTTTTTTATTTCCAGTCCTGGAAACATTCCTTTAAAATCTGCAATGTTCACTAGAACATGAATCACAATGATAGCCCAGACTGACCTCCTAAAATTTTTTTGTAAAACATCAAAATAAAAATAATAAAACAAAAATTATAATGAAAGCATTACTGTTTTGTCTTCAGTCACTTTTGTAAAATTTATTTCCCAACCTTTTATGAACAGATTGAGCTATGCTGTGTTCAGATTGGCGAAAAAGCAAGATTGTGGAACTAGAGTGAAAGTAGCTGAATTCTTGAAATACCCAGGAGTAAGTGGAGCCTTTTAGTAGTACTCACATAACAAAATGTGTTATTTAAAGAAATGTTGCACTTGTTAATCAGATAGTTCCATTTGTTCAGGAGGGAAACACTGTGCACTGATATTGCTGAAATTTTATGGAATTAAGCCATTATTTTGTCCTTGCCCATGACTGTAAGGGAAGGGGGGAGGATAAAGAAAAAAATATAAAATATATAAAAAATATATTTTATACAGTAAAAAATATAACCCCCAAATAATCAATGTTTAAGAAGGTATAAATATGGAGAATGTTTAAAGGGTGGAAAACATCCACCTAATAACAATTTCTTGAAGAGGGAAATAAAGCAAGAAACATTAGCCCCCTCTCCATGGCTTCTACCTCACCCTCACTTCACCTCAGCGCACGCACGCACACACACACCCAGGACAGCAACTATTTCAATCAGGTACATAGGAATAAACATATTCCATTCCTCTTCCCTGGCTCCATCTATACTCAAAACTTTGCTCCCTAAGATCTTCCCACTTGTAAAACAAAGAATCAGTCTAACAGTCTGTGAAACCATTAAACTACAGACACCTTACAGCATACCAGAAATGTAAATGTTCCCATAAAATATGATTAAAAACAAGAAACACTGTCTATGGCATAATTGCACCACAATAGAGCAGGTAGCCATATCCAGGAATCTGGGCTTTGAATCTGGACAGTCTCCACAGTCTGAAGACCAGTGCTTAGCATCATCAGTACAAAGGATCTGACTGACACTTCAGCTGTGGGGGTGGGGGGCAACTTTAAAAATGGAAAATAGTTTCAAACTGATTTTCGTAAGAAAGGTGGAAAACTCACTGTGTTTAATCGTTTCTACTTAGCAAAGGATTTATCTTTCATATTCTTATAAAGTGGCTTTCTTCTGAGTTATCAATAAAACTAATACTGACCTTCCTCCTGGAAGGTTAAACTTCTAGCTTCTGTTTGAAACGCTAGAGTGCCTTTTCTCAAAAGAAATGCTACATATACGTGCCGTGAGCAATGAAAAAGAATACACCATCACTCCGACCCTTCATTAGTCAGAGGATCTTGGCAACAGCAATGCTACTTGTATGCAGTCGCTGCATGAAAAACTGCTTTCAAAGGTAACCTTGCCAAGGGCTATGTTCTGTCTTGGCAAAAGAAAACAAACTTTACTTTTCTACCAGTCGGTTTGCTCTGCATGAGAAACAGGTGTTAAAGTATAAGCTGGGGCTTGAAACAGTAGCAAAATAAAACTCACCCAAAATAAGTTTCATCTGGAAAAAAACACACAACTCTGAGATAATAAGCCTGCAGGGCCTATACGTTTTTGCAAAATGCAAATCATGAAAACTGGTTCAGGGATTAAATGCTCTTTTGCAAAAGTGACCATGGAGATTATAATCATTAATTAAAATCATGTAAATAATTTTCTGAAAGAACCCTCCCTTTTTATCTCATAGGTTTCAAACAGCCTAATGGTAAAAAGGTTTAGTCTCAGAAGAGATTCTCTAATTAAAACTAGAAATCTGGTATAATTAATAAGTGTCAGTCTGCAATCTCAACCACTTAGCAAAGGCAGAAAAATCAAATGCTGATGTTTTATAAAAACTTCAATAAAATCTCTAAGAAAATGAAATTTTTATAGAGTCTACTTCCTATCTATACAATAGGTATCCCAGATGGGACTAGAAACTTGGTAAGTAGATAAATTATTTTAACTCTTACAATTCCAGTATTAATTCATTTTTTTCTCTTCTCTTGGGAGTTTCAACTTGGCCCAAAAGTCAGCTTTCAGAGATTCAATTTGGATTTATATTTTTGAATCATCTGAGTTCTTTGAGTCCTTTACTCCCCCACCCCTCATTATTATCTCCACCCAGAAGTGAACCAGAGCAAAAAAAGACAAGATGAAACTCAAACATACCAATTACAAATTTCAATTACATTGTCTTGCATAGGCTCTCCATCCTCCTTCCCTGCACTGGATGTTTAAACTCTGTGACAGCTTTAGTGTTTACAAGTTTATCTCCTAAGTAACAGCTCAAAGAACAAGGAAAATTGGGTTTTCAGTAACTTAAGATTTTAGTATATATTAATAGCTTGGTCTGTAATTATGCCCACATAAGTAAGGAAAAGCAAATACTATCAGCAACAACCAGGGGTAGTTATTAAAAACTCATGCATGTCTCATGATCTGTGGGTGACTTCCCTTCCTTTCTGACAGCCCCCGACATCTCCTGGAAATCCACAAGGCTCTAGAAACTTACTCTACCTCCAGCTCCAAGAGCAGGCTGCTGAGCACCTTCTGCCCCTCTGCCACTGAGTTAAACTTCCTGTGTTGCGGCAGAGTCATCTCAGGACTGTGCCTGAGCATTGCAGAGTGCACACTAGATGTTCTTTCCCGGGCTGGCCCTGGGGGTGTGCAGATGTGGGACCACGGCTTCTTTGCTACTGCCAGGGAGGTCAGCAGGTAGAAGAAGCCTTCGATACAGTGAAGACGACAAAGCCAAAAGAATCCCAGAGAATGGAGCTGGAGGTACTGATTTAAGGAAACCCACGCCACCTCTGGGTCTCTTTACGTGAACAAGTGACGTCCCTCACATAATGTGAGTGGCTATTGTTACCTGTAACACAAATAATCAAACATAAATTCACCCAAGGCATTCAACTCGATTATGTGTAAAATTACAAGACAGTGTGGTAGACATGAGGTGTGCTGCTCAGATCCCCCTTCAAAGGAAGGATTTGGTGCCAAGTGTGGGGTGAGGCAGCACCAGCCTCAGCTGTCAGTGGCCACAGAGAGCCATCTCACCCAGGCAGCAGCCCGCAGCAGTGGCTGAGCAAGGGGACAGAAAGACCCATCCACCTAATCCTAAACAGAACACCTGGACAAGCAATACTCACTCCGCAACTCCCTGCAGGTTGGCCGAAGCCTTGCTGCATCTGCATCACCCTTTGAATGTTCCTTCTGCCCAATCCTTCTTCCTTCATACTTCCTTTCACAGGAGTTGTTTCCTAATAAATACCTAAGACCCCAACTTTCATCTTAGTGTCTGATTCCAAAGAACTGAACAGTGACAGAGTCTCTGTCCATTTTCACATTGCAGCGCATTATAACAAAATAAGGAAACAAGAACAATAATTAAATGCTATATGAAACCACAAAAGAAAAATCCTCATCAAATCCCTATAAACAAAATGTATAACATAGTTCTTCTTTTGCCTTGCTCCACTCCTCCCCTTTTCCAAACTGCCTTTAATAATATGGTCTCCTTCAGCCACACATAAAAGAAATCCTGGTAAAAGAGGAAGGCGTTATTTAATCAACTGGAGTAACCCAATTAAGTTGGCTTGGAACCTACTGTTTTTGGGACCATAAGACGCACCTAGGTTTTAGAGGAAAATAGGGCAAAAAATTTTGAAGCAAAAAATGTGGTAAAATATTTAATAACACAAATAACATAAATAACATAATATTTCACCAATGTAAATGTAAACAGAACTCAACAGCAACATTAACAACCATTATTCCTCCCAAATTGGGGGATGGGAGGGGGGTGCATCTTATAGTCCGAAAAATACGGCACTTAAAACTGACAAGGCCTGTGAGTGGTGTGATATTTCCTTGGAATCACCAGTTTTGCTTTTTTAGAAAAGTCACTTTGAATGTTATTCAACAACTTTTTTCTCATTATTATACTTTTTTATTAAAGGGGATTTGACACATACTCTGGGTAAGATTCAAGTATTTAGGTGATGGGAAATAGTCATTTTCCATCAAAATTTGCTGTGCAGCACATCTCTTTTAAATGAATCCCGTTTTTTAATTAACTGGCGTTGTAAAGTTGGAGATCAAGTGAATAATAAGGAAGATCACACCAGGGAATGCAGATTTTCTTTAAAACTAATATAGCTAAATGTATAAATAACTTCAATAAAACAATAATTTAGGGATTCTATTCTCATTGACTCGTCAGAACATTTATTGCTCCAGTCACCAAAGACACCCACACCCGGAGTCCACGGACTCCTAACAACCCCTCTGGTTCACTGCTCTACAGTGCTGCCCGCCCCTTGACACTCGTCTTCCTTCGACTCTTACCACACAGCAGTTAGTTTCTCTCTCCTTTCTTTCTGCCTTTCCTCTAAATTTTCCAGGCTCATTCTTTTCTATCCAGTCATTATAAGACGTCCCTTAAAGCCTGGTCCAAGGCTCTTTCCCCTTCTCGCCTTATAAAAAACAATCCCTAAAATTCAGTCACAGTTATAGGTCTAGGGCAGGACCTATCCACAGATTACTAACACACAGGCACGCAGACACTTCTGTGCAGACTGCTCGGAAAAGCTCAGATGAATGCCTCAAAGGCACTTTCAAACCACACGCCAAAGACTGAACTCTTAACAGCCCTTCTCCCAAGTCGCCTGTCTCAGAGAGTCGCACTACTATTAACCCTGCAATGAAAGGCCAAAACCAAACAGTGACACCTCTCTCTCTTTTATTCTCTCCCCACATCCAAATTCATCTCCGAGTTCTGTTGGTTCTACCTCCCAAATTTTCATGTCTCATGATAAACTTTTATTTATTTATTTTCAACCACTGAAAACACAGAAACTTGTTTTAGCTCCCGGGCCCCACAAAAATAGGTAGCGTGCTAAATTTAGTCTACATCTGTAGTTTGTTGACAAAGGTCCTACAAGACACACTAGGGGTTCCCAGCTTGCATACCTACTAAATTTGTGCTACATGCGGGTGTCTGAGGGAGGTCTCAGATGTCTGGTTCTCTTTTGTAGGTGATTATGCATTAAGACAACACACGTACACACATTCGCTTTTTTTGTATATTAAAATAACCAATGAATTAAAATGTGCCACCAAGTCTTGGCCCCTTACCCCAATTTGGGGAGTGGGCTCTGCTTAAAAGAATCTCTTCTCTTGCCATCTTCATTTAACTAAAGACTATCACAATGTAAAACTAGCAAAGCAAGCTATTAAAACCAAACAAAACCTTAGCATGTACAACTACTTTTGTGTGAATTCAGATTTTTCTCTCAAACGTGTATCCTGAACAAAATACAGAAGTATTGTAAGTTGAAAGCTAAGGCTAACCTTGTATTGCAACTGCTACCCAAAGCACATAATTGAAAACTAACAGCAATAATACCAAGAGTAATTAACATTTATTAAGTCCTTATTACAGACCAATCCCTTTACTATTCATTTGAATTTTTGGTTAATTTAAATGAACTTCCTTTTTGAATAACTTCTTAAATAAATATTATGTGTATTTAAACTTTTACGACAAAGTTATAATTTCAAAAAGTCACATTTCTCTTGTTTTCTGTGTCGGTGTTCTGCATACAATTTCTTTTGGAAAGCAAAGTCTGCCCTTTATTTTTCCTTTAATGTGCCACCCACTTTGGCACTTCATTGCACGATCTTGTTATTGTTTTCTGCTTGGTTATTTGTTTTGTGTGAAACTCGCTGCTTCTATAAGCAGGCTGTTAAATACACTCCTTGAGGACATACATCAGACCTTAAGCTTTTTCTCCAATTCTTTATGCTATTGATATATCTTTTACTTCTTATACACAAGTATATGTGTATGTGTATCCAAACATTCCCCGGAAACAGGGTTTAGCAGGCCCCCAAGAAGTCCCCCAAGAAATAGACTGCTGCTTATGTAAGTGAATTTTTAACTTAATCTGTGAATTCCTTAAATCTACATTTTGCCTAACTTCATTCCAATTAACTTGAGGTGCATATAAGAATTCTTATAAAGTTTTAATAAACTCTAATCCTTACATTATATTGCAGAGTAAAATAATATGTGGGTAGGAAACTAAAATATTTAGTTTTAGTACCAGTCAAAAATAATCTATAACACATTTTCCTTTGTTTATTTACGTGTCACACATCTCTGTCCAGAAAACACAATATCCCTCTTCTGTTTATATTCTGGCATTAGGTCTGGCATCGTACTGTAATCTGCTGGCCTGAGAAAAACTGTGATTTCGGATAGCAAGTCTTTTTCAGTTTCATATATTACTTTCTGTACTAAAATTGGTTTGAATACGCTGACCAAAATTAACTGCTGCGGTTAAAGATCACAGAGTCTCTACAAAGCCTCTGGTTTGTGCTCTCAGACCAGTCCACATCTGGGCCTTTTTAGAGACAGGTGGACACCATAACAATTGCTGAGACCAACATTCTCAGTTGTGTGAAAGTAGGGGATGAGGCTGGAGCTGGGTGGATTTATATTAATATAAATACAAAATTTACAAAATCTGGAGTTGTTTTCATTGCCAAGAAACACATACAGGTCTCATTAAAGTCTTTCCTGAAATGAGTACACAAACAGATCTTTTCAATGGCACACCCCAGGGATGAATGTTTCCCAAAGGGGACAGAATAGAAATAAGCAGTAAGCACTGGTTTTGTGCACACTGCTGAGATGTATTATATATTGTAGAAAATTAAGTTATGTTGCTTTTGTTTTGAAGAAGGAAAGAACTATAAATAGAGGGACTAATAAGGGTATGTTCTCTTCAATTCCCAAATTAAATAAATATATAATCAATCTGTGAGATTCTACCCAGAGAATCAGCAATGAAGAGAAAAATAAAAGACTTCTAAAACATTTTCCAAAATAACAAAAATGGTTATTGATTAAATTGTTAACCTTACATATACACAGTCTTCTTCACATCTCCTCATTCACCTCCCGCCAAACCCCAACACCATGCTACTCATGGATATTTCCAAGTGCCCTTCTAGGGACAGTCAATTAGGGACAGTCAATTAAAATTCAATTTTGATATTAAAATTGGTAAATATTTTAGTGTTGAAAAAGATCTCATTTCTATATTTTCCATGCATAGTCAACTCAGATAATAATCCCACTAAAAATCTTAATCTACTTTAAGAAATAAAATGCAGTGTAGTTTTACTGCAGTAATTTACAGCACTAAACACCCCCCCATTACATTCTGACAGTAATTTACTGAGAAAAAGCAAAACTTTAGGAGGTAGCAAAGTCAAATCCACTGATGTGTAGTGTTAAAATGATTAATAAAGAATACTTCCTTTTACTTTCTAATAAGGAACTTCATCTTGAAATGTATTCAAAAGCTGAAAAGGGAATTCGCACTGCTAGATACTCCCTAGGCATTACCAGTGAAAAAATATTATATCATATGGTGTTCAGAATCTTAGTGTCTTAGAAGAATTTCCTTTAGTACCCATTCATGTTCACAATTTTACACTGACAGTTTTTAACATCTTTTGATTTAGCAATTTTACTGCACTTATATTTGCAAAGATTATATGCAGACTTGAGAATTAAGTGGGTGGATCTAAGGGTAAGGACCACAGAACAAGATTTAAAAATCTTTAACTCAGTAGGGTATCTGTTTTATTCTAATGCCTAACTTTATTTCAAAATGTAATGTAAAATGTATGATAATGTGGAAAGAGACAGGAACACGATTTTTAAAAATCAAAGCCATTAATTACTTAGAAAGCTGCAGATTCAAGATGCTGGAGTCAGAATGCATCCACAGGCAGCACAGTCCTTAGTTTCAGATTCCCTATTCTTCCTTACAGCTCCTTCATCACTCAGTGTTCCAAAAGCGGCATAAAGTCTGTGGTTTAAACATAAAAATCTGCTCTTGCACACAGTATGCTCTCTGAAGGTGGCACAATTAACAGCCTTGGGTTCTTAAACTTTAAATGATTACTAAAATGCTGGTATAAAACACAATCTGTGGCACTTAGTCCCATGCCTTTTTAGTCATTGTTCTGTGCAAATTAAGCTCACTGCGATCAGTTAGTACTCAAGAAGCAAGGGCAAAACACAAGGGAAAAGCTCCTTTACACAAACAAGTTACAAAATCATCTTTCTCATAAAGTGGATAAAGTTCATTATGTATTTCTGTGTATCTTATATCCAGAAACTTGTCCAAACAAGTTTCAACTCAGTGCTAAACTCAGTTGGTAAACTCAGTGCTTCTATGAGGGAGAGGCAACTATTTTATGATCAGGCTTCCTTAATACAAACGTCAGCAGGACAAGTATATAACATTGTAAACAGCATGGCTATTTGGGGAAAAAAATCCAGGAAACCTCTCCCTGCTCACTCATTCTATCTCTCCTATATCTTTACAGAAAACTATTTCTAGGCATCATTCTGCTCATTCACAATAAATAGCAATTTCTCATTTGTGTGTAAAAATGAGTCTGTGGTTAAATAACTCAAAAGCTGCAAAATCCTAGCTCTGTGAGAAAGGGGGAGTGGTCTTTTTGTAATTAAAGATATTTATATTACTTTCAAAATCTGTAGTAAGGGCTCTCATATTCTGCTCTAAAAATGTTACTGCCTAAACCCTTCCCAGGGACTAATTATTATATGATTTATTATGCTTAGAAACCTTATGGTAACTAAAGCAAAAATGAAAATAATTTTAAAAACCTAAATTTTGAAAAGCTTGTATCAAAATTGATATAAATAAGAGTACAAAAACTAAACCAGTGTATTGTGACTGTTCAAGGCCTGAGTGGTTCGTGAGATTCAGGCAGACAAAAAAGTATTCGTGGAGCCGTTGGGATGTCTAACGTGCCTTTATTCAAGGGTGGGGGGGGGTCGCACACGCTGCAAGGTGTGTGTCCCCTTGCATGTCCCTGCATGTCACCTGTCCCCCTGTGTGGCACCCAGTAGGAAGTCCCTACCCCCTTAAATGCTAGAGACAAACAAAGCTGGCAGAGAGCCAAAACAGGGTGCATACCATAGTGAGATTCTGCGCATTTGAGCGCACTCAAGGCTATGGGAACAGTTGATCGGACCCAGTCTCAAGGCTATGAGAATACTGTTTATCGGGCCCATTCAAGGCTATGGGAAACTGCTTCCCTTAGTTGCCCAGACACCTGGGTGAGGAAGCCAGACTGCCTTTGTTTATCCTATAATCAGTGAGTGACCTGGAAACTCGGCTTAAATTGGCATGCCTGGTTCTTATGCATTTTATCAGAGCACTTCAAAATTGGTAGAGAAGCAATACTACTTACTGATCATCACAGAAAGCAAAAGAACTTGCTTCTCTGGCCAAATATGATAAGTGACATATTTAGTTTTTCTATTTTTTATATAAGTGAGTCCCACTAAAAAGCCAATGTTTCATTTATGACATTCATTTAAAAATCATAACATGTCACGGGTTTACATTTAGGGGACAGGGGGCATGTATTTTTCTTCCTATTAATCGTTAGTGTTTTACAGAATCCTACTTTTGAAGATCTCTAAGCAACTTTTATAAATACTATCAGATGGCAAAGTTGTTTGCTTATAATATGAAAATGTAGGTAAATCAGTGGGAACCTCAGACACTTTCTCACTTAAGAAGTGGTAGTTATCTAACCTTTACTGTACTGTTTGGAAGAAGGAGAAGAGATGGCACTTAGGCCCATTATGTGGGAAAACTCAAGATAAATAAAATTTAACTAAATTATTTTAGTAAGTTATTACCAAAGAAATCGAAGAACAGAAATCTCTAGCTTTAACCCTGTATATTATATGGGATAAATCAATTGAGTGAAGCTATTCAATTTAACAAAATGTTATCTAGTGTGTAACTAATTGGGTAATTTTCTGAAAACAGATCATTTCTGTTACTTAAACAGATCTTAGTATTTGTTTTATTAGGAACATATATGTTAGGAAGTTTTATGTACAATTCATAACTGTTAACGCTGGGCAAAAAGTGGCAAATATAGTTACATTATATTCACAATATAGGCTGATGTGATGATAAATGGCACCATTCATAGTTTTAAAGTCAGATGCCAGAACAAAATGCCACAAATTCAACTGTTTGAAAAGAACTAGGGATTTTTATAAGAAAAAACTGTCTTCTTAGAAATAAGACGAATTGATAAATTAATTTTCTAGACAGGTAAAATCAATGCTGAACATGGACATGCTGTCTATGCCAAAATATAACTTTTAAGAATAGAGATAAATTTGTTTTTAAAGGTTTAAAATTCTAATGAGCTGAAAATACTCAGTCTGTTTAAACAGCATGATTACCATATCAGTCTAGTTATCTTCCTAGATATAGACTCAGTGTTTTAAAATTGTTATGCTTTAGCAATTTCACAGAGTTAAGAGTCCAAAAACGTGATCAATTACTGCACCACAAAATATCCCACATGATTTTGTTAATAAATGCTAGTTATCCTTGCATATACACTGAAAAAACAATTTATTTAGGCAAAGAGAGCTCATACATGAAGCACAAGCAAAATGATTTTTCAGCTCAGTAAGAAACGATTACTTCATTATCAAAAACACTGTTTCTGTGCAAATGGAAAATATAGGGCTTTTCAGACATAAGCAGAAACAGCTCCTAGGCAGTTACCCACTTAGGACAACTTTAGTGCTGCAAGGCCCATTTTCTCCATAATGCCTTTGGTTGCAGTTCAAAATTAACTCCAGAGTTATCGTTCCAGAAGACCACCAGAAAATGTGCTTATGTTATCCTGAATGTGACAGGTAGCAGGCAGATGTGGAGGGGAAGACAATGTAGGAGAACATAGTTAAGCTTTCTTGCATTCACATATTGGCTCAGATTCGGACATCAGATTATACACGAGTAACCTCTGGAAGAACAAGAGTATGGCATCAAGCAGACAAAGGACAACAAAAAGGTTTCCCTTATTTTGGAGGTGGGGTTCTGGCTGCACAAACAAAGTGCCTGGATGGCCAGTCAGTATTGAAGGAAAAAGATGAGCAAGTAGGAGCTGTCTGAGCAACCAGAAGGCAATATGAAGTTCAGGGTTAGGGTGGGCAGGCCCCACAACATGGGCTGAAAAGATGAGAGAAGAATGCCACGCATAAGCATCCTGCTTCAAGTTTTGCACTGAAAGTTAAAGAGCCCTGTTACATATGGGAAAGAAAGCCAGCATAGAGTGTGTTGATAAATGAAGGAGGGGTATGGATTAAATGCACTTCTATGGAATATTTTAGTCTAACTGATTGGTCAAGTAGAATCAAAGTACACATTATTTGGATAAAACCCTACCACTATGAAAATGAGGTACAGCTTTAAGATTTTAGTGTTTTACATAAAAAACTAAGCAACTCATCTTTATATGATAGTCTCATCTCAGTTTAAAGTTTATACCTTCAAAGATGCCCCACCCCCAACTACATAACGTTCTCCCCATCACATCATGCTACTCTAATTCTCCAAACACCACTGCACACTATAGGTTTCCTTCTTATTTATGTACCATAAACCCTAAAATGAAAAGTTTATGAGAGCAAGAAATGTGCCTATTTTACTCACCGTTGGATCTCCTGTAAATTAGTAAACCATTAGTAAACACTAAATGATTATTTGTTGAAAAATTTAGGGTGTAGCATTATTCAGTTAACAGAGGACCAGTTACCTAGACTCTTAAATGCTTTACTAAAGGAAATACTAAGAGTAGCACAAGAGCAAAATAGAGACAACAAAGACTCAACATGCTTGACAGTCATCAGTATCTACCTGATGTCCCTTCTGCCTCTGACACCAAAATTAACAGCCTCACTGGAGTACAGCTTTCCCATTGGGAATTCATCAGCATATGGCCATCCCTCAGCCAAGCAATACTAGAGTTTCAAACACTGAACTCTAATGTAGTTGATTTGTGGTCAAACTAAGCCAAACAAAAATGACATATAAAATAGTTTACTATGCAATTATAAACATACATTAACATACTTGTAAGCTACTTTTGGCACATGAAACATCTTTCATTCTCATAACTGATACTCTTTCTATTAACCAAATTTTTCCATGTCCATAATGATGAGACAAGTCATGCCAATAAAAATACAACAATTATCTACTTGCTTTATAGAGAGTGCAGTATGTCTCATATGGGTTCACAGCTTGTACTGCACTATAGCAATGTTCTAGGAAACTTTTCAACTGTGGATAATCTACATCAGACACTAAGATAGCTCATAGTTATCTGTGAGGACCTAGTTATCTCAAGGACCCTAGTATTTCAGTTAACACCTTATTTATAGCACAATTCTTTTTTATGCCTATATCATCCACTAGCATTCTACAATCACTGAGGGAAAAATTATTTACAGATCCTAATGTTATTTGCATCATATCATAAAACTTTTTAAAGTTTTTAAAAGGTATCTTAGATTTTTGGATTCTCTTTAGTAAAAAATCATTTTATTCTCTAAAACCATTATTCTGAACTATCAGTTATATTTTTTTACTTTTTATTATGAGAAAAATCTCAAACATATAAAAAAGTAGAGGAAATAGTACAATAAACAATCACAGATGTACCCCTAGGTTAACAATGACCCGCTCACGGCCATCTTATGTCATGTGTATGCTGACCGACTTCTCCTTGCTCCCTTCCCCCACTTCAGTTGGTTTTTGAAGCAAATCCCAGAAACTATGTTGTTATATTTATAAGTAGTTGAAATCATATTTCTAATACATCCACAGATCTTTAATATTTACACAATGCAGGTCTTTTGTGGTTTCCTTTACCTGTTTATACCCTACCAGGAGCCTGGTTTTATAAACAGAACTAAAATATGCTTTAAAAGGGCTCTTCGGAGGCTCTTCTCTATAATTTACAATATAGATAGCAGTTTTAAATCAGCTAAAATAAGTTTCTATTCTGGGCTTTAGGTACTTTCTGACAGGCTCCGATTACAGAAGTTTTGTTCTGTTTTTAAGAATAAAAATTACAAAGGAAAAGCAAGTTATAATGTCATAGTTTTAATCAAACACCACAGCTTAGTTTTTCTTCTTTGCTTTCAAGGCAAGGGTACTCATAAGAAAACCAATTCATTCTTGGAATTTAGATGTACTGAGACAGATTTAGACGTTTCACTACAAATACAGATGGAGCTATAAACATAAAGATCAGAACATCACAAATTCTGTAGTGAAAAGCTGTGGTAAATTACCACAGCTCTCAGAGGGAAGACATTTGGGGGAAGAAGCAGGGAATGTCTACACTGCTCTCTAGCTTAAAGAGTTTGTTCTTTAAGTCTTTGATGTGAATTTCGGAAAGCTACCAAATAAAAGTGTAGGGCTCTGTCATTTTTACATCAGCCACTTGTTTCTGGGCATACTAGGAAGAAAGGCATTCAAGAACCTCTTCAGAACTTTGCTTTCAAAGTTTTGTTGTGAATGGAAGAGCGCAGCAGAAAGACAGAGAAATTCAATGTGTGGACACAGACCTTTGTCCACAGGCCAAGATTTTATTTCCAAAGGGACACAGGGCCTTCTCATTGAACAATGCCGTGGTTAGCTCATCATACCAACACAGGGCTTATGCCAGGACATTTAAGCCTTTCGATGTTCCACTATTCATTACTCCCCGGTGCTTGCCAAGGACCAGACTGAGCCCATTCAGTATAAACTTAGCGCTGGGCGCAATCAAAAGAGTTCAAGGAAAACATGAACAAGCATTCTGTATGCAGAATCCAGCCGCTGGCAGTGTCTATTAATGTAACACTGTTCCCAGCTAATTCTTCTCATTTAGAAAATGGCTTTTGAACTAAATTGAGTTATCTTTCTGCTGTATTTTAACATTAATTGACGCACAGAAAGAGAGAATGTTTATAATAAGTCATTTTAAAATATACTTTGTAACAGTAATTTTTAAACCCATCTTCTCCCACACTTCACAGCTGGCAGGGGAACTGGACAACAAGTACCAGCTTTTAACCATCACCTATATGAATCTGTTGCTTTTATTTTAACTAACAAAAAATTTTCAAACCAATACAAATATAGGACTGAATGTACAAAGGATACCATTTCAGTTGAGAGGAATGATGATGTACTTTGTAAAAATTTCAAAATAGACATCACAGAAGGGAAAAAAAAAAAACCCCGCTTCAGAAAATGATGCATTTAACAGAGACCTGTGTGACTGGGTTCACCAGTTACACTGCTCTGGGGCTGGAGTGCTCGCTGCAGAATGTGAGTGGCTGGGGCTCAGATGAGGTATGTTGAATCAGTTTAAGCAGCTTGTCTTCGAGGAATGGGGATTAAATACAGCTCCCCCGCCCCCCGCCCCCCGCAAGGGATGGCCATTACAAATTAAGGGTTTCTTTCTCCAATGAGGAAGATTCATGGAAATGGAATATGGAGAGACAGAGGAGGCATCAGAGATACTAATCCCAAACAAGATACACTCATAAGCCATGTGCACTACTTTAAATACTGAAACTACTAGTCATAGTTTTCAGACTCAAATTAGGAAAATAATTGATTATAAGTTTTAATTTCCTTTGACTAAAAATGGCTTAATTTCTACCAAGTTTTTAGAAGGAGGAAACAAAACCATGAGTGTGGTGATTAAAGAGATGGTATTTTGAATCAGACATACCTGAGTTCTAATCCTGATTTCACCACTGATGGGACTGTGGGCAAATTAATCTTTCTTGGCCGTAGGTTCCTTAATTGTGAAATGGAAATAATGTCTACACAGTTGCTTTGAATTTGGAGTGTGTGTAGTAGTGGGGTATTTTTCTACTTAGGCTTAGTCCCCTCTGGTGATCAGAAATGCTGCAGCCTGAAGCCGCTGCCTCACTGTTGGCCCTCTCTTTGGTGTCGCTCTCATTGAAATTCACCACTGTACTTTGACGGTACCAACAACAAAAACACAAGACAAAAAACCTTCACGAGAAGACGGTTCTGCAGATACAACACAGACATAATTTCCCCGTGTTACTAATGTTTAACTGTCTAAAGAATTCCTAGCAGAAGAAATATTTAAATCACACCTTTTATAAAACTGAAAATCTTATGACAAAGCAATTTTCTTATGTTTTTTCTGCCCATAACGTTTACTATTGTAAACATTGCAAAGTCAGAGTTGAGAGACTAAATAAAAGAGGTAATACTGACTAATAGGAAAAAGTAAATATGTTATAAATACCACAAAGTAGCCAGTCAGAGAAGGAAAAGAAGATATTTGCCATCAGAATTACTGGATACTTAGCTAATATGTATAACATCTTAAGAAGCTTACTTAATTTTTATGTTTTTAACAGTTTGATTTTATGTGAGCAAGTTATTCTGTCCTTACTCTCCTTAAAACCATCAGCTGTGAATTCACTTGGATAGAATTTGGAAAGCAATCAGACCAAAAGAGACCCACTTCATCAGCTTTATACAATTTTGCAGAAGGTAACTTGTATTCAGTAATCCAATTTCTAAAACTTTCGAAAACTTCCTGCAACTTACATTTTTAAGCTGCAGCCATTTCTCTTTCCAGTGGCATGAAGAGCTTTTCAGATTCAAACAGTGTTCATTAGAAAACACACAAGGCCGGGCCACTGCCTCTGCTTCAGAAGCAGTGCATTTGTTTTTCTGTTGTTGTTTTTCAAATGATCACTCGGTCAGTGTGTCCTGTCACTAGCTCCAATGTAAACCTTAGTATAACACATGACCTACCTAATTTAAGGAAAAAAATAATAAAGCATTGAGCTCAGCAGAGGTTTATGAGGCGACCATCATGAGGGAAAAAAAGCTGTGATATTAATTTTGAGCTCTAAATGTCATGTCATGTATTTTATCAGGCAGTCGTATACTCTGGTAGCAAAACTTTCTATTTTTCAGCTGTTCCAGGGCAAATAAGGTATTTTCTCTTTTATTTACCACAAAGCTTATATCTTTTTTACTTTAATGGAAAAGGTATTTTGGAAGCCAGTAGGACTCTTATTCTACACTTAAAAGGATAACAGGCACCTTCTGTACTGACTATATTTATTTCACTTCTCAAGAGGTTTCCTTTCACTCACCCTTTGTCTCAGTCCACAACCAGTCACTCTTATGCTCTTGATTTTCCCCTTTATCCCCCTCCCTCTAGCTGCTGTCCTTTTCCTTCTTTGTCCTCAAACCAAGTTGCCTCCAGACCCTATGCTGTGTGCTGGATGTTCTCAAATTTCATTCACCATTTTTATTCTCTCCACTCACCCAAATATTAATTTCATAGGTAACTGTGTGTACCTAAATTTTTTATTAGGAAGATTACATACATTGAAAATAAGGAAATCAATGAATTGTCTAAGCCTTTTCCTGACTTTATAGAAGACCACACTAAGATATAGGCTCAAAATGTCCCATTCAACCAACAATACTTATCGAATGTCTCTTAGAGGATGGACTTCTATACATCCCTGATGGAGAAGAACAAAAGCTTAAGGTATAGCAATTGTCCTCCAAGAAGCTTCTAATTTTAGTTGGGAGAGTACAAGTAACACACATTAAAAAATTAAATGAAAACAAATAGGAAGACTAATGAATTCGCTCAGTGAATGTACCAGATGATTCATAGTACTGTGACAAACTGTCGCAAAGCAACATGTATATAGTTCTCATTTCTGTTAAAAATGTATTTGGCTAAATATTACAAATGACTGGAAGGATAAACACAGGGAACTCGGGACCAGACAGGACTCTGCCTTCCTCCTCACACAATGCAGATATGTTTGATTTTTTTTTAAGTATGAGTTTCTTGCTGTATTAAAAAAAGAGGTAGTGATAAATAAAATGGATTCAGATGAGTGAAGAGAAGAGAAGGCATCTTGAAAAAGGCAGAACTGGAATGGTCCTTGACAAACGGAAGTGGAGTAATGGGCCAAGCTTGTGTCAGAGAAAGCAACAAGCACTATGGAAGAAAAGCTGCTGGCACCTAGGAAAGGACTGTAATTGTGCCAACTGGCTTCAGAAGATGATTCAGGTAAAACTGTAGTAGAAAAGTCTGAATGTTGTAAACTGGCGAAGGCTTTGATCGAATGTTGTTACCGTGCCATTAGATCTTGTATGTATTTCTCAAAGCTGCTTTTAACTACAAAAGAAGGTAATGGAGAAAGCATAGCTTTCTCTGAATTCATACCCAAGTTATAAACATAAATAGGAAAAATGTGGGAAAAAATGTTAAATGCCAGAAAAGTAAGAGAGATACATTCCACTCTTAATTATATGTATTCATTTTTTACCCTAGATAAAATCATAAAATTCTTCTCCCCAAATAGGATAGGAGATAAGTTTTGCTTTTAACATTTTTGCTGATATAACTACTTCTAAAGTTAACTAATAATTACAAAGACAGAAAAGGCACTTAAAGCTTTTTTAGAGTTTATATTATATTAGAAAAATGCCCTTAAAGCAAAAATACTTAATATTTCACTGTATTTATTTACTTAAGAAATATGCATCAAAGAGAGAGTAAAAAGGGCAATGACAGAAAGACCAGGAAAAAGTGTCCAATGCTCTATAATGTAAATTAATTTTATATATTATTTTATTGGCCCATTTCCAGAAAGTGAGGGATAAATCCTATTTAAAACAGTGGGTAACTGAGGCTCATGGAAGTGAAGTAATTGATTTACTTAAGATCACTCAAGCAGTAAGTAGAAGATGGGCCTAAAAGCCAATTTTAAGTTTAGAGCTCTTCCTACTATACCACAGCTACCAGCTCTACCACTGTATATAGCAGAAGGAAACTAACCAAGAATATAAAATAACCATGCAGAACAGGATTCCGGATGTCCTAAATAGGAAAATCAAAATTTATTTTTTTATAGATTTATTTATTTAGAGAGAGAGAGAGAGGAAGGGAGGAAGAAAGAGAGGGAGAGAAACACCAATGTGTGGTTGCATCTCATACGCCCCCTTCTGGGGCCCTGGTCTGCAACTCCGGCATGTGCCCTGACTGGGAATCGAATCTGCGACCCTTCCATTCACAGGCCATCACTAGGTCCACTGAGCCACACCAGCCAGGTCTAGAGAGATCATTCTTGACTCTATTTTTTTAATTTCCCACATATAATCCAACAGCTAATTCTGTTGGGTCTAGCCTCGAACAATCTCCACTCCTATCATGCAGGTCCCTACCACCAAGATATCTTACTTACGCTATTATAGTACAGTCTAACTAGTTTCTCTGTATCCATTCTTTCCCTGGTACTATCTATTCACTACCTATCAGCCAGCATGATTCTTTTAAACTGTAAATGAGATATGCCATTCTCTCAATCAAAATCTTCCAACAGTTTTCTCTCATGTCTAAAAATCCAGATCTCCCGCCGCAAAACAAACAATCCAATCAAAAAATGGGCAAAGGACCTGAACAGACATTTCTCCAAAGAGGACAGAGAGATGTCCACTAGGTATATAAAAAGATGCTCAATGTCACTAATCATCAGTGAAATGAGAATTAAATGACAATGAGATAGCATCTCACATGTGTCAGAAGGCTCTCATCAATAAATCAACAAACAGGTGCTGCTGAGTATACAGAGAAAGGGGAACCCTTCCGCACTGTTGGTGGGAATGCAGACTGGTGCCGCCACTGTGGAGTGCACTGTCAAGTTATCTCAAAATATTAAAAATGGAACTGACTTATGACCCAGTGATTCCACTTCTGGGAATATGTCCAAAGAATCTCGAAACACTAATTTGAAATACTATATGGACCCTTATGTTCACTACAGTATTTACAATTTTCAAGATTTGAAAGCAGCCTACGTGCCCATCAAGAGATGAGGGGGTAAAAAAACTGTTATACATTTGCAAAATGGAATACTACTCAACTGTAAAAAAAAAAAGAAGGAAATCTTACCTTTTGTGTCAGCATGGATGGACCTGGAGAAATATTATGCTAAGTGAAATAAGCAAGTCCGGGAAAGACAAGTACCATATGATTTTCACTTATATGTGGAATCTAATGAATGAAATAAACTAAAAAACAAAATAGAAACAGACTCAGATACAGAGAACAGACTGACAATTGTCAGAGGTGAGGGGGGGTTGGGGGACCCTGAGGATAAAAGGTGAAGGTATTAAACAAAAAACAAAAACTCATAGACAACAGTTTGATGATTATCAGGAGGAAAGGCGGTTGGGGGAGGTAGAGAGGGTTAAGGGGGGATAAATGGTGGTGGAAGGAGACTTGACGTGGGGTGGTGAACACACAATACAATGTACAGATGACGTATTACCGAGTGGAACACTTGAAACCTATACAATTTAATTAACTAGTGCCACCCTAATAAATTCAATAAAATTTTTTAAAAAAAGGAAATAAAAATAAATAAAATCCCTTTACATGACCTATGAGGTGCAACACAATCTTCCCACTGTTTAGGACTCCAACCTTATTTCCTACCCGTCTCTCCTTCGCTGACTTTTTCCTCTGGCTTTACAGCCCTCCTTTCTGTTTCTCAGACATACCAATCTGGTACTGCTTTGAGGATTTAGTACTTGCTTCTTCCTCAGTGATTCACATGGCTCACTCCTTGACTTCACTTAAGTCTCTGCTCCAATGCCAGCTCCTCAACGAGGCCTACCCCTCACCATCTTATGGAAAACAGCAAACAACCCCTAGGAACAGACCCTACTCCCTACATCCACTTAAGCTGTTACACTGTTCTTACCACTATCTGATATAGTGAATAATTTTACTTGTTCATTATCCAGACCTCCTACTGGAATGTAACTTCACGAAGACAGGGTCTGTCTGTTTTGTTCACTGTTGCAACTCCAGTGCCAAGAATAGGGAGCTCAGCAAGTATTTGTTGAATAAATGAATAAACAATCAGGTGAACCTCAGTTCTTAGAAAACTATGAAATACTCTGAGCTCTTTGGATATAGGAATCATCTTTTGCCCTTAGGGCTGAGCACCTGGGAAGTTTGAAGGGTGGGTACAAGAATTTGTGAATAAAAGAAGTTGTGTTTAAGGATACCAGATAAGGACAGATATATCTTTCTGAATAAAGACGTGAGTACCTACATCTAAAGATTTTAAATTTTTCCTTTGGCTTTCCTGTTGCAAAAAATAATAATTTTTAAATCCTCTCCATTTTTTAGCACTAAGTAGAATACTCCTTAGATATCCTGGATCTGTGTCCTTATTTAAAACAAGACTAACGAGGGAAAGCACCCTCATTAGATCTGGATATCTTCAGTGGGCCAAAAGACTCACAACCTCAAACACCTCATGGAAAAGTAAATGAAGAGAGTAAGCAAAGAAACACCTGAGATTTGCAGAAGGACAAATGGTGAGGGAGAGAATGAAATACCGGCCAGTGTTCTGCTCCCAGGATTCCCAAACATGCATACCTATGATCTTTAAATATTTTATTGTATATGCTTAATACATATATACAATGTACATAAGAACAATTCAGGATTAAGGTGCTTTGTGACATTTAAAATTTTTTATTTATTTTTATCTTCATGCAAGAACATGTTTATTGATTTTTTAGAGAGAGGGGAAGGGAAAGAGAGTGAGAGGGAAAGAAACATCAATGTGAGAGAGAAACATCGATGGGCTGTCTCTTGAATGTGCCCCTTTGGGGATCCAACCTGCAACCTAGGTGTGTACCCTGACCGGAAATCAAACTTGAGACCTTTCAGTTTACAGGACAACGTGGGGTAGGGTGGGGAGGGGGAAATACATCTACTCTGTTAAAATTAGAGAAATAATTCCTTCTCTTCATAATAGATTATCTTTTAAAAGTCTATCCTCTGACAGTCAAATGCCTTTATTCTATTCTAGCTAATGGGTTGATAAGGCAATTACATCACAGTTTATAGACACTAAAGCAGGGTTGTTGTTCCTCACAAAAGTCCTGAATGGGACGGAGGCCCTGGCTCACCGGGCTCCGGCCAGCCTGGCAAAGCCCTCACTGCTCTGTCAGCTCCCTTCCTCACTTGCTTCGAAAAGGATATGAGAAGAACCAATAGATTTCAAGGACACCCAAGCAGAACCTGAGGAATAATTTTGAATTAATCTCTTATCAGATCCTCTCTTTAAGTTTAATTTGAAACAAACTCCTTAGTAAACCAATATATTTATCTACAGTAACAATGAAAATGAACTAAAATATGTATTTTCAAATACAGAATTTCTGACATCTCTTAACTGGATATTAATAGAAATAATTATGGTGTGTATTATAGTTATGCCATTAAAAAAGAAACGAATTAATACATGTGTCATAAATAAATTTGTCACTTGACCATGAGAATCAGATTTTAATTAATGGACTGTTTATCAAATTTGTTAGTAAAATTTACTGCTTGACAGTAGTGTCCTTTTTACAGCCCTAAATTCTACACAGAAGAAATGATTTCAATTTTCAATTGTGAATAATGCAGATGTTTTTCAAAATATTCTTTATTTTACTATTTAAGATTTTTTAAATACTTTAATGACAATCATCACTTGTCAATCCTATGCTGATTTTTTTTCTTTTTAGTACATTGGCATGCTTTAAAAAAAAATGTGCCTGAAATATATCACACTACCATTTGCTATACCCAAATTTTTTTGAAAAGGAAAAAGCCCCTCACATTTTAATTAGGATAACATTTTATGTGTTTCCTTGATTCTAATTAGTGGTTCAAATAAAATATCCCAACATTAAACCTGGGATCCTAAGCCTCCTTCTCCCTCTTGTCAATACACCGAAGGGTCCAAATTCACCAGCACCAAGTCTCTCTCACTGGGACAATGGCTACAAGAAATCTTCAACAAGTGTTGGCCTGACCCCTTTTCTTTTCCTACAGATCCAGCTGAGCAGCAAAACTGCTTGAAATTCAGCAATCACATTTCTCACTGTTCCAGAATGACCTATTTCGCACTAGAATGAACCAGTGAATTCATACATATAAATAACTATCTGCAGATGCTGCTTTTCAAATATGAACAGGAATAAGAAAAAAGTGGGAGGGAGCAGTAGTTAAAAAGAAAGGTTTGATTGAATTGGTGCTTTTAAATGTTTGCTATAACAATTTAGAAACAAAGCAGGTCTACATAACTTAGATGTCAAAGTGTCATTTGAAGTCTTTAAACTGTCAACAAATAATATTCATGATAGTGCAAGCTAGACCAAATTATACTTTTTTAAAAAAGTATATATGTGTGTGTATATATATATAAAACATACACTTAACATGTATTTAAACTTTTATAGAGAACTAAGAAAAAAGCAAGTTAATGTATTTCTGAGCAGAATATGCCTATAAATGAGCTGCAGTATCTTTCACCCATGAGTATTTATTGAGCCCTACTGTGCACAAGAGCTAATTATATGCTACGTCCTGCAAACACACAGTGCCCTAAGACCTTCTGATTTCTCAGTTTCCCCATTCTTGTAATCTTTCAGGGCAATGTACTAAACTGTACATGCCACCTCCCTCCACTAGTCTATGGAATCATGCTTTATTCATTTCTGTATTTCCAGTGACTAATAAAAAATCCTATCACAATAATAAACTCTCAATGAATATTTGCCAATCAAATTGATTTCTTAGCCGCAGCCCTTCAGGAGCTTGCAGAAAGAAGTGCAGGCAGTGTTCGCAGAGCCCCACCACACGGCTCACACCGGAGCTCTGTGTCACAGCCTAGGGCTCTGTAGCAGATTTTGAACTGACCAAAAGATTCCAACTCCAGGCTCTGATTCAATGATCAAAAATCTTAAATAAATTAAGTCTAGGTTGAATATTTTAAATGTAATAACAATAAAGGTTCAATGGATTCTGCAATTTCTTCTTCCAGCCATGATGAGAACAGGAACCAAATTGACCCTTCTACCTCAGAAAACCACAAAGATAGACAGCATATATTAAAAAATCAGGATGTAGACACTGAACAGCAGGCAATGCATGACAGTGATTTCTGAGAAGAGGGAAAACAGACAAGTGAGCCCCACACATAAAATACTCACTGCCTAAGAGAGTTTCCCAATCACTGCATAGGGAAGAAGATCCCAAGCAGAGTCCAATAAAAGATCGCAAACAGAGTTCAGAGTTCTAGAACACCAAGGTGGCTAGAATCTGAGAGGTAGAGTACCACAAAGAATGGAGCTGCATAGAAAGAGCAAGAGAGCAAACTGATATGCACAGGAGTCTGGCTGAGTCTTTGACTGATAACTGGTCTGGGTGTCCACAGAAGGAAACTACTGAGGCTAAAGAAAGAATCATCATTTAGGAGTAAGTGGAGCAATATCTGGGCTCACAAAAGCCTGGAAGTCCCTAAGATTTCTCCTAAATCTAACACATAGTGCATTGAGTTGAAGGTCAGCATACAACAACCTAATATTCACAGTGTCTGGCATCCGATCAAAAATTAGCCACCATAAAAAGAAGGAGGAAAATACATCCCATAACCAGGAGAAATCAATCAATAGAAATAGGCACAAAAATGGCATATGCAACAGAATTAGTGAATGGGGTATTATAAATATACTGCTGCTCAAGAAGGAGAAGGAAAGCATGAGCATGATCAGGAGAGAATTGGAAGATGCAAAATCAAACTTCTAGAGATGAAATGGTATAGTGATATACTTCAAGATCAAAATATTCTACATTAACAAATATTATATTTCATAAGTCTTTAACTTCTTCCTCTGATTTCCTTTGACATTTAAACTCTAAAATGGGTAAAGTGGGGGAAGATAACTATGTCATACTTCATTGGTTCCTAGCTTTTTCTTACTCTGCCATTCATAGTCTTACTGTCTTTCTAATATTTCTCATCATTCTATCCCCATTTATAGTTAGAAAGTAACTCTTCTACATTATACAGCATACAGTTGAATGCAATCTGTTTTGTCAAAACCTCACTATGTCTTTCCCATAACTTCACTCTCACCTAGACCGCTATTCTCCAGCTGTGTCTGTGTTGTAGAGAAGGCTTGCGGGGTGGGGACATCAGGAGACAAGAGCTTCCCGTATGGCCTCTGCCTGTCTGTCTGAAGACCTCAAAGGCATGTAGCTAATATGGCTGGATCTCAGTCTCTTTGTCTTCTAAATTAAAGAGACGATAATCTTTAATCAAGATTCAGATATTAATTTTAATAGGCAATTTCTAAACACTTTTAAACCATTGATCCTTCTAAACATAGTAAGTAAGATGTAATATGCCATGTTACTCCTGAGTGAGTACAGCAGTGTGTATTGGAGGGGGAGCACAGGACAAAGGATAAAACAAACCCTCTTTTACACCTCCATCCATTTTGGTCCTGGGCATCTAGTTTAAAAACTACTAAATTATCTGTACCAGTCACTTCAATGTCAGATGTATTCACTCATTTATCTACAAGTATTTATTGAACATCTGTGTGATGTCAGTTACCAGATGAGGTGCTGGGGACAAAATTCTAGACAGTTCCAGAGAAATGAGGAGCTCTGTAAGAAAAGATAAGATGAGGAGAGGGGAACACACAGTATCTTTTATTAGGTGTGATCTAGTGCTTACTACTGTCAAATAAGAATATGTGCTATATCACTTTGATAATCAGAAAAATATTACTGCATTGTCCTAACCCAGGTCCTATATATAGGTTAGTTTACTGCTAATGAAGTCATAAGTTTAGCAAAAAGTACTTCTTACTAACAATCATAGTAATTTTAAAATGGCTAAAGTTTATAGCCATGAATACAGAAAAAGTCAATAACTAATACAGAAAAAGTCAGTAACTATTGAATATAAAATCATATATTGGAAAATTCTATTTTCTTAAAATTTGCATTCAATATAGCAAGGATGGGAAGAAATATGAATGGGGTAATATATAAATCAATACAGTAAAGTAAATGAGAAATAATAGCAAGTGGAAAGCAAAAAGCACTATTTCTCAGAGGCAGGAAAACTACTGGGGGACTCTTAAAACATACCAGGACGCCATCAAAAACTGATGTCTCTGAGAAATGTCCTCTTAGAAGTTAATAATCCAACTCTAGGGATGCCTTTTTTAAAAAAATCCCCACCCAAGGACTTCTTTTTTCATTGCTTTTAGAGAGAGAGAAAGGGAGAGAGAGAAACATCAAGGCAAAAGAGAAGCATAAATTGGTTGCCTACCAAATACAGCCAGACCGAGGACCCTAAACGTCCAAACCAGGGGTCACAGGTGTCCATGCCAGGACTGGGGATTGAACCCACAACCTAGGTTTGTGCTCTGACCGGAATCAAACCTCAGCAAACTCCAGGTTACAGGACGACACGGCAAACAACAGAGCCACAGGGGCCAGGGCAGGATGCCTATTTTTAAGTCCTCTTTTTCTTGTGAACCTGGAATGCCTGTCCCCCAGAATCTCTAGTCAACATGTCCACTGCCCTGAAATACTCCTTGAACACTACACCTGAAATAGCCATCCAAGAATGTAGCTGGGTAAACTATTCTTCAGAAAATTGGTTTTTCAAAAGAAAAAGTACAACAGAATTAAGACATACATAATTAAGAAATATACATTTTGATGTCTTCCATTTTTAAGAATTTTTGCAAATAGAAAAAATTATAATTATTAATTTTTTGAGGAATTTAAACAATGACCCTTTACATATCTTTTCCAACTACAGAAACAGACTTGTGGTGATAACTATTTGGATTACACAGCAGTGCTAATTTAGGAGTCCTTAGCAGTGCTTAGCTTCATTATCTGTGATAATTAAATAAGAAAATACCACCCAGAACAAGTTTATGCACCATTTTGTGAATAAAACATATACAGATTTTATTCCAACTCCTAGAACTTCACAAATATTTACAAGTTTATTGTGCATAGTAATAATTTGTTTATTCTTATTTTTGATTTGTTAGCATATTAGTGAATTCATTTCATTCAATTCCCTATAAGTTATTGTCCCTAGCTTGAAAATTACTATAAATTCAGTATGACATCGAGCATAAATCATCATTTATATTAATTGAGTGTTATTGTTGTCGAAAGACAATTAGGTACACATCACTAAATGTCTGATTGAAACAAATTAGGCAAGAAAATAATTTTATAGCCAATAATGAGAAATAAAGTTGTATATTCAGTAGCCCCACATTCTTTGTTTGTGGTGGTGTGGGATACTGTGACTTTTATATTCCTATCTGCACACATTTGTTTTTCAAACTATGTATATCAGAAAGACATTCAAATGGGCAAAATTGACCCTGATACTGAATGGAGCACACAAATGCTTGGCACATTGCAAAAATGTTTCAAGCTTGGTTGGCTTTTCAATGCTTGAAAAAGGAATTAGAGATAGGCCACTGAATGCTAATCATACTGCTGCATCTACTCACCACATTTAAATTCTTAGGGTGAACGTATTTACCATTGACTTGTGATGCTACATCATTTTTTAATATTGCTCTCAAGCTGCTAGATAGAATTTCATGTCCTAAGTCCAGGGAACCAAGGTAAATGACAAACAAATTGCAGATTTCTTTTCTTATCTGGAATATTAACACAGTGCCTCTAATCCTATACAGAAATGTAGTACGAAAAACCACAGCCATTTCAATACGGTATGTATATAAGTTCATAATCCCAAAGCAATGTTTTTAAATGAATGCATCAATCACCTGACAACTAGGCAAATTCAAAGTATACTAGAAAAAACTGATGAATAATCATTAGAAAATATATATTCAGGTACAAATACCTGACAGAACAGCAAGCACTCAATGTATGCAAACACAGCATGGGACCGAAGTACCCACGGTAAAAATCAGAACGTTCGCACTTACTGCGCGGGAACATGAGAAGACGAAACATGAGAAGCATGGACTTTAATTATTAATTTTTAAACCTGAATGTGAGAATTTGGTGTGTGTTTATGTTAAATCGGATACACAAAAATATACTTACAGTAAATTTAAACATTTTTTTCTCCAAAATGCACATATTATCATATACATAAACAAGAGTCCCCAGAGGTGGGAGCCAATATTCAGCTCAAACTGCTGAGCCAGAAGCAGAAATGCAGACACACTATTTCCATATCTTCCAACTTTAGGAGAAAAAAATTAATATATCTCCCTATTTTTATATTTCTACAACTGATCAAAAGTTTAGAATTTATTTCTCTGGATAGTTCTACAACTTGACACAAATGTACAGACCGTGTTAGTGATGAGTAACTGCACCATATGCGAGATGAAAGGAGTAAGAATTCGAGCTGCCAGACGCAGAAGAGAAGGCCCCCGCCTTCAGACAGGTGAGTGTTCATCTAGTTTAAAAGCTCAGACAGCCAGACTCAAAGAGATTAAAATAAACCTGTTCACAATCAGACTGAAATTAAATCACATAACACAGGTTGACCACCTTCCACAACTATTTTTTGTTTGTTTGTTTGTTTGTTTGTTTTTAAGCTAAATAACCAATGGATTAGCAATGTTACTGAATAAGTCATGGCTTAGGAAAAAAAAAAGGTAAAACAGAAATTTTGAAATGAGGATGACAGTGAACAAAATCTCCTTAAAGGAAATATACTAAATCAGAATGAAAATAGAAAGGAATGTGAAAAATCCTAAAGGCAAGGAGGAATATAGCTTAGAAAGCAGGTAAGCCCCTCAGCCTGGTATCAGTAAAACAATTCTAGAAGGAAGATCTAGGAGAAAGAAAGGGAAACAAAATAGAAAGTGAGTGCAGAACCCAATCAGGTAATGAGATTAACAGCAATCCATGGCAGAGTAAATAATATCATCAATCCAAATCAGACCTTTAAAAATTGTGAGAGAGGTGAAGTACAGCATGGGGAACATAGTCGCTAACATTGTAATAACCGTGTATGGTGCCAGGTGGGACTAGAATTATCAGGGGGATCACTTCATAAACTGCATAAATGTCTAACCACTATGCTGTGCACCTGAAACTAACACAGTATTGAATATAAACTGTAATTGAAAAAAAAATTTTTAAATAGTAAAAAATGTAAAGAATAATGGGATGAGAGATGCATGACACAGTTTTCAAGAAAGTTACAGGCACAAAAAATTTCATCACTCTCAACAGCAGCTCAGATAGATCCATCCTAGAGTAAACACCTGGGTTGTTGTTGTTTTTTAAGATTTTATTTATTTCTTTTTAGAGAGAAGGGAAGAGAGGGAGTAAGAGAGGGGAGAAACATCAATGTGTGGTTGCCCCTTACATGGCCCCCACTGGGGGCCTGGCCTGCAACCCAGGCATGTGCCCTGACTGGGAATTGAACTGGTGACCCTTTGGTTTGCAGCCCACGCTCAACCCACTGAGCCACACCAGCCAGGGCAACACCTGGGTTTTTAATCCCCAGTGCAGCCAGCAGCCCTAAAGCCTTAGCCACAGTGACGCTGAGATGGTAATTATCTCTACTTTGTCAGGTATGTGACCCTGCAACCCCAGAGAGTGATGGGATACATGTGAAAATAATGAAGCGAATCAAAACAATGAGTTTTATACTTTGTTAGGATTAAGGATGTTTTGTATGATATTTAGGGTGTTTAAAACATTTAAGTGAATCTGATACATCAGGAAATCTGACATTTTAGGCTTGTGATTTTTATTTAAAATATTTTAAAGAAGTTGACTAACAGTAAACTTGAGGTTTTAATTTGAAATCTTTAAGGACAGTTTATTGACTAAATTTACACATAGTGTTTGTAAAGTGATTAACTAATACATATATTAGGCTTCCAGTCTGTAGTTGTATTAAGTGCTGAGGAAAATTTTTGTAATACTTAGAAGGCTATTTTGCCTAGAGATTTAAGAGTGCTTAGGCAAATTAAGTGTATTGGGGTTATAGTTTGAAATGTCTAAAGGAATTTAATTCATCAAGCTTGAAGATGGTGTGAAATGTATATAGTACCGTATTTTTCGGACTATTAGACACACTCCCCACCCCAAACGGGAGGAATAATGGTTGTTAATGCTGCTGTCGAGTTCTGTCTACATTTACATTGGTGAAATATTATGTTATATTTTTAAATATTTTACCACACTTTTTGCTTCAAAATTTTTTTTCTGTTTTCCTCCTCTAAAACCTAGGTGCATCTTATGGTCTGAAAATATGGTAATTCAGTCTGTGAAATGTATATGCTAATTGATCATTAATCAAAGAATAAGTGAAAGTGTTTAAATACAACCTAAAATTACTAGATTTAAAAATGGCAAGAAGTATAAATTGAGCTTAGAGGCTTATAAAAACTCAGTTTTAAGGTTTAAAACTTAAAAACGAGTATTAATTTAAAATAAATATGAATATTCCTTTCAAATATAAAAGACCCTCAAAGATTAAAAGCTCGCATGACTGTATGAAGATGATATTAACTTCTCCAATTGAGAGATAAATATCTTTTGCAACACCTTGAGCTAGCAATAGGTTTTCCATGAAGAAAAGAACTTCGTAGTTCAAAAAAAAAAAGAAAAGAAAAAACTCAGGAATGAACTACAAACTATATCCCTCTCTTAGAAATTTCTAGTATACATTATTTTGAGAAGTAAATATTTCCCTTTTAACACAGGAATTCATTTAATGCCTATTAACATCTCACAGAATTGCAGAAGGTACTCCTTCGAACACAGTTTGGGGAAACCTGTATTAGGTAGTTAGGAAAATCTCCTTCAAGGATTCTTCCTGGTCAGAATGCTGGCACCATAAGGAATGAAAAAGCAGTTACAGGGGGCCAGCGCTGCCGGAGCTGGCAGCATCACACCACAGCTGGCATGGAGGCTGCCTTAATAAAACGGAATCGTTTTGACCCAGGAGATGTTCACATGTTGCCAGGTTCCATAACTGTGCTTTCTTGAGTATTATGCTTGAGCCTCTTCTTTTCTTTAAATCCCATTCATATACATTATCTTTACTATGATCTATATCCTGATGGCTCCAAAATCTTCATCTCCAGTCTTGACTTACATCTTCAAATTCAGACCCAACGTTGTAGGTACTTAAGGGACACCTCTGCTTGCGTCACCCATGTCAACTTCAAATTCAACATGTCCAAAACTGAGTTCATTTTTCTTCAACCAACATTTGTTTTTACTCCAATTTTAGACAACTTAGTAAAAGCATCTCACCTACTCAGATGCCAAGCCAAAAACAAAAGTAAATTGTAGAGTCCCTCATCTCCCTCAGCCTTCACGTCACAAAGGCTGAGGACTCCCAAGTCTATCCTTTCCTTTCCATGTGCTTGTCCCTACTGATGCCATAACCATTCCTTGGACCACTGCAACAGTCTTCTACAAGTTGCCCTGCTTCTGACCTCCCTTTCATCCCCTGTCAGCATGTGGCCGTACATCACCCCTAAATTATAATTTCCTAAATTCTTAGTGTGACCACCATGGTCCTTCATGCTCTGGCTGCTGTCCATCTCTCTAGGCCCATCTCTCACAGGGGCCCCAGCCTCCACACTTACCCTGTGTTTTAGACACTTTCAGTTTCTTGCACTTCCTAGTACATGCCATGACCCCGTAATTTTCTCTGTTTGGAAAGCCCTTACTACTCCCCTCTTCCAAAAAACTCCTACCTCATCTACTAAGACTTAACTGAAATGTCATGTCTTCTTGGGAGCCTCTCCTGCCCTTCACATACTTCCCTCTCTGTGCTAATTTACTGTACTTTATTCATATATGCAAAGGCATTCATTTCACATTGCTGCAATCATTTGCTTTATATCTGCCTCGTCCACTAAGACTGGGGTGGCATAGATTATTTTCTAGGTATATAAAAAAATATAATGTCTAGTACAGTATCTAAACTGAGTTAAAACCTCCTAAAACAAGTTTTTAAAAATATTGTTTGTAATTTGAGCATTTCCATCATTGCCTTTTTTTAACCTTCTTAGAAACTCCAGCAGCAATGCGTATTATCACATCCTTGTCTAATACGTACTTCAACTCATTTGTTTCCCTTTATGTCTTTCCCATCCTTCTTTCCTTTCCTTTCCTTTCCTTTCCTTCTCAAAAGTAAATCATTAATGTCCACTTCTGTCTTCTACAACTAAAGCATGAAATTTACTGAAGTTTCAAACATCTTAATTTTAATACAGGTCTCTCTTGGTCACAAATCTATATGCCTGAAGGATAAGAGGGTCTGAAGGGCTTGAGCTGATTCTGCTGACAGCATCAGAGACCCCAGTCTCTCTTCCCCTAAGGAGAAAATTGATTCAAGTCAACAAATATTTACTGAGCAACCAATAAATAGAAATTACCCTGTTAGGAGAGATGCAGCCCCAGCTAAGGAGATACCACTTTTCCCAACTTGGGAAAACTGCTCATGACAGGTAGGCCTCCATTCTTTTGGGTTCTATTTAAACACTCTAGGGCTTACAGTACAATTTATTACCTACAAGAAACCTTTCCTAGTCACTTTCTTTCTGTGATTTGTCCTTTGTGTTTAAATAACTTAGGTATTTAGTTAGACAAAAGTATGTAAGATTTTATTCAGTAATATATTTCCTTCTACTTGTTTCTCAACTTCTCTCTCTGTCTCTAGGGTGTTTCTTCTTTTGGAAGCAGGAACATTGCTTCCTATTTTATTTCTGTTGTTGCTGATAGAACCTAGTACAGTGGCCTGCATAGATACTGAACTCAAAAATGCATGACTCTAAAAGGCAAAATTCCAGCCATGGCCAACAGGTCTCAGTGGGTTGCACATCATTCAGCAGAGTGAAAGGTTGCTGATTTGATTCCCGATCAGGGCACATGCCTGGGCTGCTGGCCAGGTCCCTGATTCGGGGCCAGAGGCAACCGATTGATGTTTCTCTCATACATCTATGTTTTTCTCCCTTTCTCTCTCCCTTACCCATTCTCTAAAAATAAATAAAATCTTTAAAAAAGTAAAAATAAAAAGGCAATATTCCAGGATTATGATTTTCCTGATTCATGAATTAATAACTCTCATCTAACAACTCACTGAATTAACACACTTTTTATAATCAAGTTACTACAAAGTCAGGCTCAGATAAAAGCAAAACAGGATACCAGTACCATATAAAAAATACCAATAAAAGTGAGAGAACGTGACATTCCAATAGCCTCTTATTGTTAAGTGCCCAGGGTGAGGAATGCACAGGGTCAGATGGGAAGCTCTCACCCGACCCTGGCATGGATAATCATGTCCTGAGGTTGTTCACAGGGAATGCCACTAGTCCCAAATCAACAAGCTCATTCTATTAATAGCCTGAAATGAATTAGGCATTTCAGGGGATGGAAACTGCTATGCTCCTCAGGAGGACCCAGGGCTACACGAGCAGGTCAGAGTACTTGCCTTGGGCACGTCAGGTGCCCAGCCAACTGTGAAGTTCTTCCTAGCCTTGCTCAGTTGGAAGCAGCATAATAGGGCTCATTGTTAACACTGAGAAAATCAAGTCTCAACTTTACAAAGAAGGCACTTCCCATCTCTCCAAAACTCAATGAAGGAAGTTCTCGAATGTAGACTGTAAGGATCAATGAAATTGCAGCATTAATATTTTTGTCAGAAAATTAAATAAGTACATCTACTACTCCAGTTGGGAGTTGGCTATTCAGTAACTGTTACATGAAATTGGACATTTTGCAGAAGTTTCTTTGTAATGAGGACAGAGGCCAGCACGATCTAGTCATTTTAAGATTTATTTAGTCCCCCTACTTTACAACAATAACAACTCCTGATCATTTCCCTGTTTCCAAATAATTCCAGAAAACAAGATTTAATACAAATTAACCAGTTATTAGATTTTGCTGATATACAACTTCATGAAATACATTAAGTAAGCTGCAAACAGTGGTGTCTGATGAGCCACTAACGGGCTCCCAGACACTGCTGATCAGGCCCTGGCCCTAGCCCACTCCCTGCACCCCCCACCCCTACCTAGCCCACTCCCCGCACCCCCCACCCCGTGCATTTGCCATCAGCTGCTCCAGTGTTACATACACTGCATTTGCACGATTAGTGTTCCCTTCACAATTACCATTCATCTGCCCTTCATCCCATTCCCAAAGCTGGGTGCTAGGTGAAGGGGTATTAACTAGCCGGCAGCACCTTAAATTCATTACAATAAACACATACTCCTTATAGGATAGGGAGAGGGCAGAAAACTCCCCTATTCCAGCTCTTCAGACTTCGGGAACACAGAGGTTGGTCCACAGGCTAAATAAAACTAGTTTAAATCAGGGAGCAAAGCACCAACTATTACTCAAAATTTTATGAAAAAGCTGGCTTACACCAAGATATTAGTTCTATGAACAATTCCATTGTGCTTAATCCCACCTTAGTGATGGCACTTCACATTTAACCACTCACTGCATACAATAACTAGACACTTTATGGAAGAGAATAAAAAGCCATTTAACTGCATAGCACAGGTACAGTAAAGAAAAGCTCTGGGTACTGAATGTGTACTTGGATGTGATAAACAATTATGACCACGAAGTTCATGTATGATGGAGGAAAAAAACATATTAATTTATTGTCTGATCAGATTTTTCACTGACATACACTAGTGCCTAGAGCAGCGCCTGGCAGCAAGATAGGCTCAAATATTGATTGATGGATCCACTGATTGGTTGATGGGATGAATACATGAGTCTATCCTTATTGCTAGGTTTATTATGTTCTTTATATTAGCCAAATGCTCAAAAAATAAAGGTATTTCAGATTTAGTCCATCACCATAAAATAATTTCTAAGTCAGTAGCTACAACATGAAGAAAATCTTCATGTTTTGTGACAGTGGAATGTACAAAATGACAACAGACACACATGCATACTCACAACATACACAAAGGGTTGATAAAAATGGGAAGAAAATATTTCTAAGTTATATAGAACAATCTTTCATTATACAAAAGGATAAGGCTACATAAATCTAATAGATATAAAAATGTGGTTACAATTAAATATTTTCTTCATCTTATTTTTAAAGATACTGAAAAGTGACACTTTTTTACACTCTGTATTTTTATATTCCATCCCAAACATTTCATATTTATTTAGATAACTAATACTCTAATTCCATGCATTGCAAGAGGATAGAATCAAATGAATAGATATTAAAAACATCTTTGAAAGGCATTAAAATATTATTCTTTAAATTATAGGTCAAATTCTGAAAATGTACTGGGCCTCCAGAATAAAAATACAATAACAGCAATAGAGAACTTTTATAAAGACTTATGTACTAAGTACTATCTATGATATAGTTTTTAATTTGTTTAATTTATAAAAATAAAGTATCAAGTAACATATATATACACATAAACACATATATACATACTCACAAATATATTTGATCCTCACAAAAATCCTATGAAGTAGATTACCATCATTTCCTCCATTTTAAACACAAGGGAACTGAGGCACACAGAGTTTAAGTGACTTGTTAATAAGTCACATAGCTAATAAGTAATGGTGCCATTATCCAGATTCAGACAATACAGAGCCGTTATCCAAATTCAAAGACTCTGACTCCTGAGTTCATGTTCTTAATCACTATGCAGAAATGGATTTTAATTTTTTTTTATAGTTTTTTTTTAAGATTTTATTTATTTATCTTCAGAGGGGAAGGGAAGGAGAGAGGGAGAGAAATATCAATGTATGGTTGCTTCCTGTGCATCCCCTGCTGGGAACTGGCCTGCAACCCAGGCACGTGCCCTGACTGGGAATCGAACCGTGATCTCTTGGTTCACAGACCCGCGCTTAATCCACTAAGCTACACCAGCCAGGGCGGATTTTAATTTTTTGTGAAATATCATAAATTAAGTACATTGTTATAAAATGTGAAGATAAGTACCTACAGTGTCTTCTAATAAATCCACTTATGAATTTCCCTTAAAATATTTGCCTAATTTATATTCCCATGATTGGGAGATACATGAGTACAGGGGAAAGAAAGAAATAAGCTTTAGGGAAAAAGACCTAAAATTAGAAAGAAATCAACATTATGTAAAACCATATGCCTATTTTGTATTCACACAAAAAGAAGACCTGAGTACCATACACTCAAAGTCAGTGAGGCAAATGCACAGGACTCTCAATAGCGTCCGTCTACTGCATTATTTGTCAGCAAAAGGCTTTACAGAATGAGCCCATGAGGAGCTGCCCAGACAGCACCACCCAGTTTCTTCCCATGGAGCGCCCTCATTGCAACAGCAGTTCAGAAAAGCATGCACAAGAAAACAGTGTTCCCACAGTTACCCTGATCGTTGGTGGGGCTACCCAATTAATGAGCTGAACATTCAGTTCACTAGGCTATCTGCCTCTGGCACTGCCAGCACAGGGCCTTAATCTGTGCTGAAGGACACAAACATTCTAACTTCTCTTCTTGTATCTGATTTTTACTCCTTATTCTTTGATGCATACAAGACTTCCTACTTCATCATGCTGGGTCTTTTAGGAAAGGGTGTTTTCATTTTGGTTCTGCTTGTTGTGTGCATGTGCTTGGTTAAAGGTTGTTTTCTTTTCTTTCTTTCTTTTTTTTTTTTTTTTGCCCTTTTTTTAAAAAAAATTACCACCATAGTTTTGGCTGTAGGAAATACAAGATTCTGGAGGAATTACTCAAATATCTCTATTTTTAATATAGCTTTCTCCTGGGAGAAGTGTATGTGCCTGTTAATTTCCCTCAACCTCACTTTTTTTTCCCCTCAGTACAGGCAAAGCTCCACAGAGTAACATCAAGCAACTCTTAAAATAATTAAAGGAGGCTACTTAAAGATCAGCAATCATTGTGTCAATTCCTAAACACAGATCCTAAAATAAGCATCACTGTGGGCCCTGAAAAATGTTCAGCTACTATGTTTACATTTCCATTTGATAACTTTAATGTAAACAAATTATAGTCCTTGGTTTTGTATTATTCAACTTGTAGTAAGGACATACCACCAAGTCTTAGAGCTTACTTTACAGAATGAAAGACAAAAACAGCAATCTAAGAGTGAAACCAAACTCTGGTTTCATCCTATTTCAGAACACCTCCAGCTGTTACCTGATGACCCCTATTCCTGTGTCTCCTTTATATACCAATAAAAACATCACTTATAAAACATGGGATATCTTAAATTCTGTTATTGGGTAAAGGAGAAGCAAAATCAAGAACCTACCCACTGAAATGGCCAGTCAAAATCAGAACCTTCTTACACAGAACACACTACATTATTATTAGGAGAAAATACAAAATGAAGAACTGAAATTCCTGGGTACCTCAGTCTGTGAGTTCCTTTCCTGAGCTCCAGTAACAGAGCATCTACCAACTGGTATTCTGTCTATAACTATATTAAAGCATGCACTAAGTATGAGTCAGTGACAGCCAATTTATTCCTAGTAAAAAGTCACTCAACACTTCCACTGTTGACATTACTAAACTGTCTTGACAAAGTAAGATAAATATTGGATTTTTGCTTATGCTTACTTTACTCGATGGTTTTAAAGTTTTGACAAACTTCATCAAATAAATCCTACAAATTCATCTTAAACACTGCAAATTTCAGGTCATCTATAAGTTAAGCTGACTGAAAGAAGGGTATTTATATTCCAGAAATAAAAATACATATTAAGCATGACAATTTTATTAGATATTAGATGTCAGAAAAGAACCAAAATGATAGGAAAACTTAATTTTAGTCTCAATCATGAAAATTTCTAAATCTTTGACCTTGGCATATTCCTTAACTCCTCTCCATATGTAAAATCAGAATGCCAGACCAGATAAACTCTAAGATGTCTTAAAAATTTAAAACTCAATCTTAAGCAAATTTATGTGAGCTTTAAAGAATGAACATAATTACAGGTATCTAAGCCTGGAATAACTAAATTGGCATGTTAAAATGCAATGGTACTGAAAACATTTCACTTTGGCTCAAAATGTTATTCTACTTTAATAAGAGTGCTACACAGCTAGTAAGCAAATACCTGTATATTGAAAATATTTTTACAGCAAGCATAAACAGTTTGACAGTAATTTGTATCATTCTCACGGGAAAATAACTTCTCCAATCTCATCTTTCTAGTCTACATAGCAGTGCCAATTTATAGGCATATAAAATTCGAAATCTCTTCTGTGCATCAATTATAACTTACGCAGCTCCCTGAGCAGCATTTAAAAAGCAAAGAAGTGCAAACAATATTTTGCTTGCTGACATAGTAAAAAATTTAGCTAACATAGCTTTAGAACTTCACAATTTAACTGCAATCAAATATCCCTTTTTTGAGAAAGGAAAAAAACGACTACAGCAATATCCTAAGTATAAAACTCTATGTCAAAATTAAACCATCCCTGAAATTATCTAACTAATTACCCAAGGAAAAGGGCTGTAGGTTGGAAACCTGGGTAATAACATTGCTCTTTGTTATCAATATACTAAAAGCTATAAAATCTTGCATTTTATTAAAAAGAGAATAAATGCTTTTAAAATCACAGATATATATATCTAAACAAATGTAATGCAACATAGAAAAGGTATCTTAAACATTAGAACCTTTTCTGCTTGTACTATCCAGAGAGACAATACAATAAATTTATACATAAACATAAATTTGAACAAATTGAAAGTTTTCTAAAAAATCCAGAAAAATCAATAAAAATAAGTCTGGGTCAAAACAGAACAAAATGGGTAAGATTTAAACATCAATTAGAGTTTAACCTAGACTGAAATAAGAACTTCCTAAATGAGATTTACATCTATGAATCACTATAGGAGTCTTTGGGAAGGGGGGCAAGATGAAATGCTGTGAGAAATTTTAAAAATGGCAGATAGTTTTGCTTGATGGTGATAGCTTTGGTTGTCTATGTTAATGGATATTTTGGTTGATATTTGCATGTAATTTTCTCTGTGTGATCAAAACTATTTTATGGTTTGTGTATGGGAAAGAGAGAATCCTTTTTAATGGTATTATCATTCAAATAATATCCAAACCTAAAAAGGGACTAGAAAAGCATTGCTTAGTTCATAAATGTCCTTCTATTTTCCTGAGAAATGTAACCAAGTGAAACACAACACCTGTATATCCTCATAGACCAAAGGGCCCAAAAAGCCAACAAAAATTCTGAAAGCCCACAAGTGTAAAAATCCTATTTCTCAACTCCTTAATTTTAGATTGCTCTGATGAAGTGGGCCTTTTGAGAATGTTTTCAAGAGCAATCATGTGCAGTTATGAGAGGAGCAGAGACAGTATTTTCTGGTCAGCTGTAAACTAGAGATAGTCCTACTGTACCCTGCTAATAGCACATGGCTTAACTAAACTAGAAAGCATAATTCAGCCTCTAATTTGATCCGTTTAAAAAATCAGGTAGAAAAAAAAATTGGGCTATTGGCTAGAACATGGCATATGAGATATCAGCCAAGAGACACACTTTCTTATAGACTATTTTGGAGGTTGTATAGGTAAAACTACTATAAGGTTCACTTACTTCTCTCTCTTTTTATTTAAGATTCAGCTTTTTTTTTGTTTAACCACTAAGCATTTTTAAAATTTGTCTGCCAAAGTAATATACCTAAAAATTTCATCCAATTAAAATCAGACTATTTCTACTTTGGATTAAAAATGATTAATATTCTAGACAGCTAAAATTCTAGGAGAAACTGTCAGTTTATATTTTTACCATAGTTTTAGTTTGTTTCTTTATATGTATATGTATCATTAATTCTTAGAGCAAATATATAGCATGGTCAGATAAAGGCCTATTTCCTAAAAGAAAGGTCGGATGAAAAAGCTTATTGACTTTAATACTATTAAGGCACAACATTTTAGATAACTAGGTTTGGTCCACTATCAGTTCACGAGAAGACACAATTAAAAAATGTCATTGCGAGCCAAAAACTCAGAAGCAAACATTTAAGTGGTCACTGAAGAGAGTATTACCAACATCACACAGATTCCATTTAAAGGCACCAGAATCCCTTGAGTATCTAAAGTCTTCAAATCAATACAACTTTAATCTTGTCTTTGCTTTTCTGTATTATGCTGTGTTGTTGTTGTTTGGGCTTGTGGCAATGGGAATAAGGAAAAACATATACATATGAAATTTAAAAAGCATTTTTATCTAAGAAAGTAATTATAAACTTCTAAGATCCAGACATTTATGTCTTTGAAGAAGTGTCACTTTCCAACTGACTATCACACTCACTGCAGTACAAACTGGGGCCATGGCGAGGCCACAGTGATAAGTTCTGATACTCAACCAACAATGACTGCTAATACCAGACTGCTGTCACTGTCTGGTCCAAAACACAATTTGAAGGAAAACAGTGTGGAAAGAGCTGGGCAGGCACGGAGGGGCTATGCATTGATCTCCTTTTCAAAGCTGCCATCAATGCTCGCTCTACTCACGTATTAAATAAGTAAATGCACAGTCAGCATAACTAACAGAACGTGGGGTTTCAAAGGTTACTGACGCACACTTGTACCCTTCGTGTCAAGATGATGATGAGGAAAGAGGTGTTTAGAAACAAAAATCTATGAAGAAAGATATTCTGTAGCAGGCTGTTGCTTCCAATAATAAAAATCTTTGCTAAATATATTATGAAAATTCTGCTTTTAAAAAACTGTATGTAATATGATATGGACTAGAGATCAGAGGGGTTTTTTTTGAGGTCACAGTTTTTAGCATTTTTTATGAAGCATCTTCCCTAATGCCAATTTCTCTAAAGGAAACCAATCTAGTAAAAAATCAGCATGGATTAAAAGTTGATTTTTAAGCATCCTATGTGTAAATTCACCCAAATATTGAAAAATGTTTGAATAATAAACCCATCAGGAGTTTTTTTAATGAGTTGTGAGTTTTCATAAAACAATATTATTTTTCTGCTTTCTCTACTTATTATGAAGAATTTCTCCATAACCCTCCATTGACCAGAAAATCTAATCATCATCTAGTCATAATTCTTTGCTTTTTCACTGGATTTTCATCTGTGATGGGGGCCAATGTTTGATGTTCTTCATTTTTGGTATTGTTTCTTCTAATATTAACAATCAGTTGTGTGACTGGGGATTTTTTAGTCACTTAGACTGGCTCAGCTTCAATGCTAAACATGTTATTACAGTAAGGAAGGTTATGAAATAGATGACAAGTGAAAGGGTTAATATGCCAACAATAATTTATCACCTTATTATAACTTGCCCTGTGGCACACAGAAACTCAATGATAAAAACAACCACCAAAAAACCTTCCCTTAACACAACACTTTTGATGGCTTGTCATGATAGCTGATTAAAATAACAAAATCCACAGGAGTCTACAAACCATAGTTAAAAATTATGTGAAGATCCACAGCACAATTTTTAAAGCAAATTAAAATTTTAATAAGATATAGATCATGCAACACTGCTAAAGTTCAGCTAGCAATGTATATATCTGCAGATAATGCTATCTGTAAGGAAAATAAAATTTTCAATAATACGTATAATTTCAGCAGGAACATCTGGATATTTAAATATCTGCAATATAAAAACAAGCTCAACCAAATTCAATTATTACATTTGTGTTCATAGTATGTAAGAATTCATTTCCCCATCTAGCTATTTAAAAGGAATTTTCTGGTTGATGTGATTTTTAAGTAGATGTGATACCAATTGCTATAGAGAATTGCATTCCTAGAGAATTGTATCAAATAGATTGACTTAAAAATGCACTCAAGTTGATTATTGTTAGCAGAAAATCTGAATTTAAGTATTTTCTTTCAACTGTAAGCAATCAATCTACCTATATTGCATCCTGATGGAGCACATGAGTTAAAAAAGAGAAAACCAAAAGAATGGCTCTTGTAACACAATCTTTTCAGGAAGTAGGATTTTGCCAATTTGTTCTGCGGTTGTATAGGCTGTCAGGTATTATGAAATCAATGCAATGTACTCACTAGTTGTCAGTCACAGGATGACAGTATTGTAAATTAAGGGGATGCATCTTGAAGCAGGGTTGCATACACAGAGTTCTAAGGAATCCATTTGCAGTCTGATTTATGCTCTTAAAATAGACAACCTACCACTATCTGTTGAAAAGTCTCACAGGTATGAAATTGTCTACCTGAATATCATTTTCCTTTATAATCAAAGTAGGCTCCCATTTAGCTTCAATCACTTTGCAATTTTAACCTTAATATTTTCTATACAGTGAAAAGGAGTCAAAAGATTTCATGAACAGTTTTGAATAACATTAGTTATTTAAATATGTCTCTACTGAGACAAAAATTACTGAGTAAAAATATGTCATGGTAGTTACATAACTCCTGAGAATACATCAAATAGCATTCCTTAAAGCACTAATTCATTACTATGATAGATTGCTAAAATCTATTTGAAAATCTGACTTTAACAAAGATTTTTCAAAATAAAGTAATATTGGCTAGTATTCTAAGACCTTTTTTAAAATTTAACATAATGTTAAATTACTATTTTGAATAGGTTTTAAGAGAATGTTTCATACTCATTTTTCTAAATAAACTATATATTTTACTTATGCATACTTAATCTAATAAAAATTACAGGCAATGTAGGAATTGATACAAGTTCTGATAAGTCTATGTAAACAATTATATTTTTTAATAATTTCATTTATAAAGATAATAGCATTTTAACATGATAAAATTATTTTAAAGGAGGAATACTATACTTAAACTATTTTTATTTTTCATGTCTCTTCCCAACTTTGTCACATATATTTACATAAATGTGTACAAAATAATAAACATAACTGAGTTTTAAAATATATTTTTATTAGAGGTGAGAATAGAAACACGAAAAATGGTTGTGAAGTTGGAACTGACACTTAGAACAGGAAAAATTGAGGGGAAGAAAAATGTGAACTCGATATTCTCACCTAAGATTCAAAACCTTAAAATTAGCTGAGAATCACATGTTTTAGCAAACAAGAAGCTGAGGATAGGAATGGAAAAGACAAAAGACATTCATAAATATCTAGATATAGTCACATAATTTGGGGGAGATGCCCTTAAAATGACAATTCAATGATTATGTGTCAATATAATTATGAGGTCTATGGATGGGGAGTCAAGGGCTAAAAAAATATGTGTATTCACCTTACATGCAGAAAGAAGAAGAATGGTTGCGTATTCAAGATTTTACTCCAGGGAGTAAAATGTAGAAACGCAGAACAGGTTCCCATGGAAAGACTGTTGCTGAAAATTTCTCAAATCAATTCTTTTCTATTGCTACCTTATGGGCACATTTATCAACTTCCTGGGCAAAAGTGTTAGACAAAGTCTGCTTTAATGTCCTATTGCATTTACTTTAACTGGGAAAATTGTGTTCAAACTACATAGTAGTAAGATATACACACTCAAAGGTGGCTACAGCCTCATTAACCAGGTGTGCTATATTAGGATAGCTCTTGTAAGTTCAATTGATAGCCCCATATGGTTGGGACCTAACCTAGAAGATGGACTTTAAAGTTCTAGTCTTCATTTTTAATATATTTCTCATTTAGATATTATTTCTGACAAATGAAGGTAGAATAAGTAATATTTTTATTACTCCAGATTTTTTAAGTCTTTCTAAACCTTCAAATTTTAGAAAAACAGCAAAACTCACAAGACATACTATCAACATAAATCTCTATGCAATTCTTGACTCTGCTACTGAAATAAATAACATATTTCAAACAGGAATAGGAACAATTTTGCAGGTTTAGAACTCCTTCTGTTTTATGTCTATTCTGACAGAAACTTCTTGGTTCAAGTTATTTCTGACACCAGTTAAATTATTACTCCCTGGTTACCTTAAAAGGTTCCTTGAGCATCTAATGAATCTTAAATAATAAATGTGTTTCCTTGACTATTCACCATTGGAAGGTCTGAATTCCATTATAAATAAACCCATGACTGTTTGGTAATAACATTTTGCTGTAAAAGTAATTTGTGAAAGATGTGCAAGCAGCCCAAGAATTCAGGTACCAAAATCACAAATGAAGAGACCCCCAGGGTCCTCATTAATAGGATGACTATAAATTATTTAAAATTGTAGTGAGGCAGATGCTTCTGAGGAAAGACAACTTACATGGGCATTATTGGTTTTAATAATGAGAACCCATACCTTTGAAGGAAAATCTTAATAAAGCATTCCATTAGAAAAAAAGTAGAGGGAGAGGCTATACTCCGTACAAGCTAATCACCACTGTGAGTTCTCTTATATTCTCAGAGCAGCAAGAGACCACATTTTCATCAAAATATAAATCCTTACTACAGAGGGAATTTAGAACACTGGTTGGTGAAAAAGAAATAATTATTATATTATTTGTTATAATTAGAAATGCTAATTATTACATAGCTATAGTAATTATGGTTCCAATATAACTTCTAGTCTTCTCTTCAATCATATTCAAACTAGTATTCTACTAGATACTAGTATAATCATGTGATTTTTGTATTTTGTTCAACTTACAGTTGTCCCCATTTTCCCCCATTACTCTCCCCAGCCCTGCCCACCCCCTACCTCCCACATTCAATCCTCTACCCCGTTATATTTGTCCATGTCATGTGCATTTAAAAAAAAAAATTGTATTAACTTTGACTGAGGTAGTCCTTTTCAGAAATGTAAAAGGGTAAACAATTCACACATAGCTCTTAAAAATTAAAATTATCTCTGCCCTGGCTGGTGTGGCTCAGTGGACTGAGCACCAGACTGTGAACCAAAGAGTCACTGGTTCAATTCCCAGTCAGGGCACATACCTGGGATGCGGGCCAGGTCCCCAATGTGGGGCATGCAAGAGGCAACCACACATTGATGTTTCTCTCCCTATCTTTCTCCCTCCCTTCCCCTCTGTCTAAAAATAAAATCTTTAAAAAAATTAAAATGATCTCTTATATACATGTAACAATGATCAAAATAGACTGAAATTTGTTGGCTGTAATTAATGTTAAACCCCAAACAATGGACATCCCTAATTAAACTTTTTTCCATATAGATGTTGTGATTGTATCTATAATAAATATCCAAAAATTATATAAATAATTTTTCTCTTTAAGAATTACTTCAGAGGTGACCAGTTCACCAGTTCTCCCCTCTGACAGTGACCAGAGGGGAAAGGGGAGGGAATTTCAGGGGAATTTCAGCAGTGGGAAGGGTTTACAGGAACAAATATAAAGGACACATGGACAAAACTAGGGGGGTTGGAAATGGGAGGGAGGAGGGGAGGGATGGGTGGGTTGGCTGGAATGGGAGTAAAGGATAGAAACTGTACTGAATAATGATTAAAATAAAAAAAATTACTTCAGAGGGACTTACATTTTCTAATTGATTTGATTGGAAAGTTTAAAATTTCACATTTCAGTAGTGTTTCATTTAAGTAAACAGTAATCTACAAAATACCTTTGTTTCATTACCTCTTTTTAAAAAATATTTCATTTAATTTTTTTAAATAATGGTGGTCTTAACCTATAAAGAGTTATCTGATCCTCCAGGGCAGCCTCTGTGACCCCCACAAACCACTTAAGTCTACTTTTCCAAACCTCTCCCATGCTCTGTCATTCTAAACATGAATAGAACATCTCCATTTGGATGTCCTGTACTAATTAGTCTCCCCCAAACCTAGCACATAAACACGAAACCAAAAGAAATGTTACATGCATAAAGAGCTTGCCTGTAGTATTAAGTGGTAGAAAAAATTAGAAGTAATTTTCATAAGTTTTCTTTCAAAGAGGGAAGTTGAAATGGTTATATAAACTGTGGTAAACATCCATCAGAAGCACATTTGGCAGCAACCTAGTCATTTACATAACCATTCTTAGGATTCTGGAGGAACATGGAGGCAAACACTGGAGAAACTGTACAAACACTGATTAGAATTTTAAAAGCACTATTAATAAAGAGTTGGAGAAAAACTTTAAAATTATGAAATGTTTAATGTAAGCATTAAACTTCTCCTGAAATTATGAAATCTCAAAATAAATTTTAACTTTAAACTATCCTCTTTCTGTCTGTTCATGTCTAAAATTTTTTACATTACATTTGGCTTTTTCATTCAGGGGTCACCACCTAGTACTACACCCGCGGTAAGCAGCCACCACTGAGATTTTAGCACACTACACATAAATATTCCCTAATAGTTCATGTGTTTGAATTTTATCTGTCAAATAAGTCTTACTTACTAATAGCAATAATAAGCTCTTCAAAATTATGAGAAAAATATAAAGTTTCTATTTTATTTTCTCCATTCATTCATTCATTCATTCACTCATTTATTCAGCATACAAATCAACAGCCCATTCTAGAGAATAAAGTTTATGCCTGAGGGCAACACCAAATACCCAGCACTAACCATGGTGTCAGGAATCGACAGCATGCAGAGACTTTTTGGAAGAGGGGAAGAAATGAAGGGGTGAGGGAAAGGGAACAACAACTGTGTTCTGTACGTAGAAGGGAAAGAAAATGAAGAGGGAAAGAAGACAGAATTAAAGAGTGGAAAAATGCTAAGCTTTGAAATCAAACATCTCAGCTTGAATTCTGTCTACTCTTACTAGTTGAAAAACTTGAATGTGTTTAAATTTTTGTTCCCTTTTCCTCATTGGTTAAAATGATAGTCAAATGAGTTGGCATCTGTACAAAAGTTAGCCGGAGTCCAACACATAGTAGGTGCTCAGTACTACTGACCACCCTATTAATGCGTCACTATACTTCAAAAACTATACTTTTAAATCACTTCTAGTGTTCTAATATTACAAATTTAAGCACTGCCAGTAAAATGGGTCTGAATCATGGTTGTCATTGTTAGCTGTTTTGAAGATTATTTAGCAAAGCCCAAAGATTTAGCTTCATTTTAGTCCAAAAAATGGGAAAATAAAAACCCAATAAATAGCAACTCTTAAGTCCAATGGCAACCTCTCTAGTATTTGTTATATGACCATAATAGTCCACTAAAGGAAGTTAGATAGAAGGGGGAAAAAAAAGAAAAAAATCTTTGAATTTCATCTCATAATTTCAGTTAGAAGAAAACACATAAACATATATGTGGTAATAAATATAGAAAATACATCAGGGAGTCACAGAGTAAATCCCTTTTGGGTTTAAGAAATCAGTTTATAATAAAAAATCTCCTCTTAAACTTTGTCTCATTTTTAAGGTTATAATTTAATACATAGGTTTTTTTTTAAATAGGGTGTATTTTAATGCCTACTCATAAGTTTTAAAATAGCAGACAGATATAATTTTAGAGAATGACAAATAAAAATGCACCTATTTTTTTCCCCTCAAACCACATAACTGAGCTGTAGTCACTCTTTCTGGGATATCAGCAGAGTTCTCTTTCCAAGTAGTTCCTGGCACAGCACAGTGAAGGAAAGGAAAGCATAATTGTATCTACGGAGGCACCACAGGGGACTAACACTGTGACCAGAGTAAATACTCTGTGAAGTAGATTTGAAAATCCTACAAATATGTAAGTTGTGTACCACACTGATGTATCCACTGATTTCCAATCCTAATTCCAATATGCTCCCGGGTCCTGAAGTCACCCATGGGTTGGCAGTTTCTTCGGTAGAAATCCTCAGATGTAATTCTTTGCCCTCCACCCTGCTACACATTAACCTACACTGTGTTTCCTTTTCTTTCTCTTCCTCATTGACAAAAAAAATGGCTATAAATTTAGTAAGGTTTTAGTAAATTTATATTTTAATAATCACATCATCTAAATATATTTATATCGTCGTGTTTAGATACAAAGTATTACTGTTACTCTTATGGGCCAAATAAATGCTTTATGATCAGAAACTTACAGACTTAAAAACATTAACAACCACCTAGCTAATCTACTCCACATTTAGTGGCAGCTTCAGGGTTTCATTAGAGAGGGAACTTGGGAGTACCAATCAGATGGGAAGAGAGATGCCTATGGAAATCATTTTACCAGTGTGTTTACATAATTGGTCCCTTGATTTTCATGCTCGCTGTTCAGTTAGCATAGGTTTGGAGGGAGAAAGCTGGTGGTAGTCCCGAGGGGAGCTGAGACCCCACAAACTACCCCTTGACACAACTCCTTCATGTTTAAAGGAGATGATTTTAATGAAGAGTTGGAGTGAAGGTGGGAGTCAGAACACTTACAATGTGCTGTTTTTGTTCTTTATAATTTTACCCTGGCATTCAAAAGAGTAAGAATTATGCAGGCATCTGGATCTGGGTGAGAAGAGAGCCTTCCTTGGCTAACTTCAAACCATGTTTGTGAGAGATTCAGTCTTCCACTAATGAAGTGAAAAAAATCCAGACTTTCTTACTATTCTACTTCACATTTTTTTATACTCCTAAAAATGTCTTTCCAAGTAAACAGCAGGGAACTTAGGCTACATATACATTGAATTTTGAGAAAACTGGAGACGGAAAGGGGTGATAAGATCTTTATTTTAAAAACTGACATTTGCATCCAGGATTATTTTACTTCTCAATTTTTGATTTGGGGTTTATGGAGTTCAGGATAAGACAGTATTTCTTGTCTAATCAATGATTCTAATCTCTGGAATAAGTTGAACATCTCCGATTTCCCAGAAAAAGGAATTTTTCAAGGGAGTAATTTAGGAGGCAGCAGGATGGAGGCAAAGGAGTTCTAAAATATTCTCCTCTCCCTCTCACACCACCCAGTGCCAGTGCCCCCAACACAGTTCTTTGTAGGCATGGCAAAGATAAGGGGTATTTCAATCATCAGTAAAGCAATAATGATTGCTATTTCAAAATAGGGGAGAAAAATGGTAGGACTGTTTTTGAAGAGTACATTTTACTTAATCTCAAAATATGCACATGCATACATGTGCGCTGTCTATATGTGAAAGGAAAACATTGCAGACAGGTTAAACCCCTTACACTGTATTTAGAAATGGGAAGGCCATTTTTTAACTGTTTATGAGTGTACCTCTAGAAATAATTCAAATATCTACTGATTAGTATCTCTTCATGCATTTACTCTAAGTAAGTCTCATTCATTTTCATAAAAAAGGAAAGGGGCTAGCACATTTTAAGCTTGTTGATGTGAAAAAATTAAGGATTCAAATATCAGATCCAAACCACTAAGTTGCAGTGATAGCAAGTTTCAGTAACATGCTTCTGGGTACGCTATAATCAAGTTTAAACAACAGTATTTCTTGTCCCAAAGTGGATTGTGACCATAAAGAACTAGCTTTTTTTTGCCCGGTCAAACATTATGAAGGACTATGGTCAAAGAAGTAGCTATAAGAACTACTATAGCCAATCCATGCAAACAAACAATGTAGTCTTTGGTCATACCAAAAATACATAAAATTTATCCCTCGGAAGAACAGTTTATAATGATAATAAACTTGCACCGTAAATAGAGTCCAACCTAGCAAAAACTTAGAGGGCTTGGAAATCCCAGAAGTTTCTCTGAGTGGTTATTATTAGGAATGTGGTCTAAACTCAAAAGGAACCTAATGTTTCTAAGTTAGTCTGAAAAATTGTTTTGTTCATTATACTTTTTCTTAACATAGCAAAAAAGAAAAGTTAATGAATCCAGAAGTGTTGATGTTATTTTGAAATCACTTTCAACTTCCTAATTACTTTAAAACTATAACTTAAAAGTACATTTATATATAAAGAATAGGTAACATTAAATTCCAAGAAATGCATTTGGATGGTCAGATAACATCATCCAATCTTTTAAATAAAAGATAATAAAAATTAAAAACTAAAGTTAACAGAAATTCTACATTAACCTGCAGTACTGTAAAAGTTGCCATTAACTGGAATTCTCTATGAACTAAATACACCTTCTCTATGATAAAAATCATGAGGTTAATCATGAATATGGAAAAATCTTGCAATATCTGTTATTTTCAAAGGAGGATAATTATAGTCAGTGTAAACTCTTATAAGTAGACTTCATTTCAGCCTAACGCTATGGAAATTGGTGGATCTGCATGATACACAGTGCATGGCGGAGGCGGCACCCAGGGCTGTTTGTGTGGTGGGGAGGATTTGTAGATCAGCCACTGTTCTCTCCTTTGTGTTACCTGGAAAAACCTCTTCCCTGCTCTTTGCCTCCCTGTCATGATGTCACTCCTTATCTCCCTACCACCCACGTTCACAAAATCAGGAATGTCAACCATAACCTCTTATGTTTTTAAAAATTGGCGTGATCACCTGCTGGTAATCTTATGCATGAGAGTAAAGTGGCATGCCACTTTTGAAAAAGCTGCCATAGATGATAACTGCACACTGATGAGAGTATTTAATTATTCCAGAGCTTATCACTGCCTAACAATTATCTGCTTCAAAAAATGCACTATAATTGTGAATTATCTATTTCTAGTGAGAGTCACGAAATCAGTTTGATAACCACAATTTCTGGTCAGCTATCTCAGTAGAGCCCCTCTTCTATGTTAAAATCTTACTTGACCACTTATACATTTATTTCATACTTTGTTGAACAAAGTGAAACTTCAAATTATGGGGAAAAGAAAAACATCATATTTAGGCCCAATGAAAATTGAATGAGCTGCTAAGAAGTACACTATGCGTAACCTATTGATACTCTGGGTACACATCTAAGATAAAACCCCACAACTATTAAAACTATAACTGTTTAATAATTGAATTTTACATTACTTTGTCTTATTTTCTAGAATCTTTGTGCCTATTTTTTGTCACTACTCAGAAACATTCTCAGGAGTAAGATGTTTATAATGCAAAGTTAACTTAAAAGCCCTAAATCAAAAAGACAACAAGACTATTGGCAAGACAATATATTATTTAGTAATTTGTCCAAAGTTATTTTAAAAACAAACTCTAGCTAATTGGGGGAAAGAGTCTTATGAGCAAAAGTAAAGCAAGGTCAAGCAAAGAGAATACGGTTCACACTACAAACATCCAAATTACTGACATTTATTAGAAAACTTTTACTTCCCCTTTTCTCTTTCTCCCAGATATGTCTGGCTAATTTTTCATTGGCTCTACTCCAAATATGCAATATCCACAGAACTTAAGCATGAAAAATAAAAGAGGAAATGTAAAACTCTCAATTTGTTGCCTATCAGTAATTTTGATGAAAGATTTTTGTGGGCTTTTGAATTTTAGGTGGGTTTTATGCGTTTCTACTGTTGCAATACCTAGAATTCCTGGGCCTAATACCAAAGACAAAAGCAAAGAGCTCCCCTTAAACTGATCAAAGGTAAACCAGATGATGCTGCAGTGGCGAAAAGGGGCAAAGAGAAGTAATAACTAGCCACAAGGTGTTACATTTTCCTCTCTCACTCATGGCTTTTACACAGAGGAAGTAATGAGTCATTTATACATTTGTTATTTCCTTACGGATGCCTTAGTGTCTAATTTGTGCTAGGTGACAGGAAGACACTGGAAATACAAAGATAAGTAAGACTCAGTCCCTGCATTCACAGAACTCAAAGTTGTATGGAGAAAGGCATGAAATTCTGTCATAACTACTATATAGACAAGGTATGAAAAACAAGCTACAAGAACAGTCAGGCAGAGGAGATCAGGTGACCAACTTAGAAGAAGAAAGACCTGGGGGCAAGTTTTATGGTGAGGGCCATGTAAGAGCTAATCTCTGAGGTAAGAACTACCTCGGATTTACTAATTTATTGGGAATGAGCATTTATCTTCCTTCAAGTGGCATCATTCACTAAGGAATAAACTTGTATTCTTACATGACCAACTTAGAAATCTTTAACACTCAGGTGAAATAATCGATCTGAAATAAGGAAGCTTCCAGGCATAAACTAGGCACTCGAAGAATTAAAATCACATCATACTTAATACACGTATGAAGGTGTTGGGGGTGGGAGGGGTTGCTGCTATACAGTGTTTAAGTAACTGAGCACATTCCTGAATAGAAATAGGAAACACTAAGTAGGGAACAAATTATGTCTATTTAGCACCTGTGACATGGCATTTGCTAATTTTAAAATCAACAGAACTACTGAGTCTATTCTGTCATCTACAAATTTGAATTAATGGAACTTGATAGCTGTCTTATTCCATCCTAGCTTCACAGCATCTCCAGATTCAGTTTCAATCAATAATTTTTGAGTTTTCGCAACTGGGCTGCTGAGTTCTGCTGGAGGAAATACAACAATTATGTAGACTGGTGCCACTACAAATTTATGGTTTCCAAGCTCTCAAAACCACTCAGCAATTCTGCATTCTGCTGGTCAGCTCCCTCTGCCACTTCCCACTGCAGCTCTTCCAAATTTCAGCTCCTGTCTTAAGAGCCCTGCCCATTCCTTCCTTGCCTCAGGCTTTTATCTCAGAACTCATTTGGCTTCAAAGAACAATTAGAGGCCATCAAGCATGCACTCCTTTTAACTTCTTTTACTCCACCAACCCTACAAATGTTTAATCAGCATCTACCCTCTGTTCTCTGAGCAAAAGGGTATCTATCTCTCCTCAAGGTTAATTCCTCCTGACATTCCCTTATTCCTGGCCAACCTCCTTGAATTCCTCTTAGACCTCACTCCACAAATTTCCCCCTCAGCTCACATCTCTCTCATTCTCCTAACTCCTTCACCTCTAAACCTGTTCAAGTCTCATTCATCTTAAGAAAAGTAAACAAAAGTCCTCAATCCACTATAATCTAGGTTCCCCCATCCAATTCTTTGCTAAAACAGCTTTCACAAAGTCAGCATGATCCTAAATGCTAAAGCCAAATGTCTTTCCTTAGTCTTTAATTTCATAACTATCTGAGACATCTGACACTCCTTGAAATTTTCTCTTCCTTCGGTTTCAAGTAACAAAAACTTTTTTTCTGATTCTTCTTTTTCATTGTCTCTGGGCTGTCAGCTTCCTGTGCCCACCCCCGGCTAATGGTGTTTGTTGAGGTAACGTCTGGGCCCATATACTCAATTCTGAGTGGGCGTGCCCATACCCAAGGCTTTAACAGCCACCATATATTGACATCTCCCTCAACCTGACTCAGATTTTTTCCCCAATTCTACCCTCTAAATTTGATAGCCAAGTAGCTATAAACTCAAGGGTACCCTACAAAATTAAAGATGACATACTTTATTCAGTGACTGTAACCAAACCACCCAATTACATACACAAGAAACTCGAGCCATCCCCTTTTTCACTACATACATCAAACCAAATGCCAAGACTCATTAATTCCATCTCCTAACCAATTTTTTAAACTTATTTCCCCTAATACTTTCTCCCTATCCCTGCCGTAAGTCTGGGCATCAACATCTTCTCCCTTCAACAATCTGCCTGAACTCCGATCTGGAACTTCTATTTGTCCTCACACGGATTTGTGATGATGTCACTCCTCTACTCAACGTTTTCTTCAGGTTGGCCCCTATCTACCTTTCATTCCTGCCCTTTCTGCTCTAGTAACAATGAACTATCTCTATCCCTCCACATGCGGTGTTTCCTCTTATGGCTGAATTCTGTCTGCCCATAATGGCTTCTTTACCTGGCAAAATGGCTCATCTGCTTGACAAAATCCCATCAACTTCAGGTCTTAGGTTGAATGTTCCTCCTTTTTTCATACAAACCACTCTTGTATCCCCTCCCATGACCTACCACCTTAACACAGATCTAGCAGTTTCTCACATTTCCTTTTTCGAAACAGCTTCTATAACTACAGACCTTTCCACACTATATTCTGGTTTGTTGAAATTTTGTGCTTGCTATTCTGTGAGCAGAGCTTGGCAAGGTTTTCTTTGCTTTGTAACCCCAGTATCTCAAACCTTGGTCAGGTTGTTGTAGGGAGCAATCAATATTTTTTTTCAATGATAAAAGGACACTGGCCTTTTCTCTTTCTAGTCACTTTTCTCTTTCCACATGCCTATATGAATTGCATTTCTAAAAACAGATCTGATCAGGTTACATCTTGAATTAATCTGAAGGCAATGAGGAATCTCTGAAGGTCTTTCCAAATACCTCAATATCACATCCAAGTAATTACATGACCTATGTGAACTTTGTTTGCTTCTCCATAATCACTTTCTATTCCTTCGTCCTCAAATCAGACATTCCAGCAATGTCAGACCCCATGTTGTTTGATGCCTTCAGCCCTGCACACAAGCATTCCACCAGGGTCCACACATGAAAATCTCCCTCATCCTTCAAGACATCACACCTCTATAAAGCACTTAGGGTCTAGGCATCACACCTCTAGAAAGCATTTCTGGCTCCACCATGCCCATCCCATGCCGAGTTAATCACCTGCCCTCGGGTGCACCACTAACATAACTTTACATTTTTACTTCATGCACTTTAATTATTTGTGTAAAAGTTGTTTCTCCTACTAGAATGTCAGTTCCTTTACAGGTAGGGCTATTACATTTATCTTTAATTCTTTGGCATATAAAAGCCCATGTTTCTGGTGGTAGCAGAATGAGTAAGAAAATAAACATGTACAAACACAAAAATACAAACACATTCTAACCCACTTTAGTTGGCATTAAAAATGCCATTGTCTACATTTAAAATATTCTCTTTCTCTATTCTTATCATTTTTGTACTGGCATTTTAGAAAGTATAAGAGGCTACATTCTAATTATAATTATTTTGGATTCAATACTTTGCTTCCCCCTATAATCTTTTTTGCAAACAGTTATTCTTCAAAGACTGCTTTGGGAATTTTTCCCACTCTACTTCCAGCAAAAGGAGATTCTTAAAAGGTTTTTAATGAGCTAAATTGTGCCCTGGCTGGTGTAGCTCAGTGGATTGAGTGCTGGCTTGCAGACCAAATGGACACTGGTTCAATTCCCAGACAGGGTACATGCCTGGATTGCAGGCTGGGTCCCCAGTAGGGGGCATGTGAGAGGCAACCACACACTGATGCTTCTCTCCCTCTCTTTCTCCCTCACTTCCCTTCTCTCTAAAAATAAATAAAATAACTTGTTTAAAAAATGAGCTACATTGTACAGACACAGTAAAATGATGCAGTAAATGGTATATTAATTGGGTTTGAATTTCCAGATGCGTCTTATTATTTCTTTAAATCAACTCAAAACAGCAGTGCACTGGTGTCACAAGAGCACCTCTGTCCAAAAATGCTGTCTGTTTATAAATCAAAATCAATTTGTTGACCGTTTTTACCCTCGGAGCCTACATTAGTAATACTAACAAATAATACTAATCATTGCATTTAAAAACTAATTTGAAACAAAGAAAACCATAAGAAAAAAAGATGAGGAATTTGATGAGATTTCTTTTAAATTGTAAAAAGTCATTACATAATGAATTTCAAGAAAAATTTTATGACATTACAGGTACCATGAGATAGAATTACAAAGATACGAAATATATTCTTCAATAAATGAATATGGACTACTAATGCATTTTACCAAAAGAACAGTGTTCACATATACATTAAAAAAGAAACAGTTGGAAGCAACCGAGGTGCCCATCAGTAGATGAATGTATCAAAAAACTAGGGTACTTTTACACAATGGAATACTATGCAGCAGAAAGAAAGAAGGAGCTTCCTACCCTTCTCAACACATGGGTAGAACTGGAGAGCATTATGCTAAGTGAAGTAAGCCAGGTGGTGAAAGACAACTACCATATGATCCCACCTACAAGTGGAACCTGATCAACCAAACAAAGAAGCAAGCAAAATATAACCAGAGACATTGAAATAAAGAACAAACTGACAGTGACCAGAGGGAAGGGAGGAAGAGGATAACAGGGAAAAGAAGGGAAAGGGTCATTAAGGAACACGTATAAAGGACCCATGGACAAAGCCAAAGGGGGGAAGGATTGAGGGTGGGAGGTGGGGATGGGTGGGGTGGGGGAATGTGGTGGCAGGAAAATGGAAACAACTGTATTTAAACAATAATAAAAAAATAAAACAACCCAGGCTATTGCTATATTTACTAAATGCTGCAGTATTTTATAAAGACTCTGAAGTCCAATCCCAGGCAGTCCTTGGTGCCCACACTTTTTAAAATAGACATTCAGGCACAATGAAATAGTCTTCTGCTCACCTTGCTCTTGCCTGCCTTTGTCTTTACTGACACCAGCAACTAAAATACCTCCATTTTCATTTATGTATGTGAATATTTAAGTATATTTTGAAGCCCAGACCATTCTAACAAAGTCACAAGCAATAAACCTTCACTGAATCCTTGAACTGAAATGAAGGTGTTTCTACTGGTCTTCATACCTGTTACCTTGTATTCTTTCATGGGAAAAAAATTAAAAAGTATGGCTGTTTTCTTAGATGGACACTCATCCTGCCTGTGGGAACTTCTGCAATTTGTCTTCATGTGAATTTGGGAGAAGACTCTATTTTAGCAGGAAAAATATAACTCACACTCTTCATTCTTTAATTTGTATCCCAGGAAGCTAATAAAAGATCTTGATTTTTAAAAACCTGAGCTAATGAAAAAAATTGATGATGGAAAAATTATAGAGAGATGTTATAACATCTCTTCATGTGCAGCTATTAAAAAATAGACTAGCAACCAATGTTTCTAAGACGATAGCAGAACTAAGGACGTATGGTAACCCTGGAAACCTTTCTTTGGTTCCATAATTCTCTGGCATTTCCAACACACTTAGGCCAAATTTGAAAGAATAAGAAGTTAAATAAAAGTTTTGCTAATTTGCACCATTTCTCAAACAAAGGAGGAAAGAGTCTACTTCACTAGATTAATGTAGTCTAGCACATGCAGTCACACTCTAATGCCCTCTAAGAGTGAATGTACGTGTTTTTAGGGAAGCTGATTCTTCTTCTTCTTCTTTTTTTTTTAAAGATTTTATGTCTCTTAGAAAATCAATTTTTTACCAAGAATTCTTTTTTATTGTTAATAAATTGGAGGCATAAACACTTATTAGCTAAGAATAAATTCTTTTTTATTTATTTTTTAATCATTATTCAAGTACAGTTTCTATCCTTTATTCCCATTCCAGCCCACCCACCCATCCCTCTCCTCCTCCCTCCCATTTCCAACCCCCCTAGTTTTTGTCCATGTGTCCTTTATATTTGTTCCTGTAAACCCTTCCCATTCTCCCCTGAAGTTACCCTGAAATTCCCTCCCCTCTCCCCTCTAAAATAAACTCTTTTGTAGGGTTTATTGATTAGAACAATTTATCCTGTTCATTGAGTTAATGTATTGTTTTTTCATTTTTTTCTCTGATGAATTAGTCTTTTTTTATAATTTTTAAAATACAATATTATTTTGCATGAGTTTCAGGAGTAATAGCATAGTGGTTAGACAATCATACAATTTAAAGTGTTCCACTCAGTAAGTCCGTACCCGTCTGGCACCATTCATAGCTATTACAATATTATTGCTATATTCCCTACACTGTATTTTACATCCCCATGACTATTTGGGGGAAGGTGATTCTTAAAAGGTGTTTAATGAGCTCATCCCATATGAACCTAAAATAAAATGATAAACATTAAATTATTTGGGCTTTTATTTATGTACTCTCATAGACCAATGTAAATACACTAAAATTATTTCTTATACTCATTTAATCATTTGTCAACTGGAGAAAGCAATTTCCCACAGCCAAAATATTTTCAAATCATATATAAAAATAAAATTATATTAAAATGCCATTAATACCTGGATCTGGCAACTTGCCAAGGGTAGATATGGCCTTTTGCAGATTTTTTCTTTCAAAGATGCACCAAGCATTCCAACATTTCTAATCATCTGATAGTCAACTGCTGTAGGCAAAAAAAAACTGTACCTAGTAGTTCTGGACTGACAATAATTATATTTTAAACTATTTCATAAATATTGCTCATACACTATGTCTAATAGATTTTGCATAATTTTTCTTATCAGGAAATTCTTTAACACATATAATCTACTGAAATTCTCAAACTAAATTAAATCATAATAAGAATGAAACTGAAAAAAATCTTTTAGTTGGCCTATTTCACCTGAAGAAACTAGTAAAATGGAGCTCATGACTCTTAATCTCCATATATATTGAAAATAAATGTTTAATATTCAAGTAATTTAGCTAGACTTACAGACTGATAATTTTGCAAACTTGTCTATATTTAAAAATGTAAATGCAATAGAGAAGCACAGTAACATTTTAAAAACATTGTTTTAGAATTATGTATTTTCAATTCAAACCTGCCAGAACCAAGAAACAACGGCACTAGACAAAACTGTTATTTAATCATCAGAGCTCCACAAGTTTTTTAATTGTAAAATAGGACTCAGTTTTCCATATACTTTGATATAGTCTTGTTTATGGCACTTACCAATGATGAACTGAGAAACACAGTTTGTGATTTTAAGTGTGTGCGTGAAGTTTACTTGACAGATCATTTTCTACTTCTGTCATCATGTATTAAAAGTATTTGTAGAATAAAAACATCAAGAACAAAACAAACAACTTAATAAGAAAAGCAGATGAGTAGGGATCAGGTGGGAACAATCAGAACTCTATTCTTTATTACACCAGGATCTCCGACTTCTTTCTTGGAACTGTTAGAGCTAGGCCGAACTTTTAATGTTGTATAACCCAACATTAGATAGGTCAAGACAAGTTCCGTTTTATCTCCTCACCAAACCATCTCACTTAAAAATGTCCATCATTAAATGCATACTACCTCATCTATTTCCTTCATTCACTTTCAAATGTTAAGAAGTGTCTCACAATTTTTATTACTGTGGGAAAGTCAAGAATATGAAACAAGTTATATTTTCAGCCCCAGTTCTGCAAATAATGAAAATGAATTATCAGATAAAGAGAATTATTCTATACAACAGAGGGGTCAGTTTTAAGCAGTTACTTGAAATCAGAACTTTAGGTGTCTCAGTTAGTTTCCAAAGGCCATTACTGAAGGACAGAGGAAAAACCCTTATAGAATACGGCAATACAGCTCTGTTGCCTTAAATTTTTTTTTTCTAATTCAGAGACAGTCACTATCAAGACAGAGAAAAGCACACAATGACAATTGTAGTAATTAAGCACAGGCTATTAATCCTCTTATTACCAAAAGCAACCAGAATCTTCAAATCTGAATTAACTTATCACTTCTCTGTCACAAAATATTTACACATCCCCATATTTATTGGGGACTGATTTAATTAATTTATGACCTCTAAAATGACTCTGGGGTTGCTTTCTGTATGTTGTCACTGCAAAGGGACGAAATAGGGGTTTCTCCCTTCCCGCAGGTCCTGGTCTGCCAGGACTCATCCCCTAGTCTAGGTGGTAGGAATCCACCTCACTGCCTTAGAGAAGGACTCCTAGGAAAATAAGAATCAAATCCTTCCTTGAGTTTAATAAACCGGGGCTTTTGAATTGCAATGACTTGTTTTTTAAGCTTCAAAAGTCTTAAAAGACTCAAGCCATATGGTTTATGGCATCAACCGAAGATCTAGAAGACTTCTGAATAATCTGTCATTCCTCCCACACCCAAAACTATCTAAAATTTCCCCGACAAGAGGGGGAGATGTAAATTCAGAAAAGTTGTGTTGGGGGTTAGAAATGGTAATCAAAAAGACTGGTAAATCTATATAAACGTCAATTGTGTAAAATAATCATAATTTCTCATGCAAAAAGGGAAAGGTAAGTTTGACAGAAAGTACATATTAATTACTTTTATACCTTGTTAAGTATGTATATTAAAATAGTGAAGGCAACCATTAAAAGAACCAACACAAAACATATACCGTCCTAACAGAGAAAAAAACAAATGCTAGTGAATGCAAAAGAAGGTAGGAGGAAATAGGGGTGGGGGAAAGGGAAGGTTAGGAGAATGAAATAAACAAAAGTAATAACAACTTGGTCAAAAAGATCCAATATATTAGAAGTCCCATAAATGCAAGTAGATTAAACTCTGCAGCTAATATTAACCTATTTAAAAGAAAGCCAATGTGCTATATTAGTATCAAACAAAAGATACCTGAAAGCATCAACAGAGAAAAAGGTCATGACAGAACAGTAAAACATTCTCCTCAACAGAAAAAGACAGGAATTCTAAAATTGTAAGAACCTAATAAAATGGCCTAAAGCAAAAAGTTATGCAACATATATGAAACAAAACTGTTATCAGTTACAAATGAGATTGTCTCTGTAGAAAACCTCCAAAATCTACAGCTAAATTAATGAGAGAATTTCAAAGTTGTCAGATTCAAAAACTAACATTAAAAAGTTCGCTGTATTTCTACATACCAGCAAGAGTCAGAAAACTTAAAAAAAAAAACATTTGTAATAGAAATACCATGTCTAGGAATAATTAACAAAATATACTAGCTCTTTCATAAATGAAAATTATGAAATCTTTTGTAAGAAATAAAAAAGGCCTAAATAAATTGAAAACCATGCTATTTAATCCAGGAAATGCAAATTAAAACTACAAAGAGATTTCTTTTTAAGCCTCACTAGTTTGAGCAGTAATTAAAAAGGTGGTCTCACAAGCTTTGTGAGAATACACGACAAAGGGACTCTCATCCACTGCGGTTCTGAGTGTAAACTTAGTCAACCACTTTGGAAAGCAGCCTGGCCCTTCCCTGGGCAGTGGAACATGCACAATCCTGTAATTCACCTGTTCTGCTCCTAGCCGTGTGCCCTTAAGAAACTGTTGAGACACGTGTGTAAAGAATATTCACATCAGCAGCACTGCTCATGATAACCAAAACTGGAAACAAACCAAACGCAATACAAAAGAAGATAACTAAATGTATCCAAAGATTGCAGATTAATACCTCATGGAGGTCTCAAAGGACACAACAACTCAAGGTAACCCTCTACATCAGAATATGTAATTCTGACAGCTGCCACCAAGTGGTGCTATTGGTTCTGAAGAAAATATAGAATGCTGGACTAAATAAAAATAGGTTACAGCAATATCATTATTATTATCACTGAAGTGCTTCCTATGTGTCAGTCCCAGTGCTATGTTAAGACATTATCACTCCTCATGACTCATGAACAAATCAGGGGCTTCACACTTTCCTCATGTGAAAACCAAGACTCAGTCACTTTGTCAAGGTTACACAGTACCTGGCAAGTGCTAGAGTTCTATTTACATGACTTCTAAGCCACTACTGTTTTGTGGCAAGTACCACAGTGAGGTGTAGGATGACAGTGATTTATAGACATATCATATCTCATTCAACAACCTGCCCTGAGGGTAGGAACTACATCTGACTTGTCTCCGTATGGCCTTAAACAGTCAATTTAAAAATACCTGAATTATGTATGGAATAAACCCTTTAATTTCTCCAGCCTTTATATATACATGATATCATTTAAACTTTCTAACACATTGTCTGGGGGAGGTATGTAAGAGACAACTGAAATAAAAGGACAGATGAGTTAGATGCTCCAGGCTCAAAGTCAACCATGCTGAACCAATCAGAGCCTTGGAGTCAGTCACTTAACAATGTACATATTATGGGCTTTTATGGAAGAGAAGGAAACTTTTATTAAAGTCAAAATAGCACAACTAAATAAATTATTAAACATTAATATTGCATATAAACATTAAGGGAAACTCATTTGAAGAATGTCTTAGCTACTAATTTTTTCCTTCAAAGGTAGTTTTTGACTAGCATTTGGTTTCTCATTACTTTGATGTCTCACTCCTTTGTATTACTCAAATGTAAGTCAATCTCACATTGAAGCTTCCTCAATGTCCACTTTGAAGTGTGTTAAGCAAGTGTTAAATGTAAAAGAGCTGGGCTTTACTAGTAGCTCCATTTACTGCCCTAGACACATGGACTCTTCCAACAGTCCATGACAGTGGCTGCAATTTAGCATTCCCAATACCAAGCCTAGTATCACAGACCACACTCTGTACTTTTGGGAAGTCATAGTCATTCCTTTTAATATTAAATGCAAGCTAATTATTTTTTATGAATTTATTATGAATAAATTTATAATGAATAAGCATTAATTTATTATGAATAAGCAAAAAACAGCCTTAACTTTAAGATATCCCACGTTCTTTAAGAGTTTTATTATGTACCATGTGGCTTCAGTTATTAATATACTTCTTTTTACTTTCATTTTTTTCCTGCTCCCAATTCCAATTTATTAAACAGAGAAAACCACTGACAGAGAATTCTTGGAATATTTCCCCTAATCTTATACCCCTTAATTTTTAATCTTGTATATGGTTAGGGATCTGATGCTCATTTGTTTGCTTTTAACTTTTAAATTAGAAAAATTTCAAACGTGCTGAAAAGAAGAAAGAAGATACCTATAAACCTTTCACATAGATTAATTGTTAACATTTCACCACATTTGCCATTCTGCACTCTTAACATATTTTTTGGCAGAATAATTTGAAAGTAAGTTTCAAACATCTAACATTTTATCTACAAATACTTCAAAATATCCCCAAAGAGCTAGGACACACTCCTCTTAAATCACGATATCATTATCACACCTAAGAAATTTAACTTTGACATGTTTTTCTCTTATACAATTTCCACTTGTCCCAATTATATTCTTAATACATTCTTCTCAGTCCAATGATTGTGCATTGCATTTCATTGTCACGTTTAACTTATGCTCTTGCCTTTTATAACACTGACATATTTTAAGAGTCCTCATCAATTGTCTTATAGGATCTCCCATAATTTCAACTTGGCTGATTACTGCTTTGCAATTAAATTCAGATTAAGCATTGTTTGGCAGTTCGACTACAGGAAATGCTGTGATGTCCAGAGGATCACATCTGAGGCACATAATGTCCATTTTCTCCATTGTTGACGGTGACGTACGTTCACTTGATTAAGGTAAGGCCTGCTGAAGTTCGCCGTTGGAAAGGTAGCTTTTGCCCTTCACAATCAATCAATAATCTGTGAGGTTACAAACCTATCTTTTCCCCAATAACTCTCCACCCCATGATTTTAGGATGTTGATGAATCTGACAACTTTAGTTTTTATGTGTGCCCCTCATTCCTTACAGTTGCCATTTTAACCAACCCTGTCCTCAGAATGCCTGATTAAGTACGATACTATAAGGTTCTTTTGTGAGGCCTATTATTTGAGCACAACAGTTTGCTGAAGTCCACAGTGTACAGTACTTTTTTTTTCCTTTCTAAACCTTTAAACTTCCAATAAGAACATCAACTATCTTGTTTTACATACTAGTTGCCTCATAACTCATATTGGACAAACTATCTGCTTGCCTTACCTACTATAAAAAGGATAAAAAGTCACCAAATACAAGCAGAACTAAACTAAGCCTATCAAACTTGAGCCCATCTGTCTCACTGGTTGATAAAAAACATCCTCTTTGCTTCACAAAATTACAGGACAATCTGTCAATCAAACTCTTCAGCCTGTCTCCTAAAAGATGTGTACCAGGTTGTCTGTCATATCTCAGCACTCTACAGTTGCTGTGACTCTTACTTCATCAGCTCTAATGAAGCAAGCTGCATAGGAAGGTGAGATAAGGTTTCTATCAAAATCTTAATTCCCAAACCAGAAGTCAGGAGGGCAGTCGCAGGAAGAACACAGCCATCTACAGATACTTAGAAGAAACTTTTGCTTAGACAGATAATTACAACAGTAGAACTTTTTGAGAGTGTAACTATAACCTAGGCTTAAATGTTGCCCATAAAAATCAAAAGCAATCTTTCTTTAACGCAAAATAGAAATGCAATTTAAATAAGGGCACTTATTTAAGTGTGTCTTTCCTCTGTAAAAAACCTGACAGACTTTTAAAATAAATGATATAGGTATAAACAGTATACATGAATTCCTCCAAAAATGAACATAATATGCTCCAATGACACTCTTTATTCTCTGGAGCTTTAATGTCACAGGTAAAAAAATGACTGAAATGATACCATCTTCCACAGGGAAGCGTAAATGGCCCACCAAAACCACAGTGAACAAGAAATTCTAGTCTCAGCTTTGCTACTGTGATCAGTTTACCTACAAAAAAGAGACTAGACTTAATGAGTTCTAAAGATTTTACATTCAAAGTCATCTATGGACCTGAATATATGTAGGTGACTAAGATATAAAAACATAAGTACTCAAATAAAATAACTCTATTTCTATTCCCAAAGATTTAACGAAAAGCACGAGACTTAAAAAGGCAACAAAAATACTCAGTAATCAAGATAATAGTTTAGTGCAATATTTTAAAGAATAAAAATTAATGAAAAAATCAATGATGAACAGATATACATTTTAACCCAAGACGAGCCTGTGCCGCTTGTTGTGCGACCCCGCATCGTGCAGCAGGGACCACCACTCCCCGCCAGCTGCAGCAGCTCCCCGTGCACTAGGCGGTGTGGCCAAGAAGGTTTGCTAGTGTTGACAATGGTGCCCCACAGAGTGGTCAATGTGACACAAAATATGAGAGAAGAACACATTTTAAAACATTTTTTGTCTCAGGCTATAATATGGCTCAGCAGGGCACTGGATTTAAGGATTCGTTCTTTTGGTGGAAAAAGCACCAAAACATTAAAAACTGAATACCTCTACTCCAGGTGCTTTTAGTCTCATAGAAATGAAGAATCAGTTTTAGAAATAAGTGAAATACTAAGGACCATAGAGAGAAAACCAAAATCCTGGAATTCAAGGAGATCAGTGCTTCTTCATTTGGGGAAATGAGAAATAGGAAAAGACCACTCAAGTAGTGTAGGGTCCCCTATTTAAGCAAATAAAAATATAAACATTTCACAAGATATATAGTGGAGAGCAAAAGTAAGTTTACAGTTGTGAGTACATGGAACACAGTTTATTTTTGTACTATTATTTATTAATTATTATATTATTTTTCCATACAAACAACTGTAAAACTACTTTTGCCCACCCCTGTAATTATATTTAAAAGTTTCTGTTGTTTTTGTATTTTGTGTACTGTGAATTTTGAACCTCGACTTGGTGTATTTTATTTGGCAATCCTAAAGTAGTAGGTATTTAGCATATATGCTGAATCTTAAAATATGGATCTAAATGAGAAAATTTTATTTTACTCTCTTGAAACTACTATTCAACAAATAGAAAGCATTATGATACAAGGTGCTGAACTGAATTCAAACTCAGTTGTGGCACCAACTAGCTGGATAACACTGGATAAGTTATTTCCACAAACTTCCATTATTTCACTCAATATAATGACATGATTTGCCCTACATACCTTGCAGAGTTGGTAGGCTCCAGAAACCTAATATTTCTGAAAATGCCTTATGAGGTAAAAGTACCAGTGAGGTGATAACGAAAGGTAAAGCACTGTTTTATGGTGGAAGCCACCTTCTAGTCTGTTTCACAGTTTCATGAAACAGCAGTTGGTCCAAGGACCATGGCATCATGACTGAGAGTTAGGAAATTTTGCTGAAAAATATCAATGACTAACTTGCCTTCTTGAACACGAAGCTTTATTCAAAGTCAGGACCACCTTCTGATAAAGGGTAAAACTAATGAGAGCACTCATTTATTTCCACTGTTGTCAGGACTGTCTACAGATGATTAATTATTGTGTAAAATGTACTTAAGAACTATTTTTTTTTTAATCCAACATGCTCACACACCTTTGACACTGATATCTATGTGCCCTACTTAGGTGTCCAGGGCCAGTCAACTTGTAAAATTCCCTCCTTGCAGGCAGCGTTGCCTTCTCCAGGCTGGGTAAGAATTCCCACATGTCCCAAAGGCCCACTAGGCAAATCTCATGTGATGTCAGGCACATGTCAGGGTAACACCAGTAACAAGAGATTTACTCTGCTGGGGTGCACCTTCCACCAAACACCACAGATGCTGACACTTGATTTGGAAGACAAGACTAGTAACTTCAAAATGGAAGGATGGAAGAAAAGAGAAAGCACAAAAACAGAGATGGGTAACTTCAAGACAGGAAAGAAAATGGTGTGGAAAGGATTACAGAGATAATCTCAAAGATGAAATGAGGAAGCTTAAAAAAAGGAGATATAAAAAAACAATGATGGGAAAGGAGTTAAATGAAAGCAGTGAAAAAGGACACATGGAGACTTACACAATCATTACTCTGGATGAGACCATCCAACACCAGAGAAATGAGGCAGGACCATAAACCTTCCAGACTGTTCTAAAAACAAGAAGCCAAAGACTGAAGTCAAGACACTGGGGACTTCCATAAATTTAATCAGTAAGTGTCAGAGATAAAAAGAAGCCAGGCCTCCCCTCAGACTTAAAAAACAACCTAGATTTGCCACTTTCTTCCAACTAGCTGCCAGTAAATTAATCTAATAAAACTAATATTCATGATAAACTGAATCATTTTGTAAACAAAGTAGGAAAAATACACATAAATTCATGTTAAATTTGTCTTCAAGTGAAATTTCTCATACTGAAAACAACTGAGCTACTTTATAACACTGGCTTTTACAGTTGTTTGTGGTTTCCAATTAGATATAGGTTAATACAAATATTAGTCCTGGCTCAAGAATTAACCTCCAAGTCGACAGGACTCTCTGAGTTTGAACAAGAAACAAATCCCGACTAGAAGATTCCAGAAATGTACAACAATTTATCTTGATTTCTGATGAAGCTACTAGAGTGCCTCCTTAATTTCCCTACCTCCCAGTCCAGAAACTGATTATCTGTAAGTAAACATGTAACATACCATGAGCATTCAGGTATAAATTAGTCTTAGAATAAATTCTGATTTAGAACAAAAAATAAAAATACAGTTTTATAAAAGAATTCATCTTGTCACATATACTTTGCACAATCAGGTTATTTTCAAATATAATTATATTCCATTTGCTGCATTTTATTTTTTAATTCAATTTATAGCATATTAAAATTAAATAATTCTTAAATACTGCCTGGAAAGCTAGAGGATAATAAATAGAAGCTACTTTTTTCCAAAAAGGAAGCACTGATTAAAACAATTTTAATTTGAAGTAACATATATAGTTCTGATTAGTTGCATACAGCCTTACCCAGCATAAACTATTAAAACTTACAGTGAATATTTTCTATAACCCTAATAAAGCATTTCCTTATAGTAAGTATTATAACATGCTATAGTTATTCATTCACAAGTCTGTCTTCCCCGTACTGATGCCTATGAGCAACTTAACACATCACAGGCATACCTCATGCTATTGAGCTTCACTTTATTGTACTTTGTAGACACTGCATTTTTCACAAGTTGAAGATTTGTGTCAACCCTGCATTGAGCAAGCCTATTAGCACCATTTTCCCAACAGCACTTGCTCACTTCATGTCTCTGTGTCACATTTTGGTGGTTCTCATATCTCAAAGTTTTCATTACTATTATATTTATTATGGTGACCTGTGATCAGTGATATGTGATGTTACTACTGTAATTGTTTTGGAGCACCACAAACCACACACAGATAAGGTGGCAAATTAATTAAATGGTGTGTGCGTTCTAACTGCTACATGGACCAGCCATTCCCCAATCTCTCTCCCTCTCCTTGGGTCTCAGTATTCCCTGAGAAACAACAACATTGAAAACGGGTCAATCAATAACCCTAAGTGTTCTAAGCACTCAAGTAAAAGGAAGAATTGTACATCTCTCACTTTAAGTCAAAAGTTAAAAATAATTAAGCTTCACGAAAAAGGCAGTTGACAAAGGACGGGCTGAAAGGGAGGCTTCTTGCACAAAACAGTTAGCAAAATTGTGAGTGGAAAGGAAAAATTTTAAAGGGAATTAAAAGTGTTACTCCAGTAAACACATGAATGATAAGAAAGCAAAACCGCCTTATTGCTGATATGGAGAAAATCTTAGTGATCTGGATAAAAAAATCAAACCAGCTACAACATTTCCTAACTCTCTTCAGTTCTATGAAGGCTGAGAAAGGTGAGGAAGCTTCAGAAGAAATGTTTGAAGCTAGCAGAGGTTAGTTCATGAGGTGTAAGGAAGGCAGCCATCTCCATAACATAAAAGTGCAAGCTGACACAGCAAGTGCTGATGTAGAAGTTGTAGCAGGTTGTCCAGAAGATCTAGCTAATATAATTAATGAGAGTATAGCTACAATAAACAACAGATTTTCAATATAGATGAAACAGCATGAAACAGCCTTATTTTGGAAGGAGATACCAGATAGGGCTTTCACAGCTAGACAGGAGACAGGTGGTCAACACCTGTCTTCTAAGCTTCAAAGGACAGGTTGAGTCTCTTGTTAGGGGTTAATGCAACTGGTGACTTTAAGTTTAAGCCAATGCTCATTCACTATTCTGAAAATCATAGGGCCTTTAAGAATTATGCTAAATCTACTCTGTCTATGCTCTGTAAATGGAACAACAAAGCCTGGATAACATCACATCTGTTTACAATATGGTATACTGAATATATTAAGCCCACTGTTGAGAGCTACTGCTCATACTGCTGATTGACAATGCACCTGGTCACCCACGCGCTCTGATAAAGATGTATAATAAGATTAATGTTGTTTTGATGCCTGCTAATGCAATATCCATTCTGCAGCCCATGGATCCATGAGTAATTGTGACTCAAGTCTTACTATTTAAGAAATGCATTTCATAAGTCTATAGCTGCCACAGGTAGTAATTCCTGCAGTGGATCTGGGCAAAGTAAACAGAAAATCTTCTGGAAAAAAATGTACCATTCTAGATGCCATTAAGGACATTTGTGATGCACAGGAAGAGGTCAAAATATCAAGATTAACAGTAGTTTGGAAAAAGTTGATCTAAACCTTCATGGGTGACATTGACAGATTCAAGAGTTCAGTGGAGCAAGTAACTGCAGGTTTGGGAAAAATAACAAGAGAACTAAAATAATTCAAAATGTAGCCTGAAGATGTGACCAAAATGCTGTGATCTCATGATAAAATTTTAATGACTGAGGAGTTGCTACTATGAATGAGCAAAGAAAGAGGGTTTTTTTTGAGATGGAATCTACTCCTGGGTGAAGTTGCTGTTAAGATTGCTGAAATGACAAGAACAGATTTATAGTATTATATAAACTTACTTGATAAAGCAGCAGCAGGGTTTAAAAGGATTGACTTCAATTTTGAAAGAAGTTCTACTGTGGGTAAACTGCTATTGAATGGTATTGAATTCCGAGAAATAGTCTGAAAGGAACAGTCAATCGATGTGGCAAGCTTCACTGTTGTCTTATTTTAGGAAACTCCACAGCCGCCCCAGCCCACAGCAACCGCCACCCTGACCAATCTGCCGAGATCGACATCGAGAAAGGACCCTCTGCCAACAAAAAGATGACCACTTGCTGAAGTTTCAGACGATCGCTAGCATTTTCATTAATATTTTTAAATTAATCTAGGTAGAGAAAATGCTATTGCACACTTAGCAGATTACAGTATAATGTAAACATAACTTTTATATGCACTGGAAACCAAAACACTTGTGTGACTCGCTATAGCAATATTTGCTTTATTGTGGTGTTCTGGAAACAAACCAGAAATATCTCCCAGGTGTGCCTATATTTATTAACCTTTTTGTACCCAGCACGTATACATATATTCATATATATATGTTTGAGTTCATAAAATTAATGAGAGCACAAAATCCTCTATATAATATAAAATGCAAATATAGTCAACCTAGGAACAAAATGTATGTATTTAATTCTGGAGAAATATGAATTAGTGAAGATCTAGTTATGAAATCCTACTTGTATATCCTTGACATGTTATACTGAAGTACAAAAAATAATAGTTCTCTTTTTCACAGTTTGGTAGTTTAAAATATCTGGAGTAGCGGAAGTATCAAAGCTCACTGATATTTTAGCATTCTACTCTGAATCAACACCTATTATTTATTTTTCATTATTTAGGGAAATTATAAATATTTTATGAAAACACAGTATTAACAAGTTTTTATAAAAACAAGTCTTAGAGAAATCATTTGATGATTCTATCTTAAGCAGTTTTTTTAAACAATAACTTCTAGCATTACATATCAAATAAACACAAAAACAAACAATAATAGCTGCAATTATACTCTTGTACTAAGAATAATAATTTGATTCTAATGTGGATTGTTAGTTCTTTTGCATGCAAGCAGACACTTACAAAAATTAAAATAGTGGAACCAGTATAATTAGTAATACAAAGGACTAAACATCAATATTTTAAAATTAAATTATATAATTTTATTTTTAATCATTCTTAAAATGACTTATATTATTCAAATTAAAAAAACAAGAGTTTCATTAAATCTATTTTATATAATGAATCAAAAACAAAATTACATCTAGCTGTCAGGTATGCAAATTTCCACTATTTGATAATATGATTCATGTACCATTTGATTTTTCATCTCATACACTCCTATGAATGATACTGAAAAACAAACTGGAAAAAAGTAAGCTAGGACAACATACAAATGTGAAATGATTAAAGAAAATTCTTTACATAAATAAATGAAAGGGAAAGGGTTCTTAATCCCCCAAAGACTTATCCACTCTAAATAACTCATTTGTTGTACAACATAGATTTATTAAAATACATTCTGTCAACAGACATTCTACAATTCTAAATCACTACTAACATGTGTTCTATATACACTTAGTCATGAAAGCATACCAAAGTATCTCTTACAGGAAGGTTCAGTTTTTTAAAGAATAAATGCAACAACATCCAATTCAGCACTTTATTTGAAAAGGTATTTGCTATGATATATGAAAATACAATAAAAAGTCAATTCAATTTTGATTTTTCTTAAAAAACAACTAAAAGCAGTAGATAAGAAAACTCCAAAAGCCAGTAATTTATGCTTATAGGAATTAAAAACAAAAGTGTGCCTCAGTTTAGCTCTCTCCTTGTTCAATATTAAGTAAAATGAATGCACCAGTTATTTCTATAAACCACCCTCCAACCCTAATCACTGAGGCAAACATAATTTTCTATGAATACTTGTTGCCTTTCTTTTCATTTAATATATCTACTTTTAAAAAAAGGAAAGAAAAGAAAAACAGAAAGAAAGGGGCGGAAAGTTTAGGAAAAGCAAGAAGTAGATTTTTAACCATAACTTGACTCTTGATATTCTAGAAAATACAATCAGATACATGAAGGAAATAAAAGGCAAAATCTTAAAAAAGAGAAAGCAAATTGTCATCATTTTCAGTTGATGTGACTGTCTTACTACCTTTAAGATCCAAGAGAATCTACTATAAGAGTATTAGAAACAATAAAAAATCAGAAAGATAATCAACTAGAAATTTACATACAAAAATATACATAAAATGTACAAAAAGTGTACTCTCATTTACCAATAATAACCAGTTACAACACATTGAAATGGTACCACTCATAATAGCAATAAAGTTACTGAATATATAAAAAAATAAATTTAATATGAAATACATAGAAACTACAAGAAAGATATAAACCTCAAAAAAGGGCTTAAGCAAATATAAAATGCTATACCTTATAATATTTACAGATATCACCAAATTTCCACAAATAAAACTGTAATTATATAGCAATCACAACCAACTTCTCATACCCTGTGCATGTGTGAGTGTGGGTACGGGTCCCTGGGGTAGGTGGCATTTTTATTCAAACATTAGTAAGTGGAGAGACTGAAGGAGAAAGAGCAGAGACAGGGACTATTCCAAGGTAACATATAGACAGACCAAAGATTAAAAATCCCCAAATCCATTAAATCCAAAATTTGATTTCTACAGTGTCAAAAATGTCACTATCACTGATGGCATAGTAAAGTGGAATGTCTCAGCTCCAGCTTAGCTTAGTGCAAACTAGGCTCAGAGGGAGGTTAACATCATCAACCACGACACAGGCAGTTAAGGCAGTTCAAGATGATGGCATCTAAGACCTAAAATAAAAGAAATCCTTGATAAATCTACTCAGTTTTACATTGTCCCTTGGGTGTAGAAGATCCTGGAAGAGGCAAATATAGCTAGGTGGAGCTTCCAAGGCCCAAAATTATAACTTGAACCTAACAACTATGAGGGAACCAAGATATTGGGGAGGTCCCTAGAAGTAAATATCGGTATTTCAGTTAGTAATCCCATCTTTTAGATTTATAAAGGACTCAGAGATTAAAGATCAGAATGTCCTTGGCCTATTATCACACACAATTACTCTGAAGAGAGAAATATACTCTAGAATATCAAATTGTAGGTTTCTTCTCATATCCCTCACAAGTCTGTCAGACAAACTCAACTTTCCCATCTCCTTTTTCTTGATTCAAAGCATTATGCAATTTCCTTCAAATAGCTACTAAAGCAGAGGGATTACTTAGAAAGACTACATTTCAGGTTTATAAAAACCTGGTGATGTGTGAAATATCCTGCACAGCACAGAAAGATACACTGAGAACTCGTCAGGCTTTTCATAAGGGGTTAAATCAATACAAATATTTAATTGTCATCACATTGTCTTAACTTGTACTAAACCCATGATACTTTTTAAGTTAAAATCCTTAAATATTACCTAACAATACATAAGTTAAAATGGCAATGTTAAATCAAGGCAGATCCCAGGATTGTTTTCTTAGGATAGTAAAAGGTTTATACACTTTTCCTATACAGAAAATGAAACATGAATGCAATAAGAATTTTAGTTAAATAGTATATCTCTGTTAGTCACTGAAAAAAAGTTAAAAAAACCCTAAATCTCAACAGATCATTTTACTTTGTTAAATAACTAAAAATTAAAGGGTCAATTAGAGAGTTGGAGTGTCTATTACTACTCATTACGGTGATCAGGTTTTACAAAATCCAGATCCTACAATCCACACACAGTGAAAAGATATATAATTAATATAAGTTGTGAGCGATAATCTCTTCGCAGCACTAAAGGCCTTTAACAGAGTAGGTGTACTGCAATACCAAGACTAGATTTATATATCCTAGAAAACAGGTTACATGCCGATGAACAGCACCACATTGACAGAATAACTATTAGTGCTTATAAACGTAGCTTTTCCCCACTGTAATTGGCCATGACGAGACTGACCTTTTCTCTGTAATTGTAACCACAGTACAGTAATTAGACAAACCACCACTTGCTTCTGATAGACGAGTAGAGGAAGAAAGCTCTCAGTCATTAGTCTTAAGAACGCAGAGTAAAATTGGGTTGGCGTTCTATTGGCAGAAAAAGAGCCAGTAACAAAAACAGTTTTTCACAAATTATGTTACATGTTTAGTTTAATATCCTAACTAAAGACAAAAATCCATGAGGAAAACCCTTTCTCATATACCTAGAGGCAGACTCCCTACTTGAGGAAAAAAACAGTCCTCAGACAAGTTTGAAAGTGAAAAAAAGATGAATTCAGATATTATTTAGGACAGTTGGAGGGAGGGCAGGAGCAAAGAGGAGGTTTCCTCCCAAATTATCTAAATAATAATAATAATAATACAGTCCTTAATTGTGACCCATGCAGGCATGCCTTTCTGGGGCTGACCTAATCCCACAGGGCAGTATGAGTCTTGACAGGGGCTCTGGGGACAAGTTGGCTGCCAGTCACCCCAGAAGACTCATGGCTAGGGCTGTGACAGGAGCCAATTCCCCTACCCGGAGCAATCACCCTGTTTTCTACCCTGTTTCTGGGCCTCAGGGGAAGGTCTACCAGCCCCCAACACATTAAGCCTCCACAGTGGGAACCACTAGGTCCCTGGAAAACAGATGGGAGGAGGAGATTTCTTTTTTAGCAGCAAAGATTGTGCATAATGATCACCTGCCTGAGAGACCCTGGGGAGAGAATCATGGCATGCTGAAAGAAAATCCAATGCAAACTCAACCAGTGGGTCAGTTCTTGTCAAAAGTTGCCACCCATCAGCATCCCAAGGTCTCCACAGAGGTGAGACCCACCAGCTGGATGGAGTAGCTGGCAAGGAGTCACACCGCTGGGCGATGATAAAGCAACTCAGGATCCAGGATTAGTTTCTCACTAACTCTTTTTTCCTCTATGTAAAAAGAAATATAACTCCAATAGGAATCTTACTTAAACAGTGTATCTCTGCTAGTCACTGAAAATAAGTTAAAAATCTAAATAAGAGCCCAAAGACCATCTTTTATCAGCTAGAGCAATGAAATTTGGTATATAAAAGGTAGTTTAAGAGAGTCATATACAGTATGTGAAAATCCAGGTTACATAAAATATAATATACTGTAATTGAGAGTTATCCATGCATGCAAATTAGAGACCATTAATTTCTCCAATTATATGAACAGCAAACAAGGTTTCAGAATGATCAGCAGGGTTAAAATGAGTGAACGGAAACGATGAAAGTGAAAACTGGCAGAAGCGTCACACCAGTATGCAGAAATCCCCTGACTCTGTCAGAGGCACACACTGCTGCCCTAGAAACTGTGCAGGCAGGAAACATGAATGTTCTGCCCGCTGCCCTAACACAAGTGCCTGGCCATGGTAGGTGCTTAATAAATATCTGGTAAAGTAATTAATGAAGAATAAAGAAAATCACACTCAGCAATTTTCTCTCGTATATTCTTGATTCACACAAGTAACTACTCATAATGTTTACGACACACGAAACAGTCCCCTGAATCACGAATGCTTCTTCAAGGAGTTCACGTGGGCCCTGGCCAGGCAGCTCAGTTGGTTGGAACACAGTCCCATACACCAAAAGGTTAAGGGTTTGATCCGCATTGGGCACATACCTAGGTATCCAGTTCGATCCCCAGTGGAGGCATGTACGGGAGGCAACTGATTGATATCTCTCTCTCACAATGATGTTTCTTTCTTTCTCTCCCTCTCTCTCCCCCCATCCTTTCTCTCTAAAGTCAATAAGCATAACCTCGGGTGAGGATAAAAAATTAAAAAAATAAAGAGTTCACATGGGATAGATCCTACTTATGTGACTTGGGCAACTTAATTACGGGTGCCTTGTGTTCCTCATTTGAAAAATATATAGTATCTGCCTCACAGGGTTGTTAGGAATTTAATATATGCAAAAGCACTTAGAACAGCGACTATCACAGCCAAGGCTATATAAGTGTCAGTGGTTTCTGCTGTTATTCTGGAATAATATGCAGGGAGGTTTTGAAAATCCTATGGCTAGTCATTGGTTTTATTAGCCTCCTCCCCTACACCTGAGCAGAGGCTTTCTTATTCAACAGCGTATTGCAAGTAATAAGGTACTAAGCACAGTGCCTAGCATATAATAAATTATTGAAAACAAGGAATACAAGTTATATGGACTCTAACAATAATAGTACAGTGTCCTCATTTGATCAGAAAAAAAGTCATGGAGGTCCATTATGATTCAAAGCATGAATTTCCTAGATAATAATCCAAATGTGACAAATATTTTTCTCTAACATGTGATAATATCTAATTAAGAGTCAGTTATAATAAAAGAGCCTAAATGTTTCATTTTTGCCAGGGTCCATCTTAGAGTCAACCTCTATTCCTTTACATTCCTCTTTACCGTTTATCATTCAAAAGCTAAACTCCCAACCCTTCAAGTGTGACATCAATGGCAAGGAAAACAGATAAGAGGGTTCACCTGACAATCAAATATTGGGAAAAAGGCTAAGATGTCAACAATGGAGGACATTAGAACTTTTGAAAAAATGTGTACTGAAGATATAGAGAGCCACACATTGCTCAAAACGCATTTAGCATCGCAAGCGCACTTGAGTGAAAATAATATCATGTTAGAACTTTTAAAAAGAGTGAATTTGTTTTACTTAAAAATTAAAAATTTTCCACCTAACTGCCATAATTCACCCTGAAATATTTCTCCCTTTGGTTTCAGGAAAATATAGTCTCAGGAGGTACCATGATGCAACATGCTAGATTGTCTAAAACATGGCAATAAACTATTTCTTCAGAGTCTCCCTCCTACCAATTGTAAGCAGTACACAAGAATATGTAAGAATGAGATTTCCCCTGAGCACCTGGAAATAAGATTACCTTCTAAATTAAACTACAAAACTAATACGAAATTGAACAAGTGAGGGTAAGTTCTACCCTTCATGACAGTAGTCAAAATAGCTCCCTTGCCAAAGCAAGAATTTGACATCATATCATCACCATGACGACATCCAGAGAAAGAATATTTGGATCAGAAGAAAGGTAACAGCACAATTTACCATCCAGTCATGACATCAGGCCTGGCACCAACCAGGACTGAGCTGCACCAATTGCTACACATGATCACCCTAAATCCTAAGAGTTGGTCCTGTTGGAAAATAAGAATATAAAACAGTAGAGCAAACTTCCAAATATTATCAGGGGACCCTGTTTCATGAATACACCATTCTTTGGTAATTAATAATATTTTAGTCGAAGACTGTTCTCATGATACGGTTTCATGTTGTTGTTTAACTAGAATATGTAACTTTTCTTTTACTTATGTCTTATTTCTTCTGGTATATGGAGGGTCTTTTTGACCCACAATGATGTCTCATGCTTCTTTTCCAATCCCACATTGCAGCATTGTGCACTGTAAACTGTAGGTAGTAATCAAATGCTCACCGACTGATAGTAATAATAGTAATTATTATAGGGGGCATGTAATGAGTAGTTAACTATGTGTCAGAAACTGTTTTAAGTGCTTTACATGTATAATCACATTTAAATCACACAAAACCTTTATAAAGGGAGTACTACTGCCATCCCCATTGTGTAGATAAGAAAATAAGACAGAGGGAAGTTAAGTAATCTGCCAAGGAAAAGCAAGTAGGGAGTGGCAGAGCCAGGACTCAAATGCAGGCTGTCTGTTTCCAGAGCCTGTGTTTTTAACCACTATGCTAAACAGTCTCTTCGTGGAAAATACACTTGTGCCTGAATAATTTATTCCAAGTGTTTTTCAGTTATTAAACCTTAGCGTCATTTTTAAATGCTCTAAAAATAGTTGATGACAGCACGCAGAATTGGTGTAGGTACGGACAAACAGACAGACACCCCTTGCAGGGATATAGATATATATTGATATAATCTTCTCTACAGGGAATTAAGCAAGATGTTTTAGATATGTTTACCCTGTTATGCACAAATTCCATTTCAAGAATTTTACCCTGAGACAAAAATAAAAGTACACAAAGAAATAGGTATAAGAATGTTCATCATTTGCTGTGCAGAAACTTTTTAGTTTGATGCAGTCTATTTATTTTTTCTTCTGTTTCCCCTGCCTGGGGAAAAATATCCAATAAAATATTGCCAAGAGCAATGTCTGAGATTTTGCTGCCTATGTTTTCTTCTATGATTTTTATGGTTTGGGGTCTACATTTAAGTCTTTAATCCATTTTGAATTTATTCTGGTACGTGGTGTAAGCAGGTGGTCTAGTTTGATTTTTCTGCATGTATCTGTCCAATTTTCCCAACACCATTTATTAAATAAACACAGTAAAGGAAAACATCAACAAAATAAAAAGACAATCCACAGAATGGGAGAATATATTCACCGATACATATGGTAAGGGGTTAATAATCCAAAATTTATAAAGAACTTACAAAGCTCAACAACAAAGACACAAACAACCCAATTAAAAAATGAGCAAAAGACCTGAATAGACACTTCTCCAAAGAGGACCCAGAGATAGCCAACAGACATATGAAAAGATGCTCAACATCACTAATCATCAGAGAAATGCAAATTAAAACCACGATGAGATACCATCTCATCCCTGTCAGAATGGCTATCATCAATAAATCAACAAACAACAAGTGCTGGTTGGGATGTGGAGAAAGGGGAACCCTTGTGCACTGTTGGTAGGAATGCAGACTGGTGCAGCCACTGTGGAAAGCAGTATGGAGATAACCCAAAAAATTAAAAATGATCTGCCTTTCAACCCAGCAATCCCATTTCTGGGCAAATATCCAAAGGAACCCAAAACACTAATTTGAAAGAACATAAGTACCTCTATGTTCATTGCAGTATTCTTTACAATCACCAAGATATGGAAGCAGCCCAAGTGTTCATCACTAGAGGAATGAATAAAACAACTATGGGACATTTATACAATGGAATGCTACTTGGCCATAAAAAAGAGGTAAGTTCTACCCTTCATGACAGTATGGATGGACCTGGAGAACATTATGGTAAGTGAAATAAGCCAGTCAGAGAAAGACAAATACCATATGGTCTCACTCATATGTGGAATCTAAGAACAAACTAAACTGACGAGCAAAATAGAGACAGACTCATAGATAGCAAGATGACAGCTAAGGGGGAGGGGGAGCATAGGGGATGGAGGGATTGAGCAAAAAGGAAAAAGTGCTCATGGACAACAGGGTGGTGATTGCAGGGTGGGGTATAAGAAGACTAAATGGTAATGTAAAAAATGCAATTGAAAATTTTTAAAAAAGAAAATCAGAAAGGTGGATAAAAAAGAATGTTCATCATACAGTTATTTATACGAGTTAAAATTGGAAATAATTAAATGTCTATCAATAAGAGCCTGGTTAAATGCAAAGTGCTAAAATCCTACCAAAAATCCATGAGAAATGGTGATATACACCTATATTTATTAAAAATAAATAAATCTGTAATATATTATTGACTTATACAAACACTGCAAAATAGTACATGCATGGTAATTCCAAAAGGAGGAAGGGAAGAGCTCATACACGTATGTGCACATCTGAAAATATGCTCATCGAAACATAAACAGTGAAAATGTCTAGACTGCAGGGTGTCAGGTCATCTCAGTCTTTTAAAAAACATATTTACTAAAAACCTACTTAGGTATGTGTTGTCATTCTGCCATTCAAAGAGGCATAAAAGAAATACAAATGCCTACAACTGAGTGATATTCCAGGCTGTTGTAGGCCATGAAAGAAAACAGGTGACGGAGGTGAACCAGTGGCTGGTAAACAATGGTGAGAGGCAGCTCAGCCAACAGGGACCCATCGCGACTAAGCAGCACTAGGGCTCTACCTGCACCATGAGCGGGCTGTGTGAGCCTGCACAAGTCACAGGTGATCTCTGCGCCTCAGCTTCAAAATCACAAAATGAAGGAGTCACACAGGTTGTTCTCGGTTCTTTTCAATTTGAAGGGTCTGCGATTAAAATTTTCAAAAAGAACAAGTAGAAATACAATAATTCCTCAACCCCTTTCTAGTCCCAAGTGGATTATTCTGAAGTTTATTAGTCTACACATTAATCAGTTGTACAATATATAAAATGCCAAAGCCCAGAAAACAAGACTAGAAACCCACAAACACACTTAGGCACTCATTATTGAAAATATGGTTATTCTTCAGATTGCGACAGTATACTCACCTAAGGAAGGAGCCCATGGGAGATGTATCACCATCCCAGTAAAAGCTCATTTCCAAACAGCTGACAGTTCTCTTATAATATTCCACTTTTACACAGATAAAAAATGTGCATATGATCCATCTGACACGTTGGTATTTATATTTCTACTGACAAAAATCTATGGAAAAGAGTCAAGTGAGACTTTGATGTTGCATTCCACTGTTATTCAGATATATCAATAATCAAATCTGGAGAGCTGCCAATAAAAACATAATAAACCTCATTAGCATTTTAATAAGCCTCCAAGCCACAGGGCTGGAAAAACGGAACAAGATGAGCAAAGGGAAATCCACACGTGCAGTGTCTTCCCTCCAGCGGTTTGCCCTCTGGCGTGCACTGTGCCCTCCCTGCTCCACTCCCACAGAACACGCTCTGGAAAGGCTTCTCTGTATTTTAAGACCTCTCACAGACCTGCCAAGCTCTAAGGTTAAAGGGACGTGTTGTAGTCTTTTTTTAAACTGAGAATAAATAACCGGATTTTAAAAATACCTTCAGAAAGTGCTGAACCTGTAGTTATAAGAAGCATTGTGAGTGTCAGATCGTCAGAATGTGATTTAATATGTTAACTAAATGGACCCAGATGATAGATGAAGGAAAAGTGGTAGGAAGAAGAACTGTATGCAGTAGATAAAGGGCCAGGAGCTCAAAGAAGGCTGAATTTGATGTCCTTTCACACTACTTCCAAAGTAGATTCTATAAACTATCTCAAACTCAGAATAATTACATACAAATGCTCAAATTGTTAATTTTCCTTAATTTTTAGTCATTACATTTTCTCAACTGAACCAGAATTACAAATTAAGAGCCTTGCTTCCTAGAATATTTTGAATTTCTTTTAATCTCTGATTAGCCCACCGTGCATGTGTATATATGTGTGTGTAGATAATGCAATAATATTTTGAAAAGTGTAACTCATTAAAATATATTTGGATGAAAACTGCAGAAAAAACATTTCACAAACATAAAAATAGTTATTTATTACAGGGTCTTATTTGAAGATGTATATGAAAATATATAATGAGTACATTCTAATTGTCTTATTTTCTTCATATAACTGTAAACCCTTCAGTCTTACTACACAACAAGCAATAAGTAACCTTCTCGTGTCTTTAGAAGTCTGATTAAGCCATTGCTGTCAACGTGCAGGAAACCACGTGGCCGCGACAGTGATAAAGCACTGATGACGGACGGCACGCCCAAGCCACCATTCTGTAATGAACTAATGATTCATGCCCAAGGTGCTTTTGAGACATGATTAAGCCTCTAAACGTTTCTTATAAAAAGAGAACTTAAATAAGTTTACCAAGGTTATACAGTGAATGACTCAATGATAAAAGTTTGGAACAAAAAAAAATCCCTATTCATTTGTATTATAAAAAAGCCCTTCAGGGGAACCTCTTCCATTGCTCTGAGTCTGACTGACCTTCTCTGGTGGCCACTGGCAAGTGTTCGCCAAAATGTCACTGACGAAAATACTCCTTACAATGCACTGTATTATAAAATGGATATGTCAAGAATCAGATGAAAATGTCATCAGTGACACTGACAACAATAAAAGAAAATATTCTACCAATTTAAGGAATAGAAGAAGATCCAAGTTAAAGGGGAAAAAGTACCTGAGAAAATGTCATCAGTGACTATATCAACAAAAAAGTAAAATAAACAGCTTAAGTAAGGGAAGAAGACACAAATTTAAGGGGAAAAACATTACCCAAGAATAAAAGCCTTGGTAACAGATGAGAAAAGTGAAGGAAGGCTCCTTTTACAATGGCTGTGGGGAAACTAGGTGTCGTTTAGAAACCGTCCTGTTCCTGGGGGACAGAGACGGGGAGGTGGGGCAGGACATCTAGGCACCCGTGAGAGCTCTTCAGATCTGAATCCCAACGCCACTTGTTTTGTTACGTGCATGTCAAAATGAATGACATAACTTGTAAATGTCAAAAGTAGTCACAGCAAATTAAATAGAAATTGAAGAAAATTTTCCTCCTTGCTACCTATAAAACAGAAAATCAGAGATTGTTGATTTTCTCACTTTGAAGTCTTTGAAAATAAGTTCCATTTGCACAAATACTTAAAATCAAAAAACCCAGCTGGATGTATCTACTCCTTTGAAATTAAAAGAAAAAAGTGATTACACTGAAAAAATTACTTTTACACTAAGACTTGGAATATTTATTTTAGATGGAGCTAGCTTGCAAATGTGATTATTGAAATCAATGATTGAAGTTTATTACTGATGATAAGAATGTACTTTTGTATATTCTGGAATTTTCATCTGTAAATGATTGGCACTTTCAAATAATAGATTTAATAGAACTTTCAAAATAACACATGTACACTTTTGATTACCTGCCTGAGGACAAAATGAATAAAGATTAACCATTGTCCAGATTCATTAATGGGCAGTTTGTCCACCTATTACAGGATGCCAGTATTCCAACAATAAAGTGAAATTAATGCTAACGTGACGTTAATAAAACACAGAGAGGTGTGTGTTAGGACTTCCTGCTACTGTGGAGTATACCTTATGCTCTCCCCTATGCACACTGCCAAGCCCATCAGTGTGGGTCATCTCAAATTCTAAATACCAAGTTCAATGAAATGTAATATGCAAGTAACAGCAATAAGTTAGTAAAGATAAATACAACCATTCAGATTAAACATTAGAAAACCAGTGCCAATGGGAAAAGAATCCCAACTAAAATATATGTGCACACGACAAGCAACAGGAGTGAAGCACTGTGAAGTCACTGTGACCTTGCTGCCTTTTAAACAGCTACGTTTTCGAAATGGGAGATGGCCATCGAGTGGCAGCGATATCCGTGTGGCTGTCTAAATGTCTGTCGGGGCCTGCTGGGTGATGCTCCTCTGCCTCTAACAAGTGTCAATGTTACATCCTACTTGGAGATGGATGGCTGCCGAGAGCCATCACCCTCCGCCAAAAAAAGGGCTCCTCTATACCACAGGGATGTCTCAGTACTAGGGATAATGCTGAGAAAGAGAAACCTTAGAAACAAAAAGAAGATGGGTTTCTACTTAGAGACATAATTTGTTAAATATTTTTAATTCTAATAAGACCATAAAATCTAAGATAGTAACTGTATGGTTAAGTAACATGTATTCTTCCAACACAGTTATTTCATAAATGTCTAAAATCTACCGAAAGAAATGTTATAGAAGTCCATTTTTTCCCAAATTCATTACTAAATTTAATAAAGAAATCCAGGGCATTGTCTTGACATATTTTGTCAAGGATATCACATTTCTGCAAGGTTTTTCTCCCCATCTTCATTGTGTTTTTTTTTTTTTAATTTAGTAAGGTTACCAGGTTGTCAATTAGACTAAAATTGTGTCCATGTGCCTCAAACATACACCACCACTCTACATTAGAGAATTCAGGGAGTGACTCTTTAACTCTTCAATTACATTTATAAAGCATTTTCAGATTGTGTATACACCAAATAAGTGAACCTGACTATTCTGACCAACTTATTTTGAATTGTGCTGTTTCTTAACCAACTTAAGCAGTCTCTCCCCACCCCCTTACCTTGAACACACAAGCTATGATCACTAAGTCTGACTGCCATCAAATCAACCAATGTGCACTGACTGAGCTTCTGATTGGGAGCCCAGGCTTGTGAAAGAGTCACAATTCCCAGATGCAGTTTTATTTTCTGCGCTATTATCAAGGTAACATCATAATAATTTATAATCCATCTGAGTCTAAATTAAAACTAAAAGAAAAAAATGGAACTTATTTTCTCTCCTCCCCCCAAACATAAGACTCCCCAGATACGCAAAGCATTCATGTGTATGTCTGTGTGATACAATAAAATGTCAACATACCAAAGCACACTGGTAACTTATTGACAGGAAAAAAGAGATTAATCAAAATCAAAAATAAAATTCATTGTAAACTCAAGTTAAAAGGAAAACAAATGGAAACTGTATTTCCCAAATGAAAACAGTTCTCAAAATATCTTAATAAATCATGAAGGAAATGCTCCCAGGCTTTATTTAACAGGCAATAAAGCCCTGCAGCAGGTCTGATTAGTGTGCAGGTATGATAAATGGTAAGACAAGCTATGATAAATATGGCAGAATCACCCACCAGTATTAACTGATTTGTTGATATATGGTTACTGTAAGATAAAAATAAAATCATTTCAAAATGAAAAGACTCTACTTCTATTTGTGGAATTTCTGTGGCAGGTATTAGTACCACTACTGTTTATATGCTGTAGAAATTATGTTCTTCCAAGTCTTGTTATTAGATGATACAGATGTTGAAGGCAAAAATATAATGGTAATTAAGCCTCTGCCACACTCTTCTAAAGGAGGCTCTCCTCAATTCCATTTTTCTCTAACTTGACAATAAAGCAGAAAAGGAATATATTCTTAATACTGTGAAACACCAAAAAGTATTTCTAATATATATAAAATCAATGTTTACATTTGTACTTGCACTATTCTTTCAGACTCAAGGTCCTTATGAGAACAGAAGAGCTGCCTTCTTTCCCCATGTATTTTTAGATTACTATTTAAGATGAAATAATAACACTAAAAACTGCCAATAGATGTCACTTTATTGTAATACTTATTTTATACAATGATATTTATTTTATCATCATCATCATCATCATCATATTATTATTATTACAGTATTTAGCTAGCTCTTATATTTAGCAGACTCCATTGGTAGGTTTAACTGCTTATTGCAACAGTATTTTTAAACTCAAAATAAGATGCTGGAGGAAGTTTGATAGATGGGATTGGGGTGGCAGACTCTGACTCTGCACTTTCAAGCTGTGATCATCAATCAGCAAGATTCGTCGCCTCTCTGAGCCTCATTTTACCTCATCCACAAAATAGGGTGTTGTGATAATTATGTCACAGAGTTGATAATTAAATGAGATAATGAATAAAAAACTCTTGGCACCTTGACTAATTTAAGATAAAATTCTCAACATAAAACGGTTACAAAGTCAGACTCAGTCAATAATAGGTATATAACAAACCTAATCAAAATGTAGTAGATTAAAGAAATGCAGCTCTCATATTGTCACAACTCTGTGGGCCAGCAATTTGGATTGGGCTCAGCTGAGCAGTTCTGCTAGTGTCCTTGACCAAACCACAGGAATCAGAAAGCTGGACTGAGGCTGCACTGTCTGAGATGGCCTCCCTCACAGACCCGACAGGCAGCGGCTGTTGGCTACATCTCCATCTCTGTGGGATCTCTGGTCTTCAGAACGTGTGAGCTGCTTCAGGGGTAGCAGCACTCCACAAAGGCAAGCAAAGAAGACACAAGGCCTCCTGAAGCCAAAGCTTGAAAGCCCCACAACATAATTTCCCCACATCCCATTGGTCAGAGTGAGACTACGAGGACGGATGCCAGGGGACGGTCACGCAAACACTACCTCTTGATGTGACACAGGCAACAACACACTGCAAAAAGGCATGCAGATAGGGAGGAAAATTTCATGGCTATGATTGCAATCTTCTAAAATCTGCAAAATAGTAAGAAATTTTTTTGTAGAAGCTTTTTCAGGTGAGAAAACAATTTTTTTAAATTTTATTTTAGTTTATTCAGTACAGTTTCTATCCTTTATTCCCATTCCAGCCCACCCACCCATCCCTCCCCTCCTCCCTCCCATTTCCAACTCCCCTAGTTTTGTCCATGTGTCCTCTATATTTGTTCCTGTAGACCATTCCTGTGGACGCTATCTTTCAAATATAAGTAACTGCAAAATTCAAGTTTTGAAAGCCAGAAAAGAAGTGCTCGCTTGAATTTTTCCCAAACTGGAGTTAACAATGCTCCGCTGGTTCAGTGACAGATTTCAAACGAAGACCAACTTCCAGACATAGTGACTGGTAGCCTTATTTTGCTTTCTTTGTGTTTCTGTGTTTTGAGTCCTTAACACTTTTCTAGTTGATCTAGTCAATAAATTCATTTTCACCTGTTTTGCTCTTTTTACCTTCAATAAGCAGCTTTCTAATTGAACATTCCAAAACAAGTAGAATTACTAAGAAATCTGGATCAAGTATAAAGCATTCCTAAAAACTATTAAGTTTGTTAAAGTAAAGAAAACTGTATCATTGTAAAAAGTACACAGACTTTTGTTCTTCTCCATGAAAACATTTCTTAGGGAAAACGTTAGCTTTGTGACACAGTCAATCAGCTAGTCCCAGATGTCTATTCATACTGAATTAAGAAGAGAAAAAGAAAAAGAGATTAATTTTTATATCTATGAACAAACAGTAGAATGCCAAAACAGAACTTGAATTTATTTTAATTTATTGTAGCTAACCTCATTTTTTCTTTTTTTAATATTATTTTATTGTTGTTCAAGTACTCTAACCTTGTTTTTAAAATATCTTTCTAAATTTCTTCTCACAGCCCAGAGAGTCACAAAGTAGTCACTGCCACCAGGACTTCCTTTAGCACTTGTGTTTCAAACAGACTCATTTCGAGAGCCACAGACCTTCATAAAACACAATCTGTGTGCTTCAGGGAATTTCATGGGGGAGGATCTGCCACTGAACATACTGTAGAATTGCTCCTTATAGGAGGAAAGAAGTGGAAGAAAAAGCTACTTGCTGTTTGACAATACAGTGAAAAGAGAAGCAGTTTTAGAAATGGCTATTTCCACCATTAATAACATTTCTACATTTTCCAATGAAGAACTGAATCCTGAACTTGCCATTTTTTTCAGCTGATGATCTGCTGATCAATATTAAAACACTGCTTTATAGAGAAACAAGAACTCAATTAATTTTCAACTTTAGACAAACTGGTGCTATCAAAATTAAAATACTGAATAACAGAAAATTTCAATAATATGAAGTGTGCTTCCTCTCATTTTTAGACACTTAAAACCCTAATTACATTATGAAAAGATATATGAGAATATATGAGAAACCATATACACATTCATCTAGAGAAAATGCCACTGCTGGCTTGGTATTTCTCCTCTGATGGCACACCTTAGCGTGAATTGTTGAAATTAGATAATTCTAATTGATAACCAGGAATTAAAGATGACCCCATGCTACAGTTTTGTAACAGGTAATTTACTCAACTTATTGTTTAAGAAAACGGGGTAAATGACTATAAAACTCTTATTTTGCTTTAATTATTTCAAAGTCCTACATGGGTGACTGATATAATATATAGGTTCACATGCAATAGTTATCACTTTTGAAAAATAGTGACTATTCTAACATTCTTTAATTATATTGCTTACTAATCTTAATTGCCACAATTTCAAAAGATAGTTCCAAAGTGCATCTTGAAGGAACAGAAAAGCAATTAGCCCAAATTAATTGCTTTGCTGATGTGATTTGCAGTAGGTATGCGTGCTAGTTTTGAAACTCCTGCCAGTGCTTTCACAACTTGATGTTTTGATGATTTTTAGCCTATTTTTGCAGCAGAGCAATTAACCAGATAATTGTTCTAATGTGAACATCGCCTTAATCAGTATGATTGGGTTCATAGTGGCAAATAACCAAATATTAAACGTACATTTAAAGAGTACCACTTAATGGTGCTACAGAAAGAGTTAAGGGAAAATCTGCAACACTGTTTCTCATACAGCCATGCTCTTCTCACCAGAAGCAGAAAAGAGCTGTGACTGTCTTCTCTGCCTCTTGTTAATTTAATACAAGGTATCATTACATATGAAAAGAAAGTGAAGTTTCTAGTTCTTCATTTAAAAGAATTCCAAAGACCTTATTAAAAGGGCAAAATCCAATGATTCAACATTAAAATCCTTTTTATTGTTCAAAAAAAACCCCCAAAACCAAGGCTCCAGGTCTCAGGTAAATGGCATGCCATACATAAAAGCAAGCTCTCTCTGAATCCAGACAATGACATGAAATCCTCACTTTATTAAGAAGCAACCTTATTCAGAAATAAATAAATCTAGAAGAAAATTGCCTGGATTTCAGCCAAAGTTCGAGCCATGTTTAAAAGTAGATTTATATATCCTACTAAAGAAGCACTTATGTAATTCTCCCAACATGCAAGTATTAAATTACTTCTCTGAGCCAAGCCCTGTGCAAGGTGCCAGGGGCTTAGGTGGTGGCAGAGGCCCAAAGATGAAGGCACTGGTCCCCCTCACAAGGAGAGAGACTAATAAACAAAACATTATGCAGCCACACAATGACATACGCCACCAATAAAGTGATGTACGTTGGATGCAGCTCGACAGTGACATGATGCAGCAACTCGTCACAAGCACCACATTATTCCATCTTTGCTTTAAATATAAAAGAATTCACATTTATTCTAAGAGAATTATTATTAGTGTAACTATCATTGTTAATGAAACAAGTTTGCTTTTTTCGATTTCAGTAAGTGAGGAAGGAGTTACTCTGCTACCTTAAATTAAATATTTTATCAGTTGATAAATGATATACATAAAACCTTTCCTTTTTCATGGAGCAAAAGTTTTCAAGCTGAAAGTACTCTGTCATTCTTCATGTCTTCATGTCTTCTTTCTTAATTTCTGAAAGAAATGTCACATGGAAAATAGGCCAGGCACATGCATGTCAGGCCTGCCATTTTTAATTATTACCAATCAAGTTCCAGCAATTTCTCCTCTTCACGGTTTAACATGTGTATACTTATCTTCTAAAATATTTCTTTATGCCATTGTTCATAAAATATTTTAAGCTGAAGCAAAATCTCTTGCACTAAGTTAATAACTAATCACAGGAGATATTTATCATCTCAAGACTTTTACAAGAAAATTGTCAGATTTAATTACCTTTCTCATATTTTCACTATTTACTAAGCTTCATTTATCATACATTATAAAATTTTGACAACAGTGAGTTATTTTAATTATCGTTTCTGGTTGGGAATTAAGAATAAGACAACTCCTGGGGAAAGCAGGAGAGGGACAGATGGTCACAAATTTGTCCAGCCAATAAACTATTATCATTTGCATCAATAAATGAAAACCATCTTCATTGTTGACAAGGTAAAAACAGGCTGAGGTTAGGAAGCCTCCAGACCCACTGGCGTTCAGCACTGCACTCGCCATCACATAGCATGAGTCCTGTTCTTTCCCATCATTTGATCACAAATTCCTATTTCATAACATGTAAAACATGTTTTTTAGTCCTGCAACTAAATTCTTAATATATCTGTTACTCATCTTTACATTGCCTGAAAAGCACAAAATTGGTAGCACCGTCTAGAGTATCACTGCCAAGAATACCAATAATATGAATCTATAGAAGCTATTTTAATTATATGCAGAAACATTTACTTACTTATTATTGCTCACCGGAAGCCAAAGACAAAAGCCAAAATTTTAAATTACCATTATATATAGGAATACCATAAAAATCTGCTTTATTCTATAAGACAAAATAATGTAAACATGGAGAATCAATAAGACAAACTCATTCACACCCAATCTAGTTTCCATCCATCTCCAGAACCAGAGTTAAAAACCAAAGCAGACTGAAACACGTGCATCCATGTGGATTCTTCCTTCCAAGTGATCTTACTAGGTTTAAATGCTCCAGTGTCATGTATAAATTAATACTTTCCTAAAAACGATATTTAGTAACTAAAAGGGGCCATGGTGGGGTGAAAATGGAGACAACTGTCCCTAACAACAATAAAACAGTAAGTGAAATAAAAGTGAGGATGATAAAAAAATAAAGGTATTGAAAGGACCAATATCAGAACTGCATAGCAAAAAAGGAAACAGTTGCCTTTTGAATACACGAAGAATTTCATCAGAGCATAAAAACACAAATCATTTCATCAAAAAATCTTCATCTTTCATAGAAAAATATCATTCATTATTTGAAGTAACATATAGTAGGAGAACAATACAGATTAGTTATGGAATTTTTTTCCACAGCGGTACTATAACCTTTAATAAAGTTAACTTTCTTTTTTTTTTTTTTAACTCAGTAACACCTAATTTAAAGTATATGCCTAGTACCCTCCTTTATCTGAAATGGTTAAATATCTGCTATGACTGACAGGGGGCATTTTTATACAATAAAGTATGTGCAGCCCTGGCCATGGGGATCAGTTGGTTGAAGCGTTGTCCTGTGTACCACAAGGGTGCATTTCAATCCCCAGCCAGGGCGCCTACCGGGGCTGCAGGTTTGCTCCACAGGTCGGGCCGGAGGCAACTGATCGATATTTTTGTCTTACATCGATGTCTTACAATGATGTTTCTCTCCTTCTCTCCCCCGCACCTATCCTCCCACCACTTAAAAAAGAAATCAATAAACGTATCTTCAGGCATGGATTTTTAAACATAAATGCATGTCATCACATGCTTAAATACCTATTCAAATTTCATTTTTGAATTTTTTTTATTCCAAGTATGAGCCAGGTGTGGTACAAGACACAGAACTTTCTACTTTTCCTCAAGTAACTTAGAAGGAAGTGAACAGTATTTACTAATGGGGTTGTTGGGAAAAAATGATTTTTATTACATAACGAGTTGTTTTAAAAATCTACAGCTCTGTGTATGCAGTAAGATACCCAAGGATATCCCATCAGGAAAAGAGAAGGTAAAATTCTAATGATGCTCAGAATGGTTACACACAGTCTGAGGTCTGAGGTAGAACAACCATATAATGTAATATCCAAGCCAGGACACTTTGGAACACAGAAGGAGGCAACAGCAGCAGAAATACTAAAACTCAAAAAATTCCAACACAACAGGAATGACCCTAGCAAATCGGGACATTAGGTCACTCTAGATCTGAGGTAGAATGAGGTACTGGGAGACCGTGAGCATCTCATGGTTACGGCTTGGACTTTGAAGACACACAAGAATGGATTCCAGTCTCAGGTGCACCACTTACTCATGAGCTATCTAAACTTTCTGGGCCTTAATTCCTACATTTAAAAATGAGGTTAATTTCTTCCTCAGGATTATTGTAAAGATTAAACAGAACACTGTTCATAAACATTAGCATATTCTATGGCACAGATTCTACAATAATAAATGAGAGCTACTATTAGTAGTTGTTATTATCCTTAGCCCAAAAATAAGAGAGAAAAAATATATGCTCTGACCTCACTGGCACTACAAAAACTAAACATGGCTTCAAAGAGAAGGTCTAATGGATAAGAGGACACAGAAGACATCATGTTTGTAAACAGTTTGGGAGCCTAAATAGTGGTTACCCCAACTCCATGCTCTTTTTCCAGGAATGGTCTTACAAAATACTGTAAATATAAAGGAGAGTGTCAAAAAATATGCCAACCTCAATCAAGCAAGTGCGTCTAGCTCAGAAAGACTCCATTCCATTTCAACAACCCTGCCAGAACTCAGGAAAATGTATTCCTTACTCTTTTTGCAAAAATATAAATAAATGTCATAGAACATACAGAAAACTATGTGGCAGATTACAGAAATAAGCAAAACTTCAGTTATGGTAAAGCTCCACGTAACCAGCCCAGCCACATCACTAGGCACCGGACGTTTGCAGATGGACTGCTCAGCATTCCACCCGGGCAGGGAGTCCGGCTGCAGACACCGCCACAGAGCTGCTTCGAGAGTCAGCATTATTCTTGCTGCCTCTTTATTTCCAGTTTTCAGGCTTTTATGGGAGGAAACTGTTCAAACTTTGCATTCAATATTCCAAGGTGAAAAGTATTCCTCTCCTCCAGACCACTTAACTTCAATAGAAAGCAAAATATTCTCAAACTCAAATTCAACTCTGCTTGCTGATTTAATGGATAGGTTTGTTCCCCTTGGGCAATCTTTAAACCTCAGTCTCCAGGAGAATTAAGTAATATTAGGGGATTGAAATGAAATAAAATTCTAAGTCCATTGTGACATGACATTCACAGGAAGATGGTAGATTATCCACCCAGTCTTCAAACGCTTATAAATACAATATACAGCATATGTTCAAAAAACAATTCTTGGAAATAAAGCACAATGGGCACTCAGCAAATACCTTATATCACCAACACCTGCTCAAATCCTCTCTGAACTTTATTTCTAAATGTCACCGTTTTTTATTGAATCAACGGAAATTTGAAAGAAGAAACAGAATAAACACCCAGAGAAGATCAAGGGAGTTAGAAAAATCTTTATAGAATGCCTCGTCAAGTTTCACACGAGCCGGGTGCCCTCAGCCTCCCCGAATGGGGCGGTGAGGTGGCCTGTTGCTCTGCACATCCCCCGAGTGTGCCCAAAGGATGGGAAAGGGGGAGACACACACAGCACTGGGATTTTTCCTAACACTGTAAACAAAGGAATCATGACTCAAACACTAGGCACTGCAAGTAAATTCATTTTGAATCACAGGCTTGAAGTCAGAGGGAATTCAGTAAACTAGTTCAATTTTCTTTACAATTCAGGAAACATTTTTATAACATTTTTGCTTGAACCCTAAGTAGGAGTGAAGTCTCCATTTTGGAAGGTGGTCTATGAAAATGAAGGCTTTAACTTATTGTAAGCGGAATTCTGTTTCCCTCTGTAATGCCCACCTGGTGGCCAAAGTTCTGATACCTGAAATAATGAAGAAACAATTTGGGTAGACTGATTAACTCTCTATTACCTGTTAATATATTTTTACCAGACTCAATTTTAAAAATGATTGGATTTAAAACCAGAAATATGGGAAAATCTCTACAGTGTGAATTTTAGTAAAGGAGAATTCTATTTGTAGACTGGGTGGAGACAGGCAGAAAACACAAAACAAGAGATCACGCTCGGTGGAGTGGTGACGAAACGGGGAGCGGCTGAAGGGGACGGCCATTCGTCATCCTAGGAAACTGCTGAGCTGCGAATTCCTGGGTCCAGGGCTGAGAGATCTGCCACCTTCCTGAGCCAAGGCCCAAATTCGTAATTTTCATGTGAACTATCCCAATTGTTAAAGTGTTGGCAAATAATTCAATGTTTTTTAAAACAGTGTATCGTCCAAACAAAACAGCTTTGGGGACTGATCTTAGCTGTGGTCCACAAGTTTACAACTTCAAATGATCTTACTTAAGTTTTATTTAAAGAGAAAATATCTACAGTTGCTATTCTAAACACTAGTACTATATACATCAAGTGAAATAGTAACATATTGCAAATGTTATTTTATACTTGAAAGAAACTGGTCAGAACAGTCTCAGATTTAAAGTTCTCCAAATTTCAGAGTGTTCACTGATGCCATAGCCTACTTACGTAAATACAAGATTCACACATCAAATTAACTCCCTAAAGAATGTTCAATATATTTAACACATTTTTTAAAATACAAATTTAAAAAATAAATCTCTAGCTGGGCAAGATCAACTAGTTGGCAACATAATTTACTTTAACCATCAGCTTGATTTGTGTTGTGGTTTCTGACTTTAGCTTATGGGTGTTTCATTTCTCTTGTATTGTTATCCTCTGTTGTCTTAACTCATGAGAACGCATGGTTGGTTGTCGATGAAAAAAATCATGTAGTTGATAATGAGTGCGTGTGTGTATGACTGGACTTTATTTTCATGACTAATTTTAAAAATCCAAAAATGGGAAGATTAAGTCCTCTTTAATAGCCAATTTAAATATTACAAACATCTTTTGTGAAGATCTATTGAAATCAATTAGATTTCATTTAATTCTTATTGGCCAAAAAGAACAAAAGAGCTATTATAAACATATCACTGTAAAAATGCTCAGAACCATTCAATTTTTTCACATACCAGTTTTGTTTTTTTTTTAATATCAAAAGCATGCTGCTTTTGAACTCTGGGACAAAACAATGAATACCAAACTGGATGTGAAATAACAAAAGATTTATATCAAATACAAACAAACATTTCAATAAACTTGGAGTCAGAGAGAGTGGAGGAGACATAACAACCAAATATTTAATTTAAATCACTGATAGAAATAGTCAGTGTCTTCTTTTCATAAACCACTTGGATTTTATTTGTATTCAGACACAATGGTAAATGTCAAACGAGTACTAGACCATCCTTCTGAATATAAGAAATATCATGCTGTTTAACTCTCTAAATACAAAAAGTGCTTTTAGAAAAACAAAGATAAAGAACAGCATGTCTTAGTACCACAGATCAATTCAAGAACCACAAAATGCTAAAAGACACTATGAGTATAACAGTCAAGGCTTCCAATTATTTCATATTTTAAAATTCTGAACTTCAAAATAAAGTTTACAGATAAGCACTTTTAAATCTAGGGTAAATCTTATATCTAAGATCTGAGTATCAAAGTTTATCTTCATGCGAGGAATCTTTCACTAAAGCTAGCAGCATTAAACATAGATTCTTTTTATATATACCATGTGTAAAATATTATCAAAGGTTCTATCAGACATTAATTATGAAAGAAAATAATGACTTTGAAAGAAAAAGATTTGACTTTGGGTGGTGGGCTCACAATGCAATACACAGATCATGTATCAAAGAAATGTACACTTGAAACCTATGTGATCTTATTAACCAACGGAGCCCCAATACATTTAATAAAAAAATAAAGAATTGGACACATGAAGCCTATATGATAAAAAAAACCCAAATGAGATTAGTTTAAAAAAAGAAAACTAAAAATTTTACATATAAATATCATTGGTGTGTAAATCCCAGTTATGAAATGGAAAATTGACTAATTAGCTATTTGCTTTTCTTGTTTGTCTTCACCCAGTTTTTACTGGAGCAATGATGGAAAAAAATATATCCATCAGAAAAGCCAAAGAAAAGTCAAGCAAATGGTCCAAATTTAATAGGAATAGTATAACGTTCCTCTGAACAAAAGATGGTGAAAGAATTCAATAAGGGCACATGCAAAATGCGTATCAATTATGTGGGTAATAAAGGTTACTTTTCTCCCCTTATCCTTACATGGCTCACTATTATCTCACTCATTAAGTCTTATGTCACCTGGAGAGCAACCTTTGAGGGCAGCAGGCACTCAGTGCCCCCCAGTCTGAGACACAGTACCAAGAATTTAGTAAGGGATTAATAAATGTTTTTAATTTATTAGAGGATAGTAATAATGAACAAATGTAAAAGAGATGCTAATTGATAGGCTAAATGCATTAGTGCATCCCTGTGCCCTCTATATGAAAGGTTACTAACCCATCTGAGCTAAGTGCTAAAATTATAATTAAGTCTGATGGGAAGTCCTAGATTTATACCAATATAATTACAAATATTACTTAGCTTAGTGAAAGAGTATGGCAAGAACAATAAGATGAGTAATTTAGATGGTACTGCAAAGTGGGTTTTAATGTTCGAAACTTCTATTACAGTACACAGGATAAGTGCAAGCAGTGTAATTAAAACCTAAGAGTCTGATCTTTAAAACTCCACTGCTCAACCTCATTAAAATGCATGTTTTCTCAATTAATCCAAACTTTTCCATTAAAAATATAAAAATACACTTTCATTCCTTGCAAATAAATCTCTACAGTACATATATTTATGATCAAATAGCAAATAACCATTAAAGTTAAGTAGGAAAAAAACTGATGGAAACAGCACAGGCTCGGAGTGGATAGAGCCTAACAAAGGGAAGAAAAGGCAAAGTGAACACTGCCCAGTTTCCCATTTGTAAATACCAAGTTTAAGTAAATTCTTGAAGAGCCTGAGATTTGAAATCCCCAAATATCTTTGCCTAAATGATACAAATCTAAACAAACTGTTTACTTAGGAGATAGCCCTTCTAATCACACAGAGACTGCCTCTGGTCTGCTCTCCAGGCACTGCCGCCTCTCCCCAGCGGGACACACAGAATTGTTGTGGAATGAAAGGCCTTCACTTTCATAACCATTTTGTGCAGAAACAGTTTTCTCCTTTTAATATGATGCATTACTAAGAAGCTTATCTCAATATCAAGCTAATGGTAAACACCTAAAAAAAGAAACATGAAATCTATGTGATAAAAAAAAACAAAACAAATGAGATTAGTTTTAAAAAAGAAAACTAAAAATTTTACATAAAAATATCATTGGTATGTAAATCCACAGGATAATGTTTTATGTACTTTATTTTATTAGTTGTTATGAAAAGATGCTTAAAATTATTTTAAAGTTGTCATATAATTGATTATGAAGAATGTAGATTATAGAGAACTTTATTTTTAAAATTTTCATCAATTTTCTTTAGATTTCAATATACTTCATACAGTGACTATTATTCAAAAACAATAAACATCTTTCATAAATGATGACCTTGTGCCCATTCGAGATAAGCATATTTTTCAAGAAAAGTTATACTAAGAAATAGCCAATCAAAGGCTATCACATAATTTAAAGAGTAATGCAGGGTAATTTAAGAAATGTCATCAGAATTTACCACAATTGGGGAAAATGGACTCAACCCAACATGATTTTATTTTTAAAGTATAAAAGGAAACTAAAAGTGAAGGGGGATGACACCTATATAATTGTCCTAACCAATGTCACCCCAATAAATTTAATTTTAAAAGAAGTGGCAAGGAAAAGTGTTGAGATTAAAGCATTATCAGACACAAACTTAATAAGTTATTGTTGCTATCTGTGAAAAAAATATTTAAATCTAAATAGGTTCTAATTCTAGCTTACATAGTGCTCTCTATTTTAAAAGCAAAATATTTTTGGTGGTCTATCTTTAAAAAAACTTATTCCTGAAAATTTGGGGGACAAAAATCGTGTCTCATGCCTATATTTAAGAACCCACCTAAACTAGTCAGTAGCAATACGGTACTAATACTTTACAGTTGTTTTCATAATAAAAGAAAAGTCTAATCTCAAGGGTTCTTGCATCATTTTTTCTTTCATGCAACATTTCAAAGAAATACTTTCTTACTGTTTATATGAAAAAATATCTACCTGTTATACACATCTTTACTCTATATATTAAATTGCCCACTACATGACTTTCACTTTGAAAACAAATTATATTTATACAGAAAACAATATATCATCTTCAAGAAAGGATCTGAATGTATAATGTTTGAAACAGTTTCTAAGAATCATTTTCCTTGGTAAGCGGACAGTAAAATCAACTACAAAAGTTGCAAAAATATTAAAGTGACAAATAAACAAAATATCCTGGATGGGTGACAAAGAAATAATTCAACAGACTGTTGTAGATGTAACTGTTTAGGCAAACATTTGAATCTTAACACATGAAAACCATGTTGCAAATGTGTGCAATGGATAGGTTAAAAGTACACACCTAGGTTTTCAAAACTCAAACACGTCTATTTGAAAAGATGTGCTATAGAGGAGAAGATGGCGGCGTGGTAGGATGCAGCAGATTCTACTCTCCCACAACCAGGGAAAAAAAATCTGAGTCATTTTACGTAGGTACAGAGCAAAGAGCCAACATTATCACGCCATAAATGAAAATAGGAGATCGCAAATTGTAGCGGACATTGAAAAACCCGAAGAGAGAACGTAGTTTGGTGAAAGTCTCGGAAACCACAGCATTGAAAAAGGAAAAGGCGCAGGCGCTCCGGGGGACCGGTGCGGCCCAGGCCCCAGAGGTAGGAGAAGTGAGCGCCCCTCGGGACCCAGAGACTGCGCACCCGCGGACCCGGAAAAGCCCAGGCACTCCCCGGGACCCGTGAGGCCCAGGCCCCGCAGGT
>CM052540.1:126036445-126055062 GCA_028533065.1 Trachops cirrhosus | reverse complement strand
GTACTGAATAAACTAAAATAAAAATTAAATATTAAAAAAAAAAAAAAAAGAAAAGATGTGCTATATTAAATTTTCCTTAAAGTTGACAAACCTTGTTATAATGATAATTAGAATTTGGTACATAGAACCCATGTTTTCTTCTGGAAAATTGTTTTTAAGATGTTATTTTTGTTACCTGTCATTTATGATCCAGTTCAGACAGAGATTGAGAGAGCTAAGATTTTTGCACCTCTTGACAATTTCCATCACGGTTTCATTATCCAGTTCAGTGATATGACGTAGGTCCAAGCTGGAAAGGTTTCTTAGCTAATGAGATAAATAAAATAAAAGATAAAAAAGTAAATGTTACATTCATTCTAAAACAATTACACAGCTTATCACATAACAGTATCATTGCATAATATTTAAATAGATAATAATCCAGAATCATTTAATTAAACTAAGTATTTAAATAGTATTTTACATACTAAATTAGAAATGAGGGCAGAAATCTATGGTGAATATATAAATGATAATATATTTAAATCAAACAGATTTTACTGAGGCATAATAAAAATTAAAAGTTAATGTAATAGGTGTGATATATTTGATATATTACATTAAGTACCCACAACATGATAGAATTATTCTCTTTAACATTGTTCAATTTCAGAACTTTATCTTCATGATTATCATGCTACTTTTGCATAGGTTTTCTCATTTTTAAAAGATAAAATATGAGTTAAGTGGTTAATTCTGAGATATGTTGGTGCTATTTTATCAATGTACTCCAAATTGTCCCATTACAGGTTGTATGCTTCACCATATGTAAAGCAATATAACACATTGTCTAAGAAGTAAATATTTTCTCTAGGTACCACTTTCCCCATTTCTTCATTTTCTCTACTCTTTTCCTGATGCTTCCTGACCTCCCTGATGTTTCATCTCTAAAGAAAATAATATTATTTAAACAAAGATAATAGGATCTTAATTATCCTCCTCAAATAAACTCCTTTTCAGATAAGTTACTTTTGCTCAGTAACATTTACTTGTAGGAGGATCTAAGCTCTAGAAAGAAATGCAACCCCAACTGAGACCCTGATTATGATCTTGTGAGACTCTGGGCAAAAACCAGCTTGTAGTACCTGGACACTTGACCCATGGAAACAATAAGATGACTACTGTACATTGTTTTAAGCTGCTAAGTGTGTGAAAACTTGTACAGCAATAACAACATTAAAATAGGTCTGTAGGGAACTTTGCATCCTTGAAGATAAGCTTGGTTTCTCTTAAGACAAGAATATCCTCAGTCACTTTAAACACTGAGACTCACTGCCCTTACAGAGATGCATGTGCTCACAAAAGGACAGAGGGAGCTGCTTGGTCCATTCCGCCTTCTTAACCCCTAGGTGTACCTTCAGCTCCCAAGAAAGTACTTTCTGGGACAACAGGAAACTCTGAAGTGGCCATTCTGTTAGCTCCACATTGTCAGTGGGGGAGAGGGTGTCTTGCCAAATTTCTCAAACCAATCCCTGACTTTCACTCAATTCATATTTTGTGAACAGTCATGTGTTTCCTATCCATCTCTTAGTATCACAAGGTAACCATCTTTTTACACTACTAAACTTTTATTTCCACAAGATTTTGCATTGCAGCTGAAGAAATGCCTAAATTGGTTTCACTGGTCAAGTTTTGTTATTCTTGATTAAACACTGGTAAATTTGTTATACTTCTATTTTCTATCTAAAAACCACCATTTTTCTTAAACCACATTATTTTTACAGTTAGCTCTTTTTACAGAGTATTCTTAATCCCAACACCCCCAAAATTATTGCTGTTGGAGATGTACTCTTCTGGGAAGAAGTAAAACACCAAATAGCCTCTTTGAACTGCAGGTGCTGGGCAGCTTGCTGGGCTCCTGTCCTGACAAGCAATCTTGTGTCTGTACTACCACAAAACCAGAAAAGGGCCTATAGGGCTTCTTGAAAATACTTTGAAGCATGACTATTAAACCTATGAATGTGAAGATGAATTTTGCCATGTACAACCACATCCATATACGAACTGTTAAATACAGCCACTTAGAGCTTCACTCTCTTTCCCCAACTATCCTTTATTATAGTCACTAGGAAGTCATATATTCATAAAAATTTTATCCAGCCACACAAATACCTCCTACACATGTATAGCATAGCTTCTGACACAAAATTTCTATGTGAATTCTTACATATCTTTTAGCTTCCTTTATTGTAAAATATCTCTTTGTCACAACAGTGCGGATGTACTTAATACCAATGAACCATACACTTCAAAATGATTGCAAAGGTAAACTGTATATTATGTGCCTTTTATCACAATTAAACAATCTCTTTATCAACCAGAACATATATAAACATACAATAAAGTTCCATAGGGAAGAAAATTGTAAGTTGTCGGTGCTGGTTCAGTCCTCTCATGTTAGGGAAGATAACTGAGGAACAGAGAAGTTTGAAAAACTTATTAAAGTATAGATAACAGGGAGAAAGATGCTAGCAAACTTAAACTACATATTTTATAGACTTGGGAGAATTTAAAAATATCTTCTAGAACAATGGAGTAGCAAGGAGTAACAACTGCAGTCACTATCTGCATGTGATAAAACTCTAATTCCGGCTGATTGACTCCCGAGCGGTTAGAAGTCCGGCAGCAAGGCTGATTTCCAGGGCACGTGGTCAGGTGATGGCACAGGGCCGCGGCGGCTGCTGCTGCCAGGCACGTACTGCCAATAAACGGAACTTTTCTCACTCTTGCAACGGAGCACAAATTCATACATGAAGAAACAGATTCACTTCGGCTCCCACATGCCAGCACTCTATTGAGATCTTGAAGAGTGTTTTACTCTTGGATTCAATTACAGAGCTCATTTTTTTCCTGAGCTGACAATCACTGACTAGGCTCCCGTGGCCTTCCCTATGACCATTTTTGCCATTTCAACTTGAAATGTGACAGTATCCAAAGGCAGTTCCAGGAAGCTAATTCCTGGTAACCTGCATCATTATAGGACACATACTGAACACCTCTAGGAGATGTGGCATATTTTCATTCAAAACTCCACAAACAGCTCTGTCAAATTCATCACATTCTTTCCCTTGCTATGGGAATTTAATAATAGTGCCCTCCAGTGTTTCATAAAAAGCTGCCTAAAATAATCCTTCAGAGTCTGAAACAAATAATTACATTTACAAAACTGACATTTTAATTAAACCTACTTTCCTTATAAATTCACTGGTAGTCTTGGGTTACACAAATCACAGAGGATTCGAATAAGTAAAGCCATACAACCAAGATCTTCTAAATGCTTCGCTCCAATTTTGAAATGTTTAGTAAAGTATTTTAAAAGAAACTCAAGTTAGAATATAGAATATAGGCAACCAACTTTCAGTTTAATACTGCTTTTATTGGGAAAAGTATTACGTTATCCAATTCAGGTTAAAGACTAAAATTAGTCAATGATTGGTATGGCTGTATATGCACTTAAATACAAATGAGACACTAAAATGTTACCTAGGAGACATAGGCTTGGAGGATTATAAAAATACCTTAAATGGTTTCCAAATTTTCTTAAGACCCTGGAAAAGCAAAAAATGAAACAAAAGTTCTCAATTGTACAGGTTGCCTACAGTAAGTGAAGCAACAGAAGACTCAGAGAATCTTGGCAAAGACAGCAGGATGTTCCACTCTTTCAGGCTAACAAGGATAATTTATGTGATGCCAGTTGGAGGTGATAATTTTTGAAAAGACTAAACACTTCTGTATAGTTAAGCATGTTCAAATGTCAACTAGTACCTTAATTACTTCTTGCCAGCCCTGCAGATGTTGGCTTTATTGGGAGTGAGTTTCAGAGCAATCAGCTGTAATCTTTAGGGATCAAAGTCAAGGGTTAAGACAGGCTGCCTTGACAGGGTTAACTGGGGCTGTAGATCAGTACCACACACTCATCTGCCAATCACCTGTCAGACTGCCAAGATGATTACTGGAGAGACCAAAGGCACCGGGAGACAAGGGTTAGAGAAAGGCATTAGTAAGAAAACTGGGGAAAGCCTTCTATTAAGGGCAGGGAGGGAGACACAGGAGAAAGGGAGAGGGTTTTAGCATGGGTCCTTGCATGGTAAAACTGAAAAAAATATTAAAGAGCAAAGACTGCTGGGAATGGAAAGAAAAAGGACAGAGAGAATTTCTCTCCCTGAGCATATGAAAGCTTTCAAACTTTGAAAGGCCCTGGTATGTAGATTTAGAGAAGAATTTGGTTGGACAAGAGAAAGAATACAGGGCATCCCTTCTGCTCATCAATAGGCCTGAACCGCAGCTTTGTTAAAGCTGGCACTACAGTACAGAAATGGTAATAAAAGCTAAATAAACCACATTTAGGACATCAGGCAAATCCTTTCCGGCACCTCATAGAACTGAGAACCTCAGTGGGTACTGAAAGCTTTTAAGTAGAGAGCCTGAATGCCTGTCAGAGACAATAAAAATTTCTAATTCTAATTATGAAAATAGGACATCCAGGGTCTTAAATGCTGTCACATCCACAGTAACTACCATGTTAATAATCCTCTGACACCTTCTCTATGTATTCCTTCCAACCACTGCCTTCTTACTCACACTGGGCTGCTGTCTCTGCTTTATTTCCAATCAAGGCCTGTTTGGTTCTTTATTCTCCTACAGGAACTGATATCTTTCTCCATTTTATTCGCATTCTGTTTGCTTTCTAGGACCCTTTACTGCACTGCGTCTCCTCTGAGCTATCCCTCCTAACTCCTTCTTGCCACATTACCGTCCAGATTTATATTCCTTCAATAACTGATTGCATCTCACACCTTCTCTGAAAACTTTAGGAAACAAAAATATTTCAACTGCAAAAAGGAATCCCAGAACTTTCCTATCAAGGCCCTTCACTGCTCATCCCTACCATTCCCTGATATCTGCTAGGCTAGCTCAGATCTCTTTCCCCAAGTTCTGGGAAGTTGTTCTGAGTTGTGTTCAGAGAGCTGTGTTCATTATTTTAAAACTGATCTCATTTCCTGATTACTTTAGAGAAAGGAAAAATTTGTGAGTCATAGAAATATACTTGCCTTAACACAAATTATGAAGTAGGCTGTCTTCAACATGACTATGCCCTTTAGGCAGGAATCAATTGGTAACAACTGCCAAGGGACCATGGGGGCTAAGTTCCCTTCGTGCTACAACTACTTGCAGGTCTGCTCTTCGTTTTCTCCATCTCCTTCACCCTCCCTTTCCCCTTCACTTCCACCAGCCCTTCCTGGGCTGTGCTGCTCAGGACCATCTCACACCTTCTCTCAAATCTTTAGGAATAAAAATATTCCAACTGCAAACGGGAATCCCAGAACTTGCCTATCAAGGCTCTTCAATGCACAAACATTTGACATCTTAATGCTTAAGCTGACCCAAACCTGGATATCTGGTGTGGTAGTTATGGTACTCTTTCTTTCTTTCTTTTCTCTTCCTTTCCTTTCTCTTTCTGTCCTTTCTTTTCTTTTTCCTTTCCTTTCCTTTCCTTTCCTTTCCTTTCCTTTCCTTTCCCTCTCTCTCTCTCTCCCCCTCCCTCCCTACCTCCTTCCTTCCTTTCCTTCTTTCATTCATTCATTCACTCACACTTATTTAAATGTTTCCTGAACACCTGGCTTTAACCTTGGCTACACTTTAGGATCATGTGAGTAACTTTTAAAAAATAGTAATCATCCTGGCTGGTGTGGTTCAGTGGATTGAGTCCCCGCCTGTGAACCAAAGGGTCGCTGGTTTGATTCCCAGTCAGGGCACATGCCTGGGTTGTGGGCCAGGTCCCCAGTAAGGAGCACGTGGGAGGCAATCACACATTGATGTTTCTCTCCTTCTCTTTCATCCTCTCTTCTCCTCTAAAATAAATAAATAAATAAAATCCTTTAAAAAATAAAATTTAAAAAATTATAGTTTTAAGAAAAAAATAAGAAGAACCAGGTCCTATCCTTAGAAGTTCTGAGTTAACTGGCTTGGGATGAGGCCAGCCATTACTATTTTTGAAAAAGATACCCAGTTGATCCCAGCCTAGACTAGGAAACACTTCCCTAATACAGAACAACTAATATATAAATATCTAGTTACTTTGAATATAAAATTAATTGATTAAGCTCAGCCTCTTCAGTAACTCATAAAAGAATGCAGATGATATAATTCATGTAGGCAATAACTACTGGACACCTGTTATGTACCAGAAAATATTCTAGCTGATAAAATACAGCAGTAAACAAAACAGACAAAAATCCCTGTCCAAAGGGGTGCTTACATTCCCTACTTATAAGAGGGTAGGGAGACCAATAAATAAATAAGCAAATTATATAGTATGTTGAATGGTGTTATGTACGATAGAGAAAAAAATAAAGCAAGGCAAAGCATATGGAAAACAGTAGAAGAAAGAAAGATGGGGCATAATTTTAAATAGGCAGTCAAGGATGATCTCATTGAAAACAAGATAATTCAAGCAAAGATTTGAAGGAGGTGAGGGAGCAAACAAACTATGCTGATGTTTAAGGCAAGAGTTAGTGCAGGAGGCTCTGAGACGGGAACTGCCCTAGTATTTGGGAGGATTAGTAAGGAGCTGGAGGTACTAAAGCAGAGTGAATAAAAGGGAAACTAACAGGAGACATGGCCAAGGAAATGAGTGAAATAGGGCAGACTCTATGAGACCTTATAGGCCAAAGTAAGTTTTTTAGCTTTTGCTCTGAGGAATTTTGGGAGCTCCTGGAGGTTTTAAGCTGGAATGTGACATGATATAACTTGCATTTTTAAATGATCATTCTAGTTTCTGTGAACCTAGGATAGGAGCGAGGGTAGAAACAGAGACACACTGTACTGAATGAATCCAATCAAGCAATACCAGTGAGTCAGACCACAGTAACAGTTAGTTGGAGGTGGTATGAAGTGATCGGATTCCCAATAGATCTGAAATTAGAAATTAGAATCAACAGAATTTTTTGACAAATAGGTTAAGGGGCCTGAGAGAAAAAGGAGAATCAAGGATGATTCCAAGGTTTGGGGTTTGAACAACTGGTACGTACTGTTGCAATTAACTAAGATGCTTTGGGGACAGGTAGGAAAACAGAGTTTGGTTTTCAATATGCTATGTTTGAGATGCCTATTAGATATTCAGAGAGATATGTCAAATAAATTGTGGAGAGTCATCAGCACATACATGAGATTTATACTTCTAAATTTAAAATACAAAGGTACTGATTATATATACATATGCTAAGCTAGGTACAATCACAGTAACCCTATAATTTATAATGAATAAAAATAAAATATTTAATCGGTTCAATTAATATGCAGGTATGTATACCCATAGTAATAAAATATACTACATGTTGGGCTAGCAAGATCCTTTTCTAAAAACATGCATTAACAACTATAGTGTCCTGAGCCACCTGGGGCAGTTACAAAGCTGTCTTCATTTCCTATGAAAACATAATTCAGACTTCATGGCTCCAGCATATGTCCTCTCTAAAACCTCCTGGGATGCCCACAGGCAGAGTGTTGCCCTGTCTACACCCACCAATGTTACAGCTCATTCTCCCACCACAGCCTTAAACACGGTGCTTTATAACATGTCTAATTAACTGTACGTTCCTGCCATGGCTGGGTAGCTCGGTTGGTTAGAGTTTCATCCTCATACACCAAGGTTGGGGGTCGATCCCCGGTCAGGGCACATACAAGAATCAACCAATGACCTGCAAGCTACTGAAGGTCAGGGACCATGTCTTACTCACTTTTTTGTTACTAGTGCCTAACACAGTGGTAGGTGCATCAAACACATTTATTAAATGCTTACTGCTAAATGAGTATATTTGAAATCAGGATATGAACTTTTAAAAAACTTTTATTAGCATTTATTTTATGCTGAATTTACTCCTGGACCACAAGTTTTTGTTCTCCAGTTTCTTCTGGGATATCTTTTCCTTCTCTGCAACCTGTTCTGCTTTAGGAACCATCAGCTCTTCTTCAGTAAGGATCATCTCTGTGTGGCAGGGAGAGCTCATGCATCTGCCCATGAACTCTCTAAGTTCTACACCACATCTTGGGAGCTTTGTTCACCTAGATGCACTCAGTTACCAGAGAATCTACATCTACACCCTTAAGTTCAGCATCACTCTCTGCATTTTTAAGCATGTGCAGCAAAAATTCACTATTCTTTTTAGGCCACCGACCCGGTCTGTGTGCAGCCCCACTGTTTGGCCTGGGCACACCTACCAATGCCACCATTGTAATGACAGAATGGCACACACTGCTTCTGTAAAGTGACATCCTTCGGACACTTGGTGACTTTTCGGATATGTATATGCTTGATGGCCTGGGCAGTTTCACGAGTGTTCTGAAAGTGAACACGAAGATTTGAATCTTTTGATTTGCATGATTTTGAGGGGTTTTCTGGGTCAAGTGAATAGCAAACCATTTTCGGAATTCACCTTAGGCCTGTTTCAGGAAGAGAGCCAGGATCTAAACTTTAAAAATAACTTCATTTATTTAAGTTTCTGGCAATTAGGTCTCTGTCTTTTATTTATATCAAATGCAGGACCTGCAGCTCTGAAGCAACATGCTTTTAAATGTGATATATTTGAACATAAACATCACTAAGATGTATGCATTAAGTAATAAAAACCAACATTCTCATTCCACACAATTAAAGGTCATTTTAGAACAAGCATAATCAGTTTTCCATTTACATATTTGTTCTTAAAATAAAGAACATTAAAAATAAAAAAAAGCCTCTGTAAGTTGTCAGCTTTGATGTGTGTGGCAAGAATTTTGAGTAGTTCACCAACATTTTAATCACTGTCTTCTGCTGCAGAAATGTGGATTTGTTAATTGGATTTCTGCTTCTTAAACCAATTCAAAATGGATGCTCTGCTCCTCCTCTCTTACTCTGGCAGGCAGCATGGTCTCTAATTGACTTTTTTCTAGTACTTTTCTTTCCATCGAATTCCTTTTTCTTCTCTATATAAGATCTCTAGAGCTTCTAACAAGCTACAAACAGCACTAAAAGTTAGCAGTACTAAGCAGCCCTGTAACTTTTTACAAAGCAGGAGCTAAGAAATGGAACTTTTATTCAATTAAAAGAAAAATGTTCACACTTTTACTTAAATAAGAAAAATAAATCAAAGTTCAAATAAATTAATGGTAAATTAAGTCAAAGGTAAATGCAAGTAAGAAGAGACTACTTCATCTAAATGGCCTGGTTGTATATCTCTCTTTCATTTTCCTCAAACCAAGTTCAGAGGTCTATTTGAAAAAAAAAGACAGTTCATAGAATTTTGAACCTATGTTAGTCATTTGCATCCACATTTCACATTATGTGTTGAATTTAGAACTATATTCCAAATAAGTTTTGCCATCTTATTTTTAAAAGTAGTAAAATAATGGAAATGCCATTAGTCCAACACCAAAGCTTATTATATCCAAGCCATGTGACCTGTACACTGACCTTTTGATCTTACACTATTAAAGCAAAACAGTCAAAGTATTCCATTCATTATTTCTAAATGTGTAAAGCTGGAAAACAAAGGCAAGATATTGATGATGTGTAATTTTAAAAAATATTCTGGCATATATTTTTATTTTCTGCCATTACAAAAGTGTTACAGAAATATTGTACCTAGTGTCTAAAATAAAATGTCTTTTTTTTCTTCTTTTGTGGTTTACAATATGCAACTGGAACTCACTCCACATCAAAAATCTCTTAGCCTTACACTCTCATTTCTGGGCCTCAGCCTAAAACCAAAGCTAAGAGCAAAAAGGGCCTAAACCCTAATTTCAGGAATTAGTGTTCCTCTTCTGTGGCCAGGCTGTTTCAGAAAGAGTAAGTCAAGAAGCCCAGACACACAGGATTAGCATCGGCTGAGCCATTTGGGCCTTCCAAAGGCCCCCAGCAGAGTTCCTAACCAAATGGGAGCAGCGTGAAGCCCCATTAACAGGTACCTGTAGCTGCTCTCTGAGGGTTACCGCGTAGGTCTGGAGGACCCTGTGTGACCCAGGAAGAACACAGCTGCCCTAGGCATCCATCAGCAGCTTTCTCGCTTCTAAATCTCTAAGTCATTTGTAATAGAACAAACAGTCCAAAACTTATAAGTAGTTCTTTCTCCTATCATTACCCCAGAAGTCCCCAAATAAAGCCCCAAACACCCCTTCTAATTGGAAAACAAGTCTGATATTTACAATCTAAAAATGAATTAATCAGATCACTCCTACTAGTCAGAAAGTAATCACAGATTCTCATCCAAAAAAAAGAAAATCAGGATGCAAATTTGGAAAAAAAATACTATTTCTTCCACAATCTTCATTTCTGGCATTGTACTTGATGTAATTATTCATGGTATTATCCAAGTGCCCCAACCACATATGATAATGAAAGAACAAACAGTTTCCCAGTGAGAAATATGGCCTAAGAAGACTCAAACTTTTTAAAGTGCATGTAAGGATTCAAATCCAAAACCCACAGAGGAATTCTCCTAACACTGACTCAGAGCCCATCTGTTTCACTTAGTTTCACCTTTGTTCCACAACAATAATCCAAGAAGCAACAGCATTTGGTTTACAATACATTTAAATTTTGAATTGGTAAGTTTTAGTTCCTGACTCCCTAATCACACTCAATGCTAACTAACAGCTGGAAGGGAGTGATCTAAAATTCTAGGATAATGACTATGGTATAGGCAGTGTATCAGCTATCAATAAGAAAGAGTAATCGGAAAACGTCTTTATGAAGTTTTTATTGATATTAAATAATGTGAAACATAAAATTACATTATTAAAGTAAATAATACAAATTTTTGCAAAATGAACTGCAAAAATTTTACAACTTTGATTTATATATTAAAGCACTACTTCCTAATTTTAAAAAAAACTGTCCATCTGTAATTCTATTTTCTCAATCAATTGTGTCCATCTATAAGTTGTTGTAAAGCTTCAAGGGACTGAGAAAAATTACAATATCTAGTGTACATCTAAGGTAGAACTTTAAAGACTGATTTATGATTTATTTTAATATTATACTCTTTACAGCTTCTTACATCAACAGAAAGCATTTATTGAAATTAAATTATTTTCAAAATTAAAAAAATAAACAGAGGAATTGACATGACAGCATGTTATTTTTTGTCAGTCAAAACCATTAGGTATAATTTGAGTTAACTGGTCACTAATAACCAATCACTCAAATTACTTACTCACCACAATTAACTTCTTATTTAGCCAAATATTTTTCTTTACATTTGCCTCTGTGAATTGACATTGTACATTACAGCTCTGGGAAAACATTTAAATTTTATTCTGCTAGGAGCATGTATAAAAAGCATCTCTCTATACTAAGGCAGCTAGCCCTCTATCCCATTCTTGGGACTCACCATGGCCTGTAGCTTCATTACTCTCAGCTGTCACGTAGTTAGGTGCCCCTATCTCTCTAGTTATAGCCTGTCTACATTCAGGACAGAGTGTGACTAGTGATAGTCTAAAGAAGTATCAAGTATAATTTAAATCTTATGTGAAATTCTCTGCTTTGTGCTTTGATCCACTGTCACAAGATTCTCTGAGAGGAAATAAATACCAGTTCTGTTTTCTCAAATGTGCTCTCTTGAAGGAACACAAAATGACAGAGAAAGGAAGATACATTGAGACTAAGCAGAAAAACAGTAACTACTACATTTATTAATTTACATGAAGAGAATTTCATTAAGGAACTGGTTAGTCTAATGTAAAAGCGGAGAGGATGAACTGGAGAGGCTAGTGTAAGCCAGAGATTTAGCATCAGCAGGAAGCCACAGGCACCCCAAGGCTGGAGGAACAAAAGAAGAGTCAGTGTTACTGGAACCCACAGACCTTGGTCACCCAATACCATCTGGAGCTGCAAGGGCTCTGTCCAGGGCTGGAACCAAGAAGTTGATAAAGCTGTAACCAAAAATGCTACCTGAGAGAGAGGGAAGGAAGGGGAGAAATACCCTAGCTCTCCCTCCCTTTGGCCTTCCTGCCTTTGGCCTAACTGCACCTACAGAGTAAAGTCCCTATGACAAAGACGAGTATGCTGAGAGAGAAGAAAAGATCTGAAGGCAAACAGACCTAGGACCCACATAAAGCAAAAGGAAAGAAGGGGTAAGGCGAACCAGTTTCCAACAATGAAAAGAAGTAGTCAATCTAATGGGAGTTCTTTGTAACAACCCAGAAGCTGATCAACTTTGTTTTCTTCTTCAAGCCTGATGAAAGCTGTAAAAATCATAACTTGAGCTGTATTCTCAGGCACAGGTGTACTGTTTCATTTTTAAAGATCCAAGATTGATAGCTAATTGCATGTTGAAAAAGTACCTCTGATCAAACATAATGACCAAGCATTTCCTGTAGCAAATATAACAGAAAGCTCCAGGGGGAAGCTTTTTCTTGGGGGGGGGGGGAGGTCGGTATGTTGCTGGCAAATCATCCCACTGGGATATAATCAATGGAAAGGAAGTCTACAGAAGGAACAGCAGCTATGTTTCTAAAGGTTTTGTAAATACACCATGATAAACAATTTTGTGTAAATGCCTGTGATGCCTCTGGCTAGGGAGCAAACATGTGAGGAGCTCAATTGCCTTTAGTCAGTGGACTCTACTGGACTCAATTACTGGGCCAGTATGTCTGGAGAAGACTGAGCTCAGAAGCAAACTTCATTCCAAAAAGTATTACGGAAAATAATGAGTAATAATATGTAGGCCCAGATTCTATTTAAATATTGAAGCTCCAAGCTAAAATTTAAGAACACACACTACTACTGTAACATAAATAACTTAATTTTTGACTATTAGACAGTTACTATGGAAATAAATCTCCTATTTTCAAAGAATATGACTACAATAAAGATACAACATAATCTTCCTTTTGGTTATCGAGGAATCCCTGTACATCTCACTATAAACATCACACAATGTTAAACAAAACTATAAAGAAAATTAGATTATTTGGCTTCTCTATGATTATCAATTGGGTGTGTACAATGTTTAAAAATGTGTGTGAATCAGCATTTAAGATGTATACATGCAGGCACTTCCCATGGCTAACAGGCCCAGGTCAGGTGAAAATAGTGCTTAAATAAGATAAACTAATTACAAATAAAACACTGTTAAATATTTTATAAATGTTTAAAACTAGTATGTCAATATAAGTGTCAATGTTTGTCATCAACTGAATATGTTTTTAAATTAATTAGATTCTATTAACTCTGTAATTCTTTTTTTAAAGATTTTATTTATTTTTAGAGAGAGGGGAAGGGAGGGAGAAAGAGAGGGAGAGAAACATCAGTGTGCAAGAGAATCAACTGCCTCTCACATGCCCCTGACCAGAGAGGGGCCTGGCCTGCAACCCAGGCATGTGCCGACTGAGAATCAAACCGGAAACCTTTCAGTTTGCAGGATGATGCCCAACCCACTTAGACACACCAGTTGGGGTGGGGCAACTCTGTAATTCTTAAAAACTGTTTATTCTAAATTAATAAGTAAGATTCTCTCTCTGCTTGCTTTTTTTCCTCAGTACTGTATTTCCTCATTCAATTACATATAACTTATTCTCATTGAGCCCCAAATCTGGTTTCCCTAACTCATATAGTCTGTTCTATTGATTAAGGGATGAGAACCCATCTGTGTCCAATATCACTTTTCAGATATAAACCACAAGACTGAGTAAGAGACTCACGCTGATCCTTAAATAAAATTTCTGTCAAAAAACAGTGTGAATGAATTTGCAAATCTAAAAGAACATGAAAGCAACAACTCCTAATACTTTTCTTGTATAAAGACTGATCTCATGTGTTAGGAGAACAAATAAATATAGTTGAAATCCATTTTTATAAGAATATTTGCAACCCCCCCCATAATTTATAAACAAGTGTGTAATAAAAATTCAAGGAGTTAACTGAGGATAATGTAAGCAGAAAAATAAAATATTTAAAATATAAAGCCAAGATCCAAGAAAGGCTCTTTCAGAAAAGATTGCCAAGTTTCCTCATTTTATGTTTATATTTATATTAAAGCCCGAAGCAACCATTTTATCAAACAATAGATGCAACAAAAAACTCATTTGTTCATTTTACTTGTTAGAACTTCCACAAACTGAGTCATTTGAAAGATGTGTCCACTTATTCCACTAGTGCCATACTGACTAGCCTGCTCTTGCAGGCGCTGAGATGAAAACAGAGCACGCTGACACAGGACAACCAGAGTGTGAGTAGCGGAGTTATAAAATGTAAACAGAGCAGCCTCACTGAACAGGTATCACTGTCTTAATAGAATGAAAAAAAATAAATGTGGAAAAGTGATACAACTTGTGTAAACACAGCCTACACTAATTTAGAAAAATAAAAACCAAAGTCACCAATTTCTACAATAGTAAGAAACAACAGTATACCCAATTCTGTGTATTGCTATGTAGGAATATTTAAAATAATTTTTTATTAAAAATGCTATTTTAGTTGTGTAGTATGTTAACTTAAATCATTAAATAACCCTTAAAAGGTCAGCAGGAAGAAAAAAGAGCAGACAAATAATTATTAATCATGAGATTCAGTATTGACACTCAGGTTTATCAAGTTTTCAAGTAAGATTTATTTTCATGAAAATTATCTTACATTTTTATTTTAATGAAAGATTATAAGTGGGTTAGGACTAAAGACATAAGAGCTATCATATACCATAATGAATACTTTTCTCAGTAATTAATTATTTCATTTATTCATTACATTTTTCAACTACTTCTTTAGTTATGTGCGAAGCACTCTCCCTCCACAACCCTAGAGGAAAGTAGATGCCATTTTATCCTCATTTTACAGATTAGGAAACTGAGGCAAAGAGATGAGGTGATTTGCCTAAGGTCATAGAATCAGCAGTCACATCATTAGCTCTGATGACAGTAATATCTGGTTTTCTGTTCCAAACATTTAAGAAAAAAATTAATGGACCAGATCAGGCACGGATATTCTCAGCACTCAGTTTTTGACTTAACTCTTAACTCCCAGAAGGCTGAGAAGAATTGAAAACAGGTCATGTAAAACAGACCCTTCACGACACTCACTGAATCAGACTTACTACAGAACATTTTGGAGCTGAATGAATTTAAGAATATGTACTTTTCACATATCAAAATATCATTCAAGTACTACAATTCATCAGAAACAAAGGAAATGATAATCTATGACTAAACAGTAATATCACCCCTAAAGTAGCAAAAAAAATTGTATGCTCTTTCTTTCGAATGAGGCATTCTTAACTGATCAGTTGTTTGGAAATGTAAAAGGCAAAAAGTTCATCTTTTTTTCTCGTCTCTGAATTAACAAGAAAAGGAAGATGAAAATTGAGTTAGCTGCATGAATGAACATACTTTCAGTTACTTATGTTAAATTGACTAAAAAAATCAATTTTGTTTTCCTTTAGAAAACATTTCATATTTTCAAGCATAAGCACTTTTTAAAAACATGATTTTTTAAAAAGTGTTTTCAATGTGATTATGGCTTAAGAAAATATAAGAAGTTTGGGCATTTTGTTTTGCTGTCACCTCCCCAAAAAAACTATTTAAAAATAAGCACTAGTCAACATAAAAATCTTCAACCAGGTCCATACCTATCATATCCTAAAGAAGTCAGTTCATGCTTATAACTAACTAAATGAAGCAACAATAAGATTTAATGTAGTATCAAACCTAATATTATTAATTAACAGTCATAACTTTAAAATATTTCAACAATCTAAAAAATACATTTATCCCTAACTTATAAAAATATAAAATTTTATATAGCATATAATAAAAATAAACTTTTTGTCAAAACTCTTTGATATCTTCCTGAAATCATTTACAGTGAGATCTTCTAGACCGAAATAATTTGAACTGATCTGATATAAATCAATTCGTAACAGATGTGATATTAAATTCATAAACCCACAGTATTTGAGGTTTGCATTCCAACTGCATGTAAAAATAACTTGCCATTTGACATTTCAAACTCCATAAAAGCCTATTTGATTTTTAAATTAATATTTATATTATTAATTATTACCTTGAGCATCTCCCATGCTATTGTACATTCTTAAAAGGTATAATATTGAATAGTATGATTTTATCATGTTACATTAATAACAACATTTTTAAGTTTTTTTACCCCTTACAGGCTTTCTTTCTTATTATGGAAATTATCAAATATAAACAAAATGAGAACAGTATAATGAACCCCCATGACCTATAACCCAGCTCAGTCATCTATATTTTACCATTTTTGTCTACTTTTTGGGCCTATCCACTTTTCCCCTTTTCTTCTTTGTATTCACTTTTTACTATTTTAAACCAAGTCCCTAACATTTTGTAATTTCACTAGTAAATACTCAAATATATATGTATATATAAATAAATAAATACACACATATACAAGATACTCAAAAAGTTTTTAACAAATATTTGATAAAATTCACCAGTGAGCAATCTGGGCCTAGAGTATTACTGGAGGAAAGGTTTTTAACTACAAATGCAGTTTCCTTCAGACACACAGGGGTATTAAGATAATCTATATTCTCTTAAGTGAAAGAGCTTTGGTAGTTTGTAGCTTTCAAATAAATTTTCCATTTCATCAAATTTGTTGAATTTATAGGCATAAAGATGCCCATAATATTTCCTTGTTATACTGTTGATATCTGCAGAATCTGTAAGTTATGTCACTCCTCTGAGTCATGATATTGGCAATTTGTGTTCTCTGTATCTCTCTTTTTCTTAATCAGTTTAAATAGGGACTTACCAACTTTATGTATTTTATAAAGAACCAGCTTTTGATTTTATTAAATTTCTGTTACTTTTATTTTTCATATCATTTATTTCCGTGTTGAACTTTATTATTTCTCTTCCTCTTACTTTGAGTGTAATTTGCTCTTCTTTTTCAAGTGTCATAAGGCAGAAGCTATAATCATTGAGTTGAGATCTTTCATTTTTTCTTATATAGGTGTTCAGTGCTATTACAGTAGCCCCCCTTATCTGCATGGATACATTTGAAGACCCCCAAAGACTGCCTGAAACTGTGGATAGTACCAAACCTATAGATACTGTTTTTTCCTATACTTACATACCTATGACAAAATTTAATTTGAAAATTAGACAGGAGATTAACAACATGATAGAACAGTTATAATACTATAATGTAATACAAGTCATTTGAACGTTGCCTCTTTCGTCTCTCAAAATATCCTACTGTGTTGTATGTATGTTTCAGGAGGGATGGGGCAGGGTGGCACAAGATTTCATCACACTCCTAAGAACAACCCATAATTTAAAACGTATGAGTTGCTTATTTCTGGAATTTTCCATCTAATATTTTTGGACTATGGTTGACCACAGGTAACTGAAACCACAGAAAGCAAAACCACAGATGGGTGGGAGGGGGTAGAGAACTACTGTAATTTTACCTAAAGAGTACTTTAGTAGCATCACAATAAATCTAATGTGTTGTGTTTTTATTCTCCTTCCATTTCAAGTACTTTCTGATTTCTCTTTTGATTTCTTCTTTACTCATGGGTTATTTAGGATTGGATACACAAGGGAAGTAAGCCACAGATCTCTGGGATTCTCTATGCAGTTCTCTCCATACTGGTACTCAGTCCTCTAAACTCTGGCTGCCTTGGTCTCCCTGGACTTTCTGTTCCCTTTTTAATTCTGACAGCTGTGTTGTGCCTACGTTTCTCCTACCAGTGATGCATGTTGGAAACCCTTTCAATGCATTAGACAGAGGCAATCATAGGGCACTTCCTGTTTGTTTCTCATGTCTCAGGAATCATTGTTCTGGATATCCAGTGTCTTGGAGACCACTGTTTCATTCAGTTTGTCTATTCTGGGGGTTTCAGGGCAGAGAATAAATCTGGTACTTATTTCCCCATCTTAGCTGGAAGAAGAAACACAGTTTTATTTTGTTCTTTATATATATCACTGTGAACTCACGATTTTTATACATGTTGTTTTCTTTTATTTTTAAGTATATTTTATTGATTATGCTATTGAAGTTGTCACATTTTTTCTCCCTTTTATCCCCTTCCCCCCCATTCTCCAGCATCCCTCCCACCTTAGTTCATGTCCTTGTGTTGTACATATACATTCTGTGGCTTCTCTATTTCCTATACTATTTTTAACCTCCCCCGTCTATTATATGCCTACCAATTATGCTTATTTCCTATGCCTTTTCCCCCATTCTCCCCCTCCCCTTGCCTACTGATAACCCTCTATGTGATTTACATTTCTGTGATTCTGTTCCTGTTCTAGGTGTTTGCTTACTTTTTGTTTTTGTTTTTTAGGTTCAGTTGTTGATAGTTGTGAGTTTGTTGTCATTTTACTATTCACAGTTTTGGTCATCTTCTTTTCCTTAGGTAAGTCCCTTTAACATTTCATATAATAAGGACTTGGTGATGATGAACTCCTTTAACTTGACCTTATCTGGGAAGCACTTAATCTGCCCTTCCATTCTAGATGATAGCTTTGCTGGATAGAGCAATCTTGGATGTAGGTCCTTGCCTTTCATGGCTTCGAATACTTCTTTCCAGACCCTTTTTGCCTGCAAGGTTTCTTTTGAG
>CM052540.1:126017863-126035945 GCA_028533065.1 Trachops cirrhosus | reverse complement strand
TCCCTTTAACATTTCATATAATAAGGACTTGGTGATGATGAACTCCTTTAACTTGACCTTATCTGGGAAGCACTTAATCTGCCCTTCCATTCTAGATGATAGCTTTGCTGGATAGAGCAATCTTGGATGTAGGTCCTTGCCTTTCATGGCTTCGAATACTTCTTTCCAGACCCTTTTTGCCTGCAAGGTTTCTTTTGAGAAATCAGATGATAGTCTTATTGGAACTCCTTTGTAGGTAACTCTCTTCTTTTCTCTTGCTGCTTTTAAGATTCTCATCTTATCTTTAATCTTGGGTAATTTAAGTGTGATGTGTCTTGGTATACCCCTCCTTGGGACCAATTTCTTTGGGACTCTCTGAGGTTTCTGGACTTCCATGTCTATTTCTTTCACCAGTTTGGAGAAATTTTCCTTCATTATCTGTTCAGGTAAGTTTTTAATTTCTTGGTCTTCCTCTTCTCCTTCTGGCACCCCTATGATTTGGATGTTTACATGTGTAAAGTTGTCCCAGAGGTCCCTAAGCTTCTCCTCCTTTTTTAAATTCTTGTTTCTTCATTCTGTTCTGGTTGAATGTTTATTTCTTCCTTCTGTTCCAAATCATTGATTTGAGTCCCAGTTGCCTTCCCTTCACTGTTGATTCCCTGTATATTCTCCTTTATTTCTCTTTATATACCCTTCATTTGTTCCTTCATTTCATGACCTAACTCAATCATTTCTGTGAGCACCCTTATTACCAGTGTTCTGAACTCTGTATCTGATAGGTTGGCTATCTCCTTGTTGCTTCGTTCTTTTCTAGGGTTTTGTTCTGATCTTTCATTTGGACCATATTTCTTTGTCTTGGCACACCTGTTACACTGTAAGGAAAGGAACCTTAGATATTCGTCAGAGTGAGCAACCCACTTCACTGGGTTGTGGCACTGTAAGTGAGGGAAAGGTCAGAGAGGGAACAATGCCTCTTACTTGGCTCTCACCCCACTTTCTGTCACTTCCTTTGTTTCCCACGAATGGATTGTGCCCTTTCAGGTGCTAATTCCTGGGTGGGTGCATTTGTGTATGTTCTAGGACCCCATGGGTCCCCCCAACAGACTCTCCTGTGAAACTAGGAGTTTTTCTCACTACCGCAACCGCCACAGGTTTTTACAGCCAGAGGTTTTGAGGATTTGTTTCCCTGCACTGCAGCCCTGGGTTGAGCAGTTTGTCTTGTTCCCCAGTTGTTCCTCCCAGCTTATCCGCATGAGAAAGTGGGAAATCCTATCCACCAGCCACTGCCTCACTCGCCCCTGTCTGCTGCTACCTTGCCCCACGTCCTCTCTGCCCCTCTCATCAGTCTGGATGAATGTTTCTTCTTTAACTACATGGTTGTCAGACTTCCATGCAGTTTGATTTTCTGGTAGTTCTGGTTGTTTTTGTTTTTAAATCAGCCGTTATCCTTCTTTTGGTTGTGCGAGGAAGCGGCACATTTCTACCTATGCCCCCATCTTTGGACCCCCCATTTTGTTTGTTTTAATCCATTGCAATCATTTTCATTTTTGAAGCTCAAAGTACCCCAACTTAGGCCAGTAGGAGCCACTACATGTTGACTTCTAGCTCCTTTTGACATGTTCCTACTAGTCCTTTTAGGGGTAAATGATATTCAGGCAGGGGGTTAACTACTTATTTGCATTTGCTAAACTTGTTTTTAAAAAGTAGGAGGGAGAGCAAGATAGAGATATTTTATATTTATAAACAGGTATATTGCAATAAAAAGAACATACCTGTGATGGAGAAAACTCAATTCTGCCACAAACAAGTCACTAATATCTTCAACTGTGAAATGAAGACCTCAAAAGTTCTTATCATTTTTTCCTAAATATAGATCTCCATGTTTCCAAACACAGTCTACTAAACCTGACTTTATCTTCTCAATCTGAGTTCACTCAGTCTTAGCTATTTCTGGACTCTTACTTACACAATCATAGCAGCTTAAAAGGAAGGTCTCCTACTCCAATATTGTTTGATATTAGTAGAATCTATCTCAAAACTAAAGCTGTGTCATCAATAAATACTGTGAAGTAAATTGGCAACTAGCCAAGTAAAATTAAATCTCAGGGATCACTGTAAGATGATCTGAATATTCTTTCATCTAGCTCTTGCATCTTGGCCACCAACATGCCATCCAGACTGAGGAAGACCTGGGAATTTCAGGGCCACGAGCCACAGCCACAGCCACACTGGCAAGCATAGGAAGTGCCTAGAAGGCTGAGGTAATGCTGGTGGCTTGCATCATCACAGGATCAACTCTGATAAATATCACCCAGGTTACTTTAGGAAAGTTGGTATGAGACATGACCACCTAAAGAGGAACCAGAGCTTCTGCCCCACTGTCAACCTTGATAAACTGGGGACCTTGGTCAGTGAGCAGACACAGGGTAAATGCTGCTAAAAACAGGAGTGGAGCTCTAATCATTGCTGTGGTGTGACTGGGCTACTACAAAGTTCTGGGGAATGGAAAGCTTCCAAAGCAGCATGTCATTGTGAAGGTCAAATTCTTCAGCTTAAGAGCTGAGGAGAAGATTAAGGGTGTTGTTGGGGCCTGTGTGCTGGTAGCTTGAAGCCACAGGGAGGGGAGTTTATTAAATGCTCACAAGTGCATTTATATATATATATATATTTATTTCCCTGGCTGGTGTGGCTCAGTGGATTGAGTGCTGGCCTGTGAACCAAAGGGTCTCCAGTTTGATTCCCAGTCAGGGGACATGGATTGCAGACCAGGTCCCTAGTAGGGGGCGTGCAAGAGGCAACTACACACTGATGTTTTGCTCCCTCTCTTTCTCCCTCCCTTCCCCTCCCTCTAAAAATAAATAAATACAATCTAAATTTAAAATACATACATATATTTTTTCCATCTATTCCCAATCTTCTGTGTTCTTGCCCTTGGTTTAAGAATCAAAGTTGTCACAAATCCCCAAATTTCCTTTCTAACTTACTAAAGACTTCACATTTCTTAGTTCCAGTGAAATCCCCACAGAATCTTTTCCAGGTCAATGATTCTTAAATTCATAGATTTTTCTGTGTGTAAGAAACTCTAGATCTAGCGATAAATCACCTAATCCAGGCACTTTGCTTCATAGTTAGTAAACAAAGATTTGATGGCACTGGCCTCTATCAGCAAACTGAGGCCAGAGGCTTAGTAAAGTAATAAGTTGGTGAGATTTTCTAAATCATATACATAGATTGAGAGTACACATATGCAGATTGAGAGCTTTCACCTTATGTGTCTGACATCTCCCTAATTACTTATGTAAAAATTATATACCATGATGATGATAAATTATTTAGAAACTATAAACCATGATGGTAATAACAGTAACCCAACTTTCTAGGAACATTCATATATTTACAAAATTTTGTAAAAATTGTCTTAGTTTGTAAAAACTTTGTCAGAATGCAAGTATTTTCACAAAAAAGTTTTTATTTTATTTAAACCTGATTTCTCCCCTGGTTTTCAAGAGGTAAAACAACTAAATGGCTTTTCAAAAGTTATGCATATTTAAAATGCTATTGGACTTCCAGTCAAGATGGAGGCATGGGTATACAGGGCTCGTCTCCTCACACAACCACAGCGAAAATTACATGAAGATTATAAAACAGCTATCACCCAGAATCATCAGAAAACTGAGCTGTATGGAAGTCCAACAAGGAATTAAAGAAGCCATATTCACCCAGATGGGCAGGAGAGGCAGAGATGCAGACAGGTGCAGAGAGGCATGGAGACACAGAGAGGTACATAAAGGCATGGAGACATGGAATGGGCAGTCCCACACCCACATGTGATGGAAAAAAATCAGGAGGGATACCTCAAGAGCGAGGGATTCCAACCCAACACCAGACAACCCAGCCCAGGGTTCCAGTGCCAGGAAGATGAGTCCTCATGACCCTCATGACCCATGGACATGAACTAAGGGGGGAACTGCAGGAGGAAATGGGGGTTACTAAGTAGAAGGTAAAGGGGGGAAATTAGGACAACTGTAATAGCATAATCAATAAAATATATTAAAAAAATAATAAAATGCTATCTTGCCTTTACTTGAGTCCAGGAACCTAAGCAGTATTATACCACAAACCAGTCTTCCAACAGATATGATGCTCAAAACTCTGTGGATTAGCTTTGATAGGGATCCAGCAGATTAACTGCTGACAGGACAAACCACCAATCATGGCCTATAATGTCAAGAACCTTCTCAGCAAATTGAGTTTTCCAATGCAGACATTTGCTGTCGCTGCTCTTTTGTCACAGAGAATAATTCTGAATTTTTAAGTACCAGTGTATCATAACTTTTGGCTATCTGAAAATGCTCAGAGAAGCATTTAATGATCTAATAAGTCTTGTTTTGTCTTTAATGAATACGATTTCTAGTGATCATAAAAATCCCACATATGGTCATTGTAACACTTGTGCATAATCTGTTCATCCAAAGGCATTCCTAATGTACACTATAAATAGCATTAGATGTGACTTCACAGACATTCATCTACCAAGATGTTCAAGCCATGGTTATAGGAAATGAACAAAAAATTACAAATGTTTATATAAGATGTTCTTTTCTAATAGAGTGATAATTGAGAATAAGGTGCCTATACTCTCCACTGGCTTAGGTGCTGATCCTCAAAATACAATTAAAGTTGATCAGTCATTTAAGACACAGGACATTCACAGCCTCTGTTTTAGATATACTAGAATAGAAGAGTGATTTGATTTTTTTCTCAAAGTTTACTCTGATTTTGCAGCAATTTAGATACTATAGCATCTAAGTTAATATTAGTAACTAACACTTATTCAGCTTAGTACTTATGCAAGCTCAATGCTAAGGCAAGCACCATGCATACATGACTTCAATTAGTACCCTGAAAAATTATTTGCCTGCTTAGCTAGTAGTGGCAGAGCCAAGATTCAAACCCAAGCTGAAAACACAGCCCAGCCTTCCATTGATTGTGCCTTATTGCTATAGTCAAAGGTAATGTGTAAACATTTGCTCTTTTCCTAGGGAGTAAAAAAGAAAACATTATTTCCCACTGAACTTGTAAGCTTCAAGAGACCTGAAGAGACCAAGCCCAAACAGACCTGGGATCTTACCTGTTTTATTGTGCTGCTACCACAGTAGTTTTCAAATAGTAGTGAATTGAAGGAAGTTTGAATAAATGGGTTACTGAGCTATTGAGTGGAAAAGGTAAGAATCACATCCATTCTCCTAAGCCCTATATAATACAGTTAAAATCCATGCAGTGACAAATTTCAGGTATTATACAGGTCAATTTTAGAACCAGTTTTTTTTTTCATTACATGTATGTAAGAATTAACTCCTAATTATTTTAGAGCTCTGGAAAGCAGTAGAGATGGCACATAAGTGAGAGATTACAAAGGAACCAGCACTTTCATCATTACTAAAACATGAGATTTCGTAAATTTGGTATATAGGAAAGATATAAGGTTAATTTTAGATATATAGTCACCTTTCTTTCACCTTACATATTCACCATAAAAATATGCACTGACCATATTCCCTTCTTAAAAGCTGACCTAATGATATGTGAGCTGTTAAAAAATTTTCAAGCAAAATATTTTCTAAATGCAAAACACTAAGTTAACATTTAAACAATTCTTGCTACATTTATCCATTTATTTAATGCATAAATGTCATATTCATTAGTAATGAAAAAGTAAACAAGTAAGCTGCTTTTTAAAATTTATATTTATTTATTTTTAGAGGGAGGGTAAGGGAGAAAGAAAGAGAGGGAAAGAAAGAAACATCAATATGTGGTTGCCTCTCATGTGCCTCCCCACAGGGGACCTGGCCCACAGCCTAGGCAGTGCCCTGACTGGGAATCAAACCAGCAACCCTTTGCTTTACAGACCCACGCTCAAGCCACTAAGTTACACCAGCCAGGGCTAAGCTGCTTTTCTAATAAACAAGTGACCAACTTCATAAAGGATAGGTTTGGTATTGTTGCCTTAAACTTGTTTTAATTTTATCAAACACTAGTACATTTCTATTATGATCTGATTATTTCTCATTCTAGTGCATTTAACAGTGCTAGAGCATTGATATGAATGATAATTGGAAATACGGACGAAACACAGCAATGGTCCTACCTTAGTTAGGTGAATGACTCCTTTGGAAGTAACTGAACAGCCCATGAAGCCCACATACCGAAGCTCAGGACAGTGTTCAGCAAATGCTTTCACAGACTGATCTGTCACCTAGGGAAGAGGCAGGAAGAAAGTTACTCAAGGTGGCATTACAGTGGATTTAAGGATTAGGCTCATCAAATGCCAGCTGCCCAACCTGCATTAATAATATTTTTCTATCCATTAGATCATGTGAATCAGTTTACAGACATGCTGCATTATCTCTCGTGGGCTTTCTTTGAAATCCCCCCTTCACCCCACATGCCTTCTATCACCCCATGTTTTTCCACTACATAGAAAAAAATCTCAAAGATGTCAACACTATCTACTTCCACTTCTTCATCTCTCTCTCTCAGTAGATATATTTTATTGACATATAATTCACATACTATAAAATTCACCTTTTCAAAGGGTACAGTTCAGTGGTTTTTAGTATATTCACAAGGTTGTATAACCATCACCAATATCAAATTTCAGAACACGTTCATCACTTTAAAAAGAAACCCCACACCCATTAGCAGTCACTTCCCCATTCCATCCCCTGTCCCTGGCAACTTTCTGTCTCTATGGTTTTGCCTAATCTAAAGATCTTTTTTATAATTAAAACTATACAATTGGTTTCTAAAATGCAACAATGATTTCTTCTCATGTTTCTCCCTTCAGGTGTTTCTTCCAAGAAATCTAGTTTTGCCCCTGACTGCTTCAAATTCTTCAGATTTCAATGGTATAATATTAATTGTATGTATCAACTTGACCATGCCATGAAGTGCCCATATATTTGGTTAAACATTTTTCTGGGTGTGTCAGTAAGGGTATTTCTGGATGAGATTAACATTTGAAAAAGTAAAGCAGACTGCCCTCCCCAATGTGGGTGGGGATCTTATCCAACCCACTGAATGTCTGAATGAAACAAAAAGGCTAAATAAGGAAGAATTTGTTCTCTCTCTCTTTTCCCTCTCCCTCTCCCTCTCCTCACTCTCTTCCCTCTCCCTCTCCTCACTCTCTTCCCTCTCCCTCTCCTTCCTCTCCTCCCTCTCCCTCTCTCCTGAACTATCTTTGAGCTGGAAACTGATCTCCTACCTTTGGTCTCAAACTCATACTAGAACTTATACCATCAGCTTTCCTGGTTCTTAAGCCTTTGGACACAGACTAGAACTATCTACCAGGCTTCCTGTGTCTCCAAATTAACCAACTGCAGATTTTGGGCCTCCTCAGCCTCCATAAATACATGAGTCAATCCCTTACAACAATCTCCTTACACACACACACACACTTCATACTAATTCTGTTTCTCTGGAGAACCCTGACTAATGCAATACATACTAGAATCCCCTGAAGAATTTATTAAAAACTCAGAGCCAAAACGAGTGAGGCCCAAATATCTGTATTTTTAACAATCCCCTCAGTGACCCTTAGGCATGTGAAAGCTTGAGGCCTCAGTGCTGTGAAGAAGTTACACTGACAGCTTTTGGCACAGGTGCCTGGCCCCACTTTATTTAAACAAAGGGCAGGATGAAATTCCTTTTTTGTTTCCCCCTACTTTGAAAAATTCCCATGTACAAAAGTATCTTATAATTGTGCCAACATTTTCTTCACTGCTCCACAAAGATGTAGCTTATAAAAGAAGGTCCAAATATTCTCTATCACAGGCTTACTTTCATCTTCTCTTCCCTCATAGTCAAGATGAAATCCAGTTGAACAATTTCGTTAGTTTTTCAAACAGCAGCAACTTACACCTCCTTTGCATTAACTTTAATATTGGTGAATCTTACTTTGTTTCTTCCTTATCCATTCTGAACAGGTATTGGAGAATAAAGGTGTGTAGGGAACATTAATTCTAAAACAACACAAGTGCATTTTCCTAAAACCAACAGCATCCACGGCACATCTAATAAAAGATTAATTCTGTCCTCACAAGTCAAGTATGCTTTAGCATATTAAGAGTAAGGGTGCCACTGATAAATTAAAAATTGGCCTTCCTGACACTCAGCTTTCTGAAAAATATTATGTTAACAAAGAATATTTAAGGGACTAAAATTGCCTGAGGCTCCAATGAAAACCAATCGTTATTTTAAAAAGTAAGTGGGGGGAAGTAACAGAACTTCAATAACAAATAATTGATTAAATGCTCTAGTCCAATTTCACTCTAACATCAAGCCTTTCATATATCTTACCTTCAAGGAACTCAGCTAAGGATTAAGGACACGAGAAAAAACTCAGGTCTAAGGTATTAGAGATTTCAGAGAGAAAAAACAGGATATTAAAAATTGGCTTGGTGGCTCTTTCTCTTTTGGCCGAAGCGATCAGAGTAAGAGAACTCAGTCTCCAGCATCAACAGTCTTATAGCCAAACAAGACAACAGTAAGTCTTTGGGATATAGAAACACTCTCAGAGTAGGTATGGGTGTGTGTTTTTTTGGAGACTAATAAAAGGGCCTTGAGTTTGCATGGGGTTTGGCTCCATTTCCAAAGATATAAGATCAGCTAGGAATTTGGGGCTGAAGGTCTGACAGAAACAAAGACTTTAGGAGGCAGGTACTGGTTAGTGTCTGCTTCTCTGGGACCCTGTGATCTGATTGCCTCTTTTCAAATCCCTGGCACACCACTTATACTGGCTGTGTGATTTTAAGCAAGTCCTTGCACTTCTCTATACCTTCTTCTATAATATGGAAGAAATAAAAGTATCTACCTCACAAAGTAGAGAGTAAATAATATATGCAAAATGTTATATTTTGTTATCATTAAAATGTATAATTAAAGCATGCTAGTTTCATCTTCTAGCTACTCCAAGAGATTCTGATCACAGTTCGGGCACTAGCTTATAGGCTAAACTGTGAGGTGTGATTGAGAGAGACATAGGTGATTGCGGAAGCTAGTTATTGCACCATTACGGTAAAGAGAATCCCTTTTTGTTAAGGTTCTCAGCCGGGCTGCACATCAGAATCACCTGAAGAGCTTTCTGATTTAACTTCTGGGTGAAGGTCTGCATCCGTTTTAGAACATCCTGGAGGAGAATCTAACATGTAGCCTGGATTATAAACAAGTTCTAAGGATTTCATACAAAGTGTGGTCCTCAGACCAGCAGAGTCAACTTGGGGGCTTGTTGAACTACAAAATCTCAGACGCCACCACAGACCTACGGAATTCTAATCTGCAGTTCTAGTGCATGGGATGACACTCCAACCAACTGAGCCACATTGCCAAATTGGTAAAGAAATACTTTTATTCAATAAAAGGAAGTATTTTTTACTCCCCCTCCCCACGTTTGGGCATGCTATGTTTATTTATTTATTTTTCTAAACTTTTAAAAAAAATTGTTGTTCGAGTACAGTTTTCTGCTTTACTTTTGATAAATATTTGAACTGCTTCCAGTTTGGGACTTTGATAAATATTGCCGCTGTGATCATTCACATACAAATCTCTGTGTGGACGTATATCCTCATTTCTCTTAAGTAAGTATCTAGGAGTGGAACTACTGAGTCATGTGGTGAATGTAAATTTAATTTTTTACATAATTTTTAAGTTGGGTTTCCTTTCTTCAGCTGTAAGAACTCTTTATATATCTTGGATACAAGCCTTTTATCAGATACTGGTTTCACAAATATTTTCTTCTGTTCTGTACTATTCTATTCATTTCCTGATGCTAATCTCACTTCAATGTCACTGAAAATTCAGGGCCTTCCCTCAGCTCCAGAGAAGAAGGGATCAAGGCAAAATGTATATACTTTTTTAACTAAAGAATTTTCTAAAACTGCTACTACCCTTGATTACAATTTTCTTTCTTTTTAAAAAATATATTTTATTGATTATGCTATTACAATTGTCCCATTCCCCCCCCTTTATTCTCCTCTTCCCTGCACACCCCCTCCCACCTGTTTTCCCTGCCTTTAGTTCATGTTCATGGGTCATGCATATAAGTTCTTTGGCTTCTACATTTCCTATACTATTCTTAACCTTCCCCTGTCTATTTTCCACCCACCATTTATGCTACTTATTCCCTGTACCTTTTCCCCCTCCCATTCCCCTGCTGATAACCCTCCATGTGAACTCTATTTCTGTGATTCTATTCCTGTTCTAGTTGTTTGCTTAGTTTTGTTATTTTTTTAGGTTCGGTTGTTAATAGCTGTGAGTTGGTTGTCATTTTACTGTTATACTTTTTATATTCTTTTCTCAGACAAGTCCCTTTAACATTTCATATAATAAGGACTTGGTGATGATGAACTCCTTTAACTTGACCTTATCTGGGAAGCACTAATCTGCCCTTTCATTCTAAATGATAGCTTTGCTGGGTAAAGTTATCTTGGATGTAGGTCCTTGCCTTTCATGACTTCTAATACTTTTCTCCAGACCCTTCCTGCCTGCAAGGTTTCTCTTGAGAAATCAGCTGATAGTCTTATGGGAACTCCTTTGGAGGTAACTCTTCTTTTCTCTCACAGCTTTTAAGATTCTCGTCTTATCTTTAATCTTGGGTAATTTAACTGTGATGTGCCTTGGTGTGTTCTTCCCCGGGTCCAACATCTTTGGGACTCTTTGAGCCTCCTGGACTTCCTGGAAGTCTACTTTCTTTGCCAGATTGGGGAAGTTCTCTTTCATTATCTGTTCAGGTAAGTTTTTAATTTCTCGGTCTTCCTCTTCTCCTTCTGGCACCCCTATGATTTGGATGTTGGAAGGTTTAAAGATGTCCTGGAGGTTCCTAAGCCTCTCCTCATTTTTTTGAATTCTTGTTTCTCCATTCTGTTCTGGTTGAATGTTTATTTCTTCCTTCTGCTCCAAACCATTGATTTGAGTCCTGGTTTCCTTCCTATCACTGTTGGTGCCCTATAGATGTTTCTTTATTTCACATAATGCAACCTGCACTGCTGTCTGGGTCTTTTTCATGCTGCTGAAGTACCCAGTGAGTTCCTGGACCATCCTGATAACCAGTGTTTTGAACTGTGCATCTGATAGGCTGGCTATTTGTTTATTGCTTAGTTGTATTTTTTTTTTTTTGGAGCTTTGATCTGTTCTTGCATTTGGACCATTTTTGGGGGCGGGTCTTGGTGCCTGTTACGTAGGAAGGGGCAGAGCCTTAGGTGTTCACCAAGGGTGGGGCAACCCCTATTGCTGTGTTGTGATGCTGTATGTGAAGGATGGGTCTGAGAGGGAACAATGCTGCTTGCTCAGCTCTCTGCCGGATTTCAGTCACTTCCCCCGCTACCCACAAGCAAACTGGGCCCTTCTGGGGCTGATTCCCATGTGGGTGGGTTTGTGTATGTATCCTTGTGAGAACCTCCAACGAATTCTCCTGTGAGGCTGGGAGTTTCTCCCACTGCCGCCTCAACCGCCACAGTTGTTTTCAGTCAGAGGCTTTGAAGCTTTATTTCCCTGCACTGAAACTCTGGGTTGTATGGTCTGTCTTGCTCCCCATTTGTTCCTCCCGGTTGATCTACAGGAGAATGCGGGACCACCAAGTCTGCAATCCACCGCCTTGCCAGGTCCGCCAGCCACCACCTAGCCATGAGCCCTCTCCATCCCAGCTGCCTGACTCCACCCCTCCTAACGGTCTGGGTGAATGTTTCTTCTTTAACTCCTTGGTTGTTGGACTTCCATACAGCTGGATTTCCTGTCAGTTCTGGTTGATTTTTGTTTTTAAATTGGTAGTTATACTTGTTTTAGTTGTGCGAGGAAGCACAGCGTGTCTAACCATGCCTCCACCTTGGCCGGAAGTCCGAGAACTTCCCTTGATTACTGTTTTCATTTGCTGCAGATGGAATGGCTATGGTGCCAATGCTGTGAGAGCTGTACATCCAGAGAACCCTCCCAACAGAGGGAAGCACAGGAGAGGGTGTGGTAAACTAATTCAGAGGTGCTGACACAGCTTGATTAATACTAGCGAATTATGAAACCACAGCAGTAGGAACTGATAGTCCAAGAAAGCACTTTTATCTAGAATGCATTAAAATTAAAAAAGAAAAAAGGATAAAAGAAGCTTTTACATTTCAGGATTCTAAATAAAGAGAAGCAATTTGTTATTTTAAAACAAAGTTTTCCTGGAACATAGGAGGAGAGATTTATATCAGAATAAGATTAATTCAGTGAAAGGGTTTTGGAATCAGTGCTGAAAGATTAACTTTTGGGCATTATCGCTGATATTTCTGGGGAGGAAAGAAAAATATAGTATTAACTGGTGGAGCAATCTTTAATGCTGGATTTAGTGCTAAATGATAGAAAAGTACTTCCTGACCAACTTGGCAAGGTGGCTCAGTTGGTTCGAGTGTCATCCTGTACACCAACAGGTTGTGGGTTCGATCCTGGGTAAGACACGTATGGGAGACAACTGATTGATGTGCCCCACCCAACTCTCTCCCCAAAAAATATTTCTTGACCTTGCTCAGAAAACTTTAAAAAAAATTTTTCCCTAGGCTCCACCCCAAAATTACTAATTCAGGACCCACAAGTATATACTCTTAATAATTATTTTAATGATTCATATGAACTTAGTCCAGAAAGAATCCCATGACTAACTATAACCACCATGGTTAAATAGACCCTCCAAATATTAGTACCAACTGAAGAAGGCCTTGAGTATACATTGAGGTTATCTCTTTGCCATCTCTACTGCCACCATAAACCACTCTGGTCTAAGATACAAGAACTGTCTAGAAAAAGACCAGCCACTGTTAATATAACAAGAACAGTCTGCACAACATCTATGAACTTAACAGCCAAGGGGAATGGACTGGAATGTGTATGTGTGAACAATACGACTTCACTGTACTAGTCAGTGGGAATGGTAGACACCATTGAGTGAGCATGTGCTCTGTGTGGCTATTGCATTCAAAATGCCTGAGAGAGTAGAGCAACAAATCTGCAAATTTTGTGTTAAGCTTGAACATTCCCCACAGAAACTATTCAGATAATTCAGAAGGTTGCAGCTATGGGCAAATGGTGACTGGCAGACAACTTCATCATGACAACACTTTGTACTCATGCATCATGTCTTGTGCAGAGTTTTTTTGTAAAATATTAAATTACCCAGGTGGTTCAATCCCCCTACAACCCACATTTGGCACCCTGCAAATTCTGGCTTTTCCCAAAACTAAAATCACCTTTGAAAGGAAAGAGGACAATCTCAGATTGTCAATGAGATTCAGGAAAATATGATGGGCAGCTGATGGCAACTGGGAAAAACTGTATGAGGTCCCAAGGTGCCTACTTTGAAGGGGGCTGAGGCATTATTGTCTTATGTATAGGACATATCCTAATGTTTCTTGTATCTTGTATCTTCTTCAACAAATGTCTCTATTTTTCATATCACATGGCTGGATATCTTCTGGACAGACCTTATATATCATTCTTCTCATGTACATCTTTAATAGCCAGCACACTGGACCTCTTTTTGACATTCAACACCACAAATCTATTCTTCATCCATTAAACCACAGTGATCTTTCAAAAAGCACAAGTCAGATCAAGTCAGTGCTATTAAAATCCTCCAATGGAACTAATTACTCTCATAAAATCCAAACTCCCATAACCTACAAGGTCCTGCATGATCTGACTCTTCTCTATCTCTTCCACCTCATTTCATCTCACCATCTTATCTCCTTGTTCACCATGTGATGGTGTCACCTTCTATCTCATTCACCACTATCCCCATTGCCTGGCACAGGGCCTGGAACACAACAGGAGCTTCAAAAATAAAAATGAATGAGTGGATGGAATATGGCGGTCAAGTAGGTGGAAGCTGAGCCCACTTGCTGGTGCCTCAGCATGGATTTTCGGCTAATGTTCCAACAAGTGACCTGACCAATCAACAGAATCTCAGCTGATATGAATTATTGAATCAAGGAATACAGAGCAGGCTTTGCACCATCCACTAAAAGATTTTTTAAGTTGAAGGTGAAATACCCTGTGCAAGTACCTGCAGCAGAGAAGAGACCAGACAGAAAATGCAGCTTTAGTAGCTCCTTTCCTTCCCAGAGTGGGGTCCCGGCTCCCATACAGGGAGCCCCCAACCCTAATCAGGAGAGACTCAGGATCACATAGTGAGCAGCATGTCCATTGCTGCAGCGCCAACTGGGAGACTTCCTGAGACAAATTCCATCCCCTAAAAATGTTGGAGGCACTGGCAGGCTGTAGCCAGCCCTGACCAAGAGAGTGTTTTTGCTTTTTGCTTTGGGGGGAGGGGGAGTACACTGAGAACCAGGTACTGACTTTGCACTGCAGTGTGGGTGCCACATAGAGACTTTTTAAAAAGGGAGCTGAAGTGTGGCTTGCAGGGATCCCCTGCACATGCAGTCACCCTGGCAGCAAAGAAACCAGATTGAAAGCACAGTTCATGCCCACTGAATCGAGCTAGGTAGGAAGATTAGAAAGCTGCACAGTGAAGGGATTGCAGGGTCCCACACAGTGTGGCTGGAGATGGTGGGGCTGCATGCAGAATGGAGAGGTCCAGTGTGAGCCTCCTGCAAGAGCAGTGGGCTGGAAGCTAAATGGGCAAGAGTCTGAGATTCTTTGCAGCCAGGCATGTTCCCCAACACCTTGGAGTACAAAGCTCTAGGAGGAAGAAGGCATACCTAACCTCCACCTGCAGGAATGCACACTCTGAAGACCATTAAGGCTAAGATCAAGAACCCCCTGCTGGGTGCATATCCACAGAGGAAAGAAAGGGAATCCTCAAAAGAGGAATGGGAATAAAGGATAGAAACTGTACTGAATAAGCTAAAATAAAAAATTTTTAAAAAAGTAATAAAGGCACTTAAGGCTGTTAAAAAAAATAAAATTGAGTATAATTCCAAAAAAAAAGAGCCTTTTCTGAACTTTTATCAGATGCAACAAGCTACACTAATTCCTCCTTGGGCCCTATTCCACTGACAACAGCAGAACAGAGAGATTAGAAATTGCCTCAGCAAGGGATATTCAGGGTCCCACCCAGCCTGGGCTCTTATACAGAACTGCCATCAGCACCAAGCAGGAAAGAGCTAACCCTTTTACACAGACTGGCCCCTCACATGAAAGGGACAATTAATTCATCAGAAACTATACATTATTGGAAATAATCTGGGATAGACCAAGCTGTGTGGCACAGGGGCTGGGGAACATACCTATCATTTTCCCTGAGAACTAACAGTGTCTCCCAGGGGAGAACCAGGGAACCCACCCTCCCAGTTTCACTAAAAGCCCCATCTAGGAGCAGGTGGAAGCGGTACATGAGGTGCTGTCTGATGTTAGATGAACCATCCCTGGGCCCTGTGCTGATAAAAAGCCAGCAGGGCAGAACAAGGAGGACCAGTCAAGCCTGCAGGAGACAGCCACAGACTGTGGAGCACTTTGTAGCCTCAAACAGGCTGCCTAAAGCTAGACTGGGACACCATCTGATATTACCAGAGACAGATCCCGAAGAAGACAGTAGGCAAACACTAGACTCTGCTGAGATGAATTCCACTTTGTCTTTTTTCATCATTTGCCTTGTTTCTAATCCTGCATAGCTTTTTAACATTTTCTCTTTTTCTTGAATTTTGTTCCTATTATTTCAGTTTTTTATTTTACTTTTATTTCAAATCTTATATTTTACTCTTCCCTTCTGTTACTCCATTTTGCTTTCTTCCTTCCCTTTCTTATGTTCATTTTAAATTTTATTTTTCCCTTTCTACACCTTGTTTCTATTCTTAACTCAACTATTTCTCCTCCCTCCACCCTCTTAAAACCATTTTTCTTTCCATTAGTCATATCACAATCTTTTTTCCCTTTCTGATAATGTTCTTATTCCCTTTCTGCCTTTATTAATCTTTTTGCTCATTTGTCACTGATATTATGGCCGTTGTTGCATTTCTTCAATTTTATTACTATATGATCACTATTTTTTTATTTCAAATGTCCTATCTTACTGTTCCTCTGTCTTAGTCCACTTTTCCTTCCCTCTGCCTTTTCTATTTTTGTTTTAAATTTTATTTTGTCCCTTTCTTAGCCTGGTTTCTAATCCTTATGTTTATTATTTCTCCCCCCTTATCCTCTCAAAATCATTTTTCTTTTTTTAGATATCATGTAATCTTTTTCCTGTTCTTTATTTTTCTCTCTTATAACCTTCTTATTCTATTTCCACTTCTACTAATCTTTGCTCATTTGTTGTGGTTACTGCTCCAGTGGTTGTTTTTCTTCAATTGGATTCTTATTTTTTCACTATTCTTTTTATTTCAAGCCTCCTATTATACTCTTCTCTTTTCTTACTTTTGCCATATTCCCTCCCCTTTTTATCGATGTTGTAAATTTTATTTTCTCCTTTTCTTGGCCTTGTTTCTATTCTCTACTTTTATTATTTCTCCTTCTTCTTTCCTCTCAAAATAATTTTTCTTTCTGTTAGTCACCTCATATTATTTTTTTCCTTTCTTACAATATTTTCACTCTTTCTACCTCCATTAAACTTTGCTCATTTGTTGCTGATACTGCAGTTGAGGTTGGGGAATATTTTTGCTGATGTGGCTTTTATCTACTGTATTGTTTTGTTTTATTCTGGCAACACCTGTACAATAGCATACCAGATGTGGTGGGGGTTGTGACTCTAAGTCAGCCAGTGGGAGGGGAGTATATAAATGAACAATATATAAATGAATGACCCAACAACAACCAAAACCCAAATACAATAGAGTCCAGGTAAACTGCATAAAGGGCACCGTAAGAGCACCCAGCTTGGGAAATTAAGGAGACTGCAGCACTGAGTCTCACAGGTCTCTTACTACAGAAGGCCACCCCATAAAGTCAGGGAGTGAAAGCAGATCAATCTAATATATAGAAATAAACAAATGTAACCTAAAATGGAGAGAAAAAGAAACAACTCCAAAACAAATGGAAAGCAGGGATCCCCAGAGAGCTAAATGAAATTGAGGTGAGCAATTTATCAGATGGAAAGGGGGAGGGGGGAGAATGGGGGGTGGTAAATACAGGGAATAAGAAGCACAATTTGTAGGTACAAAATAGACAGGGAGGAGTTAATAATAGTATAAGAAATGAAGAACCTGAAGAATTTACATGTATGAACCATGGAAATGAACTGGTGGCAGGAGGGGCAGTGCAGGTGAAGGGGGATCAAGGGGAGGAAAAACCATGACAAGTATAATAGCATAATCAATAAAATATGCTCCAAAAAGAACTCCAGAGAAAGAACTAAGTGGCAAGAACATAGCTAACCTATCAGATGCAGAGTTCAAAACACTGGTAATCAGGATGCTCACAGAAATAACTGAGTACAGATGCAAAATAAAGAAGTGAAGGCTATATAAAGTGAAATAAAGAAAAATATACAGGGAACAAACAGTGAAGAAAAGAAAACTGGGATTCAGATCAATGATTTGGAACAGAAGGAAGAAATAAACATTCAACCAGAACAGAATGAAGAAACAAAAATTTAAAAAAGGAGGAGAAGCTTAGGGACCTCTGGGACAACTTTACACATGTAAACATCCAAATCATAGGGGTGCCAGAAGGAGAAGAGGAAGACCAAGAAATTAAAAACTTACCTGAACAGATAATGAAGGAAAATTTCTCCAAACTGGTGAAAGAAATAGACATGGAAGTCCAGAAACCTCAGAGAGTCCCAAAGAAATTGGTCCCAAGGAGGGGTATACCAAGACACATCACACTTAAATTACCCAAGATTAAAGATAAGATGAGAATCTTAAAAGCAGCAAGAGAAAAGAAGAGAGTTACCTACAAAGGAGTTCCAATAAGACTATCATCTGATTTCTCAAAAGAAACCTTGCAGGCAAAAAGGGTCTGGAAAGAAGTATTCGAAGCCATGAAAGGCAAGGACCTACATCCAAGATTGCTCTATCCAGCAAAGCTATCATCTAGAATGGAAGGGCAGATTAAGTGCTTCCCAGATAAGGTCAAGTTAAAGGAGTTCATCATCACCAAGTCCTTATTATATGAAATGTTAAAGGGA
>CM052540.1:125962461-126017363 GCA_028533065.1 Trachops cirrhosus | reverse complement strand
CTCAAAAGAAACCTTGCAGGCAAAAAGGGTCTGGAAAGAAGTATTCGAAGCCATGAAAGGCAAGGACCTACATCCAAGATTGCTCTATCCAGCAAAGCTATCATCTAGAATGGAAGGGCAGATTAAGTGCTTCCCAGATAAGGTCAAGTTAAAGGAGTTCATCATCACCAAGTCCTTATTATATGAAATGTTAAAGGGAGTTATCTAAGAAATTGAAGAAGATCAAAAAGTATGAACAGTAAAATGACAACAAACTCACAACTGTCAACAAATGAACCCTAAAAAAAACAACAACGAAAACAAAAACTAAGCAAACAACTAGAACAGGAACAGAATCAGAGAAATGAACTTCCCATGGAGGGTTTTCAGTGGGGATGTGGAGGGGAGGAATAGGGGGAAAGGGGTACAGGGAAGAAGAATCATGATTGGTAGGCATAAGATAGACAGGGAGAGGTCAAAAATGAAGTGGGAAACGGAGAATTCAAAGAACTTATAAGCATAACTCATGGACATGAACTAAGGGTGGGGGAATGCTGGAGCATTGCAGCGTACAGGGTGGAGAGGGGATAATGGGGGGGAATTGGGAAAACTATAATAGCATGATCAATAAAATATACTTTAAAAATAAATGTGAATAAAAAAATACTAATGCATTATGAAAATAAGAGCTAGGCCCTGCCTCCAAGAGCAGAGACTACAGGTTGGGATGTGAACAGGTCTAGCTCCCACAACTACAAGTGAGATTTCTGAGAGCATTTTAGCTGAACACTACATCCCAGTTTAGTTCAGCTCAGTTTCCCAAGGTCTTCTGACTAGATTTGAAAGCAAGGTTGAAGAGGAACCAGATTATGGAGGTTTGAAAGCCAAGCAGAATGGTTATGACTTCATATTGCCTGCATTTATTTTACTGGCAATATGAGAAACATACGGCTTAAAAAACTCTAAGGTTCCAACATACTGCAAGCCTTTAACTGACAAAGTCATTCATCAAAGGCTCTAAGGCAAGGGTGATGTAGGGAATATTAAACTTCAAAGTCCAGCAGGTATACAGAGAACCAGCTGAAGGCTGGCCAGGAGGCTGGGCAAGCCGCAGGGCCCATGCCCTGGAGGAACACCAAGGGGTACCTCAGTAAGACCTCACCACAGGCCAGAGTCAGGAAGCACCCACATCTGACAACTGACCAAGAGATTGTGAAGTACTGTGATGATACAAATCCCAAGGGGAAGGAACTTCACTTAACTTCCTAGTACAATAACTATACCTTTTTACTTGTAACAGTTTAAAAAGATAAACACAATAACATTTCTCTTTTGTTTATTCAACTATTCAAGAACTATGTAAAAATTCCTTCTTTTTCTCACATTCCTTTGCTTTTCTGTATCATGTTTTTCCAAGGGTATACTATGTACACTACAATTAATACACTAAAAAGCCTTCACCTTTGAAATGGTATTTCAAAAACACAAAACAAATGAACACTTGTCACATACATAAAAGAAAATAGTTAAATATGGAGACAAAACACTTGGTATGAATTTACTTTATGAATTACTTCAGTTAGACTTTCACCACTGTGCTCTTCATTTAATAAACACTATATATTGAGTAAATTTTAAAAATAAATCTAAAAGAAGATTATGTACACAAAAATAGTATTCTTTAAACCACAGCAGACCCCTGTATTTACTGAGCATGTGATGTGCCAAGCACTGCGCTGCACAGTCATTAGGACAGACAGGCTGCCCTCGTGGAACTTACAATCTAGTGAAAGAGCAAATGTTAAACAAACAATTGTAACAAGTGTGATAACTATATTAAAACAGTCACTTGCAGCTAATGAATTATTACTTTCTATAAATGTCATAATTTTGTGGTTCCCATGGAAAGAAGCCAAATATATAACTAAAAAGTGTATTCAATTATTACAAATTAGATTTTTCCCAAACATTTTGAAATAAGTCTTAATTACATGTTTGTTATCATTTTAGTAGAGAGCTATAATAAACATTCCTATTATATATCATAAGAAAAACAAGAATTATTTAAGAATTCATATTCATTAACATGACTTTGACTTTAAATTAGCATGATACAACTATTTCATTAAGTTAATCAGGAACACGTAGGAATAAATTTAATTTGTTAGCTTATTATTATAAAAAATTTCAAAAAGATACAAAAATATTAAAATAAACCTCCATTAACCAACCATCTAGATTCAATAATTACTAATTCACAGCCAATCTTGTTTCATTAACAGCCCTATCCACTTACAAAACATCACATTTATCAGTATTTCAGTATATCTCTAAAAGATGAAGCTTTTGAAAAATGATAGCCATATTACCATTATTTCAACAAAACTGTTCATGTGAGACTTATTATGAAAAATAAGCTATGTATACTTTTTAATATAGATAATAATCCAACACAGTAATTTCAAAATCTCATTAACAATTTAGCACAATGTTACAAAAACTGACCTTTTGTCTACAAGTCTATTACAATTAACTAATCATTTTCTAGAAGTCTAGAATTCCATTAGTGTCCAGTAAGAATCAGATCATTTGATTACGTATTTGACCTTCCCTGATTTTTGCTCATTCTATCTTGCTTAATGCTAGTCTGGGTGTGGAAAACTCAGACTGGCTGATAAAAAGAGATTTATAAGTTATGCATTAAAATACTGTGAAAAGGAAACACACTGGTCCAGAACTAATGACATAGATATTTGTCCCTATTAAAAAGATCTATGATTACTTAGGTACAACTCAACCACTTTCCTTCCATTTGCTGACCAAGTGTCTTTGACTAATACTTCTTTAGTTTATTGAAACTCATATTTGGGTAATCTAAATGAAACAGAAAAATTGGTCTGTTCTGTACCTGCTCATCCTTTAATTAATAAAAGGGGTAATCTAAAAAGTAATATACTAATGTAACAACCGTAGTTGTATTTAGCAATACTATTTAAAAAGTATTTTCTACTACTCATATACATTTGTTCACTTGCCCACTTAGGTAAACAGATGCAATCTCCATTTTACAAAGTAGGAAATAAAGAAGTTAAAGTAACCTGCCCAAGGCTGCATATGACCCCAGCGCTCATTTCATTACAACATACTCAATAATGTACTTAAAATACAACCAAAGACTCTACTTGAGATCAAGTAAGTAACTAGTAAATATAATTGATAATGAAATAGTTGCCTTATAAACATACAGTTAATTCTTTGGTCATATCACAGGAGAAATGTCTAAATTCTCTCAAAGTCTCTTCCATGCCGTCAAACTTTATTTCAGTTCTAAACAAACCTTTAAACCAACAGATATGGTAAGTTTGAGAATTCATTTTGAAGAGCATAAAGAGAAATTCACAAGACTGAAGGCTAAACTAAATCCCCCAAACCACTTACCAAAATGTGACCGTGTGGATACATCATATCTTATGTAAGAAAATAGGGAGAATATGTGTATACAACTTGAATCCCAAATCATGTAACTTTGAATAAAGTTTCATCATAAAGAATGAAATGAATTTAAGTCTCAGAGGGCTAACATACAAGAACAGTGGAGGAACTGTGAATAGCAGAAGAGCTAGTCAGTATTTCAAAAAGCATGCTAAAATTCATAAAGCCAGAGGAAGGCCAGATATGATAAAGATATTTAATTAGACTTCCAACTGTCTATGGTTCTTTCCTTACCTATGAAACTAGATATTCTCTGCTTCCTTCCCCAAGCTCTGCCTGAATACTACTTCCTCTCCATCATTCATTGTCCTCTCCCCTTTCCTGCACTTTCATCTATCTCCTTATCTCCTTTCTCTGATTCTTTCCCTTCCTTTATCTCATGTTTCTTCTGAATCTTCTATGCCCACAGTCACACCTTTTCTTAACTGGCTGGTCATAACATGAAATAAAAGCATAATTATTGCACGGACTTCCAAGGGGTGATATTAAACCTTTTATTTATCACAAAAAGAAATTAGATTATATGACTCTAAGAAACTGCTGTACTCAGACCCCCTGAGTTGTAATCTAGCTGTACATCTTCTTACTGTGTGACATTAAAGAATTTATTATCCAGAAGTATGAAAATGAGATACAAACTTAATGGGGTTCCTGTGAGCATTCCAAGAGTACCCACATGCTGGGCACACACCAAATACAAAGGGCTTAGTAAAGGTTAGCTGTTATTCAGTATTACACTTCCTTTCCCCACTTCCTTGGAGCTGACATGTTAAACATTACTGTATAAAATTAACTTTAATTCCTAACATTATACTTGATAGAATATAAATCAGCATTTAATGAAAGTCTCTGTTATGATGTGTCCCACCTACCGACCACCAAGGGACTCAGAAATGACATGGAAAGCAGTATGGAGCTACCTCAGACAATGAAAAGTGGAACTGCCTTATGACCCAGTAATTCTACTTCTGGGAATATATCCGAAAAAAACCCCAAAACACTAATTTGAAAGAATATATGCACCCCTATGTGTAGCATAATATTTACAATAGACAAGACTCAGGAGCAGCTCAAGTGACCATCAGTAGATGAGTGGATAAAAAAAGCTATGGTACATTTAACAATGGAATAGTACTCAGCCATAAAAAAGGATGAAATCTTACCTTTTGCAACAGCATGGATGGACCTGGAGAGTATTATGCTAAGTGAAATAAGCTAGTCAGAGAAAGACAAGTACCATATGATTTCACTTATATGTGGAATCTATTTAACAAAACAAACTCACGAACAGAGACAGACTCATAAACACAGAGAACAGATTAACAGCTATCTGAGAGAAGGAGAATGGGGGCTGAGTGAGAAGGGTGAAGAGTTAAGCAAAGAAAAAAAAGTCTTGTGGACATGAACTACATTATGGTGACTGTCAGAGGGGATGGGGTATGGACAGAAGTAGAAGAGGGTAAAGGTGGGATAAATAGTGATGGAAGGAGACTTGACTTGGGGTTGTAAACTCATAATACAACATACAAATGATGTATGGCAGAAATGTATGCCTGCAACCTATGTAATCTTATTCACCAATATCACCCCAATAAATTTAATTTATTTTTTTTAATTTTATTTATTTATTTTTATAGAGAGGGGAAGGGAGGGAGAAAGAGGGGGAGTGAAACATCAATGTGTGGTTGCCTCTAGCATACCCCTGACTGGGGATCTGGCCCACAACTCAGCCATGTGCCCTGACTGGGAATGAACTGGCGATGCTTTGGTTCGCAGGCCTGCACTCAATCCACTGCCACACCAGCCAGGGCCCAATAAATTTAATTTTAAAAAACAGGAAGAAGCAAAAGTATATAAACTGTTCTATTCTATATGTGTTCACCAGCTGTTATATATCAAGAGGGAAATGAAAGTTCAATAAGAATTTCGATTGGTAAAATATCAGTAATCAGTTTAACTGTTTAAACACAACAGGATTCCCTGCGTTTTGCAATAGATTTTAAATGATGGGTAATAAAAGGAAGAACTTTATTTTTTTAGAGTACATTCATTTTATTTTTAATGCTCTAATTTAATAAATCATTTTACTGTAACAGCACTTGGATATGACAGCACATCCCTACTGTTAAAGCCTTTGGAAAGCACAACAAAGTACAAGCACCCCAAATCAGGCTTTGTAGTGCTTCCAAGTACACACTGTCCTGGGTAATAAGTGGAATAGCACAATTTTTTATCTGTTGTTGTAAGGTTTCCACTAAGGTGTTTAATTCATGAATATGAGTAGCTTTGACTTAAATGTGTAATATTCTGTAACAAAGAATACACCCCTCTCTGAAAGGTTGATATATAATATGCAAAAAGAAAACACACAGAACCAAGAGCACAACCTTCAAAAAAGTCACTTGTGTTTGTGAAAATATTTCAGATTAGGCTTTAATATTTTAACAGAAGAAACTGCTTCCCAGGATGTATAATATCTACCAAGGTATAAAGCCCAAGCAATCTGTATTTTAATCATAGATGAAAGACAATAATCACTTGCTTATAAAAAAAAGAGTACAAACACCTTACGTACAAATATAGAACATTTCTTACATATTCATGTTTAACATTCTTTAAACAAGAAAACCTATCATTAAAAAATAAACCCTAAAATTAGGTTATACATTTTTTATCATGTCAGAGAAATACATTCACATCTCACTAAATGTTCTTTCTTACATTTCAAATACCTTGTAAAATCCCACTTCCTTAATAAGGTTCACACAATAATTAGAAGTAATATGATAAGTCTTTCACCCACATGACCTAGTCCGTTTGGTCTGCACACTTAACCTTCACAAAAGAAGAGCCATGCTAAGTAACACAAATGTAAAAAAGACATTTTCTTTGCCAGTTTAGCAGGGGGGGAAGTATATTGTATAAATATTTTTTAAGTTAGAACCTCAAAAAAGGCAGAGCTCATGTTTTATAAAAGTCAAGACCCAGATTCAACTCTCCAGATACAGGGGTCACAGGAGATAAGTATTTTCAAAACACTCTCCCCATGTCCAAGGTAACATGTACTAGTAGCATAGGGCCTCACAGATAGTAGGTGCTCAATAATCATTTACTGACTACATGAATGGAAGGAGGGAAGGAAGGGGAGGAAAGGAAGGGAGCAAGGGGAGGAAAGGAAGGGAGGAAGGGAAAGAAAGAAGGGAAGGCTTATACTAGAAAAAAAACCTATTGTGATGAAACCCTAAGATACTTTATATGCACACAAATATGCAATGTTTAGTGGGGGTATGCATTCCAGAAATTCTCAAAGCCAATTGTTTCAACAACATGGTGATAATATCCTTGTATTACACAGCTTCCCTCCTATATTTTGTCTGAAAACAACATAAAAGCAAAGCTATCCTAGATCTTATTTGCATGGGACTATTATTTTATAGGGTCACATTTGCTTTTAATGACCTAATTAGGGAGCTAGAATTCCCCTACTAGCGTAAACGATAGAAATTTTCATCTCTAAACATTCTCCATAGTCATTTCTGAGATACTCAAAGTAGTGCCTCCTTCCTGCCCAAATGCCCATCTCTTAGTTGCTGTCCTCACAAAGTGCAGACTTGTTCTGCCCCTTCTGCTCTGGTTCCTGTTGTTTCCATGTCTGTTGCAGAGCTTAAGGCTTTTCCTGCCTTTCAAGAAGGCACCAGTGTCACAGGTGATCTATGTTCTGCGGTTCCTACAGTTCCCAGCTGGTGGAGTGCCAGAGCACTGCAGAAGTGGGACCAATGGCCTATTCCCTGACTGCACCAAGACCAAGATTCCCTCATCACCAGAACCACCAAAGACGTTCCCCTGGGGTCCACCATCTCACAATATCTGTCTGCCTGTCTCTCACATACACACTGTTTCTAGACCTCTCCCTTTAACCAAAATAACTAAAACCAAGTACACAGGGTTGTATGAGGAAGAGAAGCCATATAACTTGCACCTTTCCTTACTCCCTCTACCACAAGTATCTCCCTCTTCCTCATGTTTTCAAAACATATACATCAGAAACTGTCAAACACCATGTATATAAGCATGTATATAAGAAATGGGTGGACAGGCATGTCTACAACTTCAGGTGGTTAAGACTTGGAGCTGGAGTCACAGGACTGGAACTGAATCACTCATTTCACCAAACATCAGCTTCATACTTAACCTCTCAAAATCCTAAACTCTCATCTTAAACAGAGCTACTATAGTACTTACTCCCATTGAGTTGTTGTGAGTATTAAAGGAGATAATGCATGTAAAGAACTCATACGCTGTAAGTTCAATATAGTTGCTTTAAAATAAATCAATTAATTGGTAAAAGATAGAAAATACTATGTTAATGTGGAGTGAAACCTAATTTTTCAAAATTTCATTAAAAAGTACTAAAGCATTAAAAGAAACATTTCTTTGTTCAATGAGGTTTCTGGTTTAGCTAGTTGAGGAGGCTTGGTCTCTTGAAATCTTGGGCAATTTGTACTTACCTAACATTATAGAGTTCATTATATTCAGAGAAGGCCATGATAAAATCAGTGCCTAACTGGTAGTCAGATTTAAATTTTAATTCAACTCATGAATATTCACCATCAGCTATATAAATGTGCTGTGTAGTATGCATGCATGTGCAGTGGTAGTGGAGAGTGATATACAACAGATGCCCCTAAGAACAAAACATAATTGCTAAAATAGTTATAATGCAAACATCACTTTTGGATCACAGAGGAGAAAGCAATTGATTTTATGTATTTGTGTGGGGACCAAATGATAACTTGAAAGTTACCAAAGGAAAGACCTTTAAATGATCATTCCAAGCATGGAGGCAAGGCAAGAATAGTTCGAAACAATAGTACAAGGGCCCAGTGATGTGAATGTACAAAATAATATGGCAAAAATGAAAAAATCCAGGTACTGGATTGTGGGGCTCTGCCCTAGATGTTGTGGCCACTTTGGATAAATTAATCTTCTGTACCTTAATTTTATATTCTGTAAAATAAAGATAAGATTATCAGATTAAGGTTTCCTCATAAATAAGGTCATTCATAAAAAATAAGATATTATAGGTAACTTTGTTTTACTGTGATATCAGATTCCTTCTAACCTCAGGTTTGAAACTTTTAACATAATATGCCTTAAAATTAATATATTTAAACTTTTAGTATTCAAAGTTGATTTTCTAAAAGTTTTGAACACATTTTAATTTTTCTCATGGAATTTAACTTTTACTACTATCTAAATATCTTCAAAGAATTTATGGCTATCATTCATCTAAAAGAAGCTAGGAAGTGAGATAATTCATATTTACCATATGACAGGGATTAACATTCAAACTAACACTTCTGGTTCCAGAATTGGATGAAGCAGTCTAGTCTCCCTGCTAAATACCACAAAATATGCTGGGCACCGTATGTAAAACAAACCCATGATGACTCTGGTCTTTTGGCTACAAATTGCAGGAAAGCTGAGTTGTCCTGCGGCTTTTTTTCCTTTGTCGCTTATATTCACTAATGTTTTCAGGTTGCTGGCTTCTCCAACACACAGTCAGGAATACAATGAGGCAAAAAGACAATCCAGGGAATTCACCACTTTGTTGTTTTCAGGTTCCCAAGAAAAAGACAATCAAGAGACATCAACACCAGGATGATGCAGTGGTCAGAATTATCTGACAAAAATGTTAAATCGGCCATCATAAAAATGCTTCAATGAACAATTACAGAAATCCCTGAAGCAAACAGAAAAATAGAACGTATCAGTAAATAATAAAAGATACTAAAAACCAAATGGAAGTTTTAGAACTGAAAAGTAAAATAACCAAAAGGAAAAATGTCACTGGGTGGTCTCAATAACAGAATGTAGACAAGAGAGGAAAAAAAATCACTAAAACTGAAGACAGAATTATAGAAAGTACCCAATTAAAAAAAACAGAGAAAATAAACTGAAAAATTGAAATCACCTGAGACGATTTAATGACCTATGTCATTAAGTAAAAAGACCTAACATTCATGTATTTAGTATTCTAGAAAAGAAGAAAGAATGTGGTATTAAAATAGTATTCAAAGATGGCAGAATTTTCCTCAAATTTAGTTTAAAATGCAAACTTACACACTTAAGAAGATGCATGAACCCCAAAAAGGATAAACCCCCCAAAATATATGCCAGGACATAATATCACGAAACTCCTAAAACTTTAAGACAAAAAAATCTTGACAGCAGCAAAATATCTACAGTTGTACTTTGAAAGATCAATATTAGAGCAGATTTCTCATGAGAAACCATGGACACCAGATGGAAATGGGGCTATATTTTTCAAGTTGTAAAAGAAAAAACTGTCATGCCAGAATTTTATATCCAGCAAAAAATATCCTTCAGAAATGAATAGGAAACCTAGACATTCACAGATAAAGAAATAAAACTTATTACCAGCAGACCTACACTACAAGAATAACAAAAGGAAGTTCTTACAATGGAAAGGACATGATAAAAGAAGGAACCTTGAATACTGGGAAGGAGGAAGAGAAAAAGTAAAAATATGGATTACAATAAACTTTCCTCTTCTTTTGAATTTTCTAAATTACATTTGACATTGAAACATTCAAGCAGGAACAGGGTGAAAAACTGTAAAGCCCAGTTCAGCCTATCATAATGCTCCCCTTTCCACTCTTTTCTTCTTCTTAATCAACAAATGGACACACTGATCTTGACCCCTTGGCCTAGAGATCTGTCTAACTCCTTCTTGATTCTAAACTATGATGGTCAGTCATGCTTTATCCCTATTACTGCTTCAAGAGAGGAGAATTTCAGCCTCTTCCCCTGCTAGGAAGGTTGTGAAGCCAGAAATGCATCTGACTAATAGAACACTTCTGAACATCATTTTTAACCATGGCAGGAAATGATTGAAAGGTTAGGCTGATTCCTACTTATGATCTGGCCAAACACAACTAAACATACTGTTTTATTCTGTACCAACATGTTAATTTGTAGGAACATACCTAATTAGTATTATAGACAGCATCATGCCTAATTTATTACAAATGACGAGAATTCTACATTTAACTTATTTAAATATTGAAGTTCATTGGTCTTTTACCTTTGTAAGAACATTAACTTGCAAAAGAGAGAGACTTACACAGAAACAGAAAGAAAAGGGAGCTCTGCACTCTGCATTCAGAAACACTGTCTACTCTGGACTCAGTTCAAAATCCACTACTCCAAGCAAGATGCCCTGAGGAACAGCACAGAGCTGAAAACAACAACACATACGTGACCCATACTTTCTGGAACATGCTATTTGAGGTCACCTGCCCATAATTAGACATTTTCCTATACTAACAAAATGTAAGTGCAATGGAAGTCACACTGGAGGCCACACAATGGGACAGGAAAAGTAACTCCTCTTTCCTTTACTCAGAGGTAAACCCTAAAGGGTGAAGAGAATGTAAAAATAGTTAGGAAAAGCTGACAACTCTACATCTAGGAAAAATATTTTTTGCCTGCAAGAAAAAAAAGTGACCTTATTAGTTTTTAAGAACTGTTACATATCAAAAAAGCCATATAAATCTCTTCAAAGGTTTTTAAAAGGTTTAAAAGCCAGGAAATTTAGATGTTTCAGCACCATTAATGCTAACCTTGGCACTGTGACTGCTACTAATCAATTTTTTCCTTTCAGAAAGAATGAATAATTTTGATAAATGTTATTGCAAATTACACACTAAAAACATAATTTTTCATATGAATGGGGCCAATGTCTTTTGGCACGCTTGTCACCATCACAATATAACTGCTAATCTTCAAATACAGTTATTAACAACTTCAGAAAAGCATTTGGAAGACCAATTCTTTTTAAGGTCAATGATTACCACAGTTAATGACCAACTGGCTTTAGCTATTACTGTCCTGACCTTTACATCATGTTTTAAACTAACAAGACAATAAATAACTATTAATAATGACCTATTTTGAAGGGTGTTTTTCAGTGACCATCTATGTCCACTGAAAACATAATTGTTTTTGTATTTTATATAATCACGCTGTCACTTGATTTTTTCCTGTTTCCTTGTTGTGGTTGGTGTTATTTTGTCATTAAAGTAGGAATAAGGGTAGAGAGTAAGGAGACAGAAAATCTAAGTTAAACCCTACTGGCATTAAAATTATACTAGTTAAACATGTATTAGTTTGGAAAATATAAAGGGTACAAGGGGTACGAAATGAAAAGCAAAAGCCATCTTCTCTTACTAAGGTAACCACTCTTAGGTTTCTTATAATTGCCTTAAAATATTTAATGCCTATATGTATATTTATATGCACTTGTTATTTTTCCTTTTAATTTTATATTTATATAAACATATTACAATGTATGTACTTGATAGATCATTCTGCAGCTTTCTTTTTTCACTCACGGGAATCTTGGAAACCCTTTCATAACAACATGCATCAGTCCATCTCAACTATCCAATAGCTGCACTGTATTCTACCATGTGAAAATACAAATGTCTTTCACCAATCCCATACTGATAGATATCTAAGTTATCTCCTGTTCTGTTGTTTGTTTTGTTTAGTTAATGCAAACAATCCTTCCATCAATATTCTCCTACATATATTTTGGGAAACATCTGCAATGATTCTTTTATCAAGTGCAACTCCTAAATCAAAGAATATCCCTTTTCAGTTCTGAGAGATTTTGCTACCCTGTCTTCCAGAATCACTCTACTGATTGATAGCAGTCATTAAAGAGAACACCCCACTCTCCACACCCTTGCCACCACCAGGAATTACCACACTTCTTATTTTTGCCAACCTGCAGGGGAAAAAAGATCTCACTGTTGTTCTCACTTGGCATTCTTTTGTTATTCATAAGCATATAAATCTTCTCATCTGTTTAATCACAGATCATTGTTTTCAGCTAATATTATTTTCTTATTTAGTTACAACAGAAAAATCAGTCTGATCACTTTAGTTTAGAATCTGATACAAAATCGCTTCTAAATAAATGCCTGATCCCTTATCAGATGAATCAAAAAACAGTTTAATGAAATTCTTCTACGGTCAGACTTTATTATCCTGATACAATCTAATACCTGCTTTTCAAAATTCACACGATTCCCTGACAGTGGGCCAAGAGAAGCTAGCAAAACCACGGGACAAGCAGGCGACAAACAGAAGGAAACACAACAGGAAACATACAGGGGTGGGCAAAAGTAGGTTTACAGTTGTGAGTATGCAAAACAGTTTATTCTTGTTATTAATTACTGTATTATTTTACAGTTGTGAGTAGGTGAAACACAACTTATTCCTGTATTATTTATTAGTATTGCATTAGTAATGACTGTAAACCTACTTTTGCCCACCCCTATATTGTGCAGTTTTATTATAGCTATAATAATTCTCTACCCTGTTATATATAACACAAATTTCCACATTATATAAACCCTTTGTAAAGCTAAATAATATTCCACCAATCCTATATAAAGAGTGTTTTACAGGTCTCATTATTTTTTACAAGTCTTATTCTTTATACAAATATTATATTGTATATATCCATCTACAATTTGGTTTTATCTTTTCATTCAACATTGTGTTGCTGAGACCTAGACATTTTGATACTTGTAGATCTACTCCATTAATTTAACCATTTCCAATTCTTTAGTATACAGTGGCTTATTTATCAATTGCCTTAATTGGTTTTAACTTATTACAAATAATATTGCAATGAACATTCTTGCACATCTCTCTGAACACATCTACAACGGCCTCTGTGAGATATGTTTGTGTATATATCTATATACCCACAGTAGAACTGCTTAGTCTTAAAGAAGTTCTTGTGCAAGTGTTAGGCTATAAAGAAAAGAGAACTCCCTTCCATTACTGGTGAAGCATAAATTGGCATAAGCATTTTGAAGATCAATATGGTCATATCTTGAAAAGCTGTTTAATATGTCTGAAATACTTTATTCCTAAGATTCTTCCCATTTTTGTGATTTTATAAGTGAGATATTTTTTATCAGACATAAAACTGGCTTCAGTCTTAAGTATTCACAGCAATTAAACAAGAATGGGAAACATTAATAAGACTGAAGAACAGTGCTTGACAGAGTTAAAAAGCAGCATGAGTACAAAATCAAATCAGCAAGCTTTTTCTTAAGACAGAACACCATGTTGATAACAAATTCTGACAAGCCAGACATCTGAAACAACATTTTCAAATTGCTTCTAAAACTTCTAGAATAAATGAGATGACTAAGATGAAGCAAAATCATAGTGATATATTTGGTGTGGATTCCAGCAGTCATTTGTTATCTAAAAGTTGGCAATACACATATGCTTGAGAATTTAATACCATTTAAGTATATTTTACCGCATATAGAAGGATACATGAAACACATATCAGACTATGTCTTACTTTGATACGAGGGTAAAAAGTCTCAGAAATAACACTAGGGCACCTGAGAGAGCATAGAAATCGAATTTCCCTGGCAGCACAGAGGAAAGCACCATTTCATTCACAAAGCTGGGTAATAGGTGCTGCTACTGTTCTTGTGTCCTAACTGAAAAATTCTAAAATTCTCATTATGCATAGCAAATCTGGACCACCATCCCAATGAATCAATTACACTTGTAATCCTAGAAAAGGCATAAGCTAATGTGAAGATGTGAGGCCCTTGAGTAATCTTTAGATTTTCTAAAGGTTTAGATTTTGTATTCGTGATCTAAGAGAGTCCAAAGAACTGTAATCATAAATCAGCTCAGCAAGTAAAAGCAGATCACCATTTCAATAAAGCACACTCAAAACAAACATCTGAAATTGTCATGGCATGATCAAAGTGATTATTGAACTAATGTAGAAAGGCAAAGCTCTCCCACCCTGTATATAAAAATTCCCTTTAAAAAGACAGACCATATAAATTACAGAAAGAACATTTTATTCTAGAAAAACAGGTATTTTTTTCTATCTCCATTTCTGTGCCTCAGCAGGTTTTCTACAATGTTCTTGTATTTAAGCATGTGGAGTGGTTCTTTGAATACTGTCTTCAAATGATTCATACCTATTAAATGTATTACTTTAAAATCTTACTGATAGTTTTATATTTGTTAAAGTATAGCATAAAATACCACCTCTCCAAAGTCCTTTGGACTGCAGAAGCACTATCTTCTCATTTAATGATAGTTTCAATGTCATATTACCAATATCACTCATAAAATTCTATTCCATTCACTCTACCTCTTCTCGTTTTCTTTACAAAAAAATGAATAAAGCATGTAGGATCTTGACACCAGTTGACCCTCCAACTCAGCCCATCCCCCTTGCCTCTAACATCTAACATTAACCATTAGGGGTAATTAGAATGAAAAATAATTTAAGAAGTAATTAAGCAAAATAATAAGTCTGTAAAGAAGTATCCACATGAAAGTAGTAACAAATGTGAAATCACCTTTTCCTACAACAGAGGTGTCCTTAGATAAGTCTGTGTTTTAAATTCACAGAAACAATTAGCTAGGCATGAATATATTTCATAGAATCTAAAACTTTAAGGAATTCTCAAGCTGTATTATATTAAAGAAACTTACTGGTAAATGAGAAAGTTACTGGTAAAATAGCTCTTAAATGGTGAACTGTGCTTCTGGAAAGAAATAGAAATAATTTTTTCCAAATCACAACATTTTAAATCAATTTCCCCCAGTTGAGCTTCAGTTTAGCTAAATGATTTATTCTCTGGTGTTTGAGATGCAACAAGTCACCAATGGCCAATTTTCAAAATTCTCTGCATATACATAGCTTCTTCCCTAACTCAATAACCACCTAGAGAGGAAACTCTGTCCCCCCTGCTTTCCTTTTCTCCACTGTTTAAATCACTGATCTAAGTTACATGATCCAGTAAGGATTTAAAATAATGATCAAGATATCCTATAAACATTATTTATTCCCAAGTGATAAACTGAACTCTGTGACAAAATGGAAATATTAAATGCTTCTAATTTCTCAAGCATTAATTCTGCAATGTTGGAGAGTGAGATTCCTATTCCAATGAAAAGTACAATGTTAATTTGTAGAAGTAATATTTAATAAGGACATAAACCATAATTTCACAAAATATCCTTTTACCCCCACAAAGGTGAGCTAAATTATAATGGTGAGAACAAAGAACAAAGGACAGCACCTCCCTCTGCTGTCTCCTCATGAGAGCTGGCAAAGGTATTACTGCCCTTCAGAAAAGCATTCAGTAAGTATCAATGTTTAAGTTAATCAGAACAGTCTACATATATGTAGGCTACTCAGTCACGGATTTATTGAAGCTGAGCACTGTGCAACCTGCATACTAAGGCACCTCTCTGAAAATCATAAACAACGCCCAGGTCACTAGAAATGCTAGCATCATTTAACTTAAGGTCTGAGGCCAAGCTCAGAGTCAAGAAGGCTTTGGAAACCCTGCTCTCCTGGTAGGCGTTTTGTACTATCTTCCACTCATGTTGTTTGCATATATCTCATCTCCTGACTAGATCACAACTTCCTTGGAAGCAAGGATTATTCTCTAATTTACATTTACATCCCCTGCTATGTCTGGTACATTACAGACATTTAATTAATATTAGGCAAATTAGTTCAGTGTGATGCCTTCTAAAGAAAAATCAGTGCTTATATTGACATTCAAACAAAGCATCAGCTAAGTTAAAGTCAAAATATTTATCATTAAGCAAAAGTTTGCTTTTTTCTTTATTTTTAGCTTTCATTTTATTAAATTATATATACATGTGGCTTGAATTAGCAAATAACTTAAGAAGGTTCGTTAAAAAAAAATAGCCAACTCCTCTCCCCACTCTCCAATTTACCCCTTCCAAGAAGTAATAAGCATTTTCAGTTCTTTCAGATGATTATTTTGGACTTTACTTCCTATCTCCAAATACCATACTTATGTTGCTACTTCTTGATTTCACATGTTAGGTGTTATCTGTTGACTCTTCAATATGAAAATAAGGGTCAAGCTGTATTTTCTCCCCCAGTTCCAATGCACACACAATCTTTCCTACAGTGTTATATTAAAATTCCATTAGGTTCGTATTTTTTGTTCAGATAATTATGACCATATAAACAATATTTAGAGCTAGGCAGTATAGTGAGATATTACTACTTCTTTCCTGTACAACTTTTTGTTTACCTGTTGTTAATAAATGTTTTGGGGTTTTTGTTGATGTTCTACATTTATCTTGCTTTGCTTTTTAAGTATGCATCATGGATTCAATATCACATTCTTTGCCAGAGGGTAGTTTAGAAGTTCTGGTGTTCATTAGGACTGCTGTGGCTCTTTGGCATTTTTAGGAGCAACACAAATAATTAAATTGCTTTTAACAGTTTTAATTAGCAACTTACTGCTTCACTGAATGGGATTCTTTTAGACCTAGGTCATAATCTGCCTGGGTATTATATGGGTTACAGATATTTCAGATGTTACAGAACTTTACATGAATCAGGTATCATTTGAAAGTGCTTTTAATATGGTGTAATGGAAACAGCACAAGATACGGAAACAGACCTGGTAGAGAACTCTAGCTAATAGTAACTGAACAAGTTACTAGCTTCTTTGAGCCTCAGTTTCCCCATCTATAAAACAGATTATTGGGATATCACAGGTTGATATCTGATTTCTCTAGCTACTGGAATAACTTAAGAATAATAAAAACCTGAATAAAAAAGACTGTAAGCATTTATCCAACAAAGACAAAATTCAGAATTAGTTGAAACTTACCAAGGTTCTAAATAACTTTCAGAGTGTAAATTAACTACAGTCATTTGGGCCCCATTAGCCAGGAAGAGTACCAAATTAAGATGACAATAATCATTAACAACCGAATACTTACTATTTAGCAGGCACTATCTCCTTTAACCCTCAATGGCAACAGCTGTGAGGTAATTCTATCCACTTTATAGAAGAGAAGCTGAGGCAGACAAATACCCTGTCCAAGTTCACTAACACTAAGTGGTTCAGCCAGGATTTGAATCCAGGAATTCTAATGCCAAAGAATGTGCACGTGTGCCTTTGGTCATGGCCTGATGCTGCCTCCCATAAAGATTTAAACAGCGATTTAAATGGCCGAAGTGATTTTAAATTGATCACATATATATTATACTAAAATTTTTCAAAAGAAAGGCCTATTTGCCCTTGAATTGGGAGATTAGGAACAATCCTGTGAAGCCCTGCGTGCTTTGCCAAGGGTTGCACAAGAAATCATGCTTGTATCAGTCTGCATCTACTCATATCAGCCATCCCCTGACACTGAAGAGAGATCACACTAAGGACAGATCACATGGAGGCAGGCATGTCAGCAGCTATAAGCTACCTCACAGGGTTATGATACATAGAAGTTGCTATGGACTGAATTGTGTCCCCCAAAATTCATATGTTGAAGCCCTAACCCCTATGTGATTCTTTCTGGACATAGGATCTTCAAAAAATAACTAAGGTTCAAGGAGGTCCTAAGGGTTGGGCCTTTTATGGGGCAGGACTGTGGCCTTGTAAGAGGAAGATACACCTCTCCCCCACCCCCTTTTCTGTGAGGACACAGCAAGAGTGGCAGTCTGAAAGCCAGGAAGAGAGCTCTCCCCAGAACTGAACTCTTCAGGACTTTCCAGCCTCCAGAACTGTAAGAAAATAAGTTTCTGCTGTTTAAGACATCCAATCTATGGTACTTTGTATGGCAGCCAAAGCAGATTAAGACAGGGCAGGAATCTACAAGGAACTTCATAATGTTAGCTCCCTTTTCTTCCTCTTTCTACCCTTTCATATGTTGGGGTGGGGAGGTAGCAAATAAGCAGTCAGTTGTTGAAAAGAAAAATGTGTGATTCCAACAAGAGCACAGATTCAAATAAAAAATACAAAATTCTTGTTTACCATTTATTAGGAGAGAAAGTGGTACACTGTAAAGAATTAGGGGTGGAGTCAGGAAGGATTGGACCCCTATTTGCTTTGGCCAAGTTGTTTAATCTTTCCATTTGCTCAGATATAATCAAGGAAATCACTAGATGACCTTTTATTTATTTTCTGCTAAAACACTCTAGGATCCTATAATCTAGTGGTGGAAAGCTAACCAACAGAAGAGTCTGTTCAGAATATACAGTATTCTCAAAGTGGTAACACACAAAGAATTTAAAAGAAATTCCAATGACACAAATTAGATCCTAATAACCAAGAGAAAAACTAAACATAATATGCTATATCCAGAGGCTACATATTTCCAAGGAAGTCTATAGATCATAATGAAAGCAATTACATAAGTAACAATTTTCTGCAATTTAAAAGTAGCAGGTTTTTCCCCCCAACAATAAGTCCTTGGCTACTATAAACTATTTTCACATCATAATTTGAACTGGAGGAAAGAAAGAATAAACAACACTTTTTTTAAAGCCATGAGAATCAGGAATTGAAGCGGTATTTCTTCTAGGAGGAAGTCAGGTACAAAGTAAGTATGTTGGTTTAAAAAATATATAGTACAATACATCAAAAATTCCTTTGAATATGGAATATGTGGGTTTGTGGAAATCCTTGACTTAAAAGTTTCTGAACAGTAAAAACAGTAAAACTCATTTTACTTGAAAAATTAGAATTGAGCATAGTTTCAAAGAATTTAGAGGATTCTGATGTAAAAAATCATCCCCAGTGTAGCTGTACTGCAGCAGATAGAACCCCAGAACTGCAGCTGGCCCTGGACTTACATCCTTGGCTCACCATTCTTTACTGGCTGTGTCATTATGTCCAACAAACTCGACCTCTGGGAGCATTACCATTTCCTCCACACAATGTCAGTTAGAAATGATTAAGATATGGAAGAGGACTTTGTAAAATGTTGTTGCTATAAAAAGTGAGAGCATGTAAGAAGTCCAAGGCATGTTCAATTTCTCAGTGTCACAATGTGATGATGAGATTTAAAAAATACAAAGCAAGACAAAATAAAAGGCAAAACTAATTCCCAAAACAAAAGAATCATATAAAGATACTGAGAGTACCCTAAAAGGAAACTTTTTTAATAGCTATTGAAATCAAGTATTTTAAATACCAGAAAATACAATGCAATAAAATTCTATTTTTAAATTTACCCATTGAGACTAATGGTTTTTTGACCTGGGCTAAGCTAAAATTTGCCTTGTAGTTACCTACTAGGTAGTTCATTTTCTGGTTCCTATCAACATGGTAAACTCTCTCCACTACTGGCTTCCTCCACAAAAACCAATCCTGGAGAAACTGTAGCTTAGTGAGTAAAGTACTCACAAGGAACTTAAAAAAATAAAAAGCAGACAAACAAAAAGAAAACTGCATGTTAGAGTCAGGGTGCTGCAACCCAGGTTGTGAGAAAACACATTCCTGGAAAACCTTCCAATGCTACTCTTGCCTGCCCTCTGAGACAAGCAAAGCATACACTAACACCACACCACAGAACCTGGGCAGCAAGGGTCTGGTTGTTAGTATCAACAGGGTCATACGGGGCAGTGTAGAGTTTCTCGTGAGGTGTGGGTGAAATCACTAGTTAGAGAAGAGGCAATGAGTGATCAATAGGAAGTCCGTGGTGCCTGGAGTTCAATGCCAGGTTGACAGGGACCAAAAGCTACCCTACAGCCCTGCCTCATTCACATTAAGAGACAGAATAGCTGCATCCTGAACAAGAACGGATCTAGAAATCCAGGTACTTAGACAACTGTGAGGAACATCAACAATTAAATGAACATAAATCTAAACATAAAACACTGACTTCCCTTTTCATTGACTGGAGTGAGGAAAGGGCAAAAGATCAGAAGAGAAAGGGAGGGCAAAGCCCTGTCACTCAACACCATTTCTAGAAGCAGGGTTAAGGAGAATGGGTTCCTATGCTCCCAAATTCCTCCAAGATTAATCATTCCAATCAAGTCCTCAAAATGAGAGACAGTTAACCAGAAATCATTGCCTCTGCTGTTTTGGAGATTACCACAGTAAATTAAATTGTACCCTGGAAATTTAAACCAAAGGAGGCAATGACCACTAGGGGGCTCCAAACCACAGCGTGGATGAGGACAGATTTTGGCTCTTGCCCAATGCCCAGGAATCTGGCTGGCCAACTTGCTCCAGTCATTTCATCAATATCAATATTATACAATCTTGCACTTACACAATTAAAAATTTGGATTCCCTTTATCTTTGAAGGAGTTTTATGTATCTGCTGAAGCAGAATTATTGGAATAGATGTACTAATAATTTAAAATAAGCACAATAAACCTAAGAATCAGAAGTATAAAAGCATGAGCAAAAAATAATTTAAAATATTGATATAAAAACATAACAGCTGTAATAAAAAATTCAGTAGAGAAAATAAACAGCAGGATGGATATAAATAAAGGATGAATTATTGATTTAGAAAATCACATTGGTGATCTTTCCTAAAAGGCAATAGGAAAACTTAAGATATAATAACATGAAAAAGAAGCCAACAAATAGAAGCAGATGTGTGAACATCCAGATAATCGGTGTCTCAGGAAAAATGCACGGGGGCGGGGATGGGGGGGAAGGTAGAGAGAGAGAGACAAAGTAAATCTTTGACAGAATATTTAAAATAAATGTTACAGAACTAAAGATGAAATATCTCAGAATGAAAAGTGTCTCTAACAGGACAAATAAGAGAAATTATACCATGACACATTATGGTTAACTTTCAAATTAAAAAGGAAAAAAAGACAAAATTTTTAAAGCTTCCAGAAAGAAAGCAGATAAACTTCAGAACAACATCGATACACAATACATATAGTAACATTTTAAAGTGTTGAAGGAAAATAATTTTGACTCTAGAATTGTATATCAAGCCAAATTGTTTCTCAAAGGTAAGGGCATAATAGAATTATTCTAGCATACCAGGGAACAAAAGGTTTACCTCACAAAGGCTCAAACTGAAAACTTTCTTAGAGAGGTACTCAGATTTTTAAAAAGAGAGACAGAGAAAATCAGGAAGATAATGTAAATATAAGGATATAAGGCCTATTAAATATCTTATCTGTTATTGTCTTACAAACTAAGCTAAACACAAAGTAAAATAAAAGAAAACCCCTAAACAAGAAGAAAACAATCTTACAAGAACAAGAAGGCAGAAAAGAATAAAGAGTAGAAATCAACAAAATACCAAACAAAAGTAATATGAGAGATTAACAAAGGTTGCTTTTTCTGAAGATGAAGAATATTACCAAATATTGACGAACATTTCATCAAAGACAGAGGTGAGGTGGGGGACAGAACAAAGAAGCAAGATACAGAATGAAAGCTGGGAGAAATGAATACTAAATATAGGCGAATAGTTGAAAGTCAAGATAAAGTGGGTAAATTCCTAGAAAAATACTGCCAGAATTGGCAAAAGATGAAATAGAGACCTTGAATGTACCATAAAGCATGAAATAAATTTAAATGGTAATCAAAACTCCCCTTTCAAAAAGTTCAATGCCCACAAAGGGGTTTTAATAAACTCTTACGAAACATTAATGGCCTTATAATACAAGTAGTACCAGCAAATAGAAAGAGTGTGAAAATTCCCAGCTCATTTTAGGAGTCTAATTAATGGAATCCTTATTTCAAAACCAGACATAATTAAATGGTTAAATATCATCATATGATTGGCTCAATTAATACAGGAAAAGCATGTGATAAACTGCATTACCTATTTACAATTTTATAAAAAGCCCTAACAAATTAAAAATAGAAGAGAACTTCCTTAAATTGTTATAAGCTCTACAGGGATACTTTCCATCCAAAGTTAGCTGAACACCTGCTAGTGAAACTCAGTAGCAAAATAATTTCAAATAAATTTTCAGTTTTCAATTTTCCTTACTGCCTTAGCTCTCATCATTCATTATCCAAAATTCATGAACTATATATCAACAATAAACCAAAATCACCTTGCTGTACCAACTAACTATCTAAATTCAGATTGTAAGTAATCTTGGATTCCAAAGAATACCTATATAGCAAAAACTGACATGAAACTTTATATTTCACGTAGAGCTGTTTTTCTCTTCAAGATCAGGAACAAGAGAAAGGAGATTACCAGCATCACCACTGCTAAATTAAGTTCTTGAGGTCTTGGTCAAAATAAAATGGGAAAAAAAGAACATTTTTAATGATTGGAAAGAAAGGGAAAATCATTACTTTTAGATGATATAAATATCCTCCTAAAAAACCTCAAAATTTTCATAAGAGAGTTGAGCAAGGTTGTCAGATAAGTGAAAGGGTCTTCTGATCATAGAATCCATAGACTCTAATGAATTCACAAATCTGGAGGGGAAAATAAACTACATTTTTACATTCAGAAGCTTTTATTTACTTTCCCTAATTTCTATTACATTTTACTTTCACTTTCCTCTATTTAGCACTTACTTCAGTCATGTACTAGGCAGCAACCCACAGCAGTTGTCACAGTAGCAATCCCAGGTGTTTCCATATCGCATCACAGTTTTTAAAGGTATCTTGAAATAGCATTAATGTTCACAACTATTTCAAAAGTATGAGCTATTAGCCATTAATACATTTTAAAAGAAGCATGCATCTATGTAGTTTCACATATGTATGTATTTTATCATTATCCTGAGAAAGTCTTCATAAACTTCACCAGACCACCAAAGTGTTTGTGACACTTAACTCTTCAAAAACCATAATTAGGGAGAAAGAGAAAATTATCTTCATTTGAACAAATGACCCAATATGGAAAGAAAATGTCATTATTCGATGTGTAGTGTTTCTTTTAAAGAATCTCTCTACTTTTCTTCATATAACAACTTTTTTTCTACTTAACTCATTTGGTCCCAACTGAATCATTAAGGCAAGAGCTACTTTTGTCCCAAAACATGTAAGAGCATCCAAAACATTCAAGAGTGCGCTGCCCCAAATGATAAAAATGGTCAAAAGATAAAAAAGAAAGCCGATGATAGAACTAAAATCATTTAAAGTGTAGACAGAGTAGGCAAAAATATTGTCAAGTTTATGAATCATTATACCAAGTAAGGTAACAAAGTGATCCCAGTCTTTATGCTGGCTCTTCGTTTCAATGTTTTTAAATTTAGAAAAATAAACAGGCTTAAAATTAAAATAAAGGGATTTGAATTCAAAATAAGTTAAAGTTTTATGACACAAGTGAATTAGAAACTATTCAAGATTTTTATCTGGATGTCTTTCTAAACAGACGTTCATTTTTTGAAAAAGGTTCAAGGCTGAGTCAAGAGATGAGATCAGCTCTCTCAGCCTTGCCAGCTTTATCGACCCATCACAGTAACTTCACCCAAACAAATCTTAGTATGAAAGTATCAGTTATAATTATTCTAATTTCAATGAAAGATGAAAAACCAGGCAATTATTTTCTAATTCCCTAGTTTACATTTCCTAATGCTATGTAATTTTTTATGTTTACTAACATAAAAATTATAGCAATAGTTAAGAAATACATTTTAATTTTTATTGATATTGTCATAGGGTCAAAGTCATATTTCTTCTATCCATGATCCATAAATTTGTTCTATATTTTAAAACTATTATATTAATTAATACTGTCATGAACACAGAACTCTATTTAGAAAAAGCAAGAGAATAATTTAGAATTTTGTTTTATCAATGATTTGTCTACATTAAAGATTTTTTTGTTTTCATGTTTGGACACCAATTATTTCATTGCTCTTTTAGTTGCTTGGATGATATAACTAAACTAAGAGAAACGTTTCCATATTTCTTGAAATACTGATTTATCATTCTACCTAATCAAAGAACAAAACTATTTGTGCTCATCTGTAGCAAAGGACTTTCAATTTGACATTTAAAGGTATTAATTCAAGTCTTAAATCTATATAATTGTCCCAATTAACCATATATACCAAGGGTGTTGCGCAACACAAAATCGTGAATTTACTTAAAACATTACTTAGTTTTATTACTAAGTTTTACACTAAGTTTTATTACTTAGATATGTACATTTTCTACATTAGTGATTGCAAACTTGGTTGGGACCTGCTCCATGATTCTAAAACATTATGGAAAGGGCGGTTGCACAATTACGGTTATTAAGTGAAGACTTTTTTGCTTATCTGTGGTGGCCGATATCACGAAAATTATGCACGGACCTGTTTTTGCTCATCAGTGTTCATTAGTGTTTATGTATTTAACGTGTGGCCCAAGACAACTATTATTCTTCCAGTTTGGCCCAGAGATGCCAAAAGGTTGGACACCCCTTATATATACACTTTCAAATGACAAAAACCAAAGCCATCATAGCCAAAACTACTTCTTCTCAACTATTCCCATTTATATCTAGTGTATATTCAACCCAATACCACTTTATAATGATTCAACGAATAAAATCAAAACATACTAAAGATCCTGCTTGTGATTTTCCGATGTGCAACTGTTTGTGAGTCTCTGTGTCAGTCATTAAAAGATGACTAAAGCAAACACCGTTCTCAGGGCTCACATATACAGTAATATGCTTACTTCTGCCAGGACTCAAGGAACTTGCATTTTTATTAAATATCTTAGTCTCTGGAAAACAAAATTTAATCATCCTAAAGTCAGGCCCTGTTTTCATTTTTGTTTGACCAGCTTTTTCTAAATCAGAGCATCTCAAACTTTAATGTGCATACATGCCACATCTTGTCAAAATGAGATTCTAATTTCTACGAAACTTCTAAGAGTTGCCTGTATGTTGTTTGTCCTCAGATCAGACTTCAAGTAGCAAGGTTCAAGACTGAACTCAAGTTTAACTTCAACAGAAATGCAGTATTCCCCTCCACATATAAATACTTAGATGTCCTTCAGCTTTCTCTTACAGGCAAACTAATTCAAATCTTTCAAGTTCTCAACTTTAGAATGTGATAGATTAGTGTGATGGAGTTGAGGCATAGATAAAAAATATGAATGTTTTCAAAATTTGAAAATCTGAACCAAAATGTGCTTGAAATCTCACTGTAGCTTTAAGTAAAGTGCAACTATTAACAGGAATTACACTACTAACTAAAATGTTTGAAAATGGAAACATAATTTTTAATAACTCTAATTGTTAGATAATAAGTTGCAACTACTTATGATTTCCACAAAAAAAAACTGTTTAAAAAGGCAGGGTTTTTTTTACTGTTAAAAGTATTTAACATTAAGTTATTAGTAAACTTTAAAAAAACTAGTATAATATTTCAGGATCTTCCACTTATCAGTAAAAATTATTTATGGATTTATTAAAAATCTAGTTGTTATCCTAAATAAGAATAATGAAAACCTGAATTAATAAAAACTAATGCTATGATCAATACTTTGTATATTTGGCAGTATATTATATAGACTAAAACAAACATCTAGAGGTGTGTATTCAAAATATTTCTAGAAAATTCTGCATAATGTATACACCTAAGCTTATTTTTCCAGTTAGGTATAGACTACAAATTTATTAAATAAAACTTGCAAATGCAACCTTGAAAATGTTTTTAAATTTGGATTTCTAAAATGTTCACCCTACTGTTATTCCAAAGTTCTAAATTAACACACAGAAATCTAAATATTTGAAAATATTTTTCAATGGAATTCTCTGTTAATATATAGCAAAAAAACCTAATATTTTTTAAGTGACTCTTTTTTTAAAGATTGTATTTATATATTTTCAGACATAGGGGAAGGGAGGGAGAAAAAGAGGGAGAGAAACCTCAATGTGTGGTTGCTTCTCGCACGTACCATACTGGGGATCTGGCCCACAACCCAGGAATGTGCCCTGTCTGAGAATCGAGCTGGTGACCCTTTGGATTGCAGTCTGGCACGCAATCCACTGAGCCACACCAGCCAGGTCAAAAATCTAATATTTTTAAAACAGCTATGCACAGCCTTCTCCAAAGAGGAGGAAAAAAGCCCATAGATAAAGAGAACAGATTGGTGGTTACCACAGGCAAAATGAGTGAAGGGAATCAAGTTTAAAATATTTTTTTCCAAACATAGCAAAGACAGTATTTCCAAGATATGCTTCAGAAAAGACATTTATAAAATGGCTGGATTTTCACTACCAGGCATAAATTTTAAAAACTCCACTATGAGCCCTGGCTGGTGTAGCTCAGTGGATTGAGCGCGGGCCTGTGAACCAAGGGATCGCGGTTTGATTCCCAGTCAGGGCACATGTCTGGGTTGCAGGCCAGTTCCCTGCAGGGAATGCACGAGAGGCAACCATACATTGATATTTCTCTCCCTCTCTCCTTCCTTTCCCCTCTAAAGATAAATAAATAAAATCTAAAAAAAAAAAAGGCAGTTCCATTAAAAAAAAAACAAAAACTCCACTATGAGCCCTAGTCATTGTGGCTCCCTTGGTTGGAGCATCATCCAGTAAACCAAAAGGCTGTGTGTTTGATTCCTGGTCAGGGTCTTTAGGAAAGGCAACTAACTGATTAATGTTTCTCTCTCACATCAATGTTTCTCTACCTCTTTCGCTCCCCCTCACTCTAAAATCAAAAGCATATCCTCGGGTGAGGATAAAAAAATAAGTAAAAAATAAAAACTCCACTATGAAATAATATATGACCACAAAGTATTAAACTTCTAGTTTATGCAGAGATTAACAAATATAAATGGTCGGAAATTCTCAATTAAGTAAACTGTCAGTGTTCAAGATGTACATGGTAAGATACAGGGTGTTACTTAATCCTAACCCTACTAATAGTAATGTAACATTGGCAACGTTTTAAGTATTGATTTCCATTTCTATAAAATGAAAAAAATTGCTTCCCTTGCCTATGCTTTGTTCAACAAATATTTTGTGCCTGCTCTGGGGCAGGCACTGTGCTAGAGTAACCTATACCACAGCACTTGTAATTAAACCAAAAGACAAGCATAGAATACATGTGGGTGTGCAGGAGCATATATAAACAAACCACATGAAGACAAAGTTGGATAAAGAAGACAAAGAAGGATAAAAAATGACTAGAGCATGTCTATACGGCAGGCTTAAAAGAGAAGTAACATTTGAGTGGAGAACTATCTCTAAGATGTTATGAAGAATCAATGATCATGTCCTTTTTGTTTCAAATACATTTTTTAAATTTTATTTTAAAAAAGCAAAATTTAGCTTGACTACTGTGGCTCAGTTGGTTAGGAATCATCCCACAAAACAAAAGGTTGGCAGTTTGATTCCCAGGCAAAGCACATGCCTGGGTTGCAGATTTGGTCCCCAGTTGGGGAGTGCACAGGAGGCAAATAATCAAAGTTTTTTTCTCTCTCTTTCTCCCTCCATTCCCCTCTATCTAGAAATAAATAAATAAAAAATTTTAAAAAAGAAAAACCAGAGGTTTACAGGTAGGCAGAGGAAAACCTGGAAAACTCATAAAGTGGATAAGCAGCTCATAAGTAAATAATAAATAAATGGTCTTTCTATTTTCATTTTATTCCAAAGAGGCAACAGTTTAATGGAGTGGGGTGTGTATTGTGCACACATGTGCAAATGTGCCATGGCTTTATACCTAACTTCACCTAGCACTTTCCCTTTTTTACTTTCAAAGCACTTTATCTCAAAGTATAAGTTTTAAAGGCAAATCTGTAACTATGAGACGGCTGTGGTTCAGCCTTATCAGAAAAGGACCAGAACTTTAGTTATATAAAATCTCGTGTTTTTCTTCTCAGCTGCACCAGACACTTGGCACAATATGTCAGTCAATGCAGAAAGCCTGATTCTTCACTCCTTCACTGATAAACTGTTCAATCAGAACTATATTGAGTTTATTTTTAAGTATCAAACTAAAAAGCTAGAATTCAACCCCTAGAAAATGACTGAGAGGAGAAACTCATTTTCTTTAAAGATATATAAACACTACTCAAAGAAAGTTCATATCAATTATTACTTGTTATAACTTTTATAGGTTTTTAATTAAAAGACTTTAAAATTGACTATATGAACTGAGTTACTTTGGAATATATATTTTCTTATACTGTTATGAAGGTTTTCAATCTTAGCATATGTGAGATCAGAGCAAAAGGGCTGAGCCTATTGTCTTAGATTTATCCGAGAGAGGAAGAATCTGAAGAATTTAATGTAAATAATGCACCCAATAGCTCTAACTTCATCAGACTTAGCTATATTGGATACAGATGAAGAAATCCATGACTTCCTTTTTTTATTAAAACATCATTGTTTAAGAGCAGATTTAGGTTCACAACAAAACTGAAAGGGAAGAACAGTGATTTCCCAAGTAACTCCCACCCAGACACGTGCACGGCCCCTCCCATTAGCAGCATACCCCGCGGAGTGTGGTGTTGGGTTGGCGAAAAAGTCCAGTTAGTTTTTTCCATTAAAGAAAAGACATAGTTTTTAATTTTCACCAATATCTTTTTTGCTCTGGATATTTGGGTATATCAGCTATCTCAGATATTCCCACAGCAAAGAATTATTTGGCCAAAATGTCAATAGTTCCAAGAAACTTCACAAACCCCTTTTAACACATTTGGTTAGTCACAGCACCTTCTCCATACCCTGCACAAATCTTTTTTTCTTTTGGAGGGGGACATGTTTTTACCTTTCTTGAAATAAAAAATAAACACTCCTAAAATGTTGCATATATTCTTCCATCTTTGATATTAAAATGACTGAACAAAATTCACCAATTTTGATAAACTCTTTTAAACGCAGGCTGACATGACAGCTATCATGGTGCAATGTAACGATATTGTTTTGAATGAAGTTAAAGACAGCTAAGCACTACTAGAGCCACCGTACAGAAAACACTAAACAAACTTTTTGGCCAGCTCTATGCATTTGTTACAACTGATGACCCTACACTGGCACATCATAATGAGCCCAAGTCCCAACCTTGGGGTTCACTCTTGGCATTGCACATTCTGAGGGTTTAGACGATATATAGTGACATGTATCCACCATTATGTTATCACACAGATTATTTTCACTGCCCTAAAAATCCTCTGCATTCTGCCTAGTTATCCCTCTTCCATCAAATTTATTTTTATTTATTTTCATATCAGCATTGACCTGGCATTATCATACACCCGTTGCACAAAAGAAAAATCTTGATTTCCCACACACTTAGCAATCTGAGGTGAGGTAAAAATGTGAAAATATGGGTACTGGATCTCCTCCTCACACTCCCTTGCCCTGCTTCCACCACCCACACAAACTAAGATTTTCCATAAAAGAGAACCATTATCTCTGAATCTCCAGTACTTAAGACAGTACTTCCACAGAATAGATTTTGAAAGAATAATGTTAGCCGAAATCTTTAAAATCAGGGTTTTTTCCATCATGTTACTTTATTACTGGAAATATTAAATGAAAACATTGGTACTGCCATGAAATGCATCTTAACCTATAGTTCCTACAAATGTCAGTATAAAGTAGTGTGGCTACAGACCACTCAGTGTGAGACTAGGCAGATCCTGGCCCCCAAAAGCAGCAGCAGCAAGTACCCAAAGCTAAAACATCTCTTTAACAACTTTGAAACAAAGTTTCCAAACATGTAGATTAAAAGATATTATACGGCCTTGAGAATATCATGCTAAGTGATGTAAGTTAGAAAAAGTTAAAAACCATATGATTTCACTCGCGTGTGGGATATGAAACTGAAAGCAACAAATGAACAAAGAAGAAAGGCAAAGATTCGTAAATGCAAACACTACGGTGGTTACCAGAGGGATGGGGGTGGGGGCCGAACGCAAGGTGGCAGAAGATCTGACTGTGGGGGGTGGGCACACAATGCAATGCACAGATCATGTATCATGGAAATGTACTTGAAAGCTATATAATCTTAATAACCAATGTCACCTCAATAAATTTAAAAAGAGAAGTAAACAACCTCCGAGCATCTAGACTTAGATGGGAAGTGAAAAGGAGGGATGCCAGGTGTGTTATCATATCAAGGGTTAGATTCTAAGGAAACAGTAGAAGCTCTGAAGAATGAAAAGGGAGCCTTAAATATGGAGAAACTCTCCGTATCTGTAGACAAACTACCAAAAAAAAAAAATGATGGTCTTTGCCCTCCGTTCCATTGAAAACAGAGGGAATGAAAAGGGAGGTTGATAAGAGGGTACTTCCCTAGCACACTTTCAAATACAGCTAAGTCATGCACTTAACAGCCATGCTTAAAAAAAGGAGCAGAACTTTAGATTGTTTTTAAAAACTGCATGTTCCCAAGGAAATTTATCTATTAATACCAAAGAAACAGAATGTTCGTTAGCCATATACTTTGAGAATAAATGCCATGAAAAACTTCCCCTCTCAGTGTGAAGTTTATATTAAGGTCTAAGTTAACAGTATTTTATTAAATTATTTCTCCCATATCCCCTTTAATATTACTAGAAGGGAGATATCACATAAAAATAAAGAACAATAGATTGCTGAAATTTGCCCCCATGTCTATTTATTCTTAGTAAGCATCCTTTTGTTTCCCTCTCCTTCCCCCTCTCTTTCCCCTCCAGCCCCTCCTGGTGTGCTCATGCATGCTCTCCCCTCCCATTAAATACATCCAAGCCAGCAGTGAGTGGAAATGATGAAAACAAATGATTTGCTAAAAGAGGACAACATAAAAATTTTTAAGAGAAAAGAACAGCAACAGGAAAGAATATGGTTAATAAAAATCAGTACCTATAGCTAAGCAAATCATGTAGAAATCATGACACCTGATAGTCTCGCTTTCCCTAGAGAACCAATAAAATAATCTAAGAGCTAGTTTTTTGAAAACATAAACAAGGTGGACAAACCTCTAAACAACACTCATCAAGAAAAAAAGAGGCCCCAGCTGGCGTGGCTCAGTGTATTGAGCACTGGCCTGCAAATCAAAGTGTCACCGGTTTGAATCCCAGTCAGGGCCCTTGCTTGGTTTGCAGGCCAAGTCCCCAGTGCGGGATGTGAGAGGCAACCACACATTGGAAAAAAAGAGAGAGAAAGGATCCACGTAAATAAAATCAAAAGTGAAAGAGGAGAAATAACACTGACACCAAAGAAATACAAAAGATTTTTAAAAAATAATATGAACAAATACTCCAACAAATTGGACAACCTGGATGAAATATAAATTCCTAGAAACATACAATGTTCCAAAACTAAATCAGGAAGAAACAGAGAATCTGAATAAACATTACACCTAATGAAATTGAAGCAGTAATCAAAAAACTCCCAACAAACAAAAGCACTGGACCAAATGGCTTCACAAGTAAATTTTTCCAAACATTCTGGGAAGAATTAACACCTCTCCTCAAACTATTTCAGAAAATTCAAGAAGAGAGAAGGCTCCCAAGCTCATTTTACAAAGCCAGCATTATCCTAATTCCAAAACCAGATAAAGACACTACAAAGAAAGAAAATTATAGGCCAACATCCCTGATGAACATAGATGCTAAAATCCTCAACAAAAGAAATTTGCAAACCAAATAAATACAGCAATGCATCAAAAAGATCACAGAGTGGGATTTATTCTGGGAATGCAAGGCTGGTAACAACATTTGCAAGTCAATATATGTGATTCACTAAATAAACAAAATGAAGGATGAAAACCACATGATCATATCAATAGCTGTAGAAAAAACATTTGATAAAATCCAGCACCAATTTATGATAAAAGCTCTCAGCAAAGTTAGAATAGAGGGAACATACCTAAACATAATAAAGGCCACATATGACAAACGCACTGCCAGCATCATACTCAATGGGCAAAAACTTTAAGTGTTCCCCTTCAGACTGGGTACAAGACAGGGGTGACTGCTTTCACCTCTCTTATTCAACATACTACTGGAAGTTCTAGTCACAGCAATTGGACAATAAGAAGAAATAAAATGCATCCAAACTGGAAAGGAATAAATAAAATTGTCTTTATTTCCAGATGACATGATACCTTACATAGAGAACCCCAAAGATTCCGCCAAGAAACTACTAGAACTGATAAATCAATTCAGCAAAGTAGCAGGATACAAAACTAATATCCAGAAGTCAGTTGCATCTTTATATGCCAATAAAGAAGTAACAGAAAGAGAAATTAAGAAAAATATCCCATTTACAATTGCTATGAAAAGAATAAAATACCTAGGAATAAATCTAAGCAAGGATGTAAAAGACCTGTACATGGAAAATTATAAGACACTGCAGAAAGAAACTGAAGAAGATACAAATAAGTGGAAGCACATACCATGTTCATGGATAGGAAGAATTAACATCATTAAAATGTCCCTGTTACCAAAAGCAACCTAGATTCAATGCAACTCCTATCAAGGGTCCAATGATGTATTTCACAGAACTACAACAAATATTTCAGAAATTTATATAGAACCACAAAAGGCCCCATATACCAACAGTGATCTGAAGAAGAACAAAGGTGGGAGGGCTCATGCTGCCTAGTATCAAACTATAGTATAAGGCCACTATAATCAAAACAGCATGGTACTGGCATAAAAACAGACACATAGATCAATGAAACAGAAGAGAGAGCCCAGAAATAAACCTATACCTTTATAGTCAATCAATATCTGACAGAGGAAGCAAGCACATACAATTGGCTAAAGACAGTTTATTCTACAAATGGTGTTGGGAAAATTGGACAGATACGCACAGAAAAATGAAACTAGACCACCGTCTTACGCTACACACAAGGACAAATTCAAAATGGATCAAAGACTTAAATGCTAGACCCAAAGCTATAAAAATTGTAGAAGAAAACATAGGCAGCAAAATTTTGGATATTGCTCAGAAATTTTTTATTGGATATAACTCCCCTGGCAAGGGAAACAAAATAAAAAAATAAACAAATGGGACTACATCAAACTAAAAAAGTTCTGCACACCAAAGGAAATTATCAAAATAAAGACAACCCACAGAATGGGAGAACATATTCAGTGATACATCCGATAACAGGTTAACATCCAAAATTTGTAAAGCACTTACAAAACTCAACACCAAAAAAACAAACAACCCAATTAAATATGGGCAAAGGAACTGAAGAGATACTTCTCCAAAGAGGACATCCAGATGGCCAATAGATACATGATAAGATGTTGAATGTCACTAATCATCAGAGAAATTCAAATAAGAACCACAATGAGATACCATCTCATGCTTGTCAGAATGGCTATCATCAATAAATCAATAAACAGCCAACACTGGTGAGGATGTGGAGAAAAGGGAACCCTTTTGCACTGTTGGTGGGAATGTAGACTGGTGCAGCCACTGTGGAAAGCAGTATGGAGACACCTCAAAAAACTAAAAATGGATCCGCCTTTCAACCCAGGTATTCCACTTCTGGGAATATTATCTGAAGGAACCCAAAACACTAATTTGAAAGAACATAAGTACCTCTATGTTCATTGCAGTATTCTTTACAATCACCAGGATATGGAAGCAGCCCAAGTGTCTTCTCAGTAGATGAGTGGATAAAACAACAATGGAACATTTTACACAATGGAATAATACTCGACCATAAAGAAAAAAATTTACCCTTTGCAACAGTATGGATGGACCTGGAAAACATTATGCTAACTGAAATAAGCCAGTCAGAGAAAGATAGATACCATATGATCTCATTCCTAAGTGGAATCTAATAAACTGAACTAACAAGGAAAATGGGGACTCCGATGGAGAGCAGGCGACAGCTGGAGCAGGCAGAGGTGACGGGATGGAGGGATTGAGTAAAAAGGAAAAAGGACTTATGTGCATGGACAACAGTGTGGTGATTGCTGGGGTGGATGGGCCTATGGGGACTAAATGGTAATGGAAATACGATACAATAAAGATTAAAAAATAAGTAAACAAACAAACATCTAAAACTGAAGCTTTCTTCCCTCGTTCTTATCTATCTTCTCTGTTAATCCTACAAATGTCCAAGTCACATTCCTGTATGGCAGCTGCTTCTTCTTCCCCCAGTTTCCACCCAATATCTGTTTGTGATGAGAAAAAAAAAGCTACAAGCTAAAGAGAACATTCATTTCATCCACTTATTTATGTTTATTCATCACATGTTTATTAAGCACCTTCTAAGTTCCAGGCCCAAAGCTTGGCTAGACAAGGATTACTGCTGAGGCAAAGAGCACTGAAATGGAGAGAAATTGCTGCAAACCTCAGTAATACTCCATGAAATATGTCTGAGCTGTCTTATGCTTTTTCTATTCTTCCTCTACTTATTCAGTAATCTGGTAGGAGCTTGAGGAACTCACACACACACACACACACACACACACACACATGCACAGAGACCAAAATAGGTTAAGATAGCGGGTGAGTTGCTGACACCTGGCCAAACCATAAAGAGTTCTCTTCGTTACAACAAAGATTCACATTCAAGAAAAAATAAAAGGTGCTACAACACACACACTGTGAAGGATGGGCCTCCATCTTGAAGAATATTTTTACAGTCAACCTCTTGAGCACAAATTTGTGGCTTATGAGTTGGGATATACCTGCCAATATATAACTATAAAACAACAATAAAATAACATGCTCAGAGAGACTCAGTAAAAAATGTAAAGTTTTGCTAATATATCTATTTGTGGCATCTTAATACTTCATGGTGTACCTCTGACCCAGTTGGAAAAAATCTTCCAAGGGCTTACTAGTGAGAAACCATTAGTGAGAAAGCATTAATTAAGAACTCTTCACAGATACCAGAGCGTGGGTTTTTGGCTGCCCACCACTTACTACCCATGTGACCTTGAGAAATTAATCTCTCTGTGACTCAGTTTCTTCATCTATAAAATGTGGCTAATAACAGCATGGACTTCGTAGGTTCATACTGAAGGTCGAATGGCTATTATAATGTTGCAATGAACATGGAGATATATACATCCTTTCTAATTAGTGTTTTTGTTCCCTTTGGATAAATACCAAGAGGTGAAATTGCTGGAATATATGGTAGTCCTTTTTTAAATTTTTTGAGGAACCTCCATATTGTTTTCCATAGTGACTATTATGGAATAAGTAGAGGAAGAATAGGACTTTAGAAAATGGACATATAGTTTATTTAAAATACTTGAATTGCTTTGTTAGAACATGAAAACATTACTCTCAGAGAAGCCAGCAAATGACCTCAATGATCTACACAACATTCATTATAGACTGGTAAACATTTTTGAAAATCCTTGCTGTGATGATTGATTGCACTTTTCCCTGCTTCAGTTACCTCAAACTAAATTGCCTGTCATTAAAATGATGACTTCTGTCAATGTAGTTTCTTAATCCTTCCTCAGTCCTTTCTAGCAGTGACAACCTTAGAATATATTGTTAAGTCTTTATAGATCAATAATGCTCAGTATAAAACACTGCAATCTACCACAAAGATTTTTATCCCCCTATTTATAATGATGTCTGACAAGCTAAGTAACAGTAAAATTTCTTACTAAGGAAAAAAAGACATCTAACAAACAAGTCAAATACAACACTGGAAATAGCATATGCCAATCTAAAGTTAAGACTTTTGAGTGAAGCTCAATGTTAGAAAAATGCCTTTATCATCCTAAAGTAGTTAATGACTGAGATGTCATTTGCAGACTACTCAAAAAAATTATTATTCAGACCCTTACTTAGACATTTTGAATGATTTATGGGGAGGTTATTTATGTGAAAAGGCTTCTCTGCAATGTCAGAAAAACAAAAAGCTTTCACTTAAAAAACATAAAAAATAAGCCAACTACCATATTCTGGTTAATTTTTTTTCATTGGCAATTAGAAGACTTTCATATAATAGAAATTTAGATTGTACCTTGGACATCTTTATATAAAAATTTGATTATAATTGTTTTAAACACCGCAACATAAATGTTTTCATTTAAACTAAAGATTGCTTTAAATAAACACCTTTACATCAATGAAAACAGAGCCATGACACTGCTTTACAACTGACATCCCCTCTTTTATATAAGGAGTTATATCATCTATGCTTTCTTTAAATCCCTAAGAATTTCATCATTTATTAAACTCATTTAATCTGAAACCTTTGACGGCACTAAACTGGTGGGGGGGGAGTTTCAACAAGCTAGCATCTCACTCTATTTCTTCCTCCCAAACTATTTAACTATAGAATGAGAAAAACAAATGTTTTTACTATCTGATTTTATTGGATTTAGAGAAGAATTAATATCACTTTTAATTTTCTTTTTTAAATTTTCATTCATTTCTTTCTTTTTATTGCATTTATTGGGGTGACACTGGTTAATAAAATTATATAGATTTCAGGTGTACAATTCTATAGTGCATCATCTGTATATTGTTAAGTGTGTGTTCACCAGCCCAAGTCAAGTTTCCTTCACCTTAAACTTTCTGCAGGACTATACATGCCAACACTCATGCCCCCAGAAATCCAGTACCATGCCTTTGGCATTGCCATTCTCTCAATTCCGCTCATCCTATCTGCTATACTTCACTGAATCTAAGATGCCTCACTATTTTATGTGTCAGTAAGAAAAGGTGTTGCCAGTTAAACTGACACATCATTGCTGCATACATTACTTTAGAGATGTTGAAACACAAAAATGTGTGTCTTAGGATATATGGAACTTATTTTTTCTTTCTTTCTTTCATTAAATATTTTATTGTTCTGTTACAGTTATCCCAATTTTCCCCCTTTGCCCTCCTCCGCCCAGCCCACCACCCCCCACTCCCACAGTCTATCCCCACAATGTTGTCCATGTCCATGGGCCATTCATACATATTCCATAACTAGTCCCTTCCCCTTCTTTCTACCTTTATCCTACTCCCCTCTCCCCTCTGATCGCTGTCAGTCTGTTCCTTATTTCCATGTCTCTGGTGAGATCACATGGTATTTGCCTTTTACCAACTGGCTTATTTCATTTAGCATAATATTCTCCAGTTCCACCTGTGCTGTCACGAAAGGTAGGAGTTCCTTCTTTCTTTCTGCTGTGTAATATTCCATTGTGTAAATGTATCACAGTGTTTTGATACACTCATTTACTGATGGGCATTTGGGCGTGGTTTTTAAAATGCCTGTTTACCCACAAAAATATTCCCTGGCCTCCCTTATCTGGAAATAAATTCTCTCACTAAGATTTTGTATAGCATTTACTTGTATCTCTTTGTCCAAGTTTTACAAAGTAGAGGCCATGTACAAAGGCTTTTCCCCTCAATTTTCCCATGCTGAATGTATGCATCTTATACAATAATTCTAATAGGACTAAGAGTTATCAAAATATTGAATACCTACCTACCTGCATGTCACATGATAGTTACTTTAAGGATTATTATCTTGATCCTTAGGCAACATTGCAAGACCATTCTCTAAGTTTTTATATATGAAGCTGGAAGCTGGAACTTAGAGTTATTCCAAAATACAATTGCAGAACCAGGATTGGAGTGCTAGACTATCGGACTTTAAACCATGACATGTCATACACACTGCATTTTACTGCCTCTAAGGCTTCCCTATCCTGAATACAGTAAGCAATTTGAGTGTAAAAACCATGTATTTTACGTATTTATATTCCCTATACCTTCTTCTACATTCCTTTAACTTAGTGAGGGTTCAATGTCTGTTGAATAAGGAAAAACAGAGAAGGAAGTTAGGGCACCCCTATGAACCAATAATTCTTTAAATATCTATTCAGTGTTTGTGGGATCAGCACAGGGCAGGCATAATAGAAGCTGATCTATTTTTCTGACACCAACTTATAGACTAAATAATTGATGCCACTTCCTAATTCAGTGATTTTTTTTAAACATTTTGGCTGACTCTCTGTGTTTATGTATTAGTTTAGTCACTGAAATGAATTTATAAGTCATCAGAGTTTAGGGTAAGAATTACTGCACAAAGAAAACTAAGCAAATGGAGGTAGAGTTATTAAATAAAATTTACACAGGGGACAAAAGAAACTGAACATCGTAAATTACACAGCTTTGTTGTAAATGTTCACATAGTCATACTAATGTGATATAAATACACCAAAAACAGGAAGAAAAAAATGGCGGTGGAAAAGCAGGGGAAATGCTAAAGCATTTTCTTTCATATTAGAAAGACATTATATTGTTAGAATTGAAAAGTCAGATAATGGTGGTATGGATTTGTGAAGAGAGGATACAGAGATAAATAAAAGGGGGAAACTAACAATAAGAACTTGAAAGCAGTTGTCTCCGTGGAACGAAAAGGGAGGGATTCGTTTTTCACTCTGAGCCTAACATACTTTGACTTTCTAAACTATGTACACACATTGTTTTCTGAAAAATTTTTAATTAAATGAATGAAGTGAAGCTCCATGAATCAACACTGACAAAATTTCAAAAATTATTATTGGGGGGAAAAGAAACTGATGTCTGGTAATTTCACCATTGATGCCATTTATACCAAGTTTACAAACAGAAAACCAAAACAGAGAGGGAATGATGTAGACTTTGTTAGACAAACTGGAACTCCTCTATTTACTAACAATGACACCCTTAGACTCACTTTTCTCATGTGCAAAATAGCAACAGTATCTATATGATCATTTTATGTTGTGGGTTAAATGAGGTAATACACATGAAATGTTTGGTACATAGTATATTCCTTTTTTTAATCCTCACCTGAGGATATGTTCATTAATCTAAGAGACAGGGAGAGTGAAAAACACTGATGTGACAGAGAAACACAAATTGACTGCCTCCCACATACGCCCCAACCGGGAATCAAATCCACAACCTTTTGGTGGATGGGACGACATGCCAACCAACTGAGGCACCTAGCCAGGGCCATAGTCTATTCTTTGTTTTCCCTAGTGGTAAAATGCTAAAATGATTTCTTTTGTTGCCAGAAATATCAACTGCAAAATAGCTGGGCATGAGTGATTATCTTTTTATATTCTTAATAAATGTGTATTGTCTGTCCTTTTATTTCTCTTCACTTTTCTATTTTCCTATAATAAATATGTAGATTTGGGGGGATAGACCATATGTTATGCCCCTCAAAAAGCCTCAACAAATTCAGGAAGGCTAAAATCATATCAAGCACCTTATCTGACCACAAAGGTGTCAAAAATCAATTACGAGAAGAAAACTAAAAAACACACAAACATATAAAGGTTAAATAACATGCTACAACATAATGAAAGGATTGACAGTGAGATCAAGGAAGGAATCAAAAGATACCTTGAGACAAATGAAAACAAAGTGACCCAAGTCTGTAGCCAAAGCAGTTCCAAAAAGTAAATTCATTTCAATACAGACTTCAAGAAATAAGAAAAACCTCAAAAAAAACCAATCTATTCTCACCTCTAAAGAAACTAGGGGAAAACAAAGCCCAAGGAAAAAAACAATAAATATCAGAGAAGAAATAAATGAAAATAGAGTATTAAAAGAAACAATACAAAATACCATGAAACCAAAAGATGGTTCTTTAAAAAGATAAATGGGAGGGAGGAGGGAAGGGATGGGTGGGTGCGCTGGGCTGGGACTAAAGGATAGAAACTGTACTAAATAAACTAAAATAAAAAATTTAAAAAAAATAAAGAGGAAATAAAACATATTTCTGGATATTCTGACATAATCCATCTATATCAGCATAAATAGACAAGGAGGAAATCCCAACATTTTATCATTTTATGTATGCTTTGGTTTTGTTTCTTTTTTTTTCTTTATGGAAATTAGTATACATTCCTAACCTGTGATTAAAATGTATGGTTTAAATTTAAAAAAATAAAAATAAAATAAGATAAAAAGATAAATAGAATGAATAAGCCTTTAATCGAGTCCTCAAGAGAAAAAGCAAGAGGACCCAAATGAATATAATCAGAAATAGAAGAAGCAACAATTGATGCAAAAAAAAATACAAAGGAATAAAAGAAAATACTATAAATGATTAGATGCCAATAAATTGGACACCACCAACAGAGAGAAACAGTAATACATGTGATAGGTAATCACAGATAACGCACCCTGGTGAGTTAGATACACACTAACGTGTTAGGTATTCCCTAAATTTGTAAATATCTAGAGCAGCTGCATCATCATCTGCTCTTCTTTCTTTCAAGAAAACCACTAATCACATGACACAACTGGTGGCAAATAAGTAAAATTTACGGGCAGGAGAAGTGAATCCCTGACAGTTTCCTTAAAGCAGAAGAGACTATACACAAATATTTATTTTTCCAGAACTTTTCTAACCCAAGATCTAAATTCTTTTCACCCTCATTACTTTACCCTTGTCTTAATCATTAACTAATTATAAAATAAAGCTGATGAAATAAGTTTGGGACCAATATACTTACTTTTCAAATCTCTACCTCCTGGACTTGAGATCTTGAGACCTCCAACTGCCTTCTTTGACATTCCTAAGCCAGGTCAAACGTGGCAAGTTTACTACTAGAGTCCACCCCACTTTCAAAATTATATCCTCTTTCCATTAGTCGGTCCCTATGTCAGTGAGCGGCAGCTCAGGCTAGAAATACAGAAGTTGATCTAAAGCACTCCAAAAAGAATTCTGAACTCCAAAATTCAATTAATCATCCAGATTTGCTGGCTGATTCTACCTCATTAATACCCTCTCGCCTACCCTCGCTGCCACTGCCTTAGCCCAGGGGATCATCGCCTCTTTCCTCTACCACAGCAGTAATTTCTTTAAGTAGTCCTTCTACCCTCATCCTCCACAGTATAACCAGAATGATCTTCCAAAAATGTATGTGGGTATGTTACTACCCTGCTCAAAATTCTTTAATGCCTCACCAATGCTTACAGGGTAAAATCCAAAATTCTTAGCATAACGTCCAAAAAGCTTTTATAGCCTATTATCTCCAGTCAATCTCACAGTCCATAGTCCCTTCTCCCTGGCCCTGCTCACCAAATGCCTCCACACCTCTGCACATACTGCTTCCCGACCTAAAATTACTTTTCTATTTTCCTATCACCACCTGAAATATCCTTCAATTCCCTGTAAACGAACTGAAGCATCATATCACAAAAATCTTTTCTAAATCCCCAAGGAGACTTAAGCACTGCTCTAAGTTACTTCTGAATCATGACTTATTATAGCAGATGTAACACAGTATTTTAATTCTCTATTAATATCTTTCTCTTCCTAACTAACACTTAATTGGGAAATATTCAAACTTAAAGTATAGTGCCAGTATTTATTAGACACCAAATAAAGCTGTTGAATAAACACTGCATATTTCTATTACCATCTTATTTATCTGAAAATATGGTTATCACTGATTCTTTAAAATTAAAATATTTCTTGGTAGGAGTCATTATACCTTGCAATGAGAAATTAGCATTATAAAGTAAAATACTGCATATTTATATGTTATATATAAAACTGAAATATTTTACATTAATTTTAAGAAATAACTAAAAGAATTCTTATCTAGGGCAAAATATGAAAACTGTGAATACAATAATTTAAAGATATTGTCAAATATGGAGACAAGCATAATTTTATTCCTAGAAAATAATTTTTAAATATTTATTTCCTCTTTTAATATTCCTACATGATTTTGAGCACACCACTTTTATAAAATAATATGCAATTCACTAAACAATAAAATATAACTTTAAAATTACAGGTCTTTAAGCTATATTTATCCTTTAATATTTAATTAAACCCTCCAAATAACATTGGTTCATGAAATCATACTATATTTTATAAAGTAAAATGAACTGTGCATTTTACAATCATAAGACAAAAGAATATACAAAAAGTAAACAGAGCCATTTGCAGTTAAATTATTAACTGTCAACTGCACAAATTATTTTAAGAATACTATCATAGTAAGGCTCTATCTCAGGAGTAATGTATGTTGATCAATAAGAAAAACTCCACAGCCAACACAAAATATTATACTAACACAGACTATCAAATGTATCCTTATTTCTAACATTAGCATTCAATCATAAAAAGAAAATTTGGTGCTATTTTTAAAAATTATGCAATATATATACTCTTAATGATACTACATGACAAAATACAACATCCAACCAACCAAAGGATCAAATTTCTATCACTTTATTGTTTGAAATATACACTTTTTATGATTCTAAAAAAGTTGTAAGCTCCTTAAAAATACATTTACAGTCTAAGCTAATGTTAACATTACTCAGTGATTCTCATTCCTTATGAATGTTCTTATGAATTTTTTAGGACAACTGTCTGGATTCAGAAGCATATGTCCCAAAGGATAGTTTAACCATGATCTTACCAATGCCAGATGGTAAGTACGAATCTCTAACTGATAGAAAAGATTTAACCACACAACACACACACACAGATTATTTTTTCTCTTGGCATTTCCTTATGCAGCCACCTATTATTCCACCAAAAACCACTTACAGCAAAAGAAAATCGGGAAATCACTTTGAATGTGACTGGAAGTGATGAAAAAGTAATCAATTCAAAATGATGGAAGAAAATACAAAAACAAAAGCATTAAATTTGAGACAGTCACAAACAAGTTTATTTCTGCCACAAGCTTTGTGACAGGACAACTTACTTCAAAAATCCCAGAGTTGTCCCTTAAAACCTACTGCTGTTACTATATTCAACCTATCTATTAAAAATAAGCAAATAAAGGCCTATCCAAGGTCTTCATTTTTAAATTTAAAAGTCTACCTTAAAGAAAGATATGGTTCCGATTTCTTATTTTATTTAACTATAATTCTTTGCATCTCCAAAAAAATTTTTGGGTTAAGAGTTAGTGACATTACTTGAGCATATTATAAAAAAACTTTTTAAAAAGATTGCATAGTTACCTATATACATTTTTTTAATTCCAAAGGACAGACTTACTAAAAGTTTACACATATAGATTCTCAGTTACTAAACTTTTAAGCAAATGGTTTTCAGATATTCAAAAAAAATTTCAAATTAGTTTTAAAATGTGATATTTTGCTGTAGAAATTAATCTTTAATAATTTGCACAAATTTTAATATATTAAATGGTTCATTTTATTTTTAAAACAGTATCTGTTAACATTTACATACTAGGCAATGTTCTAAGCATAGAACACATACACGCACATTTAGGGGCTGATGAATTAAGTCAATTGCTCCAGGGAGACAAAGGAGAGGAGCAGAATTTGAACCCAGGCAATCCTGCCCCAGAGTCTATACTTATTACTGTAAGTTTATAGTCTTCTTGTGTGCCAAGAACCATGCTTTGTACTTGGATTCAAAGTTCAAACAAACAAACCCACCACACAGTCACTGCTTTCAAAAAGTTCTTAAATATTTATAAACACCTAAACAACAACCCTTCTAGTGATAAAAAGACCTTCTGGTAATATAATCCAGTTGCTAGCAGAGCAAAGGTGACTTTTCACAAGAAGAGAAAACATTTGGTTTCAAAGGGTAGGAAGGGGAGAAAATAAAGCTAGAAAGAAGATTAGAACCAGATTATAAGGCCCAGTGAAGGCCATCCTAAGGAATTTATGTTTAATTTGTGGTAGGCAATTGAGAGCCAAAGAAGAATTTTTAATATGATCAGCCACATGTTTTAGTAGAAAAACAAAACAAAAAACTTTTTAGCACTACCGACAATAGTGAAATGAGAAAGAAACTGGAAACAATGACAGTTAGGAAGCTTCTGGAAAAAATCAGAGAGATGAGGAAGACTGAATAGGGCAGGAATATAGAGAGAAGACAGAAGGAAGAGTCGTTTCTAAAGATTAGAAACTGAATTTGACAGCAGAGATGTGAGACCCATCTGAGTCTGAAGTTTCCGGCTTACAAGATGAGGAGGAAGTGATAACATTAACTGGATGGAGGAAAAAGCGACAGGAGTTGAGGGGAATTGTGATATGATTCATAATTTGAAACAATCTAATATAGCAGACATTATAAGTCTTGATTTTATATTTTAAAAATCTGTTACTTTTTGGTATAAAATATAAAATACTAATGTCAGATTCTTAGACTTCTTTCTTTCACACATGTAATATTAAGCATGGTGTAATTCCTTCTTTGGAAGTATGACTTAAAATAATAAGATCAATCTCCCTAAAACACAAAAGCACTGATTTACTTACTGTACATAATTAATATATGAGGGTTTCTAAGACTCACACAGCTTTAGTATCACTTTGAGTCATTAATGGAAGAACTATCACAGATGCCTTGTATACCTAGTCTTAAAGAAAATATACTGTAATATGTTTGAGAGTATCAAATGTAACATCAGACTTTTTTTGCTTTGCTCTGAGAAAATTAGGTTATTTTACTAATATTTGTAATTATTTTTATTATAATTAGCATATTTAAAATTAATAATTTATTTTCTTAATGCCTACTTGAATTATAAGCATCCATTTCAAATGAAATAAGACATTCAACATAAAAAGTATAAAATTATAAAAATAGTAGATGCTGCTTTTAATACAAGAATTCACTGTTACTTTTTTACTGTGAATTGTTATTAAAGAACAAGAAATGACATCATTTTCTTAAAAATTAAATCTAGCACAGATAACATATAAATGGTCTAATTGCTCTTCCTTACATTGATAATTTCCACTTAAGGCAAATAAAATAATCACCTCTATTAATAACTTCATAAACAAACACAAGGTTAAGACCATTCACTTCCTTAAAAGAATAACTTATTATTCAGTAATATAAAGTTACAAAAACTTAAACAGTAATGATGGATCATTTTATAATCTACAATAATAAAGTCATTCTGGTGAATTTTATGAAGCTTTTAAAAACAAATCTATATTGTGACAGAATTATATAATATATAAGACCTCAATAATGAACCACTGTAATAATCACTTCAACAATTTTTAATTCACAAATTAAAATACATTAGTTTAACCAACAGGTGGTGCTCAATCTCCATTTATAAAGAAAATAAATATCTCAAAAGTATTTCCCAGACAATGAAATCATTTTCAGACTATATGGCAAATTTTTTTAAACTCAAACATCAGAAAACCCAATGCATACACATTATTTTAACTGTTTCTATGTTGCAGGAAAATAATTTTGGTTACCTTACAAAAGAATTTTAAGACTGATGCTGACTGCCCATTCATCTAGAGAAGGCTTAGCTAAAACGGTTTTCAAAATGTTGCTAAAACATTTCTTCTATAAATTAACATTCTATACTGCAAAAAATATTTAAAAATTCAGAAACAAGCCTTTAAAATGTATCTAAATATCCATTATAAATTTAAAAATAACTAATTTAAATCATTTTACTAGCTTGACTCATACTTCAGAATTCCTATGAAGTATTTGACATTATCTCCTTTGCTAGAAAGTTAGTTTTAAAACAACAAAAACTATGAAATTCAGCTAAACCAGAATAAGTATATTATTGAAAATTCAAGATTCTATATAGCATGCTATTCTTTATTTTCAAAAATAACCTAAGACCCAATGACTGACTAAATTCTAATGTAAGCTACTCTCTCACACAGAATTTTAAAGTACCAGAAGTCTTAAAATTCCTGATTAATTCTATTTGTTTAATTTTCAGACCCATGTTTATTTATTTCATTATTAACCATAATGTTCCCATAAAATATGTTCCCACTTATTTTCAATATGAAACAAAAAATTAAAACAATACTTTAAATAATATATTTCAGCATTTAAAATATGTATTTATTCTTGTAGTTTATAAAATTTTCTTTCATATCATATCTTCACTGAAATTCTCAGTGATCTAAATAATAATATTTAAAATTAACTGTCAGTTTTATACAGTGCCATGATTTCATTATAATACAATGTAATACTTTTTTCTCTGTTACCTAACTTCCAATAATGGCATCTAATTTTAATGAGTACACAGCCTAAAAAGTAGTCCCCAATTTTTCATTCTATTCTAAAGCAGTCTGATTTACAACAGTTTTCTAAATTCTTTAATACATTTAAAAGTCATTTAGTCAAGATTCTACCAAAATCTTGTTTTACTTTTACACTGATAGCACAGTGGGATCTTTATGACATACAGTATAAATTCCTAATTTGTAACTAGTTTAAAGCTTCTTAAGGAAATCCCTCCCTTCTACTTTCTGAGTAAACCTGAGGTTCTTATCCCCACCCAAAATATCATTAAGGTATATTTTGTGCATACACAGAATAGTTTCAAACTTTTTTTAATATCTACACAAGCAGATTTACATTGTGGAAATATGTAGCAAAAGACAAAAACATACTTAGGTTTTAGAGAGAGAAAAATGCTTACATCACAATGTAAAAGTTACTGAATAAAGGAAAGGAGAACTAGCAGATAGGCTCATTTCTATATATCCTCTCATTTTAGGTAAAGATATATATGTATATTTCCTACAGAAAACTCACTGGCTTTTGTTTTTCAACAAACTGCTAAAATGAATATCTGAAACAAAAATATATAAATATTAAAATTAAAAAGAAAAGGCTAGTCTGCCTGTGTTCATGACTGGCTGCTTGTCCAGTAAGGCCTAGGTCCCTAGGAAAGTATCCACTCTGCAGGAGCTGATGGAAGCAGTGCAACTGAAATTCGGAGGCTCCAGGAGGAACTAAATAGCGTGGAACACAATAACACGATAAAATGTCAGTCGGGAATCTGAAAAAAAGGGTAGATGTCACGGAAAAAATCATTAGATATTTCTTCCCAGAACATCTAAAATGATGGGTAAAATGAACCTAAATGTTAGACCCTACACTTAAAAGTTTCAGAAAATGAAACTTTTGTGACCATTCTCATAGAGAATTCTTATTACAGTTTTGAGTTTTTGTAATCTATATTTTTTGTATTTAAAAAGCTTTTTATTAGGTAGCAATTAAAGACTTGATAAAAAGTGGCAAACATAGAACACAGTTTACATATATCTTCAAACTCCACTTCCTCTAAATATTAACAATGTACACGGCCACAGTACAATTTTCAAAACTTAAAATTTTCATTGGTACAACACTATTAACTAAGGTACAGACCTTACTTATTTTTCCCCTAATGCTTTTTTCTTCTGTTCCAAGATCCTTTCTAAGATCCAACACTGCATTTATTATTTTCTCTTTTTTGTTCAATTACAGTTTACATTCAATATCACTCTGTGTTAGTTTCAGGTATACAGCGCGGTGGCTAGACAACCGTGTACTTTACAGAGTGGCCCCCACTGCAGACATTTCAAGTACACATGTGGCCCCACACAAAGTTATTATGATATTATTGGCTGTATTCCCTGTGCTGTAATTTACATCTGTGACTATTCTGTAACTGCCAATTTGTACATCTTAATCCTTTCACATTTTTCACCAAGAGGAATGTGTAATTTTTTAAAATTTTTGGCAAGTGATATTTTATTGGCCAATAAGGATGTCATGGGTATTTCTCATATTTATTCTCTTGCACCTGAAACCTACAGGTGGATGTTTATAGAGCCAAATATTTTCTACGGTAAATCTCCTTCATTTATCAACTAGAATTATCAAGTAATTCCAAATTCAGGCATTATAATTTCAACAGAAAAAAAAGCGCAAATGTCAAACAACCTCTACCTTACCTCTTTACAGTTATAAGAAAAAACAAAAGCAAAAGAAAAACTGTAATTTTTAAAACCAGAAATATATGAAAACATATCAGGATCTCATGTGAGATTTTTAAGACTTTTTAAACTAATCATTGCTTCTGTCAATTAAATGATTTCATATTATAGCTCTGACTCAAAAAATTTTAGGGACTTAAAAACTAAAATAAGTTTTAAAAGTTTCACTCAATACCAAAAAATTCCATTTGATTTTAAGAAATTATAGCAGGAAGGTAAATACATGTGTGTATGTGTGTATATATGCACATACACAAACACATACACCATTTATATATTATGCACATATCCTTTAATAATCAGCCATGTCAACTATCTACAATGAAGGATTCCTTATACAGAGACACACACTCTCTTCCATTTGTTCAGAGTGGACCAATTTTGAGAAAAATTGATTTTTGTTATTTTTTCCATGTACAATCTTTGGTATTATATATTAAAAGCTTCCAAAATAAATATAATGGTTTTAATTAAACATGTGAACCAAATTATCTATTGCTGTTAAAAATCAATGACTAAAGAAGATGTTTCTTTTGTGTACTTAATTATCTCCATATGGATTTTTTTTTTACTGTGTAGTAAATATGTTTAACAATCCTCTATATACAGAAGAGATGTATTCATTATATAGAGATTTGTTTAGCTTTATTTGGCTATGATATTAATTTGAGAAAAACTGGAGGGCAGTTCCTAGACCTAAAATTTATCCATCAGTATGAAGTAACTCACTTAGCTTCTTTTACACAAAAAAAGGAGGCAACAAAGAGAAAGAAAATAAAAATGTATGTTTCTGGCTACATCGTTATTACCTAAGATTTATATAATAAGGTCTATATGAAATTGTTTTACATAGATATGGGTAAAGTTCTGCTAATCCCCCCCAAAAACGAATGACTAAAATGATTTTTATAATCAAATATCATAATTAGTAAAATAAAATGAATATTAAAGAATGTGTATATATGTTTACAGTTCAAAATAGGAACTTAAAAGATGATCTATAATTATATAATATACCATATACATGAAAATATTAAAAACTAATAAAATTTATTTATTTTTAAAAATTTATTTAATAAAATTTAATTTTAAAAGTTTATTAAATAAATTTTAATTTATTAATTTAAAAATAATAAAAACAGACATACAAAGTTTTTTCTCTGAAATAAAACTGATTCACAGAGTAACCACTATAACATTTTAATTGTAGCTTTTCTGTAACTATTTTTTGTAACTATTGCATTTAAATAGTTACATTTTTTGTAACTATTAAATTTTAAAAAAGGTACAGATAACCCGGGCTGGTGTAGCTCAGTGGATTGAGCGCGACCAAAGGGTCGCCGGTTTGATTCCCAGACAGGGCACATGCCTGGGTTGCCGGCCAGGTCCCTAGTGGGGGCGACATGAGAGGCAAACACACATGATGTTCCTCTTCCTTTCAAAAAAAAAAAAAAAAAGGTACAGATAAAACTGAGGGATCTCTGAATTCTGTTATTTCCACCACTTATTAATTCTGTGATCTTTGGTTTTCCTTTTTGTTCAGTTCTCTATCACCAGTCTTAAAATGGAGGGGGCACATATTTATGTACCACTTATGAATTAAGTGATAAAAATTTAAAATGAGTTCAAGAACTTTAAAAATGCATATTAATAAAGATAATTTTCAAAGTAAGTCTTCTTTTCAGGTAGAACTGTTGGCATCTGAATTACAAAATAATTTTAAGCTAGCAATTTTACTAAATTTCTTAGAGCACACAATTACTGCAGTTTGTCTATGCTGTCAAGTTTCTTACATTTCTCGTATGCAGCCACATGAAGTTACATTTAGGCAAATATTTAATACTATGTTAATTTCTATCTGATTGTAACTGAAAATAATTGTGGCAAGTTTCAAACTTTTGTTTTTAGTTGAAATACCACAGATCTAGCCTTTTTAAAAAAGGACAAACACTGGAGAAATAATACTCATTCTTGTATTAATTGCAATTGAAAAACTTTATTAGTAATTTGGAATTCAGAAATGGTCAGCCCACCAATTCCTAGAATGATAATTTCTATGGGTTTATAAATATATATAATGGTGGTAAACTCAGCTAATAACAAAATCCAGATATTTCTCATTCTTAATTTGAGATCTAAGCACTGATATAACAGGATAACTAACTTTAAGAATAACTCCTAGAAAGAAAGGCATTCCAACCATTTCTCATGTTTTGATTGGAATGTGACATTTCTGTGTGCCAACCCATCATAAGTCTTTCTGAAAAACATGCCACAAATTTGGACTAATCAAGAAAGCAGGTGGTCAAGGCTAAATTAACTGACAATACAGATGTCAACAATGTAACTAACTTGACACATTCAAGGAAAAACAAATGTTTATACTAAGAGAGACAAAGATAATGTAATGATTATCCTCTGTATGAATATAAAATCATCACTAGTCAAAAACACTTCCATGAATAAATGAATGCAATGTGACTGAAGAGTAATTTATCTTAAAAAGGTGGGCAGAGGGGTTCACCTTTGGTTTATAAAATAACTATTTCAAAGAAAATTCCAAAATGAAAGTTATAAATATATATATTGCTTCCTATCTCAACTAAGTCTTAGAAGTTTCTCTAAATAAGTAATTAGCTTGGGGAAATAATCACTTTCAAATTCACCCTTCTAAAAAAAATAAATTAGTTTATCATTGCCTTGGCCTGAGAAAAGCCTTGGAAAATTAAGTCTACATGTAAAACCTGGTAATTTTATACTAAGAAAACAACTTTAAGATAATCATTTTCCTCATCAAAACCTTCAATCTAATTTAACAATTTAAAAAATATATTCATTATATTAACTTAAGTGATTTTTACTATATTTAAATAATACTTTAAGGAATAGAATGATTATACTCCATGGCATATTTTAATACAAAATATATTTAGGTAATAACATAGATCCCTTATATATACACTAGTAGTGTTTTCCACAATGTAGACTACGGAAACATATAGATAAGTTTCATTTTTAAGGAAAAAGTCTATGCTGAAAGACAAATCAATGATAATTCAAAATTCAAAATAATTTTTCATTTTATTAAAAAAACCACAGGACTTCTCTAAGCCAAAAATATCACAACTAAGTTAACATGTAACTCACTGTAAGAAAAAATTATTTGCATTCACTTTCTAAACAGAGTACCTAACACATAAAACTGAAACTACTACCATTTTCAGAAAACAGTTGCACACAAAATCATACAGTTTCACCACCATATTCAAGTGTCTGGTTCAGATCCAGTGAGTGTTAGTAACAACACAAAATGCTGAAATCTTAATATAACATTTTTCCTAAGGCTCTGAAAGATCATGATATTCTCTCATATGTAAGAATGCTTTAAAACATTTCCCCTTTAGTAACTGTGGTCTCCATACTACCTGGCATAGGGCTCAAATAAGAGCCGCGTAGTAAACCACAATGTATGGCTGAAAACAGAAAGCAAAATGAGCACCACCAGATGAGATAAAACACATTTCTAGTACCAGATCAATTCCATTTGACCAGATCATTATCCTCAAACACACACACACACTATCAACACTATCCATTCCTTTTATTCATATTTTGGTCTTCCAATGTAAGACTAACTGCAAACAAAGACAAATCAAAATCCTTTCTTTCATTATGGAAAGAAACTCAAGAGGGATGAGTTTGCTCAACATAAAATAGTAAATGAATTCCTAAGACTGTTTATTTTTACTTCAGCTAAAGTTTTCTCACATCTAAAATAGTTTAAAAACAGCAGTAGTATTTTAACTAAGAGAACAGTTCTCAAAATTTGTTCCAGGGACTCTCACCCTGGACCTATTGATGGTATCTATCTGCTAAGTCAAACTGGTTTAGTAATACAAAAATGTGAACTGCCTTTCCCACTCTTATTCTCTGATCATACATAAAATGGAGTTTTTCAGAAACTATATGACCTGTAATAACATTCTGATGAAAACTGGAATGTATGCTTATAAATTCAAAATGTCTAATTTTTCATTTCCAATGCAAAAAATACCAATAAATAGAACAACATAAACAAAAGCTCTTTGGGGTCCTGCATAATTTTTAAGAGTATAAAGAGGTCTGCAGACCAAAAAGTTTGAGAAGCACCGAAGAGAGTAAATTTGGTCCCATGATTTTCACATCCCAAAGACATGTATCTTCATCCCTTTTAATGTTATTAGTTTTAAACCCAAAACAAACCATCAGGGACACTAAACACTGCAGCACAGTTGTATTAGATAAATATGAAGCAGCTAAAATTTCCATGAAAATTAGCACCTACTGCTTCATGCTTCTTTAATTAAATCTGTTTTCCTTCAAGTACCAACATTTGAGAACTATTTTAGTACTAATCTGAATTACTGATCTTGCTTCAGTAATCATATTTCAATGGTGTTATCTATTTTTACTTCATTATAATACTCAAGGTTCAACCCAACAGGTAAACTCAACGTAATCTAACTTAAAAAACAAAATTATCATTTATAATTGTTTTCATGAAAAACCATTTTCTAGATTTCAATCAAATTCATAAATAAATCTGTGGAATACAAATACCCTTTAGTGAAGATGTCCTCTACCTAAGCAGAAAGTAAGCAAATATACACAAATATACATTTCTGATTTATTTTTGCCCTTTGAGTTGTCAAAAATGATAGATCAACTCAAATGAACTCTAGGGAATAGTTCATTATCCACACAAGAATGAAAAGGTCTAGGCACCAACACAGCTCTTACCCTCTCTCCTTCACTTGGTTCTTACCTATCACACTCAGTATTTCTTTTGTTAGCTCACATGTCAGGCATATACCTACTCAATATAAAAAAAAATTTCCTTCCCCTGTGGGGAAGATCTTGATACCACTTCCTGATCTTTCTTTAGAATAAAATAAAAATAAAACTTTTCTAGTAGGAACTGATTTATTTTCCCAATTTCTAATTCCCAGTAGAGGAATTTGATCAGTTCTTGGCAAAGTAAACTTTCTAAGCTTCAGTTTCCCCATCTGAGAAACAGGGAGATAATGCCTACCTCATAAAGTTGTCATAATCATCAAGTCTTAAAACATACGCCTGGTGGAAAAGAAGGGAAAGAGAATTTTAGGCAGGAAGATGTGAGCGTAAATGACATCTTCAGAAAACCACATGTGGATTCCACTAAGACACAGTAGGTTTGTGAGGGCATAGGAGAAACAAGGCCTGCTAAGCAGAAGTCAGGCCAACAGGGATACTGCCAAACACTCTAAGATGTGTGGGGTCTTCATCCTGAATGAGTGGAAAAACCACTGACAAGTTTTATCCAAGGATGAAAACACAGAAGAAAAATACATTGAAAGAAGAGGGGTAAGATTACAAGTTCAGTCCAATAGAGTTTTGGTCATGCTCAGTTTGAACTGAAAAACATACATAAAGACTAAAACCAGGAGAAGTATTCAGCAGTCTTGGCATGGAGGGACTAGCTTACATAAAAACTCGGGCAGTTGCTAGATGGTCCTTTTCCAATTGTTTTGATCAATCTGCACAGAAGGAAACATCCATACGTTTATCTATCTAGTTCTGAAACTAAAGTTTCTTAAAATAATATTGATATTTACTATGTAATACATCTGATTGCTTCCATTCCTATACAAAAAATAACCTGCCAAGTTTGGGTCTAATAAATTTTTATCGAAACCCACTATTAGAGCATTTACTGACAGAATAATGCTGATCTAAGGTACTGTTTGTTGTAGCCCTGAGAGCAGACTCTGACATCCAACAGCCATCACATTTAAATTTTTAACTCTTATCCATAATTGTTTACATAAACAGAGAAATACATGAATCAGTGTATTTTTAAAGGATCTTTTTATTCTGAGATTAAATTTCTATCCATACTCTTGAAAAATATGTACATATATTTATTATTATTCTGTGACTGTTTAGATATACAGGCAAAATATACTTCCCAGTGCCTCAAGTAGTACTGAAAATTTAATTCTGCGATGCTGTGAAATGAATGAGAAAGAAACTGGTGGCCTTGTATTTGATCGAACTTACTAAAGGATATAGGCCTACAAAAGGAATTTTTAATACTTTTAGGTCTAAAACATTAGATTAAAAACAAATAGCTATAATAAAGGCAGTACAGAGTAGTGGTTAAGAACATGGATGTTGATGCAATACTACCCAAATTCTAACCTTAGCCCTAAAATTTACTAGATGTCACCTCTTTGAGCTTCAAGTGTCCTCATTTGTAAGGTAGCGATAATAACACTACCTATGTAATAAGGATGCTGTGATAACTAAACTATTTAAAACATGTAAAGTGCTTTGTAGAGTGTTGGATTCAAATATTAAATGTCTGAATTATAATTGATCTTGGAAAAAGTTACTGAGCCAGACTGTTACTTCTTTTAAGTGGGGAGTGTATTCACTGCATAATTTGTCGAGTATTTTATCGCTCTCAGTATAGGGAATAAGGCTTCCATTTTTACATCATGGTGTCCGCAGGGTGCTGAGTCATAGTATTTTAAGTTGAGTACAAATGGAAGGTTTTATATAATAAAGAACCTGTAAGTATATAAAAAATCCAAAATGTTGACACTGGTAATTGCCTGGTAACATTAAATATATTAATTCACTCTAATGATTATGCCTTCCTCAATTCCTGTCACTTACTGGTTCTAATACTTTCTCTTTTTTATGGTATATGGTACATTGTTTTTGGTATCCATCATGAAACCCAATACCAGGTCAAGTAACCCTATACTTTTCAATTAACCTTGAGTGTAAATGTATCACTATGTGCAACAAAGCAATGTTACTGATATTTATATACATACTCTTGAACCAATGAGAAAAAGCTAATTATCTGAATATATTCTCTTTTAAAAGATATTTTAGAAAAATTGCCTTTTTTAAAGGCTTTAAATTTAAATAATTGACCTTTAGTT
>CM052540.1:125929471-125962361 GCA_028533065.1 Trachops cirrhosus | reverse complement strand
GTCCTTTACTCCCATCCCAGCCCACCCACCCATCCCTCCCTACCTCCCTCCCATTTCCATCCCCCCTAGTTTTTGTCCATGTGTCCTTTATACTTGTTCCTGTAAACCCTTCCCCTTTTTCCCTGAAATTCCCTCTCCTCTCCCCTCTGGACACTGTCAGTCTGTTCTCTATTTCAGTGTCTTAGGTTATATTTTGCTTGTTTGTTTGTTTGTAATATAAAATTATTTCTTTTGAGATATGTTATAAAATATCAAGCACTAAAGAAAAAGCTGACCGTCAAAAGTTTTATAAGTGTTTCCCTTTTGCTTTGAGCTCCGTCTATATGTGTAAGTGGTTTACAATATAACTATTTCATTTAACCTGTATGCTGTGGGAGACATAATGAGATATGATTTCTTACATATCACATAGCACTGAAAGTGCTTTACAGAATCATCTTCTCAGTTCTGTTTGTTCCTATAAATTGACAGAAATATGACCTTGCCCTACTTTTACCTCATCTACTTCAGAGAATTCCTACTACTGCCATTTCTTATTATCTTGCTCTTTTTGAAAGTTTTTATAAACTAAAATTAAGCAATGAGAAAGAATATTATTGTATTAATAGTGAAAATAATAATCATGATGGTAGTAGCAACAGTAATAGCAGATAGAATAATAACAATAACAAATGGTGGTTTGAATTTTCTTGAGTGCCTAGAATGTAGAGACACTGTGCCAAGAATATTATGTATGTTATCCCATATCAACAATCCTATGAGGGAAATGTCATTTTACAGTTTAGAAAAACTGAGGTTCAAAGAGGTTAGGTAACTTGCCCAAGATCACGTGGCTAGTAAGAGTTAGAACAGAAATTCAAACCAAGGCGGCCTCCTTAACATTACATACAACCCTGACTCCTGCTAGTCTATTGTGTGGTCAAAACAGCTTTCGCATTATGGAAACTGTGACAGAAGTATTAACCTAACCTGGGAGGGAACCTCCCTTGTACATTATATATAAGCAATTATTCTACAAAATTGCTTAACTACTAGGAGAATCTGAATGAGCAATGTGACACCTCTAACTGCCACTTAGAACAGAATTAACTTTTGCCCTCACCTCCTCTATCTTTTACCTTCAATGAATGAGAAAACTTGCTTGAAAAGAGAATAAATCAGGTATCATTAATTTTTTAAGCATAACTGTTCATTTACTGATGTTAAGGAATTAAAAGATACATAACCAATGGTTCAGAGCAGGTACAGGGAAAAGGGCACTAATGTACTCTGTGGACGAGAGCACAAACTGACACAACTATTCATCTTGAAGGGGTAATCTGCGAAAGCAACAAATTTTACAAGCAAATACCACCAGGACCTGAAAATTTCACTTTCAGAATATGTTTCCAGGAAATTATTGGAGGGGTAAAAGAAAAAATACTTTAAAACTGACATGCCAATAGGTAATTATTACAAAGATGTTTATAATACTAAAATATCAGAAACAACCTAAATATCCAATAGAAGTACTAGTACATAGATCATAGCACACAAAATAGCTTTTACAATGGAACGCAAAATACAATGGAACACAAAATAGCTTTTAAACACAATGGTGTAATCTGTATTTACTGACACAGAATAATGCATATGAGATAGTTTGAAAAAATAACACAAAACAATAATTAGTATGAGTCATTTTCTCTATTAAAATAAATTTATATCTGTACCTATATGGAACAAGTTGAAAAGAAAACTAACCAAATTGTTAAAAAGAATATTATGTAATTAGAACTCTAGAAATGTACACTTTAAATATACCTTTCCATACTAAGTCCCAAACATGTATTACTTTTATAATCAGAAAAAGGGGTCATTTTTATCCTTTAAAAACAAAGAATAATAACAATCAAGATACCTAACAAGATATATGTACAAAAGTATTCATTAGCTCTGGCTGGTGTGGCTCAGTGGATTGAGCATGGGCTGCAAACCAAAGGATCACCAGTTCAATTCCCAGTCAGGGCACATGCCTAGGTTGCAGGCCAGGTCCCTAGTACAGGGCGTGCGAGAAGCAACAACACACTGATATTTCTCTCCTTCTCCTTCTCCTTCCCTTCCCCACTCTCTAAAGATGAATAAATAAAATCTTTTTTAAAAAATCTTATGAAAAACACTTTTAAAAAATATTCATTAAAACATAAAAACCAAAATAATATAAATATCAAATAAACTGATTGATACATAGCCATTAAGATTCTATCAGATTATTTATTACTATGGAGTAATGTTCAAAATATATTAATTAGTGATGCCATATATAAAGTATAACATTTTTGGAAAATACAAACTATATTTACATAGAAAAACAATGAGAACATTCATTCAGGTATAAACAGTGACTGATTTGTCTTTGAGTGGTAGATTATGGGTTATTTGTGATTTCTGTCATTTATGCATTGTGTTTTCCAAGCTTTCTTTAGTGAGGATGTATTTACTTTATAATTTTAAAAAGTAAAATAAATTAAAAATTCTCATTTACTTAAAAACAAAAATATTGTATATCCAATACTTCAATGAAAACTAATATATTCTGTAAGTATGATAGATGATTAAATATCACTAAAATTTTTTCTAAATTGAATATTTCTACAAAATGCAAGTATCCTATCAATTAAAATATTTAAGGTTTCTTAAGGCAGGTAAATTTCTGTGCACTAAGAGCTACTGTTAAATAATTTTGTTTACCATTGCAATCTCACGAAACATGTAAGATTTTTGGGTGGACTGCCTTCTTTAATAACTGCAAAAGGACAGTGAGACTACTATCAACTTACCCTCATATGACCTATTCATTCCTTTTCTGTCCAAGTATCTCCCAATTACAAAATGTAAAAGCTGTTTTGCTCCAGGAAACCATTTTTAAAAAAATCCTGATTCAAATGTGCCACCCTGTTTCTATTTAATAGTCCTGTTAGGCTATCTGTATCTTAAAACGTACATTTATGTCAGAAACTGCCAACTTAAACTGTGTAGTTTTAATAACTAACCTAACTGTGGTTACAATATATACAAATTAAAATATTCAAGTAAGGTGCTTATTAAAATTTTTCTTCATTAGAACTTTTAGATATTTTTACACTATTTAAAAAAACAATTTAGAGATATCTACTCAGAAATTAACTAATTATGTATGTTAGGAAATATGTTCAGTTTTATTGCAGGGTCCTACTCTCCCTGCCACATCAGACAACCACTATCCATCATCACCACTACACCACTGCACCATCACTTAAGCATCACTGTGTGCAACTTAAGTTTCTTTTGTTTTAAACAAAAAGCAATACTTGACCCTCCAGCATCCCTTACTTATACATCTATATAGCCCAAGGCTGAAAGGTCCACAGATGGCTTCCTTCACTATGGTTTCCTTCACTACATGCTGCTGCCAGTTGAGACTTAATCTCCTTTCCTCTCCAAACTGCCAGCAAACTTCAAGTAAGTCCAGCCATTGCCATTCTGGCTTCAAGTAGGGAATAATTCAGGACCAGATCAACAGAAATTGAATTTGGGACTGAAGGGGGAAAAGGAAGCAGGCAAAGGTAAGCACTACTGATATTGCATTCCATCTTCAGTTCCCCACTGCAGAAAAGTTAACTTATCTATGTTTTCTTCACTTCCTCTTTACCATCATTCCTCTTCATGTTCTTCCTTGGAAATGTTCCAAGGAAGTCTGAGTGTTCTTCCAAATATACAGAAAATGACTTTCGGTTTCTGGGCTCCCAAAAAATCTACCACTCATATCTTTACTTGCTTCCCTAAAAGAGTCTTTTTATTCCTTTTCCAAATTTCCATTTGTTATTTGTGTCAACTCTTAGAAAACCTCAAAAAAGATAGACTTGTTCTGTTAACAGGAAAAGAGGAAAATTGCTAACACTATTTTGTGTCTTTAGTTGAAGAGGAAAGAAATCCTAGTAACAAAAAAAAAAAAACAGGTGATAAGAGGTAAATAATGAATCTATGGAAGAGAAGAAAAAGAGATGAAGGCTCAATGTCAGGGAATGCCAAGTGTGGTCTGGGTCGAGTTCTAATCAGACCCTTCAGCTTCTGAACTACAAAACCCATTCTGCAGGCCCCAACACCCACCACCCACTCCTATGCCTCCAGCTAGCACATTGGAGTTACCACAAGAAGACAGAATTGTGTCTTTTAGACCTCCTAAGCTAGTGCTCTAAAGATATTTTTCTATGAAAACATTTTTATTAAAGGTGGCTGGATTTTATAATACCATTAGTATTATAGTCCATGTAAATGGCTACTGTAAACTAGATTAGGGACCCATTACAAAAGCACACTTTAAAAAAAATGGGTTCCCAGTTCTACTCAATTACTTTAAAAAAAACTTTTTTAAATCAATCTTGAAACATTGATCATTTGTATAGCATGAACTACCTATACTTCTAATACAACCATAGCTGGTATAGCAACAGTCCCATGTAGAAAAACCATTTCCTTTCTTCCTATATGAAAAAATGAATCTTTTTTTCTCAACTTAAATATCCTGAGTAGCAGATTGCCTGTTTGTAGCACTCCAAGCCATTGCTGGAAGGCGACCCAACAGTGGGTTGGAAGTAATTTCACACATATCTCCTCCTTCAGTAGTCACACATGTTATGACACTGCCCAAATGCCAAAGCGTGAGCAAAGAAACTTTTATAAACCTAAGTTTCAGTGGAAGAGCCTTTTAAAACTTAAGGGAAAAAAAACTGCTATTCTAAATCTAAATTTGTTACTTTCAAAAGTATAGGTAATAAAGTAAAATGTTTTCTGTCCTTCAAAATACAACTATAAATTTTTCAATATATTTTAAGGAAAAACAAAGGGGTCATTTTAACTCCATTATTATTTGCAGATGAACCTATTATTTTATGTAACATATCAAAAATATACATTCACTATAAAGGCCCCTGTATTAAAATACTTCAATACTAATAATTTCTAAATTTCTACTGCATAATTCATTTCAGTAGTTAAAACATATTCTTCTCCAATTTCACCAAATAAGCAGACAGAGCTTCTATGTCAGACCCAAGTTACTCATATTAAATAAAACTGAAATTTAACTTTAATCATTTACAAACTCCAATTGATCATTTCTGTCATATTTTTAAATGAAGGTAAACACTTCACACACAGACAAATCATTACTAAAGATGTGATTGTCCAATGCTCATGCAGCTTTTATTTCTCCTTCCAACTTCCACTTTTGACTCTTCTTCACTTATCCGTTTAATACAGAGGAAATTTTTAAGAAAAGATAATGAATAAATTAGACAATTTCAAGTTGTTAGAGAGAAGAATTTAATCTATTCCAACCTTCTACCTGATGAGTAATCCTTCCAACAGTATTGATGTACATATAAGCCCTTCTATTCAGATAAGTAGCTGGGATCACATCTCCTCTGGAATGAGACCTGCCTCCCATTTTCCAGCCTTGGGCACCTGAACTACATACACATCCCTTGGGAACAAATATTTCAATTTGAAAACAATAGGCCAAGTATCTTTAAAAAGCAGAAGCTTAAGGCCATTTAATTCTGGAACTCCCTCTGCCAAATAGAAGTCCATCACTGTGTTAGAGAGAAACGAAGACAGACCTAGTTCTGTCATTCATTATAGCAAGCTAACAACTGCAAAATATACCCTTAGTAGCTATACTAAACTATTCTGCTCATTTACATTTCACAAGAATTGGATAGTGGCAAAAGGAGGATTAAACATAAGCCATAATATATCACTATGGCATTATATACATAATATGCATAATATATATTACTATATTTATTTTATTCCTGTAAGCACTCCTAAGATAACAATGATCACTTCACTCATCAGCCTCCATGACAATAACACAACATATTCTGTAAAATATGTTGGTGACTGTCATCATTTACAACTCTACACGTTATAATTATTTAATGCCTCTCAGTCTTAGTCCCAAAGCACAACTAAAAATCATTTTTGACCATGCAACAGATACAGGATTCACTTTATTTTATTTTATAATAAAAGGTTTACACAGCTTGGGTAAAGAAGAACCTGATATAAAATTATCTAAAAATAAAATTTTTAGTAATATGAATAGTTACCATAAAGAAAATGTACACTTTTGCAATCAAAATAGAGGATGATGGAAAATACTTTTGTGGAAAGATGTTAAAAATTACTAAAGCTAGGTAAAGCATATATGAGTTATTTGTAATATTGTTCTAACATTTCTACTTTGAAATTATTTCAACATAAAACAATTTAAACATCTAAAATATAAGCAAGAAAGACCATACTTAAAACATTTCTTTAATACCACCAATATTTAATAAGTAACAGCAGAGTAGACTTAAATGCTAACATTTTCCCACATTCTTCTGGACATGATTACTCTTGAACTGTGGTAAAAAAAAAAAAATCCACTACTTCAATACACTCTTTAAAATAACCATGGACTTTGCATTGTCTACCAATATTGAAATGGTAAAATTAAGAAGTTTTGAAATTGATTACAAAGACCGATTTATATTTAAAAGTAAGTTTGAAACACCAAATTCCTATGATTATCCCATTAATGAGTTCAGAAATTAGCACAATAAGGGAACTAATTTATAATTTAACATTTTAATCATATGCAAAGCACATATTATATTCCAAATGCCATACTAATATTTACTTCAACCCTAAATTTTGTTCTTAGCCTGATACAGGGTGGGGCAAAAGTTGTTTTACAGTTACTCATATGGAAAATAATATAATCATTTATAACTAATAATGCAAGAATAAACACTGTTGCATGTACTCACCACTGTAAGCCTACTTTTGCCCCACCCTGTATTTCTTCTTCCATGTTACAAATTTAATTCAAATTAATACAATGTTCAAAAGTTAAATAGTCTGAACATACTACCCAGAAGTTAGGCATGAAAAAAGAAAAAGCCAGAATAAAGATCAACATTCAGTTTCTCAAATTACTACTTATGAGTGCTAAAATATGTCATTCTATTTCATTATTTTAAAATGAGGCAAGAAAGACATGAGAGCCATAAGAAACAATACTATCTTTGTATAACATTTATACTTTATAAAATGATTTAAAATCTATAAGTTATTTCAGTCCCACAGCACTGTGCGATAGGTAAAGGTAAGTATCATAACACCAATTTAACAGGTAAGTTTTAAAACCTATTGTAGTGTTGCTTTTAAAAAACCTATTATATTAATAAAATTTAAATAATCTATTGTTTTATTTTCATAATCTAAAAAAGGGCTGGGTAGAGGAGGACAAAAGGGGAAACTGGGACAACTGTAATAGAATAACAATAAAACATTTTTTTAATTTTTCCATTTTTTTTTTACAGTTTTATGAACAAAAGGATGCTCAACATGCAATATATCATTATGTTCACCAGGAGAAAGATCTCTAAAAATCAATTAGGAATGATAGATTAGATTTTGGGGCTGGATGGAAAAGGCAAAGGGATTAGGAGGGGAAATAAACCGCACAGACACAGACAACACTACGGAGATTAACAGAGGGAAACGGTGCTGGTGGGAGGCAGATGAGGGTATGGAGGTATAAACAGTGACAGAAAGGAGACTTGACTTGGGGTGGTGAAACACACAATAGAACATACAGATGATGTACTATAGAATGGTACACCTGAAACCTAAGTAATTTTGTTAGCCAATGTTGCCCAAATAAATAAAAAAAATATTTAATTTGTTTTAAAAAGTAAAAGTAAAAAAGAAGGATAAATTATTTTTAGAATTCATCAATTAATAAGGCTGAAAAAATATAGTTCACTAGAAGGGGGGAAATAATAAAAGACTTATGAAAACCACACATCAATAAGCCCATTTTATTACTGAAGTAAAAAGAAAACAAACACATTCAAAAAAAGAATTCTCATGTATCTTTTTTAGAATCTATTTAGAACTATGACAGCTAGAGAAGATGGGTAGAAATCAGCTTGAGTGGCCTGTTCTGAGTTTTACTTTTTCTAAATTTGTTCTGAACAACAGAAAATCTTAATAAGAGCATAAAGATCCTCTCACTTATAATAGTTTGTGTTTTTGAATGGTGAGGGGAAAATATGTCATTTATGTGTAATTTTAATAACACCACTGCACATAAATTGTATTATAAACTTCAAAATATTTTTCTTATGTTAATAAACTTGTTAACACACTAAAAATTATTCCAAAGTTGTACAACCTTAAATAAATGTATTAATAAATTTTCTTTCACTATCTTTCTTTGAGTTACAAAATTTATTTTATCCCAAAAATAGGAACTTTGTCAAGGAAAAAAATCATTTAAGCAACAAAGCATCAAACATATACTTATTTAATTCACAGTCTCATAGAAAGTCAAATAATTCTCAAACAATTTAAATTATGCTTGCAAATCTGTATCTTCTGGTAATGCAATTAGAATAAAAATCTAATGTTTTCCAACCATTTTATAATATATATACAGAAAGTTTTAAAACAAATTGATAGCTCTAAGTCTATATAATTTAACTTTAGATTTGATAATGTTAGAAAATATTTCTTTGATAAGCAGAATAAATCCACTAAAATTTATTTTTTAGCCTTCATTTTAAACATCTCAAACAGGCACAATATCTAACCAGAGTCCACCTGCAAGCACCTTGCTGACGAGGCGGTCTCATGACATGTATTTAACAGAGTCTTCAGCAATGAACGCTCTTTGAATGAGGTCACCCAGATATATACATACGTAATGATTCATAAAAGAGACATATTATGAATCCAATGAAATGCTATCCTTAAGAAAGATTAAGACTTTCAATAAAATCCATCCTGCTTACCTAACCCTCTAAAGGGAGAGAAAGACTGGTGACATACTGTGATTAAAATGCTCGCTAAACAAATACATTTTTTAAAAGATTACCAACAACAGAAAAATTATATTTGAAATGCAAAACATTTTACACGGCAATATCAATTTTAAATTCTAATTTCTCTCTTATGAAATAACTCCCTACAATAAATTCTGTCATAGTTACAAATTAAAACTAAAACATACTTAATAGATGAGCATATCTTTCAAACATAAGCACTAGTCATCATTGGACAGAACCTTTTATGTAGCAGGCTTTCAAATTTTATACATATAAATAATAGCTGTCTTTGAATATAAACTGTAAGATTCTTTTTTTTTTTTTGGCTGCACTGCTGGCTTTATTCTTTTTGTTGTTGTTGTTCAAGTACACTTAAACTGGAAGATTCTTAACATTAAAATATCAAAACCAAAAAGCAAGGAACATCTTCAAATTCAGAACACATTTCTTTTGTTCATGATGTCTATTCATTATTATACCAACTAGATTCAATGTAGTTTAGCCTTGTTAATCAAGTAGTCATTTTTAAACAGTATAACATTCTAAATAAAATAAATCATAAATTAGGTAACAGTAATATGAGAAGAGACCATAAAATAAATAGTACACATTGAAAATTATGCTGTTCATATTTTAGAGATCAGTAATCACTAATCACACCAATTATTAAACTATTAGAAACCTTCTAAGTTATCGTAAACCTAACTAAAAAATATAAAATATCAGTTATAACATTAAGCCAATATAATTTTCTCTACTTTAGCTTTTTAAAAAAATACTTGTTTTTGTATTTATCTATCACATTTCAAATTCTTTATAATAATAATTTCAAGTTGTACATAATGGTCCTAATTTCTAGATCTGAGCTATGCTTTCATCAAATCCCATCAGGTATTAAGGTGCTTTGTTAAATCTAACATCTTTCTGTATTTCTCTTTATAAAGTTTTTAAAAACATATGTAAAATTGACATAATTAGTTTTTAAAAAATTAAACACATGTACATTATATAATTGTTAAAATCTAACTCCCAAAATGTTGGTTATAACTTTTTTAAAAATTTGATATGAAAAGCACTTTTAATGAACATTAATTTTCTGCAATCTGCTAAAAAAAACTAAGTATACTCTAAGTATTTTATAGAAATTAAGATATGTTACATAGAAGATTATCTACCCTAAGTACAATAAGAAAACATATCCACATATCTTAATATGCCAAATTTTTGAAAAACTTATACTAATATGCAAATAACAATTAGTCATATTGAAAATAGTATCTTAAAACAATGGGATTAAGTAACTATTCCAAGAGCCACACAGAATTTCAGCTGTCGAATGGAACAGTGTAATTTAGCATAAAAGTACACTCACTGTATAAATCTATAGATTCAAATGCAAAAACATTTAATGTATATGTCCTAGCTAGCTAGCTAGCTAGCTGCAAATAAACAATCACAAGAGACTTAACTGTTTTTAATGAAATTGTATTTGCCAAAATAAAAACTCTAACAGATCATTAATTAACAATAAAATTAAATATATGGTTCTTGTCCAAAATGTCTTTTATGAAACAGTTTGCCAAACATTTCAATGCATATAAATACAATAAAATAATATACTAATAGATAGCTTTAAGGCCATAAACATTTTTCTTTCCTAACAAATGAATGTTAAGTTTCCTGATATGGAGAAAAAAATACACACACAACAAAAAGATGTCCTGTGTTCTTAATAATCATCAACTATAGTTTAATTAAAACAGAAGAGTAATGAGCTACCCACTATATCATACTCAATATCCAGTAACTTAATGTCTTACTGGCAGGTTTTCACACATCCTATGGCTTTGCTGAAAGTCAGTAAGACACACAAATATCAACCTATCAGTACTATATTTAATGACTTCCTGTTATATACTTACACTTTGTTATGGGTTAATATATTTGCAATCATTTTTATTTTGTGTTTTAAATAAATCCCAAATACTCCAATATTGCTAAAAATATAAGTATACTGAAAAAAATGTTCCTCAATAACCAATATGCAAATAGGCCTTGAAATTTTGATACAAGAAATGAAAAGTAGTTTTAAAGGCTCATATTATTTAATCTTTTACTATTGGTATATGATTTTTTTCAAATATGAAGTATTATTTTAGTTCCTCCTCACACAAACTGTGTTTACTTTAGCTTATCTGGCACTGTATACAAAGAAAAACAGGAGAAAGTAAACAATGGCCAATTTTGTAGGCTTGAGAGACTTAGAATTTGAGCACACAGAATCAATAGTACACAAGATAATGATACAGTTTCACTGTTCTTAAATAGTGAAATGTTCAACATTCCCATCCACAGCATTCAAAATTATAAGCCAAACAAGCAATGATTAGGAGAACAATTGCCTTATGCTCATTATACTTACGAAAGGACAATTGTAATTAATAATTTTAAGACTCTTTTAACTTTATAGTTTTAAAACTTACAGCGGAAATTAAATATTCATTTAAAAAATAAGTTATAACACATCCCAAATTAGGGCCAAACCCAACACTAACTATGTCTGATTTGCCAGAGCTGGATCATTCCACTTTGTCTGCTCCCCTGAAAGACACAAGGTGGGGACACACAGAGCTGCCTTCCAATGGTTTCACTCTACACATACAGACAACAAAAGAAATATTTTAAATAAGGCATTCCTCTTAAATTTTTCTTCCATGCAGTGTTAGAATTAATTATATAACCAATCTAATTCTTGAAATTGACCATTCTATGTGCAAAATCAGAAACAGAGAAAAGGCAAAAACATCATTAAGACATTTATAAAATATTAATATGTGCTTTGAAATTTTTCTGGATATAAAAATTATCAATATGACATTATACCTACAGTAAAACAAGAAATAGATATCATATTTCTTGGATTAAAGCATTCCCAATTTGGTTAAGACAAGCAATTACCATTAGGGGAAGGTTATAGCTATGGATTTTAACTGAACACTGCAATACAAAAGTATTAACAAATGAAACAACTTGAATTACTTAATATTTTCAACAGACTGTATTTCATAAGATATTTGAAAAATGTGAAGATTTTAATGTTTTCCTATCAGCATTCAATTAGTGTTTCCTAAGTATTTTTAAATAATATATTTCTAAATAAATGCAAACTAATATTGAAAATTATAAACACCCATAAGAATAACATACTTTAAATAAACAAAATCCACAATCTGAAAGTATTTCAATTAGATAAAATTATCTTAGATAAACAATATAATTTAAAATTTTGATAATTTTCACTTTTAAATTTAATAATTTACTTTCAAATATGTAACTTCAGTTAATATTACTATGAAAACTATTAACTCTAGAATTCAGGCTAGATACCACCAAAATGTGAATACTAATATTGTACTCAAATATGTGTATTTGAGATATGTACAATAAAAATAAGTTTATCTAACAAAATCTAGAATTGTTTTCTAAGATCCAAAAATAACATATTGGCCTTGAACATTAGTTATACATAATAAAAAAAAATCACTCAAATTTGAAATTTCTTCATTTAAAAAAAATTATTCTCTTACCTCAAAAAGCATTTTCTAAGATGATGAGCTTCTCTTTTAGAACATTTAGCATTGCACAATTATCCTTACTACTTTGAACTTAATCCATCATTTTAAATCCTCATTATTCTCCTGTTCTTTAACCTTGAAACTTGTTCCTTTCCTTACCTTCTCTTTTATACCCTTTTTTGTTTTTGTCTTTTCATATTTCATTCTTTCTTTAAGCCAGCAGTATATAAAGCCAATGTGGCCTATGTCTCCAAGTCTGAGACAGCTATAAAAAAATAAATTCTTACTATTTTAAGGGGAGAAAAACAAGCCAGTTATCATCTGGGAGACGAGGAAGGGGTTTTAACCACCAGACAAGCCTGTCCAATAAAACTCAGACTTGACTCAAGTGATTATAACTTCTCATGCACACACACATACAGCTCTTGGAAAGCATCCAAATTTTTTTTTTGGTTTCCTCTCTTGTCTAGAAAAGATGACTAAGAAAATAAATGGACTATAATAATTCAATCTCTTTCACAAGTCTATTGAACACAAAAAAGTTTTCAATGAAATCTTTATAAGCTAGGACTTTCAATGTTTTGACAATTTTTAATTTCATTTAAACATTTCAATCTGAGGGGTCGCTAAACTGTTTTTTGGTTTCCTACAATTTTTGCTCCAACTATGGGAGTCTACCAGTTACTAAAAAAGTAATTGCTACACTATTCAAAAATAAAAACTCAACATTTTGCAACCAATAAAAATAACTAAAGCAATTCCACAAGCCTTTAAACATTTAATTTTCAATATAACATCATATTTGAGTAGGCTAATTTCTAAGTTTTTTAAAAAACAGATTAACTTTTTAACAATTTATTATAATGCTGGTTTTAATTTCAGAAGGGTCATACAAATTTATTTTTAAAAAAGCACAGCTTTAATGTTTATCTGAAAAAAAACTTTATGACAAATATCTAAAGTCAAAAAAATGATCACCAACTAATCCACCTAGCAAGGGTGTCCTAAGAGCATGTATTCAATAATACATTTAATGAGAATCATGATGTCTAACGGCTGTTGCTTATAAAAATTATTATTAAATTTATTACCACTATGAACATATCATATGGCATGTGTACACTTGTACATTTAAATCTATAGCAATACCCACATTTAATTACTGAACATATTACTAATAAGCCATTGAACTGAAAGAAATTAATACCAAAGTGACTATGGCTGGAGATATATTCATAACTTCGTAAAGAATTTATTCTCTTTTGAGGACAGAAGAATAAAGAAACAGCCTTCTTCCCAAGTGCTGACCAAATTAAATGTGTCTTTTATTGGTACAAATTTGAAAGAATTGTCACTCTTTCCACACTTTCTACACATAAAAACCTCTTGTCTATAAAAACATAAAGTGGTGTTGAATGTTATTATCTAAAAGTACATCTGCATGCTATTGTCCTGAAAATGTTCCAGTATCTCTGCCATACACCAAGTTATACAATTTATGTCACTAAAAGGTACAGAGAATAAATAGCATAGAAGGTAGGTAGAAAATAGCCAGGGGGAGGGTAAGAATAGTATGGGAAATGTAGAAGCTAAAGAACTTATAAGTATAACACACGAACATGAACTAAAGGGGGGAATGTGGGGGGGAGGGGATGTGCAGGGTGGAGGGGAGTGAAGGGGGAAAAATGGGACAACTGTAATAACATAATCAATAAAATATATTTTTATAAAAGACTTTCCAGTCCATTCAGTAATTGCTGCTTCTTCCTTTCTAACTATAACTCAAACTTCAGAGTCCAAGAAAGGAGAAAAATAATAAATGTAAATAAATTTTTAAAAAAACAAACACAAGTCTGTGATGCAAAAGTACTATAAGCAAAGGCTAAAGTCAAATGACAAGCTGGAAAAAATATTTAGAACTCTAACACATACAAGTAACTAATATAATAGCTCTACTATATAAAAAGTACCTAGTAACATAGAAAAGAAAAATCAGCAACGTGGTAGAAAAATGAGCCAAGGATAAGTAATCACAGAAAAAAAATATCTAAATGGTTTTTAAACATATGAAAGGACACCCAATCAGATTCATAATGACAGAAACACAAATGAGAACTCAGATACCATTTCTTATCTATCCAAATGGCAAAAGTCTATCGGCAACACACTACTGGCAAGGCTGTGGGAACAAGACTCTCAATCCATTTCCATTGCTTACAGGACTGGAAAATGAGAAAGCCCATAAGGAGGGGAAACTGGGAATATCAATGTCTGTACCCTTTGACCTAGCAACCCCACTGTCGGAATGTCTTCTACAAATACACTTAAATTTGTACAAAATAATATGCCTATAACTGATGTAACAATTCTTGTAATATCGAGAGTGTGGGCACAACTTAAGTGTCAACAATCAGGTACTAAATGAATGAATCATGTTACCTCCAAACAATAAAATACTATATAACAGTTACAGAACAGAAAAAAAAGAGAAACCTTATGAAACTTTTATAAGATATCTGTGAAGTGAAAAAAGTAGAAGTGCAGTATATGGTATATACAAATTTACTTCTGTGTAAATAGTATGCTGTCCTTTGTGCAAAACTGTCTACTTTTTGTTTAAGAAAAGAAGAATATGAGAATATATGATTCTACTTTCTCATATTTTCATAAGAAAATACTTGTTACACATAGGAAACAAGGAAGAAGAAAGAAGGAAGAGTAAGTGGAAGCAAGATTTCTTGGCATGTGTTTTTTTAAAGGAATTTTATATTTCAACCAGTAGCCTTTTTAAAAAAAATAAATAAAAAGTGCTGCCCTGGCTGGTGTAGCTTAGTGGATTAAGTGCGGGCCTGTGAACCAAGAGATCACGGTTCGATTCCCAGTCAGGGCACATGCCTGGGTTGCAGGCCAGTTCCCAGCAGGGAATGCACAGGAAGCAACCATACATTGATATTTCTCTCCCTCTCTCCTTCCCTTCCCCTCTAAAGATAAATAAATAAAATCTTTTAAAAAAAAAAAAAAAAAAAAAAAAAAAAAGTGCTGATCTTGCCAGATACTGAAGTAAAAACTACTACTTTTGCTTTTTAAAACCATTTGTAAAATTACCATCAATTATTTCATAGGTATTCCCAAACAGTGTGATGAGGTAGCAAGTGCTATACTAATACCTATACAGTCTTAAAAGTATTACTTGGGAACTAACTGTATGCTAGTCTCTAGAAAAAAAAAAAAAGATGAAGATTCAAAACTTTATTTAATGCCAGTATAGCACGGTCAGTTTATAGCTGGAAAAAGTATACTGTGCGCATTAGATGTGACCTTTATATCAGTTCAATAAAAACTGATATAAAGAGCCCACGGTTAATATCACGTTCAATTGTGAAATACTAAAAGATTTTCTTCTGAGATCAGGTACAAGGTAAGGATGCCCATTTTTTGCCACTGCTATTCAATACACTACAGAAAGTCATAGCCAGAGCAATTAGGAAAGAAGAGATAAATAAAAAACATTTAACATGAAAATTAAAAAGTAAAATTATCTTTATTTGTAGATTATATGATCTTATATATAGAATAACCTAGAGATTACACTAAAAAAGTGCTAGAATAAATGAATTCAGTTAAACTGCAGCATACAAAATGAACAAAAATCAGTTGTATCTCTATTCTAACAATGAATGATCTGAACAGAAAATTAAGAAAACAGTCCCATTTATAATAGCATCAAAAGGAATAAAATATTTAAGAATAAACTTAACCAAGGAGTTAAAGACTTGTGTACTGAAAACTATAAAACATTGCCAAAAGAAATTAAAGATGACATGAATAAATATAAAGAAACCCATGTTCATGAACCAGGAGATTTAATATTGTTAAAATGTCAATACCATCCAAAGTGATCTACATATTCAATGTCATCTCTATTGAAATCCCCAATGGCAGTTTTGGAAGAAATAGAAAAATCTACCTTAAAATGGCACACTGAATAGCCAAACAATCTTGAAAAAGAACAAAGATGGAGGTTTCACGGTTCCTGATTCCAAAATTTATTACAAAGGTACTATAATCAAAAAGCAGGTACTGGCATAAAGGCAGACTTATATACCAACAGAACTGAACAGACAGCCCAGAAACAAATCCTCGCGTATACAGTCTAGTGTTTTCAACAAGGGTAACAAGAACATTCAATGGAAAAAAGTCTTTTCAACAAATGGCCCTGGGAAAACTGGAGATCCACATGCAAAAGAATGAAGCTGGACCCTTACCTCACACCACATATAAAAATTAACTCAGAATAGATCAAACACCTAAACATAGAGTTTCAACTTTAAAACTCTTAGAAAAAACAGAAGGGAAAAGCTTCCTGACATGGAATTTGGTGGTGACTTTTTTGGATATGACACCAAAAGCACAGGCAATAAAAGTAAAAATAGATACTAAATTAGCCTACATCAAAATTTAAAATGTGTGTGCATCAAAAAAACATAATCAAAAAAGGAAAAAGGCAATCTACTGATGAGGAGAAAATATTTATGAATCATATGTATATCTGACAAGTGGTTAATATTCAGAATATATAAAGAACTCCTATAATTCAATAACAGCAACAAAATAAACTGATTTTAAAATGGGCCAGGAACTTGAGTAGACAATTCTCCAAAGATATACAAATGGCCAACAAGCACATGAAAAGATGCTCAACATCACTAATCATTAGGGAAACACAAAACAACAATGAAATAACATCTCACACCCCTCAGAATAGATACTACCAAAAAAGCCAGTAACAGTGTTAGGTGAAGATGTGGGGAAACTGGCCCTTGAACACCATTAGTGAGAATGAAAATGATACAGCAACTGTGGAAAACAGTATGGTGTTTCCTCCAAAAATTAAAAATAGAATTATCATGTGATCTAGCAATTCCACTTCTATTTATAAACCCAAAAGAATTGAAAGCAGGAGTCTTGGGTGTATATTGATACACCCATGTTCACAGAACATGTTCATAATAGCTAAAACATGGAAGCAACCCAAATTCTGTCGACAAATGAGTGGATAAACAAAATGTGGTAAATACATATAATTGAACATTATTTAGTCTCAAAAATTGAACATTACTTAGTCTCAAAAAAGGAAGGAAATTCCGACACATGCTACAACATGAATTAACTCTGAGGAGAGTATGTTAAGTAAAATAAGTGAGTCATGAAAAGACAAATATTGTATTCCACTTATGAGCTAACTAGAGGAGTCAAATTCATGGACAGAACATAGAATGGAAGTTGCCAGAGACTTCGGGGAGCGAGTATGGGCCTAGTTGTTTGATTGGTATCCAGTTTCAGTTTTACAAGTTTTATCCAGTTTTGAAAAAGAGTTCTAGAGATCGTTGCACAACATATGAATGTATTTAACATTATTGATCTGTACACTAAAAAATGGTTAAGATGGCAAATGTTTGTTACATGTATTTTACCACAATTAAAAGTAAAATAATATTTAAAAGAGGTGAAAACTGAAACACAGGCACTCAGTGCCTCCGCATATAATGTCATGATCAAATTCAGTTGAACGAAGAATGGAGTGATCAACCAAGAATTATCACTTCTGTAACAAAAACCTTACTAAAGGAGAATGCACGAACTCCCACCGCAAGAAAGAATCCCAAAGGACAAATACTCAGCAAGATAAGTTGGCAAAAACCTGATCTGAAAATTAAGTGAAAGACCTGAAGAATAAGTGGGATTCATTTTGGCAGGAGGGAAAGGGAAAGTATTCCAGAAAGGAGAAGAATAAATAGGGATGAAAACAAGAACAAAGGAAAAGAGAAATATTAAGATCAGGTTCCACCTTAACTATCCATAATACAGCTTTGATCAGTTTTTAAGTAAGACAGTAACATTAATGAGAAGAGAGTAAATACCTTACTAAGTTGATGGAAATTGGTTTACAGGTAAACCCAATGAGGACAGGTGGTACCTGACAAGCACAGGAGGTACTGCAATTCACACACAAAAACAATGGGGTTAGGACTAAAGAGTCAGCGGTAAGACTGGAGAAGCAAAGAATCAAAAGATATAAGACACTCTAACGATGAGTCTAATATAAAGGACAAAAGAGAGTAAGAGAAACAATGGCTAAAATTTTCTGGTGTATGATACAAAAATAAATTTATTCTTCTAAAAATTACTTTTGAGCAACTATCATGTGTCTGGCACTCTTCTAGGCAGAGGCTACATTACTGAATAAGGCAGATAAATTCCCTGCTTTTATTGAGTTTCTACTCTAGTGGAAGAGCACGGTACACAAACAATTTTAAGGGAAAAAAACAGGTGACACCAGCTAACTATTTTAGACAAGATAAAAAAACACTTAACATTATAAATTTTAACTTTGACAACATCAAAATTAAAACCTTCTGTTCTTCAAAATGAAAGGAAATAAAAAGAAGAGACACAGACAAGGAAGAAGTAATTGCAATGCATATACTTGACACAAGAACTTGAATCCAAAACATATAAAGAACTCTTACAGCTCAGTAAGACGACAACCAAATTTTTAAAAAATAGGCAAAGCATTTGTACAGACATGTCACAAAAGAGACAGGAATGGCTCACAATTTCACATTAAAAGGTATTTAACATCATTACACATCAGAGAAAAGCAAGTAAACCACAGTAAGGTACCGTTACACAGCCACCCACACAGAATGGCTAAAATTAAAATGTCTGACATCACCACCTGTTGGTGAAGATGTCGCACAAATGGAGCTATCAAACATTGCTGGAAGGAGCATAAAATGCCATAATCACTTTGTAAAATTCTTTGGCACTTTCTCACAAAGTAATATTTAAACAAACACTTAACATGTGACCCAGCCATAACAATCCTTTGCATTTACTCTAGAGAGATAAAATCCTTTGTTTATTCAAAGGCTTGTTCATGAATGTTCATGGTAGCCTTAAGTGTAATATTTTTAAAAATGGAAACAACCCAAGTGTTCATTAACAGGTTAATTGAAAAACAAATAGTTACATGTTTACATTTTGTACCAAAGACAAAACTGGGCACAACATACTCAGGAATAAAAAGGAATTAACTGATGCAGGCACAACATGTCCTTAGGAATTGTTTTCAACAATCTTTGAACTGCAAGTGAATCAAGACTTAGATTTAAGATGACATAACAGAAAGCTAGGCAAAGAGTCAAAGAGATCCAGTTCCATAAATAAATACATTGTGATACTGAATCAAATAAACCCTAAAGCCTGAACTACCTCTATAGGCAGTCCAGTTATAAATCAATAAACTTATTATTTAAACAAGCTGAGCTGGGTTTTCTCTTACTTGCAATCAAATATGTTTTAGTTGTATGATGTAGCTCATAATTAATGATTTAATATTCTCCATTAAATAGTAAGAGAATTTAACTGTGAGGAATGAGGATTTGTGTGGTGAGAGGGGGGTATAGAGGGAACAGGTATCCAAGAAAAAAATTAATCTACTGGAAAACCTTTGTACTTATGTTACTAGGACTAACACTGGACGGTAAAGATTATTCTTCCAGAAATTCCCTACAATATGAAATGCTCAATGGACACTCCCAAATGCATAAGCAACCATCAGTTACTTCTCCCCATTGACAAGCAAGGTACTCAATAACAAAAGCATTCACTGCCAGCAAAGCTCTAACAATGACATCCTTCCAGGTTTCCTTTGATCAAGAAGACAACGAAGGGAAATGACAGTTGGGAAATGGACAGGAAAAGATGTGAAGTTAAGATTTTATGAATAACTGTGATTTGTCAAGGTTCCTTACTGGGCAATTTACATATACCATCTCAGTATATTTCATTTTCTCAATGACCAAACAAAGTAAATGGTATCATCTCCAATTTGTACACAAAGAAATCAAATCTCCAAGAAATTTAGTTTTAAGTCATTAAAAAGGAATTGACAATTTGTAAATTAAACTGGTAATGCTGCAATTGCTATCTATATCTGTCTGACACAAAAGCAACCTTTTGCCCTGGCCAGTGTGGCTCAGTTGTTAGGAGCATCCTGCTGTGCACCAAAAGGTCATAGGTTTGATTCCCAGTCAGGGCACACACCCAGGTTGTAGGTTTGAGCCCTGTTCAGGCACATGCAAGAAGGCAACCATTTGATGTTTCTTTCTGACCTCTGACCTCTCTCTCTCCCCACCCCACTTCCCTCTCTCTCTAAAAATAATAAAAATAAAATCAAAAAGCAATGAAAATATCCTTGGGTGACGATTAAAGAATAAAGCTACCTTTCTACAACTTCTTGAGGAGAGTAAGCATCAAGAAGTCTGTCACTGCATGTTCCTTTGTCTATCTTGTCCCAAATAAAAGTATCAGTTACATCTTATTAAAACAAATACATATATATATATATATTCCCTAATGATATGATTGAGTTAAGACCATCAAAGATTTTTTTTTAAAGCATCTTGTTTAGCCCTGGCTAGTGTGGCTCAGTGGATTGAGCACCAGCCCACAAACAGAAGGGTCACTGGTTCGATTCCCAGTCAGGGCACATGACAAGGGTGCAGGCCAGGTCCCCAGTAGGGGGCATGCAAAAGGCAACCACACACTGATGTTTCTCTCCCTCTCTTTCTCCCTCCCTTCTCCTCTCTAAAAATAAATAAATAAAATCTTAAAAAAAATAAAGCATCTTGTTTATTTGTATCTCTGCCTCTAGATGTTAAACTATTTGATGGTCTCAGAAAACTTCAGAAACTGACAAGGTCGCTATTTAAAAGAAAAAACAAAAACATTAGGAATAGAGATGCAGAATGATACAAAGGACCCATGTGAAAATATATTCTAATAAAAAAATTAAAATCTATGATTACTGTTTCTATAAAAACAAAAAAGAGGCTAAGTAGCCACCATAATGAAGTGTTGTATGACAGAATATGTAGTATGATTTTTAAATAAGGTCGTATGAGTGCAAGTTGGTATGTGCATTAAGTTTTCTAAGGGAATCACCAGAAGGATTAGTAGTAGGCTTTCACTTTTCATTTTCTGCTTTTCAATACTAATAGAATTTTATAGCCTTGCACATGTATGTTTTTATTTTTAATTTTTCATTGTTGTTCAATTACAGTTGTCCCCATTTTCTCCATTTCTTCCCCCTGCCCTACCCACCTCCCACCTCCCACATTCAATGCTCCTGGCTCCCTTTGTCTTTGTCCATGGGTCCTTTATACCTGTTCCTTGACTTAACCCTTCCCCTTCTTTACCCCATTATCCCTCTCCCTCCTCCCCTCTGGCCAGTGTTAGTTTGTCCTTTATGTCAATGTCTCTAGTCCTATTTTGCTTGCTTGTTGGTTTTGTTGATTAGGTTCCACTTATAGGTGAGATCATACAGTGTGTGTCTCTCATCAACTTGCTTATTTCACGTAATGACCACAGTGTTATTTAGGCCTCTTATATTTCTTAGTATTTTGTAGAATCCTCCCAAATATTTTAAAATTAGAGTTAGATTTTGATATTTATCAAGAGCTTGACAGATAAATGACTAAAGAAAAAAATCTTACTGATCACTTAACATGAGACTACCACTTTTATATAAACCACCTGAGATAATTCTTTTCATACAAATGAGAAAACCACCTCAGAGACACTCATCCAAGATTACTCAACTAAGGTAGAGAGGTAATACCTCAACCTGTATCTTCCTAATTCAAGTTCTAAAGCACTTTCCATTATATCACAATTGTCAGTTCAAGGAAACTGGTGTTTTAAAGTTAAAATGTGCTTATGCAAGGACTTCTGTCTGTGTTTAAGTATAACCTTCCTCTTTCCAAAAAGAAATTGAGGTAGTTCATGGAAATACATCTAGAGGAGAAAAGTAAATACAGATGAAAAGCAAAGCAAGCAAAAATAGGGGTTAAAAAGCAGTTATCCTATAATAAAGATAGAAGTCCTGAATGCTTTGTCTTAGATGAATTACTGATTTGTTTCTTGATTTCTAAGATACCAAAGCAAAGAAGAAAAGGAGACCAAAACATCTTTTATAAAATTCACAGTAGTAAAATAATGAAGGAAAACAATTGCTCAGAAGTGTAGCTTTGCCCAGTACTATGACCAGAGGAAATATTTAACTGAGCTTTCTCATAAGGAATGACTCTATGTGATATACCCATGGGTATATGCAATATACACTGTGACACGAACTCACAAAAAAAATCTCATAATGTTTTAAATAAATCTACAATTTTGTGTTGGGCCACATTCATAGCCATCCTGGGCCGCATGCAGCCCAAGGGCCACAGGTTGGACACCCCTGTTACGGTATAAAATGTCACTCCACTCTCCAATCTCTACATCTAAGCCTAGTTTTATTCTCCCAAATACTATAAATCAATGTATTTAATGAATGCTCTAAACTGTGTGATAACTTTTTCCATTAAATTATCCAAATGATCAGTGTACATTGAGAAAAACCAAGAAACTATACCATTGTATCTTTATAAAATTATTTGATACTTTTAAAAATCATGAAAGCAATTATTGTTTTGCTTCTTCAGGTGTGCCTTGCATTACAAAACATTAAATAAATTATATGAAGTTTCTCAAACTAAAAACCCTAAACACTTTATGCCAACTGTACTTGTCGTTCATAAGCAATCTCACCAAGATATATTTTAGAGGGCAAAGACAAATAATATGAATCTCTCAGACTCCTTCATAAAGCAAAGAAGCATAGTCCACCAACATAAAAAAAGAAAGAAAAATTATCTCCCTTTTAAATTTATACTACATTAACTTAAAATCACTTCACCCACTTTATATTATTGTATACATATACACATATATCAACATGCTTGTGTATGCATAAGCTGTCCACTTGAAAAATCCCCTAAAAATGGAAACTGGTACAAAAATTTACTCTATATTTTACAGTCTTGTAAATGAATGTAAATCATTGTAACCTGTACAACAGGAAAAAATTTGTTGTAATCAAAGTTGAAATGTGCCAATTTGATCTCCAATTATGTTTTAGTAATCACGTTGCTCATTATTTACAAATAATTAACCATTGTGAGTATTGACTATTCTTAGTTATAATAACCACATTTCCAAAGGATTATTAGCAAAACCATGAAGGTTGTGAATATATTTATTGTTATTTTATAAAGACAACATGTTAAAAAATAGGAACTGGACAAAAAAATACCCGCAGTCAAGCAAATATTTTCTTTGATTTGATTTCACCAAAACTTATATTATCAGTCCAATACTGCAATACTGATCAAGTTAATTAACAAAGCTAGGAAAAAATAAGACACTCATTTTTCTACAAATTAGTAGTTCTGAATTATAGAAAGGAAAAAATCAATACAAATATTTATTGTAGTCTTCCTTTTTTCCTCTGAGAATCTGTCATTAAATCAATAATACCTCTAGCAATCAAAGAAATTTAGTACAACCATTTCATCCTTATAGGAAAAGACAATGGTTGGATTTATTAAATTACTAATGGCACTGTAAACTGATAAGTAAAACATAAACATCATTTGGTAAGCTCAAAATTCACTTGCCTCCATACCAAACTTGTAATTAGTTAGATATTCCTGACCAACTACCGCCATCACCTAAAATAATAACTTTTCCAACCTGCACATCGAATCCTCACAGAAATTGCTACAACTGCAGGAAACCAAAACCAAAAAAGAAAAGACCTCATTCTCCATATTTATAAACATAATTTATAAATATAAGATGAAAAATGCAAGGGATCAACATATATGGTATATTTAAATCTAAAAACATGAAAATACTGTAGAGAAACTAACTTAAACCTGACTTTTAAGTTAGATTTTAATAGCTTAAACCTCACTTGAAAGTTAGATTTAAATAGTATTAAGTTTAAATTCAGAAACATACTTCTCTTACATTATTTTACTAAATGATGTCACTACTAATATATTACACTGTCTGTTAAAGCACTACTTTTACAGTTCATCAATGACCTCTTTGGACATGTATTTGATTAAAAACAAGTAAAAACTAAACAATTTGTTATTTAGGTATAAAAATATATGTAACAAAATGGGGGAAATGATAAATTTAAAATTCAGGAAAGTGGTTATTCTGTTTACCTGTGATTATCTCTACAGGAGAGTCAGCGGAGAGAAGGGATAAATATATAAGTAGATGAAAATTACTGGTAACAATCTAGTTCTTGGTTTAGATAGAAGGTTCTTGAGTAAATGTTAAATAATATTTAGATAAATTAGCTTTTATAAGAAAATAAGATCGCTCATGGGCCAGGTCTGATAGTATGCCAGGAGCCAAAGATTATGACTACTAAAATTTTATGCTGCTGAGGTCCATTTTGAAAAACAATTGATGTTTAATTAGAGAAATTTACCTTTCACAAATGTTTCTTCCTAACTTTAATACTGAAGTATCAGCAAATTCAAATACTTTTTGCAAATATTCAAACTGAAGGATAAACTAGAGGGATGCCCTCAAAGAACCAAGACAGAAACCAAAATTATTCTCCTCCCTAAATCAGAGTAACATTATATTGTTTTCCATTTGCAGTCATTCATATTAAAAAACAATCAAAAGCAAAAATGAGTCTAACTGTATTCAAATTGTACAATGAATCTGTATTAAGATTTCTTAAATTTCAAAAGCTTCAAAAATAGATATAGAATCTTAATTTACTAGATATTTTATTCCAAATAAAAAAGTGTAACATATCTAACTCAATACCTAAGAACTCCTAACTCTAACTACTTTAAAGAGATCCTAAAAAAATATATTTAAAGATAATTTATGAGCAAAATCAGTTTAAAAGGTAAACCAGAAAAATCATTATTTATAATTAGTATGCTTAAATACATTTTTCTGAACTTTCTCAAGCATAGAACATATTTATAGTGAACAGCAGTCTCAAAGCCCTATCCTAATTTAACTTGAAGATAATACAACATAATATATATTATTGTTATATTCTTTTATATACCTAAATGTAACAAAGAAGATTAAGGTTACATAAGAATATCAAAAATAAATATGTGACTTCATGTAAAGATGAACAGACAAATTGCTAGATTAAAAATCACTTTTAAAAGGCTGTGGCACTAAGAATCTGTATTCTTCTTACTGGAAAATCAGGAACTTCAAATAAATTCTTATTTTCAGACTGGAGGACAAAATAACTATTGACTCATTTATGAACCTGAATGAAATTCAGCAGTATTTAAATTACCGAAAGTTGAGACTGTAAAATCTAATAGCAGTCAAATCTTTGCTCTTAATATAAAGGGAAGTACCAAATTAAAATTTTTAGAAATATGCCTCAATTGTCTATTTATTCACACAGCGAGCTAATGAAAGATAAAAATATCACCCCTCTTCTAGACTTTAGCCATGTCTAAAGATAAAGGGGTAAAGAAAAAAACCATACATACTAAACTCCAATGAGGTTGTCTCTTTAAATTTTCTTTCATCTGGCCTGCTTATAAAGGGTTACGTTTATAAAAAAACATAGTAACAAGCACTTAGGGGGGAAAGAGTTAATTCAAACTGATTTGAAATTACTTAGTGAAATAACTTCCAAAATTTTACAATAAAGGGACTTATTATGTACTAAGCTCAGCACTAATCCACTTTGTATCCACCACTGCTCTGATTAAAATTATAATTAGATGCTTGAAATAAATGAAGAGTTTGGTGACCTCTAAGAAAGCTTGTTCCATACTATATTGAAATTTGTTTATTACTACTATCTCTTAATATATAGTGGTAAAAATTAGTATGGGTAAGCTTTAATATTTTATTCAATAGAGAGTGACTTATATAACTTCTAAATAATTAAAGTAAAAAAATTAAACACCTAAATTGCTCAAGAGTAGGAAGTAAAAGTGTTCTGTACTCCACTTAAGCTTCCATTCTGACTTCTAATTCACTGTACATCAAAGAAAATCAACTTGCCCTGACACACTGGACTATTCCCTTCAGTGATCAGGCAGGTGTTGAGGCCAGAAAGAGCATATTTTCCACAGCCCTTTACCTTGTTTGATCACTGGTTACTTTTGATCTGACACTGCCCTCTCTCTAGTAATGACTTCCCCCTCATAGACCCTACCTCACATCTGTCAAAAAGAATAAAAGGGATCAAACTGAGACCTGACAACGCCTATGGGCCATGCGATGGGCTGCCAACTGAATGTTCTCCAGCTCCCACAATTTCCAATTCAGTTTCTTTTGTTCTGGTAGGTACAGAGTTAGGGTACCAATGACAGCAGAAAGGATTATGCACCAACTGTGAAACCAAGCCTTCTTGAATGTGTACCTTTTATCTTTGCTTCTTCATCTTCTTAAATGCTGCAATCTTCATGGTGGTTACTATGAAATACATATTCAACAAGTGCAATAGAAGGTTTGTTTAAATCCTTTTCCAGGAGAAAACAAAGGACACAATGTATTGAAGCTTTAAGGAAAAAGTTTCAAACCCATGGTGTGAGATTAGTAAAGGGCAGCTGTCAAAGAGCATGTTAATAGTAAATGAAACTGCAAAAGTTTTATGAGGACCGCTCTTCAGTGGGTACTGCCATACACTAAAGTGGAAAGGTCCCCTAAAATGATGCCCATATTCACAGGCGGCAGTTATCTAAATTGTCAAATTACAGAGTCTTATACTAATTTAGTGTGAGAATAAGTTAGTACTGAAAATAAGATCTTCTAGTCTTCATATAATGTGGTGAGTATATCTAACCTTTTTTTGAAAAAGGCATTAATAACAATTTTTAAATGCTAGCAAGTAGCAAAAGCTGGTCAAATATTATTTTGGCACCATTTTACTCATAATTTTTCAACTGTCATTAAAATATTGCATGGGTTCTTGAATATTCATCTGATAATAACCCTCCACCCAAACACACACACACAAACAATGACCGATGGTTCACTATCAGACATACAATTAAGGGATTTGCAGGAAGCTGGTTTAATGGACTTCTAAGATCACTTTCAAGGTCAAGTCTTTTTTTAAGAAATAGAACTTTTCTTAACTTTTTAAAAGTACAGGCAAAAGAAGGAAGACCACGTCCAATAAGATAGGTATTCAAATTTAATGCACCTTTGATATTATAATGCTAAAAATGAATAAGTAATTAACTTTAGACATGTACAAATAGAGAATCTCAAAGGTGTTAAGCATTAAGGTGATACATGTTGATTCTAGTAAGTGGAGAAGTTTCAACAACAGCTGTAAAAAGGTATGCCTTGATAGAAAGAAAGAAGAAAGGCATAAATGTCTAAAGAATTAACCTGGACACTGGACAAATGCATACACTAGTTGAAAATGATTTACCACTGTGCAAAAGACTGTACATGAAATATCTCCTGTTCTTATACAGACCAGTAATCAGCATAATTGCAGTCTTCTAAAAGAAAACTATTCTTGACTCTATAATCTAAAAATACCATCCAACAGAGTATATTTAAAAAATGTGATTGTTTTCAATAGACTTTAATATAGGAAAAGATAATTCCTACATACTTGGACTTTACGGGAAGAAAACCAACCACGTATACTAGGGAAAAAATTACTTGCATATTGAGAAAACACAAATTAATTCAAGGTTAAACAATACACTTGGCTGAACCAATGCTTGCCCAATTTTTTCCAAATTCTACTTAATCTTCTAAAAAATTAAGGAAAAAGCTATTTATCCATGCTTCTTTTTGGGTATTCTTTCCACAATTTTTGATTCCACAAGACTATCAGAACATATCAAAGAATAAAAGGATAATAAAATGGAACTAATTTATTAAATTAAAAACTAAGAATTTTATGTACTTTTAAAAACACTTGTCACTATAATTTTTTGCATGTGATAATACTCTCAAAGCATGAAATTTCAATATTCTAACTAAATTTTATGCCAGATCTTCTTGGTGCATTTTGTTGGTACCAAGCAACCACAATATGTATCAAATCTTATATTTAACTATCTCTTTCTAAACTGCAACAATAAATCAAGCTCTTCTAAACAAAGTCAACCACAGAAGCAACTTGTTAACTTTCATCTTTTCAATAATCAAGTGAGTCAAGAATGACAAAAGAAAAAAGACCACAGTTCCTAGTAAGCACTGGAGACATTTTTGTTGGGGTTGTCTGAAAGCAGAAAAAAAGGAATATGCATTGGTGGAAGCACTCACACAAATCAAATATCTCTAATGGGATATAACCCAAAAACTGAATACACATAACACATAATTTGCAAAAAAATTTCAAGCCATAAGTTTCAACATTCACTTTTAAGAAATCGCTTCTTATAAACTACGTAATTCTTGAGGAGGAGAGACATATTTGGGATTTTACTTCCTCAAACTGTCTTCGCCACTCTTCTGGTATGAACTCTAATGAAGAACCACTTGACACTGCTTATAAAATGAAGCACACTTCACCAACTCAGTTGTTAACAAGACTGAAATCTCATGGCCTAAAAGCGATACTGTATGTATATGTTAAAGTATAAGTAATCATATTAATGTCACTAACATGTGTCTCATTAAAAGTTAATTTTTAATAGCTTTCTTCCAATTGAAGAAAGAATTTTTCCAGCACTGAACCAAAAGGACCTGAGTATAGAATGGTTCATCTTCATTAGCAGTCCTTTTTAGAAACTTCAAAACTTTTGTTAGAAAGAATTAATTTTTAAGAACTCCTAAAAACTAGCCATTTAGTAAAAATAATGACAAATATACAGTCAGTTACAATATATAGGTTTTTTAAAAAAGACATCAACATCTCCAATTTCAAGGAGCTTACATGACTAAACTGAAACCTTGAAATCTGAAACAAGTTATCAATGAGTTAATAAGAAATAATAAAATGTAGGAAACTGATAGAACATGAGGAAGTAATAAATAGGGCTAGAATTCTTAATGTTTGACACAAAAATATTTAGCTGAGCTTGAAGATAATGAATACATATTGGAAGAAAACAAAATGATAAGAGAAAATGAAGAGTACATATACAAATTAAGAATGAAATGAGAATAGAGACTAATAATTAAAGAAATCTTTGAAGTTAGCCACTACAGATTTCTGAAGTGATTAAAGTGTTTTTAGCAAGAGGATTCCTGCAAGAGTATTTCTCAACTGTGGATGGGATAAAAAGTCAGTCTTTGGAAACCCCTTAGGTCATGACCAAATTCAGAGGAATATACAATGTATTTTTATTTTCTACATTATTCTCCATTAACTTCTTCACTCATAAGCCTAAAGCAATTGTAATTTATGAATTGTATAATAGATTACATAATAGAACTGCCTATAATCATATGATATATAATACTTATTAATATATAATGGAAAAGGGGAATATATATGTGTGTATATAAAACTGTGTACTGCAACAACTTAAAATACATTAAATATCAAACTACTTAAAAATTATCTTCAAATATATAAAGTTAACATTAACCTAGCCAAAGGACATGAAAATATATTTTGATTCCCCATTCAGAGAATCTACAAAATCACAGCTCACCTCATTGTACTATGTTCTCAGGAGTCAAACTGAAAAGCTAGCATAACATGATGCAAATGATTTTATAATCTACTAGCACTTGCACAAGCATTTAAACAATAATGACTATAGATATGTATCTTCCTCTTTATTTTGTTAAAGACATATTAAATAATAATATCGAATGTCAACTGTAATGGAAAATTTTTTAATTTTATAAAGATATATTCAATAAGAATAATCATCCAAGCATAGTTTAATTAGAAGGATTCTGATTGATAACTATTTTTCTTTGGATTACAAATTCTTAGTGTATTCATTTGTATATCATATTAAAATGAATGATAAACACCTATATTTATGCTTATGTCAAAAACAGTCAATGAAAACCTGGTAATAGACACTACACATTTTTTACCCCCAAGAACACTCCTGAAGCAGCCCACTTCTATCATATTTATCAGATTTTAGAAACCAAAATAGTGAAGTGTGACACCCACTAAAGAAAAAGACTACATTGATCTTGTCTGCAACCTAATGTGGCTACATAAAAAAAGATGCGATAGAAGGGTTTGAAAACAAGTAAATATCAAAGTAGAACAAACTTCATCTTTCATCTGGCTTTTCAACTTCTCAACTACTAGAAACCAAAAGGTGCAATCCAAGGAAAAGAATTTACCCCAACATTCTCATGAGTATTCATCCTTCCACTTACTGCCCAGGAGGCAACTTCATGTCAGATCTTTAACAGGAACTTCAAGGAAAACAAAATGGAGACAACTGTCTTGAACAACAATAAAAAAAAAATAAAAGAACTTCAAGGAAAATAGAAAAGGAAGCCAACCTAAGTAATACAAATAAGCAAAATCGGCAGCAGGAATAGGAACAGTACTCACCAAACAGGTTGCCTGGATAGGAGCATAAACTGAAGAGAGGATCACCTGATGAAAGCCCAAGTGGCATAGATAATGTATCTTTATCTATGATAAACATAACGATAATGTATATTTTTATAATAACTACAAGAAAACGCTAGTAAAAAAGCATCCTATCACCTGAAAGCCAGATCCAACCACAGTTTGTAAATGGTATATAGAAAGGCAAAACTTAAAAACAACACAAAGCAAAACAACTAATCTTTCTTTTAAGTCTACCCACTAAAAGGATAAATGAAATTAAGTCTTGGATGTCCTAAAACCCTAGCAACCCATTACTATAAAAAAATATATACATATATAAGCCAAAACTCCTCCCTAGATCCAAACAATGCATCTTACTTAGTGACTGACAGTCGAAAAGGGTAGCTGAAGAATATGTGCTCATAAATGACAGGCTTAATGTACTCCCAGCATCCCACTGCCATCTAACCTTATACAATTTCTATCTGCTAAGTCTAATGACTCGGCTCTTTATCTCAACCAACCATCCCCTGTTGCCAACACTGGAGCACAAAGCCAGAGACAACACTTTCAGTTATATCTGAGAGATAAATTGATTTGCTTCTAAATCTCTGATTTTTTTAACATGCTGTCACAAAAGAAATTAAACAAAATTATATTTTTAAAAAAGGTCTAAACTATAGAATATATAAGTTGAAAATAACACCAGCAAAAAATAATCCCAATACTAGGAATAACCTAACCAATAGATATAAATGGTAAAATTAAAACAATTTGGATATTTTTAATAACCCAAAATTTGATTCAGAAAAAAAATTAAAACTATGTTAATACTATTTGGAGTCTCCTATTTTTTTGGCAGTTTTATAACTTTATTCGACAATCAGCAGCTAGTTCTCATCCACATTAACTGTCTGTAGATTTTTGAAAGTGGTGACAGGTATGTAGGTGACCAACGTATACAGCTTGTTTGGTGAATCTTCATCTTCATTACATTTTAAAATAGAGGTCTCCTATTTTTAACCACAACAAATTCTTCATTATTAACATTGGGTTATCTGTATAAGAGCTTTTAACACTACACTAGTTTCTTCCTGAGATTCTGTTAGCATTTGAGCATCTTCTATTATCACTTGATGGATCCCCAAAGTTTGTGAACTACTTATAATATTACTAATTTAACATACTTAGGCAGGTGAATATGCTGGGTTAACAATTAACACAGTCCAAAGAAAAATTATTTGGATGACCCAAGTCACCGCTTGACCTCCATACCATACAGGCACATAAGGGAAGAAAACACACACATTCACTCTTTATGGTTTTCTATGCTTTTTAAATGATAGAATACAATTCATGTATGTTTTTTAAAAACCAGGATACCTGGTAGGTAAAAAAGATACCCATAGGAGAAAGATATCAATAGATTAAAAAGAAAGTGAGAGATCAAGCTCTAGAGCCAAGAATATAAAAGAGTGACATATTTATTCCTCAAACTGAAAAATCTGCCAAATAACATTTTAACATTTTTCAATATATTTGCATGCCAAATAACTTTTGTCTTTAAAGTAGGTCTTTCAAAAATCACTTCAATAAAATAAAACCAATTTTATTAATGATAAGTACAAGTCAATGTAATTCTGACAAGAATAAAAATTATATTCTAGTTTACTAGAACAGGATATTGCTAAAAACAAGTGCCCTAAGAAATACTCCTTCAGTATGTTAATGACTGTGGCTTGATAAATTAAATGGCATCATTTGCCCAGTAACTATGTCAAACTAGAAAAGTCAGAAAAACTGACTCTGCACCCTTCAGCTATTTTTCAGGTTTTTATTTATATACTCATATTCAAAGCTGTTCCCAAAATACTTGAAGAAGTGCATTTTAAAAAGCATGTTCAGTTCAGTAGTAACCAATTTGTCACTAAACTAACATTTACTGAATATCATGTGCCAACATGACAGAGGGACGGGATAAAGAGACAACTAGG
>CM052540.1:125916018-125929371 GCA_028533065.1 Trachops cirrhosus | reverse complement strand
CTCAGTGGATTGAGCGCGGGCTGCGAACCAAAGCATCGCAGGTTCGATTCCCAGTCAGGGCACATGCCTGGGTTGCAGGCCAGGTCCCCAGTGGGGACCACATGAGAGGCAACCACACATTGATGTTTCTCTCTCTCTCCTTCTCCCGCTCTTCCCCTCTCTAAAAATAAATAAATAAAATATTTAAAAAATAAATAAAAAAGACAACTAGGTCTCTTCCTGCCCTCAAAAGAGTTGACAATCTATCAGAAAGATATACCTGTGAATCATGATGGGTTCTCATGGAGAATAATCTGTCATGATTTAGTAAAAATTTGAAAATATAAATATCTTAGCTCCTTCTTCATTACATTTTTAGGTATTAGAAATAAGCACAAGAGACTTGCACAAGGGTTTTATTGCAACACTGCCTATGATGGTAGAATACCAGAAGCAATCTAAGTATCCTTCCATAGAAAATTAATAAGCAGGGCATATATGCATATATAGAACACTAACAGTGAAAAGAAGAATGAATTATGCATTTGTTATGGCTGGATCTCATGAACAGCTTAAAAGAAAAAATGCAAGTTACATATTGATATATAATGTGGTGACACCAGATATTTAACCAGATAACATCAGATATAAACTACATGTGACTACAAATTAAATAATACTATATTGTTGTTCACAGTATCATTTATGTTAAGGTTTTTTTTAATGTCTAAAGCATTTTGGAGCATCACAGTAGTTACCTCTAAAAGGATATAGTGAGATGGCATTGGATGCAAAACAACAGAGACTTATACATATTTTATTTGCTTTATTAATTCAAGAAAAAGAAACAAATTAACAAAATGTGAAAAATTGGGACAACTGTAATAGACAAATAATAAAATATTTAAATTAAAAAAGAAGTAAATATCAATGTCCAGGTAATGGGCACATAGATTTTACTATTCTTTTTAGTATTCCATATTTTCCTAATTTCTCAAAATTTTAAAAATAACTTAAAAACCCCCAAATACGATGATGTTTCACATTTGGTAAAATCCCATGCTATAATCCCCATTACCTAGACTCAAGAAACTTAACAATCTGGTCCCTACCTTCCTTTACAGACACAAATATGAACATTTCCCCTACCCACCCTGCCTGTAAAGCTAATCAATCTTAATGTAATATCCACCACTTTTGAAACATCCCACATATTTTCCTGGTGCCTGTCTTTGTTAGTGCTGTTTCTCCCAATTGCAACCACTTTCCCTGATCAAAAAATGTTTGCTTGCTTCACAATTACTGTATCATTATATGTGAATCAAGACCCAGTTCAAATATCACCTACGAATTATAGGAATTCCCGATTCCTCTTTTATCTCTCACACCAGTAACTATTTTTATGATTGACACTTCCATAGTACGTAAGCCTAGACCAAAATCTCTTCTCTTTAGCAATATAACTCTTTTTTAATTCCTCAACACCTCTCATATGTGCCTGGCATGTAGTAGGTATTCAAATGCTAACTAAACTGCATGAACATTTGAAATAGTGGTAAGGAACAGAGTAGAAAGTTGCCAGTTCAGCCCTGGCCAGTGTGGCTCAGTTGGTTGGGTGTCATCCTGCAAACCAAGGTCACAGGTTCAATTCCTCGCCAGGGCACATACTTGGGTTGCAGACTCTGTGCTCTGCCCTCATCAGGGCACTTGCAGAAGGCAAAAGACAACCCATTGATGTTTCTCCCTCACATCAACGTTTCTCTCCCTCCCATTCTCCTCTCTTAAAATAAGTTTTTTTTTAAAAAGAAAGTTATCTAGTTCATTAACCCATTAAAATTTTTGTTAAATGTGCTAGACAAAAATGAAATGTTAATAGCATCTGAATCCAAATTTCACAAAAATATAAAATAGTATAATTTTGCAAAGGAAAATTGTTAAAGAGTGAAATTATGTTAAAGTTAATTATGTTCATATCTGTACATGATTAAGATCAACATTAAAAACTATCTTGAAGACTGCTTTCTTATTTGATAACTTAACTAATTTTCCCAGAAAAGATTCTAATATATCTCCATTGGTACTTACAGCTTGCCCTGAAATCAGTTAATCATCCTAGGAACAAGATCTTTTGTTCATGCTAATAGTTAACTTCTTTTTTAAAAAACAGACGAAATAGAGCTTCTCTGTTTATTTTTTTAGATAATAGAGAGGAAGGGAGGGAGAAAGGGAGGGAGAGAAACATCAATGTGTGGTTGCCTCTCACAAGCCCCCTACTGGGGACCTAGCCCACAACCCAGGCCTGTACTGATTTGGGAATAGAACCAGTGACCCTTCAGCTCGCAGGTGGGTGCTCAATCCACTGAGCCACACCAGCCAAGGCTAACTTCCTCCTTTGATGTCTCACACTACCTGTCTGGGTGTTAAAGGGAAATAATGCCTTTTGGAAATTACTGCTTGGTTCAAAGACATGTGGATTTACCCCATCTGTAATGTATCCATACAATCAAAGGAGCTTGGAGACAAAGGTTTGGGAATCTAACAGATGTGGGTTAGAATCTTGACTTAGACACAGATTTGTTGTTACTTAACCTCTCTAGGCCTCAATATACTCAATCTGTACAATGTAATAAAAATAAGCTACTGTATATGGAAGTTTGAGGATTAATTATGTAAAACTGCACAGTTCCTGGTACATTGTAAATACTCAGTAAAAGATAAGTAGTATTAAATATGTTTAAAAATCAGTAAGTGACAGCAAAACCGTGAAATATAGTATACAACAATAAAATGAAGCTCAGTACATTTAGGTCCCCTTCTTTAGAATGCCACATTCGTGCATCACTGTTTACTGAAAACTGCCACTCTGTGTTCAGGTAAATGCCTCATCCATTAAGAAGGGGAAAGGCAATGAAGGCAAATGTCTACCCTGGGAGATTTTGGAGGCTGAAGTGAAAACGGACTCCCTCACAAATGTAAATTATTTATGTCAGAGATTACAAGTAAACTCTCTTCACAAGGAGTGCTTGAGAAATAAACTATCAGGAGTGCAGTGGGAGAACTGAGGGGAGTGAGGGTCAAATCCTTTAATATATGAACTCTAAGTGGAAAAGTAAATGAATGAAGAAACATAAGCCTTCTTATGGTACTGAATTAACTACTGCTATTTAAGCTCGAATGCAAATGTTTACCTTACACAACCCAGCTGATGATGACATGACTACCAGTCTACTTACTTGGCTGTTACAACAGCCTCAAATCACAGCAAGCAGCAAAAAGAAATTAAACTGTAGGTAGCTAATATGTGAAATGAGAATATAGCAGGTGATATTACGCACTGACGCAGCCCAATTCAAATTAGTAGACTTCAGAAATAAACTCTGGTATGAAGTGGAAGTGACCTTTATTGAAGATCCCCTATGTATGAAACAAGTTTGGTGCTTTACCTCTTAATCTCATTTAGTCTGATCCTCATAAGAGCATGTTTGAAGTGGTTTTATGTCCTTTCTGCAAATGAGGAAATGAATGCACAAAATTTAAGATAACTTCGATCACATGAGTAAGAAACTGCAAGAGCAAGGCAAGAACTGAGTTTAGTTGAATCCAAACATAGTGTTTGCCTCTATCACCCCCTCAATGCTTCCAGCCTGGAAGAAGAAAACCTGGAGGTGACTTTAGATCCTGCAGTATCTGTGTAAGCCTCCAAGAGATAATAAAATGAAAAACAATGAAAAACAATGTTACAAATAATGTTACAGCAGCAGCCAAAGGGCTCCAGGAGATGTCACAGAATTATGACACTAGTAAAATAACAATTTGCCAAGGGGTTGAAATAAAATAAAAGGTCACAATTAACTTTCAGGAAATCAAGTTTTAATCAGGAAACATTTATCATTTCCCTAAAACATTCTAAATTCTATTCCTAATACATTACTAGTTTCTTGATAATTCAGAAAGTCTATACTAGTTCACAACTCAATGCTACAAAGTAGAAGGTATTTAAAAAAACAAATACAACACATACAGATCTAATATCAAAGTGATAACCATAGGACTCAATATGGAAGCTATTTTCATAACAATTCATAAAATTCTAGTACAGTACTTTAAATCATCAGATTGGATAACAAATGATAGATAATCTATCTGGCCCCCATCATTTTACAACTGAATAAAAAGCTTCCCAAAGCGTTCCTCTGTCTAAAAAGTAGAGAAACAGAATCTAAAACAAAGTAAAGAAGCAGAGAAAATATGCTTAAGGAGGTGCCTAGATCATCAATAACTGCACACACAAACTAAATATGCCTTTAAAACAACTTTGGAGCAAGTACTGCACAGCAGTGATGTGAAAGCTACCATCAGGAGCAGGGAAACAGTGTATACAGTATACTAGGACCCTCACCATAGCTGCATTCCTCACATCTACTTCTAGACTCTACACAAGAGTTTCATGGTGAATGCAAAATACATCCATGTAGGTAAATGGCATCTAACTCAAAAATGACTAAAACAGAAATTCATTTTCTTTTGGAAAGGTTTCTCTTTAAAGATTTTACATGTAAATCCTAATTCTTTGCCTCACCATAATTACTTTGTCTTAAAATGTCAAGTCACTGTCCTCAATTTCCACCTGAATAAAAGTTTTCCTTCTGGTAAACACAGGAATCCTTCCCCTATTCTAAAGTTTATCTTACCTAAATTAGTTCCACAATAAGGATGTCTGAATATCTTGCTTTGTGTAAAACAGTAAGTTCATCTTTTAACATTCTAGCTGCAACTAGTACTTTAAGTTATTTTAATAAAAAATTTTACCATTGCCTGGGCTGGTGTGGCTCAGTGGGTTGGGTATCATCCCAGAAACAGAAAGGTCAGGACACATGCCTGGGTTGTGGGCCAGGCAAGTCCCCGATTAGGGGAGCAAGAAGCAACCAGGGGGTGTTTCTCTCACACGTTGACGTTTTCTCTCCTCTTTCTCCCTCCCTCCCTTCCCCTCTCTCTAAAAATAAATAAATAAATATTTTTTAAAAAAATTCTACCATGAAAATCACCTAAGGAACAAAAAATTTAAATAAGCTATAATATCTGCAAAAACTGTATACAAGCATTGTTACCTTTGTAGTTATAACAAGGACTCAAAAAAAAAAAAAAAAAAAAAAAGAAATCTATCACTGAAATATACAAAGACAATGCTGCCACCTAAAGGCCAAGATATAACATGGAAAAAAGTGTACTCGGTCAATTACTGCCAATGTATAAAAACAACCAATTTGATATTTTAAAGTCATCAAAGTTCATATTTAAATAAAAATCCTATGCTATGATGCTACATAGCACAGATGCTATATGAAGCTCTAAAACTCTTGAGAAAATTCACTTTAATAAGAGAATTAGCCAATAATTTGGCTAATAATGTCTACACAAGTCAAACACTGTTGGTATCCTTTCAGACATACTATTCTCCCAAGTATGTCTATTAATTGTTAATTTAAAATACTTTTCCTATTTAATGATATTTATATTTCCTGTTTATAATTACATATAAAATATAAATACCTGTATAGATATTACTTGTCTTTAACCATACCACAATTCCTTCTACTTACCCTATTTAAAATATTCATTGTTAAATCACTAATAACAACACTTCTCAGAGTTAAAACAACCCAAATACTGAAAATTATAGTCATTCAAGTAATTCAAAGTTTTCCTTACTCCATAAATTCCAAAAATACAAAGCAAAATTCCTATGGGAGGTTAGTTATTAATAATGCAAATGTCCAAAATAAAGAGTTCAAAGTATTCTAAATTTTCTTTTCTAAGAACCTTAAATTGAAAAAAACTTTATTTAACTGAACTTTCTTTAATATCTGGCAGTTACTTTAAATTTCCAGTGAAAGCAAATATTTACTGAATAGCCCTATATGCAAAACTGCTTCCCTTGATATTTAAGTATATAACAATTTTTTAATGAACCACAATATTAGGAAAAAGCTAATGTGAATATAACTAGAACCTTCACAAGAGTATACAGTTAAAAATATATATACATTTAATTCCTTTGGGAAACCACTGACTGAAATTTGTTTTAAAGATTTTATTTATTTATTTTTAGAGAAAGAGGAAGAGAGGGGGGAGAGAAACATCGATTGGGGACCTGGTGCACAACCCAGGCCTTTGCCCTGACAGGGAATAGTGCCTGAGACCCTTCAGTTGCAGGATGAAGCCCAATCCACTGAGCCATACCTGTCAGAGCCAACGACTAAAATTTTTAATGTGTCAAAAAAAAGTTTCTCTGTGTTTATTCAACAAATATTCCCATGACGTGATAAATACAAAAAAATTAAGTTGGGTTTACCATCCTTTAATTTATCTTCAGGGTAGTGGAAATCAACAAATAATACAGTCATAATATCATAAAAACTACTAGTTTTAAAAAAAAATTTAATCCTCACCTGAGAATGTTTTATTGATTTGAGAAAGAGAGAGAAAGGAGAGGAGAGAGAGAGACAGAATCAAGCCCAATTCCCAGGTATGTGCCCTGACAGGGAAAAGAACCCGCAACCTTTCGGTGTCCAACAAACCCAGCCACCCAGCCAGGGCTTTTAGTAGTCTCTTATGAGTCAGAGTTTATACTAGACAATTTAAGGGCATTATGTCACTTAGTCATTAGCCACAATGTGCAAAAAGACAAGTATTAACTTCATTTACAAATGGGGCTCAGAGGGCTTAAGTAACTTTCCCAGAGTCACAAAGAAAGTAAGTGAAAACCAGGATTCGAAATTCAGTCCTCCTAACCAAGAAGATCTTATTCCTTCTACAAGATCATACTGCCTGAGGAGTCGTTAATTACTTTCTACTAAATGTAGTAAAGAGAAAAGTAAAACATTTTTACTATATAATTTCAGAGACAAGAATAATTCTATGTGGTAATAAAAGCATTTACTTTTCATTCATAGTGTTTCAATTTTTCTAACTGGAATATTATATGTATGTATGTATGTATGTATGTATTTAAGACAGAGGGGAAGCGAGGGAGAAAGAAAGGGACAGAAACATCAATGTGTGGTTGCTTCCCACATGCCCCTGACCAGGAAACTGGCCTACAACCCAGGCATTTTGCATCTGATTGGGAATCGAACCAATGACTCTTTGGTTCACAAGCAGGTGCTCAATCCACTGAGCCCCACCAGCCAGGACTGGAATATTTTTAAAATAGCATTATCTCATTTGAATTGCTGATGGTTCTAGAAACCTTTCAAAACTTACATTAATATATGAGATGTATTTAGCAAAATTTTATAAACTAACTCTAAGACACAACAAAAAGATCTCTTTATTTTGGGGATACAATAAAAGCAAGTCTTCTTTGGCCCTGACCAGCATGGCTCAGTTAGTTGAATATTACCCAGCAAGTGAATGGTCTGTGGTTCGATTCCCGGTCAGGGCACGTGCCTGGGTTGCGGGTCCAGTCCCCAGTTGGGACGTGCGTGAGAGGCAACAGATCAGTGTTTCTCTGCCTTTCTTTGTCTCTCCCTTACCCTCTCTCTAAAAGTATACAAAATCTTTAAAAAAAATACAAGTGTTTGTAAATATGCTATAAATTCAAGACAACCTTGCCTATTTTTAATTTTTTTAATCCTCACCTAAGGGTAGGTTCAATGATTTTAGAGATAGTGGAAGGGAAGGAGAGAAATATCAATGCAAGAGAGAAACATCAATCAGTTAGTTGCCTTTTATAGGAACCTGCAATCTTGGCACGTGCCTGAACCAGAAATCCAACCCGTGACTTTCCAGTTAATGGGACTGTACTCCAACCAACAGAACCACACTGGCCACAGCGACCTTGCCTATTGTAAAGTACACCTTTTTTCAGCATTGAAAACTCTATCAGTGCCTCCCTAGTAACAACTTTTTCCATTAACTTGTACTATGTGTCTACCAAATCAAAATTAAATGAATTTTGAGTATTATTCAGCCCTAAACAAGAAATGAAGCTCTGACACAAGCTACAACAAGGATGAACCATGAACACATTATGCTAAGTGAAAAAAGCCAGACACAGAAAACCATATACTGTGTAATTCCATCTATATGAAATGTCTAGAATGAGCAAATCCAGAGAAACAGAAAATAGATATACTAACTGCCAGGGCCTGAAGGAAGAGTAAATGTTAGGGAATGATGGCTAATGAGCACAGAGTTTCTTTTCATGGTAATGAACATATTCTAGAATTAGTAAAGATGATTGCACAATTTTGTGAATATACTAGAATCACTGAATTTACACTTTAAGAGTTGTATGATATGAAAATTATATCACAATAAAATAAAATTAAATGGTTTTAAGTATATCACATATAAAACATTAAGTGTGAATAAGTTACACATGTGTGTGCCTAAAATATAAAACCTATGTAGCTACCAAGATTATCTACCACAATTTATGGAATCACCATTTTTCACCACACTTAGTGAAAAGCTCTCTTTCACAAGTATACATCTTCCTGAATATTAAAAATCCTAACTATCGAGTAATATTATAATCTCTAGGGGAATCAGGAAGGACTACAACCACATATTTATTATGTTTTACAACCAAAATTTAATTTTTTCCAATATATCTGAATTAGCTGACTGTCATGCAAGTGCCACATACAAGCACCTATACAATTAGAGCTCTAATTTGTAAAATCATTGTGTGGAATGAATTCTTGCTTTTACATAGCATTTGCCTCTAAACCACCAAAAAAATACTAAGCAGAAGAAAATTTATAAGGTAAATTATAAGAAATTTAAAAGTTAGAAACAAAACAAAAAACAGAAGGATGATATACTTACTAATTTGTTTTCCTGCATGTATATTCTTTGTAATTTCAGACAGCCCTTAGCTATGACGATCATGCCTTCATCTGAGATCTTGTAACACTGGCCGAAATGAATATCTTTCAATTCTCTGCATTTTGAGCCCAGCTGTGAACAAAAAGATTTGGTTAAATGCTTAGAAAATTTAAAAGGTAACATGTTTCTTTTTTTAAAAGATTTTATTTACTTATTTTTAGATAGAGGGGAGGAGAGGGAGAGAGGGAGAGAAACATCAATATGTGGTTGACTCTTGTGCGCCCCCTACTGGGGACGTAGCCTGCAACTCAGGCATGTGCCCTAGACTGGGAATCAAACCAACAACCATTTGGTTCATAGGCCAGAACTCAATCCACTGAGTCATATCAGCCAGGGTTTTACACAAGTTTTTAGAGTATAATCCCATTTTACAAACAAATTGTGCATATTTAAATATACATATAAATATATGCATATAGAAAAGAAATGAAAATATACAAGGTGTTAATAGTGGTTAATCTAATTAGTATGATAATGTGTGGCAGTGTTTTTGTTTTTTCTGCCTATCCATCTCATTTTTTTTTAATTAGTATTACTTTTATTATATCCTAAGAACTCTGAAATACCAATCCAAAAGAACCTATGCACCCCAATGTTCACAGCAGCACAATTTACAATAGCCAAGTGCTGGAAGCAACCTAAGTGACCATCAATAAATGAATGATCAAAAAACTACTGGTACATTTATACAATGGAATTCTATGCAGTAGAGAGAAAGAAGGAGCTCCACCCTTTGCAACAGCATGGATGAAACTGGAGAGCATTATGCTAAGTGAAATAAGCCAGGTGGTGAGGGACAAATACCATATGATCTCACCTTTAACTGGAACACAATCAACAAAAGAAAAAAGCAAACAAAATATAACCAGAGACACTGAAATTAAGAATAATCTAACAATAGCCAGGGAGAGGGGATAATGGGGGAAGGGTTTTCACAAACTACTATAAAGGACACATGGACCAAGGGGGAGAGTGGAAGCAAGGGAGAGAGGGAGGTTTGGTTGGGGTTGTGGGTAGTGTGGAGGGGGGAGAAATGCAGACAACTGTAACTGAACAACAATAAAATAATTTTAAAAGTAAATAAGTAAATAAATATTACTTTTATAATAAAACCTTTTATATCCTGTTTCAAGTACTGATCTTATCAGAAAGGTAAGTGATTTCAGTTATTTTTCTAGGGGTGGTGATATATATAAACTATGTATTTTAATATAGGCTACACTATAACCAATTATATATTCCACTAGATATAGAAACTCCATGAAGATAAAAGTTCGTTGTATTAACTAATGTATCCCTGAGGCCAGTCCAGTGTCGTACACTTAATGGATACTCAGTAAATATTTGCTGAATGAATGAAAGGTTGATCAGGTTACACACCCTAGAAGCCACTTTGAAAAATGTGGACAAATATAGGAGACCACGATTACTGTCTCATAATGTTTTAGTTAATTCGGAAGTTCTAAATTGAGCCCATGGGTAGAATTCAGAGTGAATGAGAAAAAAAAGTACATTTTTATCTTCATACTATCCTCTAAATCAACTTTAGCCTGTCACCTATTTATGTAAGGGTAAAAAAAACCCCAGTATTTAACAGTACATGGGACTTGGTAAACAATGGAAATCAAAGACAATTTCATATAATATTACTGCTGTTGTACATACAATGAAATACCATTTTTATTCATCAGTATCCATCATGTTCCTTAGATCCATTACCAGATCTTATAATGCATTAAAAGGTACATGTACTTCTACAGCAAATGTACAATGGCATATTACTTAAACCTGAGAAAGCTGGATCCAAAACCAATTATGGGGGAGGCACAGAAGCAACCTAATAATCCCTACAGAACTGCCAATAGGCTCACAAATGTCTGGCCATGAAGGCGAGGATGGTGCTAAAAACACAGGATTCTTGAAAGTCTGCTTTAGGTATTCAGATCACCTCCCATTACTGCACAGCCTGACCTTGCCACTCTTCCACCACAGTAAAAGCCTGCAGTTCACTGGGGAGGGGAAAACACTGGGTTTTCGGACTGGGATACACCATTCATACCTGAGAGCAAAAGCACATTGCTGAAAAGGTGGGCATAATGTGAAAGCTTATACAGTCAATAGGGAAGATTCAAAAAATTAATTCTATAAAATGTTCCAGGATGAAAGACTACAGACATCCAGACTGAAAGGGCTGACTCATGTGTTCAGCACAAAGGACAAAAATAGACCCTTGGCAAGGCAAACCATCATAAAATTTCAGAATTATGAGTATAAAAAAATTCTACAGACTTTCAGAAAGCAATACATTTCGTACAAAGAATTAAAGATTTTTTTTTAAAAATGCATCAAACTGGGCGAAGGAAGATGGTGGCGTGGTAGGAGGGAGCAGATTCTACTTCTCCTACACATGGGGAAAAATCCTAGCCGATCTAGGTAGGAAAAGAGCAAATAGCCAACATTATTACAACATAAATGAAAATAGGAGATCACAAATTGTAGCGGACACTGAAAAACCTGACGGTAAGGAGACTACGTGGATCAGCGTGGGGGGACCAGGGAGGTTGCAGCTCCAGGCCCGGCATTCCGGGGTCTGCTGCGGGACTCCCAGGAGAGAGCTGGGTCAACAGCTTCCCTCCCTGGCCAAAGAAGGACTGAGCAGCACTGGGGGAGGCCAGTTTACCAGAGGGCACAGAGAGAGGAGTGAGAGAGGAGTGAGGACGAAGAGGCACCCACACGGGCTGTAAGCACCCACGCAAAGCCCTGGTGAAAGTGTGCACCCCACCCGGTGCATCCAAAGGCACCCGCCTCTACGCCCACACCCCCAACCCAGAGAAAGCATGGTTTGGTGGAAGTCTGGGAAATCACAGCGTTGAAAAAGGAAAAGGCGTGGGCACTCCCCAGGACCTGTGAGGCCCAGGCCCTGAAGTTGGGAGAAGTGGGCGCCCCTCGGGATCCAGAGTGCACACCCGTGAACCCGGAAAAGGCACGGGCGCTCCGCGGAACATGAGAACACACGGCTGTGAACTCCCGAGGATGGGCATAGGAGCACCTAGACCCCACACTCAGGACCCTTCGGAGAAGCACCAGACAGGCTCGGGGGAGTACGCGCATCTACCCTAGGAATAGTACGCCAGAGGCTGACTGAGTCCTGAAAGGGAACAAAGAAAAACTGTCTCCAGTCGCCCCTCAGTGTGCTGAGCCCAGCTAGAAAAACCAGTTTGGCCACTCTGAAACCAACAATAGGTGTGGTTTTTTGTTTGTTTTTTGTTTGTTTTTGTTTTCTTTTAATTATTTTTAAGTAACCTTTTATCTTTTAATTCATATTATTTTTAGATTTATCAATTCTTTATGCTTCTCTTTCTGTCATTCTAGTGTTAACCCTTTTCCCTTGCTTTCCAAATTTATCTTTTCTTCTTCCTTCCATCTTCTGCTTTGTTCCTTCCTTTTTTTTTTTTTTTTTGGAACCTGCAAGTAATTGCATAATTGTATTATGATTATTTCATTATTCGTACACCTTTTATTTTTATAGTATTTTGGTATTCCCCTTCTTTCTGTATAGACTTCTTTGCTTGGCTGGTTATATTGTATCATTTGATAGGTTTCCCCTGTTATCTCATTCATAGTGTATTACTAATTTACTGTCCTTCATTTGTGTTCCATTAGTACAATACTCTCTATTCTTGATTACAAGGCTCAATACTCTCTATTCTTGTTATCTAGATTTCATAGATTCTGTCATAGGATTGTTGCTCTAATATTACTGTAAATAATAGCTATTCCATACAATTGTAAATACTTCACGACATCCATCCCAGATCTTAGCCTACTTCACAGTTTCCTGAACTCTATTACTGTAGTGGTTAACTCTATTCTCTCACACACTTCACCTATTTACAACTCTTTACTCTCACCCTACCTCAGAATCTGACTTCCCACATCCACATTGCTTTCTAGAGCCAAATCACAATCCTTTCCTTCCCAACAAGAGTCTTATCTTCTTTACATCCTTTCTAAAAAGTGTCTAGTGGGGTAGAAGATAACAATTAACACTATACATACCCAAAAAATCTCCCATCTCCTCTCTACTGACTGCTACTGAAAATATCATAGAATACTCTCTTGCTGTCTTAAACCATTTTGCCTTACCCCTCCAACTAATCACAGAAAAGAGCAGGTGGAAACTGTGAACTACTGGATACCTGAAAGAGACTGCACCACTGAATCTCACAGGTATTCTACCATAGAAGTTCACACCATAAATGCAGGGAGCCAGAACAGATCAATTTAAGAAGCTGAGGCTAGCAAGAAGAGTCTCACAAACAATGACAAGACAAAGAAACAATCGCGAAATAGAGGCAACTCAACTATCAGATTCTGAGTTCAAAGAAATGATTATCAGGAAGTTTCATGAACTCTCAATTAGTTACCAGAAACTACAGGGAAGCTACAATGAACTCACTGCAAACTTTATCAACATGA
>CM052540.1:125821043-125915518 GCA_028533065.1 Trachops cirrhosus | reverse complement strand
AGGGGAAGGGCAAGAATAGTATGGGAAATGTAGAAGCTAAAGAACTTATGACACATGGACATGAACTAAAGTGGGGGAATGTGGGTGGGAGAGAGTGTGCAGGGTGGAGGGGAATGAAGGGGGGATAATAGGACTGTAATAACATAATCAATAAAATATATTAAAAAAAGAAAAAATAAATAAAATATTTTTAAAAAATAAATAAAAAGAATACTTAAGACATTCTTAAACTACCTAAATATAACACATTTTGATAAGGAAGGCTTTTCTACTTTCTCAGTCTCACTGTAAACATCAATTATCATTGCAGGGATAAAATGAGTGTCATGTCATCTGAAAGGGGAGGGAATGAGCTAAGGGTACTGAGTGGACTCTAGTCATCCCTGGATATGACTGTCAGCGCTATCACTTACAACTTTACCTCAGGAAAATTACTTATAATTTCTCTGTAATTGCTTTCTCATCTATAAAAAGGGAGTAATACCTAACTCACAGAGTGACCGTGAATCAATAGAGAATTAAACAGGAATATATAGTTAGAATATGTAAACTGTGCCTGACACATGGTAGATGCTCAATAAAGATTACATAACTACCCTTTACCTAGTTAACTGAATATCAATGGAACATGTAAAGACAGATTAGGTGAGACTAACAGTTTCCCTTATCTTACAGAAATTCAGAATCTAAAAACAGTATGATGTTATTTTCCTTTATTGTGGTAAAATATATATAATGTAAAATTTGCCATTTTAACCATATTTAGGTATATAATGCAGAGCCATTAATTACATTTTTGGTGTTTTGGAACCATCATCACTCACTATCCACTGCCAAAACTTTTCCATCATCCCAAACAGAAACTCTGTACCAAATAACCATTCCCCATTTCTTCCAGTCCCTGAAAACCTCTATGTTCTGTCTCTGTGAATTTGCTTCTGCTACATATTTGAGATAAATAGAATCATACAATATTTGTTCTTTGGGTCTGGCCTACTTAAATTTGCATGTTTTCAAGGTTCATTCACATGGCATTGTGTAGACACTTGGGTTCCTTCCACCTCTCAGCTGTTATGAATAATGTTGCTGTGGCAAATAGTGAATGCATGGGTGTGTGTGTGTGTGTGTGTGTGTATGGAAGAATTATTGGTTCAGATGATAGTTCTATGTTTAATTTTTTAAGGAAACACCAAACTATTTTCCACACCACTTTATATCCCCACCAGCAATGTACAAAGGTTCTAGTTTCTTCACATCCAAAGAAATACTTTATTTTCTGGCTTTTGTTTTTGTTTTCACTTTTTTCATATCCATCAGAGTAGGTATGAAATGTTATCTCATTATGGTTTTTGATTTGCAATTCTCTGATGACTAATAATGTTGAGCATCTTTTCCTGTGTTTGTTAGCCACTTGTATACATTCTTTAGATGTCTATTCAAGCATTTTGCCCATGTTTCAACTCAGTTTTTGGTGGGTTTTTCAGTTTATTTGTTTTTGTTGAGTTACAGGAGTTCTTCACCTTCTGGGTATTAAATCCTTATCATATATATGATTTTCAACTATTTTCTCACATTTTATGGGTTTTCTGTTCACTCCATTAAGAATGTCATTTGAAGCACAAAAGTTTTTAATTTTAATCCAGTCCCTAGATCTGAGTGCCTTGCACCAGTTCTTCGGGAAGCTCCCAGGCAGGTTAGAATACACAATACAGTAATTCGTAAATAAAGTCCGCTTTTCTCCCTCTGGAACCAGGGACCTTGGTCCCACACTGGGATTGTGAGCTGCTGTTCAAACCTGTTGCCAAGCTGGGGAAGGTAGAGAGCACTGACAAGAAAAAAAATGCCACAAAGCCTTCCCATCACTTTTTAATCGGCGTTTTCTTGGTTCAGCATTTGCTTGGTTGCTGTCAAACACTGACTATTTTCTCAAAGTTGGTTCCAACAGTTTCTGCCTGTTTCTCCATGTTTCTGTGGAGGAATGGAACTCTGGAGCTGCCTACTCTGCCATTTTGCTGATATCATTCTAAATATTTATTTTTAAAGGCCTAAAAGTTCATAATGTAGCAAGACTGAAATTTACTAAAGCAACATTTATTTTTGTACCATTTTATTAATAATTTGAGAAGATGCCTACAGTGACTATTTTCAGAAATTTCTACAGAGATCCATGAATTGGATTGAGGTGTCATGCTGCTAAAATAAAATATAAATCACATAAAATATTAACATAAAAGATACAGTTTCTTAGATTTCTTTGAATACTTTGGCTACTGCTTTCTTTCATTTGCTGGCAAGGTCCAGATGGTAATAAAATTCTAGAAAAACTGAAATAATCTATTATTCTTAACTAGCTCTTTTTCCCCATAATACATTATTATATTTTATGAGATAAGTATAATAGAAATACATTCCACTGGTACAATTGTTTGCTGTTACTTTTATGAAAATAAAAATACCAAAATTTCAAGGTGGAATTTTACAAAAACAAAAAAACATAGTGTTCGGCCAAAAACAGCCTGACTTTTAGGTGCTTTACCATAAGTTTGAGAAACATCATTAAAAAGAATGCAATTATTAAAATATTAAATTTTAGATCCATCGGAACTGCAAATACAAATACTTTACATAACTATGTTTATAAACACAACTCAAAAAAAACAAATTCACATAGTATTTGCTAAAGTCAATCAAAATTATAGTAGTTACATTGGAAATACACTTAAAAGAAATTATCAAAAAAATTGTATCATTCCAAAACACTTGTCAGTTTTTAGTAACAGGAAAGGAAAAAAACAAATACCCTGCAACCTGATCTGTAAAATCAACAATTCAATCATTTTCTATGTTTAGAAGTAAAAACATAATAATAGTCCCAAGAAAATTCATGAATTATGAATAGTTCATCCTAGGCCTTTTAAAACTGTATTTAAGTTGTTAGGTCACTAAAACCATAATACACTCCCACAGAAGAACTCATCAAACATCACTGCATCATGAAATTAATTCACTAAGTTGGTCAAGGCCAACACTTATTTAACATTAACACAAGAGTGGGCAAAAGTAGATTCACAGTTGTTTGTATGGAAAAAATCATTCAGGTTATGATTATTACAACAGCTTTATTAACTCAAAAGAGTGTCACAATGCAACTGTCTATCTACTTTTGCCCATGCTGTAGTATAGAATAGAAAATATCAATGTGTATGGCACATAAGGCCACATATTGCTTGATAAAACCTTTATTTCTTTTATATTTATAGAAAGGCATTCTCTTTCAACTATACCACACCACTTCATTAGAAGAAAGATGCTACAATAGGATACCTCTGCTATAGCATAGTCTTAAGCATAAAAAATCATTACTCTCTATACTGCAACAAGGTTTCTATGTAATTATTTAATGTAATGCAGTCACTTTAAAAAATTATTTCAGGATGAAAAAGATTTAGACTGTTTTACAACTTCTATCAGATTATTATATATAACTAATTCATAATTCAGACACCATGCAAATCTGAAGTAAATATCTAAACTATCAAAAATTAATTCCAAAATATGCAACATTCTATGGAAGATTTACCGAATTAGTCTCAAAGTTCTCAGTTAATTTAAATGTAGGGATCTTCATTTTATTTCTAACTTCTTCTCAGATCGGATTTAAATCTAGGACTTCACTGACACTCTGGTTTTATTGAAACCAGAAGAGTTTAGACTGCATCCCAATTTTAAATTTAAACATTAATCCTGACAAAGTTCTTGAATGGAATTATTAATTAGTTTTTTCTTTCTATAAGTGTTGGCTGAGGATACTGTAGGTAGACTAGTAAATGTGCATGGCCTCTGCCCCCCTGGAGCAGGCTCCTTTATTCAAGGTCTAGAAAGTGCAGTCTACGGGCCTGGAAACGTGGAAAGGCAACAGTGGCTTTGGAGAATACAGGCTTCAATCTCAACTCAACCATCTGCTAAATACTAGGCAAACTCATCAATCTCTCTAAGCCCTGATTTCTTCCTTTACAAAATGAGTTTAATATCAATTATGTCACAAAGTTATTTCAAGACCTAAATGTAGAAATACAAAAAGTACCTAGTATAATAGTAGGAACATTATCTAATACTCAAAATATTCACAAATCCAGGATCTGGCCCATGTAATCCACTCAATATTCATAGAATGAATAATCAACTCTGTGACAAGAAACCTTAAATCCCATTTCCAAAGGAAGTGGATCAAACATGAAATACACAAGATACTATCTTTAATCCAATCATTGTTCTAAATATGGATGATTACCACCTTTTTCTTCATTTTATACTCTCTAACTCTCTTTCATTTATGCCTTGAAATAAGTATTTAAAGCATGTAACCACATTATTTAGTAACATAAAAGGGAAATCAAAAGTTGATTTTTAAAACTTCATGCTGATCCAAACTGCATAGTATTGTTATGTAAAGCAAAATTTGGTATGAAATTTAAGTAACAAAAGAATAAATTAATTAAATGTTTGGTCACAGAAGTTCAGGCACTCACTGCAAAACACGAGTTAATTTATCAATTTTAACAATGGCACACTAGCTCACCAACCCAAACAAATATTCATGGACACATTAAAAACATGACTTCATTTAGTCTGGGCATTATTTTTTACGTAACAATCTTTTAAAGTGTTGCTACAAGAAAACATTTTTAGTTAATATGAGTTAAATCACTTTATAGATGTTAAAATTTACCTGTTTGAGTCCTTCATCAGTTAGTTTGTCCTGGTTGCCCACATGAACTTTCTGAAGTAAAGGGCAGTGAGAGGCAACCGCAATAATAGAAGTGTCAGAAAGCTGTTTACACCTGTAGGCTGTGTACCTAAGAAGTCCAGGACATTTAAACGCTAGAACACACACACCAGTATCAGACATACTTCGACAATCAGAAATGTTGATTTCAATTATATTTTGACTTCTTGATGCAATTTTTTCCAATAATTCATCAGTAACCTATGAGAGAGAAAAGCAAAATTAAACTTTTGCTAAATGTGGAAATGTATTTTCTATTGTTTTATTAAAGTTTCCCCAATAAACAATATAATTAGGTTATAACATGAAAACCACAATTGAATGAAAACTTTTCTTAATATTAAGGCATAACAAGAACTGTGTTATAATAAAAAATATATTTGGTCTTTGTCTCTGATTCCTTGAACTCTTTTTATGTATTTTTCATCTCCAAATCTAACTACCAGAAGAGGGGAAAGCTATTTTCAGTCCAAGTTTGTAACAAATAGCTCAGACATACAAGAGTATTATAGTAAAGAGCCAATGGATTATTTTACATTACTACACTAACCCATGGAGGAAACCTTCCTCATTTAGTTTAAAGTATATATGTTAAACACACAAGCACATATACTAATAGTGGTATGTTGGAGTTGGCTTATACCAACTCACAATACCCATAATGTGTACCTTTTTCCAAATCAGTGACATCACTACATTCAGTGACATTACATTGGGAGCTTGAAATTAGCTACAGTGGGAGTATTTGTACCACAGAAACTGTCAAATATTACACATCAGGGCTTTTTATTCGCTCATTTGTTTTTTAAAGCCAGTTGTTACACATTTACCAGCAAACCACTCTAACCAAATCATAAAAGAATTTAGAGTAGTTTTAGTACTCTACTAAAGTACTATTCTTAATGGATATTTTTATATATTTCTAATGACAAGTATTGACAACCAAATTTAAAGGAAGAATTGCAAACTGTTTGCAATAAACCCACAACTAACTCTATCGTTTTTTCCCTAATTTATGACAGTTCATAAACATACTGGACAGCCAGGCAAATTAGGAGTATTAAAAAAATTCATCTAAAGTAAAATGAAAGCAAAATAAGTTAGCCATTTCTTCATCTATAATAATAGTATAAGATCAGTATTATTAATATTGTAATAATAATATATTAACAGGGATAATAAGCCCTGAGTGCTGTGGCTCAGTTGCTGGGCATCATTCTGTGAAGCAAAAGGTTGCCAGTTCAATTCCCAATCAGGGCATGTGCCTGGGTTGTGAGTTCAGTCACAGTCAGGGTGCATATGAGAGGCACTCAATCAATGTCTGTCTCTCTTTCTCTCTCCCTTCCCCTCTCTCTAAAAATAAATAAATAAATAAAATATATTATAAAAATAGGGATAATAGTAGTCTCAACTTATGAGGTTAATGAGAAGATAAAATAAATTTATATGTATAAAGCCCATGCAACAGTATATGGCACATCGGCAGTATTATCTAAATGTTTGCCATCATTTTCTATTATTAAATTAATATTCATGATATAACCCTTCCAAAAAGGGAAAGTTTTTTTAAAGAGGAATGAAAAAAGGAGAAGACAAACAGGAATAACATAAAGAGGATTAAGAAGCAACCCAAAATTACCAACCCACACTAAAAAACATATTCTTGACCACAAGAAACTAGCTGTACTTTAATTCACAAACAAAAAATACCAAAGCACAGAATTATAGATTATAGTCATTTGAACTATCTTGAGAAACTATAACATGAAAGAAGTGATTTCTGAAAAGGAATGAAGATTTTTTTTGAATTGATCAAATTGAGTGTTCCTTAGAATTAAATTACATATACCTGCTGACGACTACTAAGATCCAGCTGCTTCCAAAACTGGAAATCTAAACAAAGGTCACGCCAATACTTGCAAACCAATGATGCAGAAAGGCAGCGTTCATCCAGGGATAAATTGGAAAATATCTGTGAATAAAAAAGAAACCATATATTTGTTAGAAAATATTAACCTTAAAGCACAAAATGTGTTGAATACAAGTAGCCATTATTAGAAGAGTCGTTGTTACAAGTTGTCCTAAAGAGAGAGTATGGTATAGGAGCTAGGAACATGGACTAACATTACCTTTTATGCAAGAAAAGGAGAACAGGAGATTACACGTGTGTGTTTGTGTCTCTTTGCCAATATTTTTAAAAATTAAAAGAATAGGCCAAAAATTAATTAAAAAATATTCCTCTTTACAGAAGGGAGAAAAGGCTAGGAAGGGGAATGGAGTGAAAGAGAAACTACTCTGAAGGTTCTAGTTTTAGAGTTTTGACCTCAGAACCAGGTGAACTTTTTATGTGATTTTTTAAAATAAAAATGTCATAAAAAGGACATTTTACCTTTATGGCACTTTTTCAAGAAATTTATAAACCCAATCTAATCCCAAGAGAAGTATCATCTACACCAACTGTAAGACATCCTACAAAATTCATAATCAGGACTCCTAAAAAATCAAGATCATGAAAAACAAGGAAAGACTGAGCAAGTATCAAAGGCAAGAGGAAAATAAGGAGAAAGAACAACTAATACACTCCTGATCTGGAAAAAGGTCATTAGTGAAAACATTGTACCAATGCTGATTTCATAGTTCAGCAAATGTATCATTGTAATGTAAGATAATCAATTTAGGGAAAACTGAAAGTAGTTGAGGAGTATATGGGGACTCTGTACTTTGCAACTTCTCTATCTAATATTATTGAAAATGAAAAGCTTATTTTAAAAAGAGTTTTACAAAGTAAGAATTATTTTTAAAATGGCCAAGATTAGGACCAATACAGATTTTTAAAATTTAAGATACATACCAACAAATACAATGTGCGAAACATACTGAAATCCTGAACTGAACCAACTATAAGATACTTCTGAGACAATCCGATAAAACTGAACATAAAAAAGATATTAAATGATTTAAAGGAAATTTTTCACCTTTTAAGTTGTAATTATACTGTGGTTATAGTATTACTGTGGTTATATTATTTTTAAAAGTTATTATCCATTTTATATAAATTTAGTGTTGATGGCTGAAATGATATCTAGAATTTGTTTCGAGATACTTTACCAAAAACAGAAAAAGTTGGGAGAAGCTAAAAAGGCAGAATATTGAAAAACTATTGAAATCGGTTGAATAATAAATGAGGAGTTCATTATTTTCTACTTTGGTCAAGGCATGAAAATTTCCATAATATTATGTGTAAATATTAACAAGAACTTGTACTCTATACTAAATTGTTGTATCCTATGTTTGAATCATGGCTTTACTACTTATTACCTATGTAACCTTGGGCAAATTATCTACCTTCTCTGTACATTAATTTCCTTGAATATAACATGGGAATAATATAATCTTTATCTGCTGGAGTTATCGTGAAGACTAAAGGAGTATACACAAAGTTTTTGGAACAGTGTCTGGAACAGAGCAAATAGTATACAAATGAGTCCTATAACTATAACCTAAAATGATTTGCCTCTGTACACTCAAGTGTTGCAGAAATCTAAGCTAGAATCTCTCCTATGTTTAAAACTTGAGCCTTGGAAAAACAACTGCCCATTGCTGTTCCTTCAAACTATTGTTCTTCCTCTAAGGGTGAAGTGAGAAGTAAAAAAATATGCATGAGAATCACTGGCATAAATATAGTTAAGCCCACTACTGCCTCTCACTCCCATTCATGACAATTAAAACCTCTGTACAACATACTAAAAGTAATTACCTGGGGACTCTAAAATGTTAATAATAACATATGGATTGGGGAGGTGAGCCAAAATGTAAGGCATGACCAAATTTTTCCTATCATCTACCAGCGTGAAACTGAGGAAGGCCCCTGTACAAAACTACACAGCAGGCACAACCAATGAAAACACAGAAAGCAAGCCATCTCTCCGGACAGAGGGCTTCTGTGAAACAGAAAATGTGGGAATAGTCCCCATTTGGGGTTTTCTTTTCTTTCACTTTTCCCTTTTCTCCCTACTGGCCATGTTCCAAATGCAGCCTCAGTCACAGAGCAGCATGCAGCAGCTGTGCAGGGACCTAAAAGTCCAAAAGTAAACCCATCTTTTTGACTAGAAGAACCAGGAAAGTAACTCCATGGACCAAAGAATGTGCAAGGAACCTCCATTATGTTTTTCTTAACCACTTCATCAGGAAAACTGTCCAAGTCCTGCAAAACTATACAGCAGCACAGGCACATGGCATAGGCTATAACTCTGAGGGAAACTCCATCTTTCTATTCAGAGAACCAGGAAAGGAGATTTCTAGGTGAAACAGAGTGAAGGAAAGATCAAAGAAGAGATCTGGAAAGAGCACCCCTAATTCAGTGACTAAATGAAGTGACTTAAAAACCTGAGTTCACCACAAAGCTACACGTGTATAGAAGAAACTCAAAGTAGTACAGAAAGGCTTTGAAAATTGAGCTAACATTGGAATCACAGACCTAGTAAGGTAAGATAGAAATTTCAGTTTAAATGTAATATTGCTGATCTCTAGCAAACCTGATGAAGCGAGATATTCATAAAACTCAATGATCCCCAATAGGATTAATTCAAAGAGATCTACACTGAGACACATTATAATCAAATCGTCAGAACACATAGACAGAAAGAAAACCCTGAAAGCAGCCAGAGAAAAACAATTCATCATGTACAAAGGGTCCTCAATCAGATTAACACCTGATTTCTCATCGGAACCCATGTAGGCTGGCAGGCAAGGAGATAACGTTTTTAAAGCAATGAGAGCAAAACTGTCAACCTGGAATTCTGTATCTGGCAAAACTACCCTCCAAAAATGAAGGAGAAATTAAGGTATTTTGGGGTAAACAAATACTGAGGAAGTCTGTCACTAGGAGAGCTACCTACAAGAAATGTTCAAAGGAGTTCTTCAGGCTGAAATGAAAGAGCACTCCACAGTAATCTGAAACCACACGAAGAAATAGAGAATACCAATAAAGGTAGGTATTTATGTAGGTAAATATAAAATTCAAAATTAATATATTTTTGGCTTATACTCCAATTCCAAATGATGGAAAAGACAACCACATAAAATAATAAGTATAAATCTATGCTAATCTTATGGGCGCAAAACATATACAGGTATAATTTGTGACAATAACATAAATATAGACACAATTTTTATATACCATTGAAACTAAATTGGTATTTGTAGTGCAAGTGCCTGACATCAAGCTTTTTTTATTGTAGCGTGTCTAACATTGAGCCTTTGATCACCAAGACATCTATTTCAAAAGGCCTCAATCTTGAATAAAGATATTGCCAGCAATATGGCACAGCTACTAACAAAACAACCAGTTAAGGAACTAGGTCACCACCACCCATGAAGTTCCCTCTTTCAGAAAACCCTGGGTAACCTAGATAACTGACCACTTACTGAACTCATTTCTCCCTTCCTGAGCCCTAATTCCTGCACTTATGCTTTAAATTAGCCAATAAAAAAGTAGACCCACAAAACCCTAGACATCCCACTGTTGGACCCTACTAAAGGCAGAGCCCAAAGTCCATGTTCTATCTCTACCTGCAACCTGGCTGCATGCCCTTGTGAGTGTCATATGCCCTCCAGGATCTACAAGCAGTAAATCTTGTCCTCAAGGCTCCCTAATGGTTCCTTGCTGAAATGTGTCCTGCAGTCATAAAAAGAACCTAAATAGCAGGCCCAACCATAAATAAGCGTCCTGCTGGGGGATGTGTCTCTGGAGCTTGCTAGGAGTGATGTGTGCCTGGGCAAGCACTGTAGGCATTTCTGACCAAGGACACTACCATCAATAGGCTCAAGAACAACAGTACAGTATTAACGAAAATAAGATTGTTATAAATTATAATGTAACTATAAACCTCACGGGCAAATGCTAAGTAAGTAACTAAGCACAGTCATGCATTGCTTACCAACCAGAATACATTCTGAGAAATGCATCATTATGTGATTTCATCATGTGAATATCATAGAGTGCATTTACACAAACCTAGATGGTATAGGCTCCTATACCATCTCCTACACCTAGGCTATATGGTATAGCCTACTGCTCTGAGGGAACAAACCTGCACTGCATCTTACCTACTGAATACTGGAGACAACTGTAATACAATGTATTTGTGGAAACCCACAATCTCTGTGTGGGTTGGGAAGAGCACATTCAGGCTTAGCCATTTTCATGTCTGCCTTGGCCCTTGCTTTCTGCTAGACATTCTCAGGTTCCACCTGCAAATGTACATGGTTTCATAGTAGGCCAAAAATAAAGGTGGAGAGTTTATCCTTTTATGGTTGTCTCATTTCCAAGGTCTGCCTGTTAAATTCCTGTCTGGCCCCTACTCAACCCACTGGCACTACAATCAGAGTCTTGCAAATATGTGAATTTTCCGTTTGTTTCTCACCAAGTTCATCACTTGTAGTTGACTAATAGAGTTTCATTCATTACCCCAAACAGACTTAGCCTCTTTGGCATCAAAGCTACAAGTTTTCCAAATCTAGTTTTTGCCAAAAGTACACAGCAGGGGTCTCACACAAGAATACAGAAGCCTTCACTATTCTCATCTGAAGCTCTAGCAGTTTTCCTAAGAATAAGAATTTGTTGTCTCCCTTTAGTCAATTTCCAAAGTCCAAATAATTTGGAGCAATTTTGCTCAGTTTTATATTTATTTTGTGGAGAGGAGTCACCAAACTTTTCATGCAGCCATAGCTGAAAGTCTCTCTCTTATGGACATTTTTATGGTTGTCCTCCTCATTTTACACATGAGAAAATTGGGATTCAGGGAGATTCCATCATCTGTTTAATATTAAAGCACTACATGGTTTCAAAGGGCTAATTTGTCCCTCAACAAATAGTAAATGTGTAGAGCATGGTCATTATAACCAAGAAGCAAGTTGTTTAAAATATCTCATTGGATAGCACCTTCTTTAAACATTAGTTTTCTCTTTTGGGAAAGTGAGTTGATCATTACAAACCATAAGTAACTGGCTAAGTCTAAGTGGACCCAGATGAGTCTTATTCACCCAAGTAAAAGGAAATTCAGTAGGTAGGTAAAGGAAAGATAAAACCAGTACCAGTGAAGATGGGTACTAGTAAAAAGGCAAAATCCTAAGTTTAAATATCAATGCATATACAATAGATTCTTGCATAAAATTTATAGTAACCCACCTGCACAATGGCCCCCAATGATCCCACCTTCTGGTATTTACATCTGTGTAATCCTATCCTCTTGAATGTAAGCTGGATTTATGAACTCACTTCTTTTTTGTTTGTTTTTGTTGTTGTTGTTGTTTTACTTTTTAATTGAATTTATTGGGATAACATTGGTTAAACGTATATCAGATGACAATTCTATAATGCATCATCTGTGTATTATGTTGTGTTTTCATGCCAGGTCAAGTCTCCTTCCATCACCATTCATCCCCCCATACCCTCTTCTACCTCCACCCACCCCCCTTTCTTGACTCACTTCTAAAGAACAGAGTACAGCAGTTATAATAAGATGTCATTGCTGAGATTAGGTAAAAATCAAACTGTGGCTTCCATTTTGTGTATTCTTGGATCTGTTACTCTTGGAGGAACAAGTCACCATGTTTTAAAGTAGCCCTATGTAGAAGCCCACAAGGCATGGCCAACAGCCACTGAGGACCACAGGCATGCCAAGAGCCACACAAATAAGCTTGGATGGGAATTCTCAAGCCCCAGCCAACATCTTGCTGACAGCCTCATTAAGAGACTGTGGATTAGAAGGACTCAGCTAAGCCATAAGGGGAGTCCAAACCCACAAAAATTATAAAATAATAAATGTTTGTGGTTTTAAACTGCTAAATCTCAGCATAGTATGTTACACAGAAATAGGTAACACATGTTTCTAAGATTCCTGCTTTTCTTTGTCATTAAAATGCTATCTCACGCATAGACTAACTTCTCAGAAAACTACTCAGCCCCAAATTATCTTAACTCATTTAAGAAACTTCTGTGCACATGTCCCTGGGCTTTTGTAGGAGACACTAAGGGACATACTAATACAAGAAACTTGTTCATTGGCTTTAAGATGATATTCAAAGGCAATTCTGAATTATCTTTAGATAATCTAAGATTCAAGAAAAAAGCATTTTAAATGTTGCTTTGAAGAAAGAGAATATAGGTCTATAAAGGACGAATCTGCAATGTGTTTGTAGAATAAAGAAAACTACAAAAGGGGGGAAAATGACACTGAAAAAAAAATGGATGGCATGTACATGAAGCCAGGAAATTGCTTACAGAGGCCTGTTAGTAATGTCTTGAACATGACAGAAGTCCAAACTATTGATAAGTTAGGTTTTCTAAGAATGTAGAAAATCCAGGGATCTATCATCTTAAATCTCGGTGCTCTTCCATCACTGCCCTCATTTATAGGGTGAAAGATGGCTTACTCTTATAATCCAAATCGTTTACCCCTTAAAAAAAAGGAACAAAAAGACAAGCAGCTGCCTTTTATGGTATTTGAAAGTTGTATACATTGGTTCCACTCACAGCCTACAACCTAATACCTAATATTTAGACACAAGGCCACACCTATCCATGAGAGGCTAAAAATGACTGGTGTGGTTTAGCTGGTTGGGTGTCTCCCCACCAAGCAAAAGGTTGCCAGTTCGACTCTTGGTCAGGGCACATACCTGGGTTGTAGGTTCTGCCCTCGGTCAGGGTGTTTGAGAGGCAACCAAAGGCAACTGATGGATGTTTCTCTCCTCTCTTTCTCCCTCCCTTCCTCTCTCTCTAAATTTAAATAAATAAAATCTTTTGAAGGAAGGAAGGAAGGAAGGAAGGAAGGAAGGAAGGAAGGAAGGAAGGAAGGAAGGAAGGAAGGAAGGAGGGAGGAAAGCAAGGGAGGGAGGGAGAAAGAAAAGAAAGGAAGGGGAAGAAAGGGAAGAAGGGAAAGGAAGGAAAGGAAGGAAGGAATGAAGGCAGGAAGGTAGTCTAATTAGGTGGTCATGTCCCTAGCTAGAACATGGAGGATTCTGTTACTAAAAAGAAGCCCTTACTAGTGTGGCTCAGTGGATTGAGTGCCGGCCTACAATCCGAATGGTCACAGGTTCTATTCCTAATCAGGGCACATGCCTGCTCCCCAGTTGGGGGTGTGTGAGAGGCAACCATGTATCTTTCACACATCCCTTCCCTGCTCTCTAAAAATAAATAAATAAAATCTTTAAAAAACATAAAAAAGAAAGAGAATATAAGGAGAATGGATATTGGGGAACAGCAGTGACTTTGTAGTCAGGACCTGAACTAAAAACAAACTGAATATTCTTGATCTTTAGTGAAAGATCTGGACAATACAACTAAGCTATTAATTACCAGAGAATCACTACCAGGCTGATATCAAAGTATTCTAAGCCTTGAAAGATCATTGGAGGCAGAGAAGCATAATTTTTCTCTTTTATTTTTATTGAGATATAATTGACATATAACATATTATTAATTTCAAAATTATCATTACAATTAACTCTAGTTATCATCTGTTACCATCCCTCGTTACAAAAATAATTTTTTTTCCTCATAAGGACTTTTAAGATCTTTCTTAGAAACTTTCAGATATGCAATACAGTATTATTAACTATAGCCACCATGACTTACTTATTTTATAACTGGAAGTTTGTACCTTTTGAAAGATTCAATCTTTGAGTGATGCATTAGTATAGGACAGTGATTTTCAACCTTTTTCATGTAATGGCACACGTAAACTAATTACTAAAATTGTACAGCACTGAAAAAAAATAATTTTTTTCCGATCCTAACAAAAAAATATAAGTATAAATTTTATTCATTCACACTAGACATCTATTGTTGTGTTGGCTGTTGTCATTTTTTTTAATTTGACAATATAAGGGAAAAGTGGTCAATGTCCCTCACTAAATAGTTAGATATTGCATGTTTTAAAAATTCTGGCATCACACCAGTAGAAAATCACTATTATAATATATCAGACGTAGAGCTTATCTGCTATTAGTATGTACTACAAAAAGGAGTTAAGATTTATCAGCAGGTAGGCTGTAGGCAAATTATAGAAATATTTGAAAAGATGTAAAGCTGTGTAGCTATTTTACACTATTTCCTGTGTGTCAGGGACTATGTTAGATGTTGTGAGAGATACAGAGGTATTAATATTGCAAAACAATATTCCAAACTACATGTTGTATGATACCACTTACATGAAATTTCTAGAAAAGGTAAAACTACAGAGGCAGAAAGCAGACGAGTGAGTGGTTGCCTTGGGTGAAGGGTGAGAACAGAAAATGACAGCAAAGAGGCACAGGAGAAGCACCTGAGGTGGTAGAGGTGTTCTAAAACTTCATTGGAGTGATGGATGCATAACTACATACATTTATTAAAACTCAACTCTACACTTAAATGGGTACAACAAATACCACTAGAGGAGCTTTTTTAAAAAAGTCCACAAGCTCTATATTTTAATCATCTTATCACCTTTCTACCCAGAACCTCTGAATTACTATTTGAGAATATATACACATTCACACATGCACACACCAGACATTCTGGTTAGGAACTAGGCAGAGATTATCCTACAGTTTCAGATAGAGCCCCTCTCTAAAATTTTCTCAGAATTAACTATTTCAACTAAATTCTGCTTCTCTGGTCTTTTCAATGTTTTTCCCATGTACATGATATCTTGCCTCTTCCTTAAATATTCTACTTTTAGTGCCTGCCAACAGCTTGAAAGCAAAATCTACTAAATAGTCTGTTGAATAATGCATGACCTAGAAAAACAGAGCCACAAAATACTCCTGGTACTTTTATAACCAAAGAGACATAGGGAAGTCACAGACTGTAAAATTATTTTCTCATCTATAATTTAAAATAATTTCTCACAATTCTTAAAATTTAAAGTTCAGCAGCCCTGGCTGGTGTAGCTCAGTGGATTGAACGTGGGCTGCAAACCAAAGGGTCGCTGGTTCAATTCCCAGTCACGGCACATGCCTGGGTTGCAGGCCAGGTCCCTAGTGGGGGCCACATGAGAGGCAACCATACATTGATGTTTCTCTCCCTCTCTTTCTCCCTCCCTTCCCCTCTCTCTAAAAATAAATAAATAAAATTTTAAAAAAATTTAAAGCTCAGCAAACTAATAAAACCCCAACTATTTCTCTACACAGTGTTAATACCAAAGTCAGATATTATTAAATTTATATAAGAATAAGTTTTATTCTAAAGCCAGACACTAAAGACTTTTTTGTGAAGTATTGTGGGAGGACATACTATGAAAAATTTGTCCTTTTGACATATCTCCAGTACTTTTTGAGGACTTCCTTGTGTTCTGACATAAAATATTCTAGGCTCATCTTGTAGTTTCCTTGTCCCAGCCCTGTAATCTGCCATTTCTCCATGGAGCACTGATTTCTTTTATTGGAGAATGGTATTTAGAAGCAAAGATGTGTACGCTAAATGTACTCATTACTACTGAGTACTGCTGCTCTAAGGCTCTCTCAGTGGCAGAGCTAGGGAATGTGTGTATGTATATATGTATGAACCAATTTCCCATTACTGATATTTTCTTTCTCCACGTGTATACCCTTACTATACTAGTTGGGCTCCAAACTGACCAAGACTTGGGCAAGACTCTCAATAAGCATAAAATATGATATTTAGCCAAAGTTAAGCAACTAATATGCTAACATTAAATGCTTCCATATTTGCCTTCACTTTCCTTCCCTCACATTCCTTATTGTTTACATAACCTGATACCCCAAATTGGCAAAGAACAACTCAAGGTTATTCCCTTGACAGCTACTCACTCAGTATTAGGCACCACAATTTATAGACTTCTTAAATTATAAAGAAAACAAATCTTACCTTTTGGAAGCCTGATTAAGTTAATCAAGATTGCTTAGCATTTTCAGCAAAAAAAAACCTTGGACCTGACTTCCTAAAAACCTTTCATTCCAGCGTGCACTAAAACTATCCCTAGAACTCCAGAGACATACCTTCTAGAGGTTATTTGGTACTGGAGCCTTAAATCAAACATTCATGAAATGCTATACGTAATATAGAGCCTCTTACCCACTAATAATCTACATTCTAAGCTTTAAAAAGTGGTATTGTTATTTTTCATTTGACTCTTATTTCCATTGCTTTCATCCTTGTTAGCATATCTGAAAAAAATACATCAGGTACATAAGCTTTGCTCCAAAGCTCATTTCTCTTATAAAACTCTTCCTCGAACACTAAAGAAACCTGTTGGTAATAAAGCTGTAAAGATAAAGATTTAACACCTACTGACACATTATCAGGGTGCTTGCACGGTGAGGTGGTTTTCTAATGGAGGTGGTGGATTTTAGATCTCTTACCTGGTTTCCTTTAAAAAGAAATAGGTCTGCTGATAGAGAGGAAGATATCTAAACATAGCACACAAAGTCTCTAAAATTTAAATATAGATCACAACATACCCAGTTACTCAAATAGTAATTATAAAGAAAAATATTCCACTGTTGTGATTTGTAAAATTGTTACACAATTGTTCTACTATATAAATATCTAATTGTTATATCAGTAGGCAGGGTTGCTTAAGTTGTAAAGGCAACAGGTAGCAAAGTTCGAAGCTGGCTTATTTGATCCAAAACAATCCATTAACCAGTCAAAGATCAACTGTAACAGGCTTAAGTACTTAAAATACTACTCTCACAACTGACCTTTGAAGAGCTATTCCGTGCTCCTCAAATTTCTTATATTAAAGATCACAGTTCATCCCTACAGACCCAATTTTAAATTAGCCTCTGACTCATAATGACTTAGGAGTCAGTCATCTGGTGTAGGCTCCTCCTCACCATCACCACCCCGCCCACCCTCATTCATGAATCTCTTTCACTGAATCTCTGAGAGAAGATTATTCAAGCTCTCTCACACAATATGTTGAAAGGATCTGTGGAGCAGGAGACCCTAAGCTGGGTTCCAGTCCAGGGTCTGCCATTAAGTATCTAAAATGTCTTGGGGTAAGTAAGCCATTTCACTTCTCCAGCCTGTACCTTCAAGCATAAGATGGGGGGAAAGACCAGATGCTGTCAAATGTCTCTTCCTGTTCTAAACTTATATAATTATGATTTCCAGTGAAGCTCACTATTTCAAGAAAGAACTCATTTCATTTTTACACAGCTCTTTTTGTTGAAAGGACTTTCTAAATTCCCAAATATACACATTATTCAACCCTGAAATTTCACTTCTTGAAATCTACTCTAGAAATGATGACCACATGTACATAGAAAAAAATCAATTAGCATTGTGTGTAAAAACAATTAATTGGAAACATCCATTCCTAGAGAAATAAATACAGTGTGACATAACACCATGGGATACTATGCAGCAATTAAAAAAATGAAGGAAACCATATACTCACTAATGGAAAAGATCTCCAAACCATACTATAAACAAAAAAACTGCAGAACATGTACATTATGATGCCATTTATGAAAAAAACCTGACGGTTTACATACAACTTTCTACAATGATGGAAATGTTCTGGATCACAGTTTGGTACAGTAGCTTCCAGTTACCCATGACTACTGATATGGCTATTGTCACTGAAAAACAGAATTTTACATTTTATTTAATGTTAACTACTTTAAATTTAAATAGCCACATGTGGCTAGTGGCTATTGTACTTGACAGCACAGGTCTAGAAGACCAATCTAAACTGGTAAGAATACTTAATTCCCTCTGAAAAGGAAATGACAAGGAAATGTAGAGATAAACAAAGGTGAACTTTTGCTTTACCTGCATTGTTTGAATGTTTTAAAGCAGGTAATACTTATTATTTACATAAAATAAAACTGAAAAATAGAAGACCTTGCTAATACTGAGCCAAAAATCTGCCTATGAAGCACCAAAGAATGAATTCACTTTTTTCTTTTTTGCTTTTGCCATACCTGAAAAAAACTGGAGAAGTATGAGAGCTCTCCTCAATAACACCCTTTAAATCATATTTCCTCACATCTCTCTTTCCCCTCTATATCCCCTTTTTAACAACTACAGTAACTTCCAGTACAGAAGGTACAAAAATACAGTCATAAAGGCTATTAACTCATTAGCAAGGGAGCAGGACATACAGTACTTTCTAAGAATGTTTTCCAGTGGAGGTGATGAATTTGTGCCTCTCTGTGCAACAATGCTTCCTATACTGAGAGAGAAAGACAAAGAGGAAAAGAGAACAGAAAAAAGGAAAGAAGAGAAAAGAAAAGAAGCCATAGCTCCCTAAGTGTTCCCTTCTCCAAGCCAAACACTTCCAGTTCTCCACAGAAACAGAGCCAGAACCCTCTCTACATTGCATGGCTCTACTGCAGCTCAGAACAAAAACTCAAGTCAGAATATTAACATTTCTTAGACACTTCTCTTAGTGGTAGGGCATGCTCACCCAGGGTCTCAGTCCAGACTTCTAAACTTTTGGTCATTCATTTGTTTATAAACAAATAGTGAGTACTAGTAAATGCCAGGCACTGCACTTAGCAGAGGGGGTATAGCAATAAACAAAATTCATGTTGACCGAGCCTCTGCCCCCAAAAGCCTTATTACTGAAAATTCTATTGGAGTTGATAAACACTTAAAAACCTTTATTTCAATTCATTCCAGACAGTCCAACTCACTTGTTGCTGAATGCAACTAGGACCATGAGACCAATAGAATCTTTACTCAAGTTTTCAATACAGGGAAAAATTCTATATAATGTGTCCAAATTCTCCAACACAACGGGCCAAGTCTAATGAGTAATTCCCAAATGTCCCTTAGAACAAGTTTTCAACAGTCCATGGCAAAAATGTAAAAAAACAACAACAATGCAGCATATACAAGTAGAGTAAGTTTGCCTATAGGGATTCTCTTTATTATGAAGTTGTGCCCCGCCTTTTTTGTACTGTATTAAAATGTTCTCTACCTCATGAAATAGTGGTTTTTGGTAGAAAGCAGGAAGTACCTGGTTTTTTATTTGGTTTGTTTTTAAACAGTCTTACTTGACAAATAACAAAATGGCAATCAAACCTCTGTTAACAAATATTTGTTGATGTTTTATTTGTCCATGTCACCCACAGATTCAAACGACTCAAGAAAGTTCCCTCTGCTCTAAAATGCATAACATAAAGGAGGCAATTATTCCTTCAATGCACATATTTCCATAAGAGATAAGTCATTACATTTTGACACGAGGAAGAGTTAAAGTTACCCACTCTTGCTGTATAATTTTCAAGGATATTAATATCACAATAAAACAAGTTTCAAAATCACAGAATTAAATCAGCAAAAAAATCTAATCAAACAAAGTACAGGTGACAGTAACAACTGTAATTGATGACAGTTACTTCAGGAACAGAAGTAGCCAATTTTTATCGAAGTTATTCATAGCTAGTCTTAAATATCACCCACACTGAAAAAGGAGGTTTACATTTAAGTTCCAGAAAGGGGAGGTGGGAGAGAGAATAGAGAAAATGAGGGGAAAGATCACTTGTTAATAATAATAATACAAACTCTATCACATAATTAAGTGTATCACTAGTAACGACAAAACTGCAAATTTTACTTAGTACTTGAAAGTGAGACAAAGCTCCCACAGGGCACCCACCTCTTCTCCACTCACCCATCCCCCAATAAAAAGTATCTGTCCTTACCTTCTGGTTATACTTATACGTAAGGGTTAACATGTAGGAGGCTAATGCAACACAGCCTAAACCAAGGGGTTTTCACGTCAGGCAGCCCTGAGTTCCCCAGATGCGCCTCTTACTTTCCATGTGTGACCTTAGGCAAGTCATTCAACCTCTTCAAGCCCCACTAGGCTGTAAGCTCCGTAGAGCAAATTTCACTTCTGCCTGACTTAGTACTGTAGGCATACAGTATTGAAATATCAGTTTCTTCTTGTATAAAGTCAGGATGTGAACAACATCCTTACAGCAGTAACTGGAGGGTTAAATTAGATATTATTTACATAAACCTCTGGCGCAATGCCTGATCATAGTAAATGGTCAATAAATACCAACTCATTGACATCAACTGACAGCTATCAAACCTGAAAGTAGTTTGAAGACTTTCAAATACTAACATAAAAAGTCTTTACCTAGTAAATGCTAGTTGCTCAATTAATAAAAATATTCCACAAAAGGGGTACGAAGTTTCTAAACCACCGGGCTGGGACTCTAATCCTTGAATTGCGCGTAACAAACCCAAGCTCTTAAAAGACATTCAGTCGACTCCAAGTTTTTCTACTTCAAAAGTAGGCCCTAAGCATCCTCCCATTGGTCTCCCACTCTCCCTGTGGACGTCTCGGGCTGTCAGGGAACCCCCTCCTCCGCGCTGAGGGGGAGGAGGAAACCTGGAGGAGGGGGCCGGGTGGGGGGAAAGCGCGCGTCCCCGCGCCGTCGCCCAGACCCACCTTGAGCAGGATGGATGGCGGCAGCTGGTTGATGTCTGGGGTTTCGGGGGGCGGCTCCCTAGGGCAGTCGCAGGGGTTTCCACGGGGGTCCTGACAGTCCGCGTCGCCGCATTCGTGCTGCTGCTGGGCAGGCGAGGGGGCGGCGCTCCCCACTCGCACGGCGTCCCCGCCGGCCTCGGCAGGGGCACCTTCGGAAGTGGGAGAGGAGGGCGAGGGGCAGAGAGGTTGCGGCGGCTGCTCCGAGCCCTGGCAGCCACCGGCACCAGGGGGCCGCGGAGGCGAGGCGCCCCCTCCCGCTGGCCCGCCGCCGCCGCCGCCCCCACCGCCACAGCGGGGCTGCTTACAAGGGGTGCAGGCGGGCACCCCGGCCCCCTTCCGCTTGCACACCATCTCAGGGGGCGTGGGGGGATCGGCCGGCGGCGGCCCCCGGAAGAGCTGCACCGCGACAGGCGGCCCCAGGAAGCGCACGGGCCCCACGCTGGCCAAGAAGAGGCTCCGGCCCTGCTGTTCCCAGGCGGCGGCCGCAGCCAGCCCCAGCTCTCTGCAGCAGGCGGCGGGCGACGAGGCCGAGGCGGCGGCGGCCGCGGCGGCGGCGGCCGAGGAGAGTAGGAAGCGACGGGCGGCGGCAGCGCAGTCCTCGGCGGCCAGGGCCGCGCAGCGCCGCGCCAGGTGCTGAGGGGAGGCGGCCGCGGCGTAGGCCCCGTCCCGCGGCGGCGGCGAGAGCGGCGGCTCCTCCTCTGGGCCGGCGGGGGCGGGAGCGCCGGGGCTGTGCACGATGAAGCAGAGCATGCAGGGCCCGCGGAAGAAGCAGTCCCGGCTCCGGGGCGCCGCCGGCTGTGGGGGCGCCTTGGCCGGGGTCCGGCGGGGCAGCCTGAGGAGAGGACGGCGGCGGCGGCACCAGCTGCAACAGCGAGGCCTCTTCTGGCTCGGGCGGTTACGCGGCTCCTTCGAGAGAAGGTGGCCCATATAGAAGGCCCCGAGGAGGGGGACCGGGACAGGGAAGGAGGGAGGCCCGGAGAGGCGGGTTCCCGGCAGCGGGGCAGGCCGCTCGCCGACTGGGCCTCGGGCCCGCGGCAGGGTCGCCCTCCCTGCGCACACACGCGCACACACGGGCACACATGCGACGGTGGGGGGTGGGCGTCAGCTGCGGGCCGCCTCGGCGCCCGTCGGGGGCTACATGCTTTGCCCAGGGAAGCCGGGAGAACGATGGGCGCGAGCTTTGGGTACGCGATGGAGAGAGCGAGCCTGCGGCTGGGCGACCAGTCCGAGCCTGACCCGCCGGCTCAGGCAGTCACTGCGTCGGCGAGGGGAACGCAGGGTCCCGCTCGGACCATTTTAACTGCGGCTCCGCCGGCGGCGCGCGCGCCCGCGACACAGCTCCGAGCCGCAGGAGCGCGCGGCCAGCGCTGGCAGGGGGCGGAGCTGGCTACGGTGGCGCGCTCCGGGCGGGGCTGCGGGCGCCGGCTGCTCCTCCGCACCTCAGCTTGCCTGGGACTACTGAGACGCCGGCGGGCGAGTGCGCGGGTCTCCCAACCCCCTGTGCCCAAGGTTTCGCGGAGTCGCTGGGCCCACGCCTTTTTTCTGGGGCGAGAGGAGACCCTTCGGAGCCTGCTGTGTGACATCCGTTTGCAAAGCCGCGCTGACGTCTGTAGGTGTAAGTTCAAGAACTGCCATTGGCCCGGAGCCGCTCAGCTCTTCCGCTCACCCCCACCCCCCGACTTTAGGACTGTGGCCACTAAGGAGCTGCAAACAGGATTCAGTCTGAGGGCCAACCTGTGTCCAGGGCTGCCTCTTCAGTGGAGTGGCAGATGTGTGCCCCTTGGGTACTGCGGACTGGTGTTCTCACATGAGGGGTTAATTGGTAGTGCAACAGTGTTGTGTTTCGCCTCCTGTTTTCATGCTTTTGTTACTTGTGGCAGATTACCAACTACGTAACTTTATTTCAAGATGAAAGCGTGTATCAAATTACCTATACATACCAGAAAGATAGTTTGTCAACCCAGTGAGTCATCCAGCATCCCAGGCGATAAGCTAAACGTCTGAACCTTCCAAGTCCCATGTATCTATCACATACTTTAAAAACGATTGTGAAGTGCGTGCTGTATTATAAAGTGGTTCTAGGTAGACCTTGGTGACTGAGAGGAGAAAGAAAGTAGGCTTTGCAGACAACCCTTCGAAGGCTTGATGATAATGATACCAGAAAGACAGGACAGTACCTGGTGTTGAGAGATTAGCTTTCACCTGGGAGAAGAAATTGGAAGAGGCTTTGTGATGGGAATAAGCTAGTTTAAAGGAGATAAGAGATAAATACAACACGGCACTTGAGAAGATGGAATGGCAAGTGCCTTAGGCGAGATACCATCTTCACTGTGATTGGAAGGAATACGGAAAGGAGGGGTAAAGAATGGATGCAGTTAGGTGGATGTTTCTGGAAAGGAAAGGAAGGAGTTCCTTCAAATGGTCTCTGTTTTTCTTTTAAGTGGAGCCTGGTTAACGGATGAAGGGTGGAAGGACGATGGCAGGAGTTTTTAAAAGCTACTGAAGATAGCTTGAGAGAACTAGTTGAGGAAGCAATATTCAAGGCCCATCCCCTTAGAGACCATTGTTTGAGCCTGGGTAGTCTTAACCACCATAGTGGCCAGCCTCACCTACCCGTTACCCAAATGTACTATCAAACCTTTGCTAATAATTGCCTCTTTGTTAAGAATGACTTTTATTTTAGGCCTACCAGTATTCAGGGAGCTCGATTTCTGAGCTTGATCACGGTGAAACGGAAGTCGGAGAAACCTAGAGGCAAAGGTTTATTAAAGGGTTTTAGGTACCTGTTACTATCAAATGCATTGCCCAGGCTACATTTACCTATGTATATTGTCCACACAGTTTTCATCCCTCTGGCTGTACAGGGATATTCTAGGACCCCAAAGCTTGATTCTTGAGGACAGGAGGTTAGGAGTGACCAGGATTGCTCTTTTATAAGGCTCTTATAAAAGAGCCTTTGCCATTTCTACCAGACTGCACTTTGAACAAAAGGAGAGGGATTCTAAGCTTTTTATTTACTTTCACTATGTCAAAATTGTGGACCCGTTAGTTTCATGTAAGTTAAACACACAGTGACTTAGTGATCTCACAGGTGTTGATCCAAGAAAAATAAAAGTATATATTCATGAATATACACAGCAATGTTTATAGCAGCTTTATTCATGATCACCAAAATGTACAAGCAGCCCAGATGTCCATCAGCAGAGAAAGCATAAATAAACATGTATACTTATTCAATGGATTATTGCTCAGTAATTTTTTTTTCAAAAAAAGAGAAAAACAAGAAAGAATCTCAAAAACTTAGGCTGAATCAGACTCTGCAGTTGGAGGCGCTAGAATCACTATGTAATTTTAACAATCTCCCTGTGTGATTACTGCACAGACACCCTGACACCATGTAAACCTCTCAAAAACTACACATATAATCTAAATTCTTGTTCCAGAGATGAGGCAAATGACTTGGAGACTTTTGAAGTGGTTTCTGAAATTCACAGCACTAATTCTTAACTTCCAATTCCAGAGCCTTTCAGCCACATGCACGTGGCTGTTTTTCTCTTTACCACAGCATGTAGCAGAGGGCCTTACATATTACAGTAATGATGTAGTAAACTACTGTTGTCACCAGAGCTGTAATGAGTATTAGAATTCATTACCCTAAATAATAATACTGATGATATTCTAAATATTCAGGAAACAATTACAACTAAGAGTTATACATTGCTATTTAGAGAGAATAGTAGCACCTAATGGCTGTGTTACAAAAAAAGCAGCCTAAAGTGGGAGCTGGCCTGGAACTATTAAGTAGGCTGTGGTGTCACTGCCCTTCTCAGATAGGTCTGAGTGATAGGTCTGTGTTCTATTGAACATAATTTCACAAAACATCAACATCAGACATGAGCACCCTGTCATCATGACAGGCAAGACAAAAATAAGACCCTTCATAATCATGACTAACCACAGCATATACAAGAGCATTCTGCAAACCCCCTGCAAACCCTGCAAATTCCCCAAACCCCCAAAGAGCAAATATAAAGTGATGTCTATTTCTTGACCAGTTATAGCCTTATCTTTGCTTCATTCTTCTTTCCTTGTAGATAACAATTATTTTTGGGACATTCATATTTTATTTCTGCAGTGACATATTTACACTGGAATATAAATTAAAGGCCTGCTTCCACACCAAAGCCAGGTCCTTTGGGTGGTTCAGTCTAAGAGGTGAGACCACCAGCTGGCTCATAAGAAAAGCATCCTCTCCTTGGCCCAGGTTTTGGAGTTCTGCCAACCTTGAGTTCTTCAATAATTTCAATATCCTTAGATGTCGGATCTCCATAGTAGTTGTCATTTATTTGAACCATTGGTCCATTTACACAGGCCCCTAAACATTCCACCTCTATAACAGTGAAAAGTTTGTCAGGTGTATTCTCCCCAACCTTCCAACCTTTATTCCAAGCTTTTTCTGAATGGCCTCCAGTATGCTGCCAGAGTTTCAAAGCATGCAATGTATAGTAGTGCAGACCTGAAGGTGATACTTCCAACTGGCTTCCAATTATACATTGTATGAAAAGTTGCTACTTCACAGACTCATTGGAGGCACTTGTAAAATTCCTGCAGCCTTGTTCATAGCAGAGATGGGCAGCCATCCATTCTGACTTTGGGCCGAATCCAGGACTGGAAGCACAGCTGCTGCTTTATGCCCTTCTCGGTAGTTTTTTAGAATTGCTTCTATTCTCTTATAGTTTTCTGATGTGAAATCAACTGGAGTATCTGGGTTATTCTCAGGAGTATCTCTGCACAAACAAGGCTCCTCCAGCTCCATTTTGCACAGATGTCTTATGCAAATTCCCTATGTCTTCCCCACTGGGTGGCAAGGGCAACTGCCCTGGCCCAGAGTGCTGTGGAGAAGAACATGGTGGGCAAAACTGTTGGTGTTCCCCGGCGATGCCAGACGAGGATCCCCCTAGATAACAATTATTAAAATATCCAATCATAGAATTACCTCTGCTTCCTGACAGCATCCATTTCAGAGCAAAGCCTTGACCTTCCCCAAATCACTTCACACAAGTCCAGTCCTATAATGTCATTTTTAATCATTTTTTATCTTTTAATTACGCTTGACATACATTATTATGTTCGTTTTTTTTACAACACCTTCTTACTGAAACCCTCCACAATTCCTCATGGTGTGTTATCTGCTTCTTTGTGACAAGTCAATAAACCCAACTTGGTTTGATTATGAGTGTGTTACTGCTGGTCTTTGGCTGTATAATCAAATGGTACCACCTTATTAAACTACTACCCTCTTATGCTGTACACTTTAGACTTATGCAGTGATGTATATCAATTATATCTCAATAAACTAAAATAAAATGACTTTTTCCTCTACTCCTTCCTCTTACCTGTTTTTATTTTCTTTATGCTTCATTATCACACATTTATTTTGTCTTTATTTTTTTAACTTTCAGTATCTTCCAGTAGAATGTAAGCTTCATGAGGACACAGACTTTGTTCAGTTTTTTAGGAGCATAATCTACAGCTGTATGGAAGAGGGACTAGAGGAGGAAGACACTTGTAGCAGGAAGACTAGTAAGATTGTTCAAAGGGTTAATGGAGAGGCCTTAAAAGCATGAATTAAGGCAACCATGGTGGGGATGATGAAGTAGGGATAGAACTGAAAAACATTTCTTACATGGAGTTTTCAGAATTTAATGACACTTACGAATTAGGTAGAGAGAAGGGGATGATGGATAGGGAGGAAATGAAGAAACCCACATTAATGAGTTATTTTCATACTTGAATACAATTCAAACCTGGGGTAAACCTTTGTTATGACATAGATTCACACTGAAAGCCTGTATATAAATTTAAAATGTTGCAAACAGTTTGACATGGAAGCCTTTTCCTTCTTTGCTGACATAGAATATATTTACTTTGAAATTCACTTTTGCATGTAAATGAGACCCATGTATAAAGGGCTTTAATACTTGCAGATGGTGATGATGGTTGTTGTAAATAGCTAAAACCTCCTGTGGCACCCATGACGGAGGCAGAGCACAGTGAACATGCTATTGATCGCACTGACTGGGAGGTACAGTGGATAGTCGGATAGCCGAAAAGAACAGAGGGGCAAAAGACATTGTTTTATGCATCCGGAAAGCATGCAACACCCCAGGTGTTCAATACATTTATTCCTCCTCTAATTGTGTTTTTATTGAAATACTCAAAGTCAAAGATAATAGAGAAAACAACAGGTTTTCAGAAATTTCCCTTCAGGAGGATAATTTGTACTCTTGAATAGGTTGTTTCAGGCATAATATTAAAAAATTAAACTATTGCCTGGACTGTTCTTCCCTCAGCTCTTCTCATGCTTATCTTCTAGGTTTCAGCTCAGATAGCACCTCCTGTCACAAGAGCTCTTCTGTAGTTATTCTGTCACACCACCCAGTCCACTCCCTTCGCAGCAGCTACCACGGTCTGCAGTTGTAGTGTTTCAGTATTCGATTATCTCTTCCATCAGTCAGCCCCTACCTTACCTACTTGAGAATCACCAGCACTGGTAAGTACCTTTTCAGCTGCATTTTAAAGGGAGATTATCCTGGGTGGGCCTAATGTAATCAAGGGAGCACTTTAAAAAAGGTTGAGAAGTCAGGGAGATTTAAAGCAGTGGGTGCTTTACTGTTTGGCCTTGAAGTGTTAGGGCCAGGAATATGTGGCAAGATATGGGGCTGGAACTCGATAGCCCTTGGCTATTGGCCAGCAAAAGGCTGACCGTCAGTCCTACAGAATTCTGAATTCTGCCAACAAATACAATACATAAACTTGGAAGACAAGCCCAAACTAAAAAAGGGGGCTTTGCCCTGCTAACACCTTGATTTCAGCCTTGTAAGACCTGAGCAGAGGATCCAAAAGAACCTGTGCCAGGACGTCTGAGATACAGAACTAGGAAATAAGTTCTGTGAACTATGAAGTAGATGTTTTAGATTGCTACATTTGTGATCATTTGTTTTTGTGGGAATAGAAAACGTATTCAACCACCAAACAGTCCTGTAGAAACCAGGACTGGTAGTTTAATAGGAGAGAGCAAAATCATCAATTACTCAAAACTTTTCAAAGATTAATTCAAGCTTATGAGAGGAAACAGTTAACCAGAGGTTAATCACAGAATTCATTGTTCTCCTACTTTTCTATAAATTAATTGGGGAATTCTGGTCAGGATGTAGGTGTTGGTAAGTATGGCTCGCCTCCTCACACAACCACAGCAAAAATACAACTAGATTACAAAACAAACATCACCCAGAATCATCAGAAAATTGAGCTGTGTGGAAGTGCCACAACCAAGAAATTAAAAATGCCACATTCACCCAGAGGGGTGGGAGGGGCAGAGACACAGGATAGGCAGTCCCACAGCCACATGTGGTAGATAAAAATTGGGAGGGATTCCTCAGGAGCAAGGGATCCCAGCCCCACACCAGACCACCCAACCCAGGTGTCCAGTGCCAGGAAGGTAAGTCCCTGTAACTTTTGGCTGTAAAAATCAGTAGGGGTTGGGATGGTGGAAGAAACTGTGGGATTCTCAGGTGTCTCATCTTAAAGGGCCCAAAAAGGACTTAAAACTTACATAGCCTCTCCCTCTGGGCTCCAGCACCTGGGTAGCAGCTCAAGGGGCACCAGTGGCATATGGGGAGAAACTGAAGTGACTGGCATAGGGTGAAGGCCAAGGGACAGCTTCCTCCTGGACAAGACTCCAGAGGCCAGGCAGCGGCCATTGTCTTTTTTCTGACCCCTCTCCCTGCCTACCCCCCATGCAGAGCAACAGAGCAGCAACACTGTATCAGAGACTCCATCAACCTGGTTTACCTGGTTTGCCCCACCATGGTGATTAACTAAGGCTCCATTCCATCCAACTTATGGGTATACTTTTCTACAATGGGCCATACTTCTAAGACAGGGCGTCAAAGCAGCTCCACCTAACACAAGGAAACAAACACAGGGAAGCTGCCAAAATGAGGAGACAAAGAAATAGGGCCCACATAAAAGAACAGAATAAAACTGCAGGAAAGAACTAAATGAAATAGAAATAAGCAACCTATCAGATGCAGAGTTCAAAACACTGCTTATCAGGATGCTCAAAGAAATCATTAGGTACTGAAACAGCATTAAAAAGGACCCAGGCAGAAATAAAGATTACACTAAGCAATATAAAGAAAAAAATTTACAGGGAATCAACAGTGGAGTGGATTAAGCCAAGAATGAAATCAATTATTTGGAACATAAAGAACTAAAAACCATTCAGTCAGAACAGCAAGAAGAAAAAATTCCAAAAAACAAGGGTAGGCTAAGGAGCCTCTGCAACAACTTCAAAAGAACCAACATTCAAATCATCAGGGTCCTAGAAGGAGAAGACAAAAAGCAACAAATTGAAAACTTACTTGAAAAAATAATGGAAGAAAACTTCCCTAATTTGGTGAAGGAAATAGACATAGAAGTCCAGAAAGCACAGAGAGTCCCAAACAAGATGTACCCGAAGAGGACCACACCAAGACACAGCATAATTAAAATACCAAGAGTTAAAGAGAATCCTAAAAGCAGCAAGAGAAAAGCAGAGAGTTACCTACAAAGAAATCCCCATAAAACTGTCAGCTGATTTCTCAAAAGAAACTTCGCAGGCTAGAAGAACTAGCAAGTAGTATTCAAATGATGAAAAGCAAGGATCTACAACCTAGATTAGTCTATCCAGCAAAGCTGTCATTTAGAACTGAAAAGCAGATACAGTGCCTCCCAGACAAGGTAAAGCTAAAGGAGTTCACCATCACCAAACCATTATTATATGAAACATTAAAGAGAGTTATTTTAGGAAAAGAAGATTAAAACTATGAACATTAAAATGGCAACATATTCACAGCTATCAAACATTGAATCTAAAAAACAAACTAAGCAAGCAAGAACAGAAACAGAAACATATTCAAGGGTTATCATTTGGGAGGGGGAAGAGGGAGAATAGGGGAAAGGGTGCAGGGATTAAGAAGTACAAATTGGTAGGTAAAGAATAGGCAGGGCACCCTGGCTGGTGTAGCGCAGTGGGTTGAGCATGGGCTGCAAACCAAAGGGTTACCAGTTCAATTCCCAGTTAGGGCACATGCCTAGGTTGCAGGCCAGGTCCCCAGTGGGTTCCATGAGAGAGGTAACCACACATTGATGTTTCTCTCTCTCTCTTTCTCCCCCTTCCCCTCTCTCTAAATAAATAAATTAAATAATTTAAAAAAGAGAATAGACAGGTGAATGTTAAGAACAGTATAGGAACTGGAGTAACCAAAGAACTTATATGCATAATCCATGGATGTGAACTTAGAGGATTGCTGGAGAGAATAGGGGTACTGCATGGAGTGGGCAAAGGGGTAAAAATCAGGACAACCATAGTAGCCTAATATACTGAAAGATGATAATTAATTAATTGGATAATTGAAGTCAAGGTAAGTGTTTATTTAACTTTTTTGCTTAAGACTCATGTATTTATCTTTTCTCTACTTAAATGAAATTAATAAAATGAAAGACGTTTTACCATTTATATTTTTTCAATTCTGTGTCCAGCTACATCCTGTATTATAATTGATGTTTTCTTGTTTTCAACTGGTAAAGCAGGGCCTTTAGGAAAAAGAATTAAGTTGCATGTGTCTCCCTAACCAATTTCATGTTTTTTCTCCTTAGTTTAAATAACAGTTGGGTTTCTTATTATATAATTCTAAAAGAGTTACTTACTCACTATAAACATTGAAAGGCCAGATAACTAAAATTACTTTTAGTGACTTAAATGGTGAGCTGCATTTCTACACATTGACAAATTGGTGGTATCAGTAAAATAGCTAAATGTTGATGCTCCAGATTTATTTGCTCCACTCCCAGTCCAATTACTACTAGCAGGCTGCCCCTTCCTGACATGTTCCCTGTAGAAAATGGGTTTTATCTTCCATTCTAGAGGTAAAACAACTATAACCAGGATTCACAAACTGGATGAATTCAAACAACCATTTAAGTTCCATGTGTAATCCCTCCTGGGACAGAGTCGGGACGGGACAGGAGGAAGATGCTGACACAGGCGTAACTTTCACCTCTCCTCCCATGCTGTTCCCTTTTACTAATCCCTGGTTTAGGAGACTTCTGTCCTCTGTTGTCTCCTTAGCCAAGTGATCAGACACCGTTATTTGTCACTACTCAGAGAGTTGATACTCCTTCTTGGCTATAGAAAGGGATAATAAAGTATTTTTTAAGTTATTTTTATCTCTAAAAATACAAAGTTAGAGTCATATCTAGGTGTGAAAGCAATGGAAGAAATAACTTGGCAATCTGTTCTCTTTAACTTCATTAACTACATAAATTCCCTTGACTTTCCGGAAGTATACTTTATTATTTTATCACCTGAGTTACCTTGAGTATCATTGGGTTTCAGTTGTTTTACTTGCTTTTTACTTTTTGTAAATCATTTTTAATTCAGTTTGTTGTGTGTTTGTTCACTTATGCCTACAGTATTCAGTGATGCCAATGCAACCCTCTTTGGAGTCCATTATTCTCCTCAACTACATGTTAAGGTAAAAGTGCATGATTAAAATTAACATTGCCTAAAACCCAGTTGTCAAAGCAGACATAAATGTAACCTCTCCTAAATTTGGTTGTCCAACACCACTTGTCATTGAGAGCCACCTCTCTCACCCCCACCTGAAATATGGGAATAAGAAAAATATGAGTCTTAGGGTCTTTTGCCCCATCTTGGGGATTTGATTCAAAAAGCCTGAGAACCACTGTTGTAGGAAGCATGCCATCCTTTATGGCTTCTTTTCCTTTCACCCCGTCTTTTAGATTCATCTCAACTTTATTTTGGAAGAGTGTGCATGTGTGTGTGTGTGTGTGTGTGTGTGTGTGTGTGTCTTGGGCTTCTTCCCAATTCCATTGTTTTACCAAAGATTTTCACCAACAAATCAATATAGTATTTCCTCCTATTTGTTCTGTATTTGTAAAAATTAATAGCCCTAAACATTAATGAATCAGGTCTAATTTGAATAATTTTAATCTTTATTGGGCTCTAAATTGAAGGTGTTCACTGATGACTTGCTATCAAGTCACACAACTGTAGACAGTGATAAGTGCCATTTTCATGTGCTGTGGGTCTAGAGGGACTCTATTTCTCAAATTAATATAGTTGTTTTCCATGTCTGCCATGAAAGGTAAATAACATCCAACCAACATCTATATCTATATCTCCAACTAACATATATATAATATATATATGAAAGGAGGAAATTTACTTTGGATGTCTTAATAGAACTTTATAAAATGTGTCAGAATCTTCACTAGAAAGACATGTGGAGCACCTAGCCATTGGAAACTGACAAGAACCTGTAAAGAGCTACAAGATAATTTGTTATTTCAACAGGAAATTTAATTCTAAGGAAAATTAACCCTAAAACCTACTTTAAATTGTATTGTCTATTTCATGCTGTTTCATCTATTTTCATTACCAACCAGCTTCCCCTCACCGCTGAAATGTCTCATTTCTTACTGTGCCTTTCGATTCCAGGCTATACTCCCCAATATTAAGATATGCTTCACAGTCTCTTCTTAAAAATGTAGTTTTGAAGAATAGTCTATGAAGAAAATTAATAATCCTTCCCAGGCACATTAGTGAATATTTGCTAATATCAAGTTGGAGAATGATTACTTTGAATAGAAACTTTAGAGGGTAGGTTAATGGGGAAATAATAATTTCTAAAAAAAACCATGAGTATGGTGTACATTTTCTGGGAAGCCATTAGTGAGGCATATGTGTGTGTGGAAGAGAGAGAGTGAGAGACAGAGAGAGCACTAAAGCTTTGCCTTGTGTTTGCTACAATTGAAAATAATTTTCAAAAAATACCATGTAATTCCTAACTTCTAGCTTATTCTCTTCCCTTGGCAGAGAAACTGTAATCCACACAAACATGTAAAAAATTATAGGATTGGAATTCTGGCAGCCCTCTGACTAGACTGAGGCAGGCATTGGGGTTTGGTGTGTGATCTCAGCCAAAAGACAGAAAGCTTGAAAGAAGGGGGAAAATCGAGAAATGACTAATGTTTTGGGGGTAGGGTCTTTCTAATGGCACTCAGTCCAGAAACTATCTGTTTCTACCCTTCAAAAACAAACAACTCAACATCATTTTTCATTAAGGGAATTCAAATTAAACTCGTAAGATGCCATTACACACTTACTAGAATGGCTAAAATATTTTTAAATGACATAGCAAGTGTTGGCAAGGATATGGAACAACCAATATTCTCATATACTGATGGTGGGAATGCAAACTGGTACAGCTACGGAGGAAAACATGTGGCCAGTTAAAACATGTGGTTACCATATGATCAAGCAATCTCAGTCCTAGGTGTTTTCTAAAGAGAAATGAAAATGTACATTTACAAAAAAGCTTCTATGTAAATATTTATAGCAACTTTATTCATAATTGTCAAAACATGCACACCACTCATTTTTCCATGGGAAATGAATAAATTATGGTATCCACACATTGTTTAAATCTTTAACACATTATGCTAAGTGAAGGAAGTCAGACTCAAATGTCAGAATCAAAATGATATATGTTGTATGATTCCTTTTGCATGATTTTCCCAAAAAGGTGAAACTTGTAACAGAGCAAACTGGGACTCAGCCATGTGGTACCTTCACACATGACCCAATAATGAGTGTTGAAGGAAAAGGTTTTTATTCACAGGATTACAACCTCAGGGGGGCTAAGAGCATTCCTGCTCAGGGCCCTGCTGTTTCACGAGACCCAGCACTTCCCTTGCTCCCCAAAAGGCTCTAAGCTAAAACCATGCCTGGAAGTTCCCCATATCCTTCTCCATCCTCTTTGGAATGTGCACTCATGGGTTTCAGAGTCCCCATCCTCTCACAGCAGCTCTCTCCTTCAGGATCTGGGATGTGTTGTTCTCAGCCTCTGTGTAATGGTACAGGGAAACATGTGCATTGGATCATGGTGGAGTCCAAGGAGGCACAGGTCCCAAGAGAACAATTCTCTGTATCTCAGAGAAGCAGAAATTTGCAGTTCAGCAATCCCAGTCACAGTTCAGCTCCAATCATCTCCCATGAATCCATGCCTTGTTAGGCAGGTCCCTGCACCACTCCATCAGCTCTCTCCTTATACCCCTTCAGACCACATGGCTGCTTTCTCCCTCTCGGCCTGCATGGATTCTTCTACTCCAAACCATGTGGCGTCTCCTTACATACCACACCTCATGGCAAACTGCACCCCTTCTCTTTCAGCCTTATTTTAAATGCTCAACCCAGAACTTCCTATGTGACCTCATATCTGGCCCCTCCTATAATGTGTCACTTTTGCCAGTTGACTTGTATCTTTTTCCTTCTTTTGGCTGCCATCTTTACCCAAGGCCAGAGTTCCTCATGACACATGGACAATCGAGGTGGCCATCCACCTCCCCTGGCCATGTCACAAGCCATATATGCTCTTAAAGTCACATACACCTTCTGCTCTGGGTCACAGTCCTCTCCATTCAAGAAAGGCACAGATATTAGCTTGCCATTGTCATCCAAAGTATCCTAAATGGATCATTCACTTCTGCCTTCCCCCAACCAAAGGTTTGGGGATTTTCTCCTATTTTCAGGGAACCCTTGACCTACACCCCATGGCATGATAGGGACAGAAAATAGAGTAATGGTTGCCAGAATTTAGCAGTGTGGGGAGGCAGTAACAAAAAAAAAAAAGGCAGAACAAAAATTTGAGAGAGTTAGAAGTATTCTATACCCTAATTGTGGTGGTGGTTACATGACTGAGTGTAATTGTCAAAACTCATAGAATTGCACACTAAAAAGGATGAATTTTACACTTCATAAATTACATCTCCATAAACCTTACTTTAGAAGAAAAGAATATAGGACAATAATTTATGAAACACCTAACCTAGACTCTTCATAAATTATATGTCATGAAAACAAAAGTAGAATATCTGAACTAGATCTAAAAAGACTGAAGAAACAAAAATACCAAATGAAATGTGTGAACCTAGAATGGATTCTGGTTTAAAATAATTTAACAAGAAAATTGCCTGTGTACAAGTGGGGATATTTGTATATAAACCTGATACTGGATGCTATTATATAATTATTTTAATTTTCTTAGGCATTGAAAGAATACTATGATTGTATAGAAAACTGTCTTTTTATTGTTGCTGTCAAGAGGTACATACTGAAGTATTTAAGGCAAAATATCATGGTATTTGCAGCAAAGATGGGAGGGAGACGTGAGAAATTCTGGTCATTACTGAAACTAGGAAGAAGCCTGTAGGCATGAGCTGCACTTACCAGATAATGTCTTGTAGGTGCAATGAAAACACTCTGATCTAAAATACCACCTTTCTTATATACTGAAAGCCCATGAGGGTTATGAGGAAAAGGAAAATTATAGGCAAATATGTATCACATGATTCAGGTTTTTAAAATATATATATAATTATTATATGTAGATCTATCTGTAGACACTCCTAAAAAAACAGTGTTTATGTATGTCATATTGCTGATAGTGAGACTTGTTAATATTTGTACCCATATTTATTAATAGTGGTGCCCACTGGTAAATTAAGTGGGGGAGCAGGAATTAGAACAACCAAAGTGGAAATTTCAGTTAGTACTCCATAATTAATACTCTATATACTTTAAAGTGCTAAAAGACTTTTGGATAATTTCCACTTTTCTTGGGGTGAAAGAGTCAAGGTAGAAAGGAGGCCATCTAAACCTTATCGTTTTTGATCCTCAGCCTCATATCTCTGCATTGAGACCAAAATTTTTCGAAAACACTTTCACTCTTTCTAAAATCAAACCTCCTTAAATGGGTGAATATCTACACTGAGGTATTCACAGTAGTACACTAATACACTTGAAGACAATTCCAGAAAAGAATTTTGACAAATATTCTCAGCCATAACAGCATCATTGGAAAAATATATGCAATCCATGGATAATATAGTAAGTTCCCAGTACAACACAATTATTAAAAATCATTTATAAATTTTTTCTAATCTTGTAATAATAAGAAATTATGAAAGTTGTACCTTTTCCTCTTCTATTTGAGAAAGTTGTAGAGATGTTACAAAGGTTTTTAATCAACATAAGTTCCTTGAAATGCATAACACATCTTCCTCACAGCCACATTGTTAAACATGGCAATAGGACATGAAGGTCATACTGGAGAAGTTGATTCAGCCCAAATGTGACTGAGCTCTGGTGCTAACAGTAGGCCTCAGTAAATATTTGTAGTGTGAGAGAGTGAATAAACAGATGAATCAACAGGAACGACTAGGAGGTTGGCTAGATCATGGACTCTGAGAGGGAGGAACTGGTCTTCCTCATGCATGATTGTGTCCCTCACACCCTGCCCTGTAGTTGGTGATCAATAAATATTAAATGAATAATCCAAGAGCTATCCTCACTTTCCCTGGGGATGGAACTAAGCTTTTAATGATAACTTATGTTTGTCCTTAACCCATTGTTAAAGGATACCTTTAAAAGATAAAATTACAAACGCTGCACACACACAAAAATAAATAAACGTGTTAAAGAATGTTTTAACTTCATTTTTGAGGAAATTAGAGAAGTATAAAAATCCAGTTCAAGGAGATTCTGAAGATTAAGACATAAATAAGGCAATCACGAGTGCTGAAATGAATTTAACAGATTTTTAAAACGTGTCAAAGTCCATAGGAAAATAATCAATTGCATCTTCACCAGCAAAACTCATTTGTGTTACCAGCAGTTTATGACAAGTAATAGAGTGGTAAACTTACTCACAAGCAATGAAAGTTACAAATAATGACAGGATGTGGTTTAGACAATACCTAGCATATCATAGGACACCCAGTAATATTTTTTCTTTTGTCATGTTAAAGTATTTCAAAAATTTTCCTGACAGTCTTCTCTTCTTCTAATAATAGTTTCAAAGACTACCCTTAATTACACACACACAAATGGCTGGTTTTATTAAGTTTGGCCTGATTGTTCAAATATATATGTAAAGCAAAGGAGGGAATCCACAAACTGCAGCCTGTGGACGAATTTTAGCCCTTCACCACTTTTATACCTCCGGTGACCTGATTGAAAGTGGGAGGTGGGGGTGGGTAGGGCAGGGGAGAGTAATGGGTGGAAAGTGAGAGTGACTGTAATTGAACAACAATAAAAAAAATATCCTAGGGAGAAGTGATAGGTTCTTATTATAGCCCAGGTCCTTCACTTTATTTATGATCAATAAGTGTTAACGATGAGCATAAAAAAAATAAAAGAATGTTTCTTAAATTTTACATGGTCAAAAATATCAAAAGGTGAATAATTTTTAATGCATAAAATCAAATTTCAGTCTTCACAATTAGAGATTTACTGGAATATAGCTATGCTCACTCATTAACGCTTCATTTGGGGCTGCTTTATCACCACAATGGCAGAGTTGGGAAGGCATCACAGAGAATGTATGGCTCACAAGACAGAGCCAGGACCAGGGTGAGGCTACCTGCCTCCCTCACAAGATTTAAGGAGGAACTAAAAACTAATTAATAAAAAATGAATGAATAATACTTTGAGGCAATATTTTTAAAAATCAAAAGGAATGCAAAAAATGAACAAAATGTCAATTTGTTTAATTTTTTTAAACCTTCACCTGAGGATATGTTTCTATTGATTCTAGAAAGAGAGGAAGGGAGAGAGAAACATATGTGAAAGACAAACATTGATCAGCTGCCTCCCATAAGCGCTCAACCCAGATTGAACCCACAACCCAGGTAGGTGCCGTGATCAGGGACAGAACCCACAACCTTTTGGTGTACGGGATGACACTCCAACCAACTGAGCAACTGGGACAGGGCCAAAATGTCAAAATTTTAAACAACGACAGGATCAGTATGACTGATTTTTCCTTTTGTTTCATGCTCCAATACGGCTTGGCATTGCACTGCTAGATATTAGTCACCTCACCTGGCCCTGTTGAAAGCCTTAAATACTTACTACTGGCTCTTAGAGAAGAGCTCATGAGCACCAGTGTCAACCAGCTTTATAAGCTTCTTAGCGTTTGCTATTCAAACTTAAACACTAAGCATTAAGACCACAAAATAAAGTTCTGATGAGGAGATTTTGTAAGGAAGCTTGGATTGGCATCTCAAAAGCTTCTATTATTTGCCATCCTGAGGATAAAGAATCAAGTAGCAAAACTTCTCTTCACCAGATTTCTTCTGTATTACCTATAAATTTGATAATCTCCTCTTTTCATTTTTTTTTTTGAGGTCCTCAAAATTGGCTACATTTCCTGGCTTGCCTAAGTGAACTTCCACTTATCATTTCTAAGCTTGGGACCTTGGGAAAACTGGAAGCCAGTTTTCCTGGGTGGGCTTAGTACCTATTGGTTCCATATGTAAAGTCAATCTCTGTTTTCCATAAAAATGACCTGTCATAGATGTTTAAAAAGCATCATTCTCAATTTATCTATTCCAAGCAATCTGTCCAGTTATATCCTAGTATAAAGGCAGACAGATTCTTGTTAAATGGATGTATGTAACTGTATTGTCATGAAAAGCAAAAAGATGCAGTAAAAGTTTGTGAATTTGGGGAGTCGGTGGGAATCAAATACCATGTAAACATATTTTCTTTCAGCTTACAAAAGCAGTCTACTGAGTTGCTGTGGGTTAGATTGCTTCAGAAGAAAGATAAATGGCTTTCTCATATATCCAAGAAATAGAAAAATAACTCATCCCCAATATTCTGAACAAATAACCACAATAAAATTCCCCTCATCACTACTTTTATGAAGACACCAGTCTTTGGACTAAATGAAGTTTTGGAAATTCTGACTCAGTTCACTGCTAAGGTCTGAAAGTTATTTAAGTGATATGAACTCAGAAGCCTAAGCAAGAACCTATTTTTTTGAAATGTTGATAGTTTGAAATACCTGTTATGGTCCTTTTCCACTCGTCTTTGGACTGTCCCTATTTGTTGAAGAAACAAACTCTGGACTATAACTTATAACAGAACCCTCAGGGGCAAGTATCAAAACAAAAAATTTAAAAAAACTATCTGTAGATTATATAAACTCAAAGGCTATCGTTCATTTATTACTGCAACCAAAAATATCAGAATGAAAGCAAGCAAAATTCTCTATTGGGAGGCAATGAATTATAATTTCATGAGTTTTCATCCAATTTCTCATGAAAGTAAAAACCTATTTTAGATAACTAGGGCACTGGCAAAGCTCTAGGGAGGTCCCATAACACATACAATCTCTGAAAACTTACCTCGACAACATTTATCAGTACAAACCTGTTCGAGGAATGAGTGACGATCTCTGCTGGTCTGACAACTCTTCCCGTCTAACTCTCACAACAGGAGCATCTCAGGCAAACCCGATTATTTCTAACATCTCTTTTTATAACCTGAAAAACCAGATCTTTATGATATTTCCCTGGGGTCCTTTTGAAAGTCTTATCTATACTTTTAGGTGTAAAAGATATCTTGAAGTTTTTATTCTTATTTTTTCTAAATTTAGGATTCCAGTTTGAGGAAAGTAATTTCAAGAGTTGTCAGAGTATATATGAACATTTAATTAAGGTAGGATCAATAGGTTACTAAGAAACAATACTTGGTTACTTATTTAATCAAAGTGTCAATAAAAGATTTTAAAATTAAACATAAAAGGTAACATGAATTTAAAGAAACCTAGCTCCTTCAGAAAAGACTTTTGTTCTTTTTTTTCTTAAATAATTAAGAACATAATAAAATCAACATAAAGCACAAACAAAACTATTCTGATAAACCACAAAATCTCTGCTACACAGGCCGATAACATGAAAGAAAAAGGTGAACTTTTCATATTATAAATGAAGGTTAGTAATCAGTTAGCCAAGGAAGTAAGCATTACAAATGAGTAATCTTTGGTAAAATTTAACATAGTTTATAAACTGTTTTCAAACTCAGGTATTATAAAACAAAGAAAATAAAGTTCACTTTTCAAGTCTTTTTCCTTATACTATTTGATAATCTAGAACAAACTAACCATTTTATTAGGGACTATCTTAGTTCATTTGGGCTGCCATAACAAAATACCGTAGGCTGAGCAGCTTAAACAACAAGCATTCATCTCTTGTGGTTCTGCAAGGCACTGGCAGGGTCAGTGTCTGGTGAGGGTTCATAGGCATCTAATGCTAGCTGTGTTCTTACATATCCAGAAAGGGAGCATTCTGAGATCTATTTTACAAGAGCACTAATCCCACTTAAGAGAGCTCTGCCCTTACGACCTAATCACCTCCAAAAAGCCTGACTTCCTAATGCCATCCCACTGGGAACTGGGTTTCAACGTATGTATTTGGTGGGACACAAACATTCAGTTTATGGCAGGGACACAGTGTGGTCTTGGACCTCTAGGGTCCCTAAAACTCTTTCAGAGGATGCACAAACTGAAAACTATTTTTTATAATAATATTAAGATGTTATTTTCTCTTCTCATTTTTGTTCTCTCACAAGTGTACAGTACAGAGGCAATTGCAGCAGATTAAATGCAAAAGCAGACATGAGAATCGAGCTATATTGAAGTAAGTCAGACTATCAAAGATTTTCCAAAATGTAAAACCATTCTCATACTTTTGATTTTAGAAAATGCAGGGCTTTTTTTTTTTTTTACAGAAATGTTATTGTTATTTTAATATGCAATGGGTTTATATGCTATTGCTCTTTTTCAATTATTCAAAAAATAAGTGTGTTTTACATCTTTCACACAAACAAAATCTCTTTGCAGCCTCCCCCTCCGATTTTTAAGTGTAAAGGAGTTCAGAGAATTGAAACGAATTTTAAATTTTATTTTAGGGGAAAAAAACACTATTAAAAAATCAAACAAAGCACATGCACAATTTATTTCTCTGTCAATCTTGCTTCCGTTGTAATCTCTAATAATCGTAACTTCTAACAAGATAACTGACTTTTATTTGCTTCCAGTGGGTACGGTTGTTGAACTGTTTCATACACAAGCACTTGAGCAACTAGCATGTGAAAACATGTAACACAACTTTCTATAGCAATGCACATCTCTCTTGTGCCTTATTAAAATGGCAAAAATGAAAACATTTATTAACATGAACAAATACATAGACTCTTTGTAGCATAGAAATAAAATGATAAGTAGGTAAACTTCAAGCTCTGCCTTATAATCAATGATTCAGTATTCTGATTTACCTAGAAATTGTCCTGTTATTCAATGATTACCTATTAATTAACTCAATTTAGTAACAGTCCAAGGTTACCTAAAGATCTTGGGAATTATCTTAAAGCTGACATACTACAAAACATTATTGTTGAAATTTAAAGTTTCACGATTCATTTTAATTGAACAAAATTTATATTTTTCAAAATCTTAAACATTGTATCAGGGTAGTATCACCTTATTTAATCAATAAACCTGTTGCTTAGAAAAAACAAATTCAAGTAAAATAAAATGTAAATGAGGGGGTCTAGAGTATGCCACTGTGGCATAAAAGTTATTTTGAGCAGAAGGCATTTGAATTGCTGACATCCTCCATCTGCCTGAAAGCACGGCCTCCCAAAAGAACTAAAAACAAAACAAAACAAAACAAAAAAAACAACCTCTGTTGTCATAAATTATCTCCCTGGGAGCAACCAGGAGCGATTGACTCATCACTGGAGGTGAGAAGTCTACATTACTCCTAAAGAGATATTGTCACAAAACCTCTGTCTCCCATTCTATGGCTCATTAATATTTCCAAAAAGTAAGCCCCTGTAAGGGCTTTCCTCTCCCCTTCTCATCTCTATTAAAATGGTATGTAAACCTCAAATTCTAACCGCCCCTTGAGTCACATTCTGTGAGCTCTAGGACCTAAGTACCTGAATGAAAATCCATCTTTTCTCTTGCTAATCTGTCTTTTGTCAATTGAATTAAAAGGCCACAAAATTCTGAGCATGAGAGGCCAGAGGAACAATTTTTATTCTCTGACATACATTTCTATTATACTTAACACTGATAAATCAGAAAGAAGACATAGCTCCTTTTAAAATTGTGATTAAAACTATTTCATTTACCACACATTCACCTTAATTATCTAAATTAAAAATTTTTAATGTTTCTAATTTAGTTGCTTTTGTTTATTTTAAGTACATTTTTTAAAGTAATAAATATTTGATTCCCTTATTTTCTGGGAATTTAGAAATATTCAATTTATATAAGTACTTAGTATCTATAAATTACAGTATTTTGCCACATATAATAGGCACTTTTTTTTGCCCAAATTTTTGAGGGAAAAATAAGGATGCACATTATACCTGTGTGGTACTAATTCTGTATCTACAAAACATTTTTAACTCTTTTATTTATGCTTACGTGTTAAAAGTGTAACTCTAGAAAGCAACAATGATATCCATATGTAAAATAATACTCTGGAATATGATAATTTGTTTTGTTTTTAAATATAAATAAAAATTGAATTAAAAAATTAAAATGTAAGATTTTTTTCCTCAATGTTTGGGCCAAAACTGTGGGTGCACAGTAAATACAGCCAAATATGATAATCAGAACAGAGTTGTTTAAGAAACATCATTGTCCTGGCTCGTGTGGCTCAGTGGATTGAGTGCCAGCTTGCGAACCAAAGGTCGCAGGTTCAATTCCCAGTCAGGGCATGTGCCTGGGTTGCAGGCCAGGTCCCCCATAGGTGGCACATGATAGGCAACCACACATTGATGTTTCTCTCCCTTTCTTTCTCCCTCCCTTCCCCTTTCTCTAAAAATAAATAAATAAAATCTTTTTAAAAAGAAGCATTATTAACTACTATATAATATTCTCCAAAAATAGGAAACCCTTTACAGTTATAAAATGAGAGGAAAAGGCCTTTCTGAATTATAAACATATATACACAAACACATGGAGTACTTATAACTTTAGTTCTATAATATAACTTCAATCATAGTGTAACCAGTACAGATCGAGGGGTCCCCAAATTCCCCATAGCCCACAGTTACAGGAAGGGAGGAGATGATACAGTGTTGAAGATACTTTGCATATCAAAAGGCAAGATAATAGCTGTGCTACTGCCCTGGGTAAAAGGTGTACATGACTTTCAGAAGGTATCCTGACCCATGACAGAGCCAGGGGAGGTGGAGGTCCCTGCACACTGAATCACTCTTGCCCTGACTAAAGATGGCAGCCGAATGAAGGTAAAGGTACAGGGCAATGGGCAAAAGTAGGCCATTGTAGGAGGGGCTGGATGTGATGTCACGCAGGAAGTTTCGGGTCAGCATTTAAAATAGGGGCAGGCTGAAAGAGAAGGGGATTTGGTCCCACGAACTCCCTGTAGTAAGATAGGAATGATGCAGCCTATAACAAGAGGCAGCCATGAAGAATGGCCATGAGGAGAGAGAAGGAGGAAGTAGCCCTGGGGAAGGAGCCAGACCAGGTGAGATTCTGCTATGCTCCAGTGGTGAGGGAGGCACTATGTCTGTTCCTCTGAGGATTCGGCCGTGCAGCCTGGTGTAGGTAGGAAGCAGGCATGGAGTCTGTAGTGAAGCAGCAGCCGTGCAGGAGAAAAGGGTATAAGGAGAGAGCTGAGGGACTGTGTGGGAACCTGCCTAACTAAGCACAGATTGGTGGGAGATGGCTGGAATGCTGACCTGTGACCAGAGGCTGTAGACTTCTGCTTCTCTGAGGGACATATGGAGAGGCCACTCTCTTGAGACATGTGCCCTCTTGTACTTCACCACAATCCAGTGCAACATGGCACATATTTTCATGGACTCCTACCTGGAGACTGAGAACAACATATCCCAGATATTGAAGGAGAGAGCTGCTGCCAGAGGATGGTGACTTTGAAACCTGTGAGTGCACATTCCAGAGGGAATGGAGACCTGTTTGTGCAACCAGCTTAAGAACAGATAAGGATATGGGGAACTTCTGGACATGGTTTTGGCTTATAGTCTGGTGTGGAGCAAGGGAAGTGCTGGGTCTCATGGGAGAACGGGGCTCTGAGCAGGAGTGCTTCCACTACCCCCAAGGTTGGATTCCTGTAAATAAAAACCTTTTTCCCTCAACACTAATTGTTGGGTCATGCACCAATGCACCACATGCACAATTCCCAGTTTGCTCAGTTACAATAAGTCAAGATTAATCAAAGAAACACAAAAATGTACTGGTCTGTATAAGTTTGTGGCAATGGGGGAAAGAGTCAGCAAAGTGAAAGTTCTCGTATTTTTAGGTGTTTGCCTCTGGCGGACACCGCAGACCTGTTGGGGATGCCTTTGAGGTGTATTTCTCCAAGGTATGCATTCAACTGGCTCTGTGGAGAAGCCACTGGGCATCTTGGAGTATGATTTCTCAAATTATTAAGGTTTAACTTTTTTAGAAGGCAAAAATCATAGCTGTTAATCAAATACAAAACACATTTGAAAGATTTTTTAACTAATTAATTAGTGAAGGAACCAAGAAAATGTTCAAAAACAGGTCAAAGGAGACATCAAAGAGTAGACAAAGATAAGCAATCAGATATGCTGACATGAATTTGGCAACGGATATCAAACTGGTCAATATTCACAGCCCAGTAATTAATTGCATCCCCACTCACAAAAATACCTTTGTGTCTTATGGACAAGAAGTTATTTGTATTTGTGGAAGATAAAAAATATTTTCCTTGGCACTTTTAGAGTCCCTGACTGGGTCTGAAAATTAAACTGGCAAAGACGAATTAACAGCATAAAAGCACAAGTTAATTTAATGTAAGTTTTATGTGACACAGGAAACTTCATAAGGAAATGAAGGCCTAAAGAAACAGTTAAACTGGGTGCTTTCATGCTAAGTCTGCCAGGAGTGGGTGGCTGTGAAGAAAGTGAGAGGACAAAGGATATGAGGTAAATGTAAACTGGAGGAAATTAAAAAAGGCCTGTTGGTTGGATTCCTGATGTCCCTTTGTATTGGAGATAAGAATGTTCTTTTGAGTGGAGAGAGGACACCTCTCACAAGAGAGGCTTACTACCTGCTTCGGGGGAGAAGGAGGAGGAGGGAAGTTCAGAGATACCTTCCCACTTCTGCTATTTTCTTAAACTCCTTCAGCTTAAAATATTCTGTATGTCATGGTGCCATATTTTGGGGTAGTGTGTCCCAAACTCCATCATATTACTATCTATTTCCTGTAGCTACCAGAGTGATAACAGCCCTGAGATGACAAGGAGAAGTTTTGAGATGTTCTAAATTAAATTACAGCAGGCTGGAGGGTGGAAAAAACAAAAAGGGGTCAATCGGTTTAAAAAAAAAAAAAAGACAATACATCCACTAGTTGTCCCAGAGATTTGCAAGTGTCTTTATACATCAAGTTAGCGGGGACAAACATGTAAGCCATTCTGCAAGGACTTACATTAGCTGTAGACAAAGGGGACGGGGCTAGCTGTGAGGTAGGAGCAGCAGAGTCCATAAAATTCACATGCAAACTAGAAGCAGGGGGTCTCGAGGTTCCATAGCCCCTAGATATTTTTCCTCTTTAAATAATCTCAGAAGTAGCCAACTGGAAGTTAGTTTAATAATTCTAACAAATACTAAGGAGTATGAGCGATCTTTTGTTGGTTTTGCCACTTGCCTGCTGTAATTTAATTTAGGACTTAAAATTTTTATCTTGTCAGAGACAATGATACATGTGGCCCAGGAAGTTTGGGCTAGACAACACCGAATATCCCATAGAATACCCAGTAATCTTTTCCCCCTTTTCAAAGTCTTCCACAGTATTTCCTAACATGATTTTCTCCCATCTCTCTATGTGCCTCTTCCCCACAATCCTCACACAGCCCTCCAGTGAGGCTTGCCCTTTCCCTTCTCCATCCTCTCCTCCCTTGTCACAAGCCCCACCTACCTTTGGCTCCACCTAGTTCATCTCCATTAACTTTCAGGAAAATGCCAGAAATGAAATAATTTATAATAAGGAGTTATCAACCCTATACACCTTATCTGCCCAAAGATGCAGGTATGCTAACAGTAATAACAATAATGAAGATACTTGTCCTAAATAAAATCTCTAACTGAAGGTGTTTTTAATGGGTACCAAAGAACTAAAACAATTTTAGATGATATATTGGGCACAAGTTTTTTGATTTTTTTAAAGATTTTATTTATTTATTTTCAGACAGAGGGGAAGGGAGAAAGAAAGGGAGAGAAATGCCCTGGGTGGTATGGCTCCGTGGACTGAACGCCAGCCTGGGAACCAAAGGGTTGCTGGTTTGATTCCCAGTCAGGACACGTGCATGGGTTGCCTGCCAGGTTCCCAGTAGGGGGCGTGTGAGAGACAAGCACTCATTGATGCTTCTCCCTCTCATTCTCTCTCCCTTCCCCTCTCTCTAAAAATAAATAAATAAAATCCCCCCCCCCAAAAAAAAGAAAAGGAGAGAAACATGGATGAACAAGAGAAACATTAGTAGACTGCCTCTCACACTCCCCCAACTGGGGACCTGGCCTGCAACCCAGTCATGTGCCCTGACTGGGAATCCACCCAGAGACTTTTCAGTTTACAGGCTGGCACTCAATCCAGTGAGCTACACCAGCCAGTGGGAAAACAAGTTTTGTAAGACTAACACTTGGACAGCCCAACCTGGATCTTCAGAATTTCTGACTTCATAGAAAACCCCATAGCAGTGGCTTCATAAGAGCTCCAATAGTCTGGTATATTTGATCAGGTGTCTCATTCTCGACCCCCACCCCTCAGGAGATGTCAGATCATTCCGCTGGCCTGCCTTCAGCAAGAATCCCATTAGGTTGGTTTAGCCAAAATCTCCTGGACTCTTGATGTTTCCTGTTAGTAATTTTCCCTCCATTGACATCACACCCCCCAACCCCTCCTTAGCCTTGGCTATACATTCCCACTTCCCAATGCTGTGTTCAGAGTTGGGCTCAATCTCTCTCCTACTACAAAAATCTCTTTGCTGTGGTCTCTATACCGAACCTGAATAAGTCTGCCTTACAAATGTCATTGAATTTGTTTCTTTAACAATGGGTTAGAGAAAAATTGAAGAAAATTATGTAAACTTTCATTAATTAAGGAAATACAAGGAAAGAAGTGATGCACTGACAGGTGGTATCTTGGAAAAGGATCTCATTTTTTAGAGAAAGCAATCAATAAAAATTTGTGTTCATATCAGTTCTTCTATTCCAACTTTTATGACAGTAGTCTTCAAATAGGCAGAATTTATTTCAAGCTGTCATTTTTTCTTTCTCCAAGCTGAATTCCTAAGAATATTTTGAGAAAGCACCAAAGATATATGTCAAAGCATAGCATAACAAATTTTCATGATTTTACAATCATTTTCCTTTCATAGGAATTAATGACTAATGCTGGTTGTGCCAAAAAGTCATAAACAATATGCACCACCTCCAAATCTTAGAAATGTTTCTCAGATCTTGTAAGAAATCACAAAATCTTAGAAAAACATAAATATATTTACTCTTTTTATAAATCTGGTAGAAATCTTAAGGAGATACATAACAAATTTTGAAGCTGAATATAACATCATTCCCTCACTTGAGGAGCTAACAGTGGTGAGGGGCACATGAATGAAGAAATAACTATAACATGGTTTGGGAAAGGCAATTTTCATCCCGGGAAGGTGAAGTATTCAGTTACACCCAGGAAACCAGCAGTAAATGTGCAGACCTTAGCAGATCTTGAGTGGCAAAAACAACAAATAAAAACCACTGCATTCTCGCCCAATATCCCATATTCCTCTGTTTTCCTCAACCCAGTATTTTCATGTCCTCTCAGTTGGTATAACAACCACCTGCTACCCACATCTTTCCAGTGTGATTAGTCCTTCAAAAACCCCATTTTCACAAGTAACAATAAAAAATATACAATATTCCAACTATCTCAATCCCACGCATTTACCTAAGAGTACAGAAAGGGTTTTTGTTGTTGTTGATTTTGAAAGATTTATTTATTTCTAGAGAAAGAAACAGGCAGAGAAAGAGAGGGATAGAAACATCAATGTGCGGGAGAAACATTCATCTGTAACCTCTTACATGCCCCCAACCTGGCCTGCAACCCAGGCACGTGCACTGACTGGAAATCAAACCAGCAACCTTTCCCTTTGTGGGACAACACCCAACCCACTGAGCCACACCAGCCAAGGTGGTGTGTGTTGTTTTTGTAGTTGTTCTCGGTGGTGGTGTCAGAATCTCCTAGGGGAGGTTTCAGTTACCTTTTAGAAAAATATTAAGAGTTTTGTTTTTTTTTTAACCCAAAACTTACTCTGGCCCCATCTGTGTTTTCCATAAATTCCAATTTTGATTCCACCAGTGCTTTAGTCATTTGAGTATTTCCCTTATTATCCCCAACACACACACAGACACACCTAGTTTTTGGATGAAATAGTGCATTTAACTGGCTGGAAATCAGCTATTCGAATCTCTCAGGTGGAAATAGGGTTCATTAACATCTCAATGATTGCTATGTCTTATCTAAACCTTTCCTTCTTTACAAGGGAAAAGTCGATTCAAATCCAGTAATTCTTTGATAGAGTCTCCTTGATATCACATAAAGATGCTAAGTAAGACGGATTCTATCACTAATTCTAAGGAAATCACTAATTTCCTCTATTTGCTTTCTAGCTCCAGGACAACTTTCGGTTTTAGACAAATCCAACCCATATCATTTCCCTGTCTTATGTCCAGAGTGAATTGTTAGGAAGAACTATAATGTCAGCCCTTAGTCCTCTTTGTCCCCATTTTCTGTTTCTTCACGGAATTCCAATAAAGCATAATTTCATTTTGCAAACCACCAACAATGTATTATTTTTCTTAGTAATCTTAACAATTAATCCACTAGTTTAGTTGCATAAAGAAGTGAGAGAAGGTTAGGGCAAATTACTTCACTGGGAGTCAATTTCCTTATCTATAGAAGGCCCGGAATTACAGACTTCTTAAATGGGTAATGAGCCATCGTGAGTGAGAGGCCCGAACAGCAGCCTGAGGTTCATACTCACTGCTGTTCTGTGCAGCCCAGCTCAGAGCCCCTCCTCCTCTGTGCACCACTGATCCTTTGGAACTGGCCTCCGAGTGCCCACAGCTGGTCCAGGTTTATGCCGTCTAGCCAACAGTAGTTCAAGTTTATCTGCAAATATGTCCACATTTTTACTGACTTTTTAATCACACCTTATCTTAAATCTTCTCATAATCAAGTGGGACAGTACATATGTGCATGCATATATTTTGTCAACAAAACTTCAGCATTTAGCTATAAATTTCTTATTGATAAATGAACTTACATATATCCATTTTGGGGATCATTTATTCATTCAATCAACAAATAGTTTTGAGCATCTACCCTGTCTGAACGAAACATTTCTAAAATATAGTGTTGATCCCTGGCAGGTGTGGCTCAGTGGATTGAGCCCTGGACTTTGAACCAAGAGGTTGCCAGTCTGATTCCCTGTCAGGGCACATGCCTGGGTTGGGGGCATTGGAGAGGCAACTGACTGATGATTCTTTCACACATCAGTTTTTTTCCCCCTTTCTTATTCCCTTCCCCTCTCTCTAAAACAAAAAATACGTGCAATATTTAAAATAAGTGTTGAAGAAAACTTTCTTCAAGTACCTAAGTCAGGGGAGCTTACATTGTAGAAAATAGAGTATGAGTGGGGCTGGGAATAAGTTTAGAGAGAGGGCTAAGGAGAGCCTCTAGACGAGGTAACATTTGAATAGGACAAGGTTATGCTGGTGTGTGTGTGTGTGTGTGTGTGTGTGTCTGTGTGTGTGTGTATGTGTATGAGTGTGATCCAGTAAATGCAAAGGTCCTGAGGCTGGAGTCCTAGAAGAGCAACTGAATCAGAGTGACTGAGGCACAGCAGAAGTTACAGATGTACACGTGATATCGAAAATGACATTGTTTACCATAATAATGACTTTGGACTTCACTCCGATCTGGAAAACTATTAGAATTTTATTTCAAATTGGTTGTCTCTATGAAGGGGTTCAGAACAAGTCTTCCCAGAATGTGCCATTTTGGCATGTGGATTATTTAGAGCTAAAGACAATCAAGGTCCAAAAGACTCATGAAGAGCTTTTTAGCTCCCTATTAACTGCCTAAAAAAAATTAGATAAAAGGCCATGTTCAGGAAGGAAGGGAGCTTTCACCAGAGATAACTGCAGAGTATGGGCTAAGTTTGGTGAGCTGGGAAGAGCCTGGCAAGGACAGTTTGTTCACAGTCTTCTGTGTGTCCCATTGTTTCCTAATGGCATATTTGTTTAGTGGACACTTGTTCTTCCCATCTTCCAGTGAATTGGCTTCCTTCCCTCTGAAGCCCCAGATCTCTACCCCCAACACCCTGCTTCTCCTTTTCTCAGTATGGCACAGGAGCCTCAATTGCCTCATTGTCAGAGAGCCTCTCATGTCTACGTGAGGCTCCCATACATATGAAATTAAATTTGTTTTCTCTTGTTAATATGTCTTATGTCAATTTAATTAACAGACCAGCCAAAAGAACCTAGAAGAATAGAGTAAAAAGTGTTCTCTCTTATGTCTACCTTGAAAAAAACTAATGCTGAAAATCAGCTTAGTCTGTATACAACTTTGTTTGTAGCCTGGAACATAGTCTTTTTAAATTGTATGATCATTATCTGATGCGGAGATCAGCAAACATTCTTGGTAAAGCACCATATAGCAAATATTTTAGACATTCGAGTCTATGTAGTTTCTGGTGCAACTACTCAGCCTGGCCGTTGTAGCTCGTGAGCAGCCATGGACAACAGAATGTGGCTGTGGGTGCCAATAAGACATTATTGAGAAACAATGAAATTTGAATTTCATGTTATTTTTATATGTCATAAAATATTCTTTAACCCCATTTGAAATTTTTTATGTAATGTATTCACTTATATATTGTCAACCATACATGAAAATGTACTAAAATCTTCTTAAATGAATACAATATTGAGTGTCTTTAGGTCAAAAATAAATATTACTATATATAAAATAGAAAAAAAGTAGCATTTATAAGTAATCTGAAAAAGATATTTATATTTTAATAGCTCAGAAATAAAATAGAAAGGACATTAAAAAAATAAAGCTTAACTATAAATTTTTCTCAAGAACCTAAAACTAGAGTAGACTTTACTTCTAGGCAATAGGTGACCACAATCACTGAGTAGTTTCTAGGGCAATGGACAAGTGCTAGCACCTTCCCAAGTATTCTCACCGCCAGTTTCATATTACCTGAAGTTTCTTAAAACAACACAAATCCTTTTATCCTATACATACAAAGTTTCAAATAGAGTTAAGATTTAAAAGTTTACGATAGATATGCATGACCACGTAGATAGCTGAAAACTTTACAAAATGTGCAGTTACATGAATACTTTTAAGAGATGTCAATATCTTTATGTACCTTAACTAAAACTGATATGCCTGAAATGTTTGAGTCCCTACCACTACGAAGGAGTGGCATACCCGCCCTAGCCAGTGTGGCCAAGTTGGCTGGAACATCGTTCCATAACTGCAAGGTCTAGGGTTCGATTCTCCACCAGGGCATACATCTAGGTTTCCATCCAGTCCCCGTCAGGGCACATACCATCCCCAGTCTTAGCACGTTATGGGAGGCAACCAATTGATGTTTCTTTCTCTCTCTTCCTCTCTAAAATCAATTTAAAAAGAAAAGTCCTTGGGTGAGGATAAAAAAAATTTTTTTTAAGAAAAAGATGGCATACTATCTCCCATCTCTATCCAAATCTTACCACAGTGCTTTGTTCTGGAGTGTAAATACTTCTGAGGAGCCAAGGAAATATCACAGTTTTTTGATCAAGGAAAACTCTTATAATAATTAATTAAAGTATCTTTAATTAATTAAATATCTTGTACACATTTCTGTTAAAGGTGAAGGCTGGCCTGAGAAACAATGTTTGACCCATTTTCAGACACTGAATTCATGACACACTAGAAAGAATAGATAATAATGCTTGTTTTGTTACATGCAAATAGAATGTTTTATGAGGCTACCAAAAATTGAGGAATATTGGATAAAATTGCCAGATAAAAATGTAACACCACTTCTTTAGGTGGAATATTTTTATTCAGAAAGTTTAAATCTGTTTCACCAAACCTTATCTTGAGACAGTAATTTCAATTATAATCAATAATCCTATTCCATCTTATAAAACATTTATTTTGTATCTTCTATTAACAAGAAATTGACTTATTTAGATATGTGATAAAATGTTAGTTAACCTAAAAATTAGCATGAATGTGCATGGATTTTCATATTTATTTTAAAGGATAAGTGGAAAAAATGTTTCAAGACAATTGCCTCAGAGAAATGGAAGGGGTAATTGGTTCCTGCAGGGGGAACAAGAAGACAGGGACAAGGAGAAGCCTTGGGAAATTTGGGGGACAGCATGAAAACATTGGTGAAGGATATAAACACATCTACTTTGCAGATCTCCCCAAGACCATTCCTAATGCTCTGTACAAAAGCATTAAAAGACTGAGGAAGAGAAAAAGGAGGAGGAATCAGCTTTATTGGGTTTCTGTTGTGGGTAGGGTATCAGTTTAGGGTGGGCTCATATGACTAATTCCAGTGGAATTTGGGCTCTAGGGTGGTCTCTAGTTGTCTGGTACTTGGCCCTGGGATGATTTAAGGCATGGGAAATACTGGCTTGGCATGTGAGAATTAAAGAGGTGGTTGGGGCTACAGACTTGGGAGTGGTTGGCTTGCATATGATAGATGTGCTCCTAGCCCAGTCTTTGCTATTTCTAAGAATAGATTAGCCCTGGAAGGAGCAGTCTCTTCCCAGCCAGCAAGCTTTGTAAGATATCAAAATATCATTGCAGAAAATTAAAAAAGATGATTAATACCAATTATCTGTACATGTTTTTTGCCCACTTTTTAAAAAAGGATTTTTATTTATGTATTTTTAGAGAGGGGAAGGGAGGGAGAAAGAGAGGGAGAGAAACATCAATGTGTGGTTACCTCTATTGTGCCCCCTACTGGGTACCTGGCCTGAAACCCAGGCATGTGCCCTGACTGGGAAGTGAACTAGTGACCTTTTGGTTCACAGGCTGGCACTCAATCCACCGAACCACACTAGCCAGTCTTTTGGCCACTTTTTAATTAAGTTGTTCATTTTCTTATTATTGAACTACAGGAGTTCTTTATAAATTGTGTATAGTAGTCCTTTATCAGATTTGTGTTTTGCACGTACTTTCTCCCAGTCTGTGACATGGTTTTTTTGTTAATGGTTAAGCAATTGTTCTTAAAGTTACTATGATATCTTTTCTTAGTATAAAATTGCTTAGTTCAGATATTTTTAATCCTGACTTAGACATTGAACCACCTGAGAAACATATATCTTTGCCTGTCCCCTCCAAAGATTCTGATTTCATTTGTTACTGTACCCTCTCCTTCATTATTTTTTTAAAAATTCCCTAGACGGGCCCTGGCTGGTGTGGCTCAGTGGATGGAGTGCCAGCCTGCGAACCAATGGGTTGCTGGTTTGATTCCCAGTCAGGACACATGCCTGGGCTGCAAGCTGGGTCCCCAGTGGGGGTTGCATGAGAGGCAGACACACATTGATGTTTCTCTCCCTCTCTTTCTCCCTCTCTTCCCCTCTCTCTAAAAATAGATAAAATCTCAAAAAAAAAATATATTCCCTAAGTGATCCTCATACGTGACCAGGATTGAAAACCAGCAAGGTAGGGAAAGCACATCCCAAGACTGTTGGGGGCATAGTCAAGGACAGTGGAAGAGTGGGGCTTATTTGACAGTCTCTGTTCCCACCAGTCAACAGCCCAGCCCCACGGTCAGCTCTCTTAGATGTCAAGACCCACTTGCTTCCCCTTGGAATGCCTCCCTGGGTGCCAAGTTCTGTGTTTCACACTTTTATATATATTATCAAATTTAATTCTCTGAACAGTTCTATGGGAATATATATGTCTGCCTCTTCAGGGATAAAGAAAATAAGGTAGAGAGGGACCAAGCAAAACAATTAGGAATATGCAGTTAATAGGTGATAGTAAAAGAAAGCTTGAACTCTGTACTCTAACTCCAAAACCCAGGTACTTTCACCTCCTCCTTAATTTCCCAACCACGAGGCATCACCAGGTTGAGTCAGCACTTAATACATAATGTTGTTATTCATCAGAGAACACCGCATCATGTCTTAAGGCTTGCAGAAAAAGCAGGGTATTTGAAGTAGAAAGGGAAACTATAGCTTTATGAAAAACTTCCTCATTAATTAATTCCCCAGTGCCTTTAAGATTTACTAAAGTTGATTTTCTATAAGAAACCAGCAATTGTTGAAGATGAAAGAGAAGAAATGAGTTCCAGAACATTTTTATATTTAAGAAATTCACCCTCACTTTTATAACTAGGCTACTGGGTGGTTGAGGGTGGGGGTGGGGGGATAGAACTTCATTTATAAAACCCTTCCTAACCCAGAAATGTGAAAAGAAAACCTCTATTAAGTAGAAGAGAAAGGAATAGATTCAGGAGCAGCCTCCTAATGTATTTCTTGGAGACTCATCTGAAATTTTCAGCTTCTGTCTTTACGTCAGGCTGTCAAGGAAGAAAATAGGGAGAAAGAGAAAAAATCAAATTACATTGAATCCTCTCATTTAGAAAAATTCACTAAGATGTTTAAGAACAGGAAATTGTCGAAGAAAGAATAACTTTTTAAAATTCTTCTAAATAATTTTCCAGAAGCTCCCCAAATCTTCACAAGGATAATTTAGAATCGTTAAAGCCCAAATGAAGAAATGGTAAAACATTTGAAAGTGTGCAGTCTTAGGTCTTTAAGACTATGAGGGAGTAGAATATTTCTGGGGAAAATAGAGAAGCTCCATGAAAACTCTTAAGAAAAAAATAGTAGGTGCAGCTGCCAAATAAACAAAGAAATAAAGACAACATAAAGAGAATAGTTTTAACTGGAAAAATGAGTAAATTTATGTAAAAATCTGAGATATTTGAGGATATGAATTAGACCAACATGACATTTTAAGCTGGGCTGCTGGAAGGGTAAGAGGCATCATAATTGGTTTGACCACAGAAAGAAAGTTCCCAAAAACTAGTTACATAAATCTTTTGAAAGAAAGAAAGAGAAGAAGAAGAAAGTCCTCTGGACAAGATTTTTAAAATAATTAAGTCCCCCGCCCTGGCTGGTGTGGCTCAGTGGATTGAGCACTAGACTGCAAACTGGTTCAATACCTAGTCGGGGCACATGCTTGGGTTGCAGGCCAGGTCCCCAGCTGGGGGGCGTGCTAGAGATGACTGATCCATGTATCTATCACACATCAATGTTCCTCTCCCTCTCTTTCTCCCTCCCTTCCCCTCTCTCTAAAAATAAATAAATAAAAGCTTTAAAAAAATAATTCATTCATCAGTGCCTGCAATAACTTGGATAAACTACCTCTGAGGATAAAGTGTGTATGTGTGTGTGTGTGTGTGTGTGTGTGTGTGTATAATATATGTATACATATTATACATATATATGAATACTGAAGAAAAACAATAGTATTTAGAACTTCATGCTTAGTGGAGAGAGCTTTTTCAATGTAAATATTTTGTGAATAAATTAAGTTGGTAATAAGAAACAAACTCATTCTAGACTTTGTACTAAGCAACTACAGAGAAAGACTGTTTCTCCTTTTAGCCAACTTACCATTTGGGTGACTTATTTTCAACCATAGTCTTATATTAGAATCATATAGGAGAACTAAAAATATGTATATGCTTGTATATATGCCAGGCCTCACTTTCCAGCTATTTTGACCTAGTTGGTCTGCAATAAGGAATTAGCACTATTTTTAAAAATCTCCTCAGGTGATTGTTTCAAGTTACCCGCAGACTGTGGCCAGGGTGGAGGATCAGTGGTAGCACTGAACTGAGGAGATGCATTAGGAAACGTTCAATGGCAATTTGACATATGCTGTTGAATCTAGTAATAAAATATTTTGGCTTGTATTTTATTTGCTTTTATTTTTATTTCTTTTTTCTAATTGATTGGTAGTTTTCAAACATTGGTCTATGAAGAAGTAAAATTTTAACATTGAAAATCACTATTATAAATAATTTCATGGGGCTTTAAATTTCTTCAAAATGGATTTTAAGGTTTTGCTGAAAATACAGAAAAGTCTTCCTGATCGAAGTACTGTATTTTGCCATGGATAATGTGCACCCATGGTTTGGGCCTAAACTTTCAAGGAAAAAGTCTTTCATTTTAATTTTTTAATTCAACTTTGTATATTTAAATACTTGTTTTTTGTATTATTGTATTTTTCATACAGATATTGTTATTGTTTCCTAGAGTTACACTATTAACCCATAAGCATAAATAAAAGAAGTAAGAACATTAATATAGTTGTGGAATTAGTACTACTCATGTATAATGTGCATTCTTATTTTTCTCTCAAAAATGTGGGCAAAAAAGTGTGCATTATACATGGCAAAATACAGTAATACTAAAAATAGGGTAACACCCTTCTGATACTACATCAGAAGGGTGGTCAGGAGTTAACTTCTCGGTGAGGTTTGGACATAACAGAAAGAAGCCCTGAGACAGCCACAGAGAGCCCAGAGGATGTCCAGAGGGCAGGAGGAGAAAGTGGTCAGGATATTTACCCCTTACAACAGGTGAAAATGGGCTATCTCTACCTCTGTAGCAGGCCCCAGCTCCTGTCAGATGCTCCCTCTAAACCCCTCTCTCTGGTGGTATTATCTGCTCCCTTTACTTACCTGTGGATTGAGGGATTATAACTACTCTCCACTTCCCCTAAACTTTACCCACACCTTAAATTCTTGTCAAATTACCCAGTTTAAGAACATCATCTGTTCCAAAAAGACCCTGACAAACACCATCTTCACATTTTAATATTTAAAATCAAAAGAAAACCATACATTTCCCAATTTTCTTATTTTCTTGAGTGCAAACATGAATTAGATTCTACCAGTTAGATGCAATCTCCTGAGGTTTGCATTTGGAGTTGAGTTTATGGAAATGACTGGGGTATAGGTCATCCGTTTTGCTGTCAGGGATTACAGCAGAGGAGTGTTCCAGTGAAGTCCGTTCAGGGAAGCAGAGTCATTGAGTATATGCAATAAGAATTTCTTATAGGAATTGGACACAATGGGGAGAAGGGCTGGGGCAGTAAAGTTCAAAAAGGAGTTGGAAGATCCAGAATAAGACCCGTTGTTCTGACACTGGTGCAGGTGGACATGTCAGGGCTCGAGGGAAGGCGGGCACATCCAGCTGCTGGAATGCGACCCTGCAGGGCTGGTGTTGAAGTCTATGGAAGGCTGTTCCCTCTTCTTGGCTGTCATCTCTGAGTTCACAGCAGTCTTTGGTGGTGGGCCTCAGGTTGCCTTTCTGTTGGTCAGAATAGTCAGCTGTCAGGAGGGACTGGGAGTGGGGCCAGAAAGAATGAGTACAAACTGGAACCCTCCAGCATCTCTAAACACAGTGACCTTCAGAGAGCAATGGTTGCCTCTTCTATTTCTCAAATCTCTCCCCTATTTCTCTAGGCCAACTCTATCCTAGAACCACAGCATTGTCCTAAAGTCTTTCCGGTTTTTGGGTCTGCATTTCCATCAGTGGTCACTAGATGGCAGCAGGGAACACTGGTCTGTCTCGAGGTGGGGTTAAATATATGGCTTCAGACCTTGTTGGCTCGCCTCACAGAGGCTGCCCTGGCTGCAGCTGAGGTGCCTCCACACATGGGGTTTAAGGAATCTCTATGAAGTTTCTTTCCTGTGGCCTCAAGTTGTCGCAGCCATTTTAACATCACCTGAACTGTCATGTAAGTCCACCTGGCCTTGCTGGCAGACCAGAGCAGCTGGAGAGTTTGTTAGCATGAATCAGGTTGTATACTTTGCAGGGTGAGGAAAAGACCCTAGAATATTGTGGCAGTGATCAGCAAGCCTTCCTAAAGGGTGTCATGTTCATTTTGTCATTTCTACCCACAACTACATCCTTGCCCCAGCTGGAAGCTCCTTGAGAACAGGCATCTAAAGACACAGAACTTCTAATCCACTATCAGTTAAGGATGACTATTCTTTTCAGAAGGAAAGGACATTCTTTATTTGAGAAACAAAGCATGGGTTTCATCGACTGTAATGAACAGTTGACTATATACTCTACCTTGCAAAGAGATTTATTAGGGAAATAAATGTTGTAATTTCACCTCTGCACTCTCTTCTTATAAAACATTTGGTGATTAAAACTAAACATATACAGGAGTACATAACATGTGTAAAGTATAAAGAATAAAATAAGAGGGTCACTCTTTTAAAAGAAACATAATTGGTTCATTCAGAAAGCTGTAGGAAATCTACATAAAGATGAAAACATGTAAAAATAAAGGTAGTTATTTGTATCTCCATGTTCTCCCTGTCAGGCAGCCATTTTTCTACATATTTCTTTTCCCAGCTTCAGTTGAGTGCTTTATCATTTCGATTACACCTTTGCCAGTTCTGTAAATTCCTGTGCCCTGTATATTTTGGTCATGTCTGGCAAAACCTTCACCTGGATAAACCCTCTGTCCACTCTGTTCACGTCTCCACAAGTGCAGTGGAGTGTTGGTGACAGAAGTCACGTGACGGAGAAGACTGACCCACTGCAAACTCATGACCGTCAGACATGCTGGACTTACCTAGGCAGTTCACTGCCTGGTCTCCATGAGGCTATTTCCTCAAACTTCCAGCCTTCTTCCCCTCTGGAAACCTTCCCCTTTGCTCCAAGTAATGACCTCATATGCTATGACACAAAGGAAACACCAAAAGCAATTGGGGACACTCCTTTATCTTCCCACTTCCAAATATATAAACTTACTTCCACAGTGCTCGGCTCCCCTCTTGTTAAACAGGCACAAAATTTTATACCTGGGTGACACTTTCCATGCATTAGACTTAGTTGTCATAATAATTTTGTGAAGTGGGCCCTACTGTTTTTTCTAAATTTTTTAAAATTATAAAGATAATCTCTTCTAGAGTGTTTGCACTTTTCAGAAGTCTCCTTTTAGCTCTTTATATTTCCTTGAGCCTGATTTCCTGACTGAAAATGTTTAGCTGGAGAAAGGAGAAAAGCCTAGACCCTACCTTGTGTCATCCTAGATTAATTTGGAGTGGTGCTGAGTCTAGGAATAAAGCAATCTGGGATTGACCACTCATTTATCTCATGCCCCACCCCTAGCCTAGGCCTACTGCTCAGGGAATGGGGAGCTGTCTCTATTGTAACTGAGTGGCCATGGTCAGAGGGGGTGTGAGTGGAGTCCTGATAACATAGGAAGATGCCATCAAGAGGGGAGAATATAGGCCTGCACTGACCTATATCACCTCCAGCCTGTGACCCAGTTCTTGTACTACCCATTGTTACCCAGCACCCCAGGATGGCACTTGGATGGGGCTGCTACACAAAGCATTGCAACAGCTAATGGGCTTGTCCAGCAGATGTGGAGGAAGAGGAGAAAAAGGGAGAAACTAATGAAGCCCTGCAGCCCATGCCTGTCCCTGGTGTCTGGCCTGCCTCTACTCTAACCTATACATTCCCCTCCTTCCCACACGGCCCTCTTTTCAGGCACACTCCCCATGACCCACGTGCTTCCCACAGTTTGGGGGTTAGCAATGGGACGCACCTCCCTCCCTCCAGCTTCAGCACTGCGTCTGTGGTTGGTTGTAGGGGAGGAAGCCATAGACTATACTAGTTATATAGGAACTGATGATACTGTTTCTTTCTTTAAATAATGTTTAATTGATACAGAGACTAAGGGAGAGAGACATCAATTTGTTGTTCCACTTATTTATGCATTCATTTGTTGCTGCTTGGTGTATCAGGGACAACGCTGTAACCACCTGACCTACCCAGCCGGGGCTGATATTGCTTTCTAATGTGTTATATTTTCAGTTCAGAATACATTGAGAACATTTTTCTCTATCATTAAATATCTCTGTGACAGTTTGGTTGCAGGGAGTTTATTTTTGAGGAGATGATCCCAGAGAGCACAAGTAAAACAGTGGTAAGAGTGAAACAGAGGAGTCTGCCACCACCACGAACAGCTGGGGCTCAGGCCTGCGGGAGGCCTTCTGAGTGTTAGCCCCTGAGGGAGGGAGAATGAAGCATTTACTCAGCCCCTTCCTTCTCCCGAGTTTGGCCCTCAAGGGTCTTAATTCCTCCACACTGCAGATTGCACCTGCTGGCCAGGACTAAGCTTCTTCAGTGCAGAGCTCTCAGGTAAAGGAGTGAGGAGCGCTGGAGGCCAGAACCTCAGCAAGTGAACTCATGGGTTTGAAGGGGTGTCGGTTGGGGACCAACCATGTCTGCTACGTCTAAGTAGTTCTGAAGGAGTGGGAGAATAGCATAGGGAAAGGGTAAGAATCAGACCCTTCATGTTTTAAGAATTAAACATGCTGCTTGTCCTGTAGATCCTTCTCTGTGTTGAAAGGCGGGCTTGGTTTTGACATCATGAGGTGATTAAAACCAGAACCCAGTCCTACCCTAACACTTCTGGCCCAACAGAAACCCTGGGATGTATCTGTGTATAAAAAATGGAAAGAGCTGAGCACAAAAACTGAACTGACCAGAAAAACTCCTCACCAAGAAGCCCAAGGGTGGGACAAACTTGGCTGGGACAGCACTGAGGCTGATCATTTCTTTCCAAGGACAACGTTCCCTGCAGACAGATCTATGTCAGGATTACATAAACTATATGGACTTAAATAAACCCTTTTTATTTTGAAATAATTCTAGACTTCCAGAAAAGTTGCAAAAAATAGAGTAGAAATCCCATATATCTTTCACCCAGCTTCTCCTAAAGTTAGCAACAAACTACATAATTATAATGATCAAAACCAGGAAATTAACACTGAAACAAGGATATGGACTAAACTACAGGTCTCATTCAAATCTTGACAGTTTTTCGACTGGTGTACTTTATATCACTGAGGATCCCTCTCAGGAACCCACATTGCATTTAGTGACATTTTCTGTCTTCCTTTGTCTTTCATGATCTTGACACTTTTGAAGAGTACTGACTGGTCAGTTATCTTTTTTTTAGAAAGGCCCTCAGTTTGGGTCTGTCTGGTATTTTATGATGCTTGATTAGGTAGAAGTTATGCATGTTGGTAGCCCCCTAGCCTCGCAGAAGTGAAGATGACCTTCTCAGCGTGTCTATCAGGGGGTATGTGATGTCTGTAGGTCACATCACTGCTGATAACATTAATGTTGACCACATGGTCAGAGTGTTGTCTGCAGGGCTTTTCCAACGTGATGTTTCCATTTCTTCCCTTTTCCATGAATATGTGCCCTAGAGGGAGATTCTTGGAGACTATCCTGTTTCTCGAGGTACTTTGTCCACTAATTTCAGGGTCCATTGATGGTTCCTGCCTGCCACATTATTACTGTGTGGCTTGCCTTGTGGGGATTTGCTACTTCCCTCATGTACACGAACTGAGGTCCATTGACCTGCTGGGTTCAGTGGGGACCATAGGAGTGGGCTGGTCACAGTGCAGTTCTGTCCCTGCATGGGTGTGGAGGCTGCAGTTTCCTCCTTCTGACCTTGGAGGAATTGTAATGGCTCTGAGAATTCCCGAATATCTGTGAGAGGATGGAGATTTGAGAGGGAGATAATGAATTTCCTGCTGATAAAGCAGCTGGGAAACTGGGTAATTAAGTTGAATAAAGAAGATATTAGCCATATTTATACATGATTTTGTGGAGCAGTTAATTCTAGCTAATTAACTTTTAACTGTGTAATACAGTGATCCCTTTAAATCTGTAGATTTCGATATGTCTCTAGTTTTTGAAAGTTTTAGAAATTGTGTTTCACAGGGCCTGTCCTTTTATTCATAGCAATTCTTTATATTTTGGCTTTTTATTATCTTTATTTTATATCTGTTATCTTTTTTCCTAAATTATCTCTATCCGTTTGTCCTCTCCCTATGCTTTGTGTGGATGTTTTAAACATGTCTCAATGTCATTGGTTCATTTTTCAAGGGTAAATGTTGTCATCTTGTACATGTTTCACCTAAAAACAAGGTTTGAAGTTTACAAGATATGAAAGTACTCATGTAAAAGTTTTTGATTTTTAATTTTATTTTCTTTTTATAAATAGGAGCCTTAAAAACAAAAATGAAATAATTCCAAGTACATAGTTGTATGTGATGAGCCTGTGCAACCACCAGATGTCACTCTTGCTTCATGCTGTAAGTACTGCATGCTGGTTTTCAAGTGGTATTTTTATCAGTGGGGAAGTCTTTCATCCTCTAATTAAGCATAAAAAGGAGTTTATTTTGATAGCAGAAAGACAAAAAGTTAATTGGCTTTAATTACCAAAAGAAATAGGTAATTTTTACAAACACATATCACCAAAAAATGAAGAAATTATCACATGGAGCTTAGCTTGCTATTAATTATATACTGGCTTTATTAAATTGACATGCACAATGACTCCTTCATTGTTTATTTTATGACAGTACAATTATGATGGAAATTTAAAGTATCATTGTCTTCTAAGTTTTGGCAGAACTGATTAAGTTAAGTACAAACTAGAAATTATTATAAATGTTTCAAATTTTCTTGTTAAAGAAACAGTGTTCACTTTTTTGAAAATCATTCATTCAAATTGTATGTAAGGTGATTTAATATCATAGGTACTATACAAAAGATATTTTAAGGATTTGTACATTAACAAATTTTAATGTCAATATGTTAAATTGCATTTCAATTATCATTCTTAAAATTTATTATGTACTTACTATGTACCTGGCACTATTCAAAGCACTTTATATGTTTCCACTCATTTTTATCTTCTCAATGATCTTAGAATGGAACAAACTGAGTCTCACAAGAGTTTAGTAAACTACTCAAGGTCTGGGGTTTAAACCAATAAAATCTGGTACCAGGTCCAACTGCTATACCATCCAATAAACTTTTATACACCAATAAACTTTAAAATTTGTAGAAGTTAAACTACCATAGAATATACAGTAGTTACCTATTTTAGAGTAGTTTTACAAGCTTGGTTATAGATTGGAAATCTATAGCACCTCAGTTTACAGACTAGACTATTTTGCATCTGTCTTACCTACTTACTTTCAGAGGCTAAAGTTTTCAATAGTGAAACATCTTAAACACTGTTCAGCAGCTGCTAATACATACATATATATGTTATTAAAACAAAACAGAAAGATTCTAGGTTAAGATGGTGACTGGGATACAATAGAGCATCTAATTTCATTCCTTCCCGAATCATACAAAAACTACAGATTTTTCTTTTCCCAGTTTGATTGAGATATAATTGAAATATAACATTGTAGTAATTCAAAGTATACAACATAATGATTTCATATTTGTATATATTACAAAATGATCATCACAGTAAGTTTTGGTAACATCAATGACCTCAAATGGTTACAGTCATTTTTTTTCTTGTGATGAGAATTTTAAAGATCTACCCTCTTGCAACTTTTAAATATATGATACATTATTATTAACTATTGTCACTGTGCTGCACACTACATCCCCATGACTTATTTATCTTGTAACTGGAAGTTTGTGACCAGAGATAAGGTATATTTTATAAGTCAAAAACTCTCAGCATGGTTATCTCCTGAGAGCAGAAAACAGCAATAAACTTGTAAGGCTGAAAGCAGCCGGTTGAGAGCAAACTGACCGCCAGGACCAGACCTCGAGCTAACAGCTGAGAAAGCTAAGAATGAGCCCAATTCACAATTTACTCCAGAGTTTTGAAGGGACTCAGGACGGGCTGTGAAGGGTGTCTGTGTTTGGGTGTGTGGGTTGGGGTCACGCTGTAATAAAGATCATGGGGCAAATGTTTGAGAAATGCTTAGATTTTAAAATTCCCTCCTCCTCCTTATGCCCATTGTTCATCCAGGCAGAAGGCTGCGAGTTTATCTCCGGAGCAGGTAAAACAGAACCTCTGCACAGACCTCCGGCATTCATCCTTCATTTAGCTTCTGGAACACAGTCAACCAGACTCTTGCCCTCTAGTCACTGTCAGAAGACTCGGAAATGTGACCAGGCAAGAGCAGTTGGTATATCTAAATATATCAACATCATGGCTTTGCCCCCAAATGGCCCATCTTATTTTAGAAGTCCAACGCGCTATCCGTTGAGCGATGGAGCCACCTTCATCTTCTTTTAAAGAGAAGCTCTGAGGTGGTAGACCTTATTCACATGCGTGTTAGTCCCCTCCTCTGTATCAAAGGCAGATAGCCAAAAATTTTCAGGTATATGAGGAAAGCTGACATAAAGACAAAAACAAAAAACAGAAACTTGGAGGAAACAGATATCTAGGAAGAAGAAAACTTTATTTTTTATTATTTTACATTTTAAAGATATTTTATTTTTTTATTTTTAGAGAAAGGGGAAGGGAGGGAGAAAGAAAGGAGGAGAAATATTTATACGCATGAAAAACACTGATTGGTTGCCTCTTGTATACCCCCCACCGAGGACCCAGCTGCAACCCAGGCATATGCCCAGACTGGTGACCTTTCTGTTTGCGGGACTATGCCAAACACACTCAGCCACAGCAGTCAGGGCCAAGTAGAAGAAAAGTTAAAAACAAAAAAACAAAAAAAAAAGAAAAACCAAAGCTATCTTTAATATCCCCAGAGAGATAAAATGTTGTAACTATAAAACAAGAAGAAGATCCTAAAAAATTCATAAAGAACAAAAATAAGTTTTAGAAATTAAAAACATGTTAACAGTGAGAAAAATACTCAATAGAATATTGGAAGATAATATTGAAAAATCTCATAGCAGCATAATTTACAATAGCCAAGTGCTGGAAGCAACCTAGGTGCCGATCAGTAAATGAGTGGATCAAAAATCTGTGGTACAGGCCCTGGCTGTTATAGCTCAGTGGATTGAGCGTGGGCTGCAAAACAGAGGGTCACCAGTTCGATTCCCAGTCAGGGCACATGTCTGGGCCTACTGGTCCCCAGTGGGGGCCACGTGAGAGCCAGCCACATGTTGATGTTTCTCTCCCTCTCTCTCTCCCCCACTTCCCCTCTCTCTAAAAATAAATAAATAAAATCTAAAAAAAATCTATGTTGTATCTACATGATGGAATACTCAGCAGCAGAAAGAAAGAAGCTACCCTTTGTGACAGTGTGAATGGAACTGGAGAGCATTATGCCAAGTGAAATAAGCCAAGTGATGAAAGACAAATACTATATGATTTCACCTATAAGTGGAACCTAATCAACCAAACAAATAAGCAAGCAAAAATTAATCAGAGACATTGAAATAAAGAACAAACTGACAGTAACCAGAGGGGAGGGGGAAAAAGGGAAAGGGTTATCAAGGAATATGTATAAAGGACCCATGGACAAAGCCAAAGCAGGGAAGGATTGAGGGTGGGAGGTGGGGGTAGATGGGGCAGGGGGAAGTGATGGCAGGAAAATGGAGACAACCCGTCTTGAACAACAGTGAAAAAAAAAATCTACCTGTGAACAGGGCAAATATAAAGAGATGGGAAACAGGAATAAAAAGATAAGGAAATTATAGAACTAGTCCAGAGAATTCAACGTTCAAATAATAGGAACACCAAGAAGAGAGAACAGAGAGACCTGAATTATTCAAATATTGAAGACTGTGAGTTTCCAGGTGGAAGGAGCCCAGGAAGTCTCCGGCACAATGGTTGTGAAGAGACAAATGGACCTGGAGTGTGATGGGAGGACTGACCAAAGTGCTTGCTGTGGTGCTCACTGTTGGTCATCTGATCAACGAGCTGAGGCCCAGCTTACTTTCTCTGCTCAGTGGAGAGGCTGCACCCAGGTTCAGCTTCCCATGGGATCTGTGGCTTCTGCTCTGTGGGAGAGGGGATGCTGTACCTTCCCACAGACCCCATGATCTCCAGGTGCACGCAGCTAATATTCTCGTATAACTCCTGTAAAAGTTGGCATCTCCAAACCAGATGGTAGTCCCCTCCCCTTGGACCTAGGCAGGCTTAAGGGACTTGCATAATTAATGGAATGAGGAGACAGGACATTCTGAGACTCCCAAGGCTAAATCTTTTGAAGCTTTATAGCTTCCACCTTATGGAGCACTTGCTTTTGGAACCCAGCTTTATGCTGAAAAGAAACCCAAGCAGCTCTGTGGAAGTGAACTGAGGCTCCCCTAAAAATTTTGGCTGGGCATCTAGACAAGAGTATCAATTTGCTTGTAAATGAGCTCTCATGGGGGATGAATCATCAGCCCCAGCCATGCCACTCAACCAAACCTGTAGGGAGCAGGAATGGACTGTTTTTACACGTCTTGCCTAAAGTACAGGTTTAGGAGCAAAATAGATAATTGGTGTTGCTATGGTTTTTTAAGATTTTATTTATTTATTTTTAGAGAGAGGGGAAGTGGGGGAGAAAGAGAGGGAAAGAAACATCAATGTGTGGTTGCCTCTCATATACCCCCAACTGGGGACCTAACTGGCAACCCAGGCATGTGCCCTGGCTAGGAATTGAACTGTGACCCTTTGGTTCACAGGCCAGCACTTAATGCACTGAGCCACACCAGCCGCGGCAGTGTGGCTATGTATTTTTTCTTTTTAATCTGTTAATATGGTGAGTTGCATTAGTAGATTTTATGATGTTGAACTCTTTATATTCTTGGAATATACCCTTTTTAAATCTTCATGTACTGCCACAAATTGGACCTGTACTGAGCATAATCATCACCATTTATGGAAAAAATAGATTTATCAAGAAAATTAATAATGTTAAAAGACTGCATGAAAAAAATGTTTCACAATTTCAGGCATATGGGTAGGGTAGAACATCATTAAGTGGCCCAGAAGGACTGCCGCCCAGCAATGCTGTAAAAAAGCTTTCTTTTGAGGCGAAGGAGTAAGGTGGTAATGGTGGAAAGAAGGGGAAGGGTCCAGTCAAAGAACATGTATAAATAACCCATGGACATGGATAACAGTGTAGGGATTGACTGGGTGGGAGGGGAGTGGAGGATGGGCTGGGTGGAGAAAGGCAAAGGGGAAAAAATTGGGACAACTATAATGGAATAACAATAAAAAAGTTTTCTTTTTGTTTTTATAATTAGATTTTTCTTTAATTTGGAATAGTTACTCCAAATGAGTTAGGTTTTCCTATGTTTTTGTGGCTATTTTCAAGTTTGCATTTGAAGTTTAGTTTTTCCATTTGTCTTTTTTATGATTCAACTTAGGACTTGATTAATGGCATTCCATTTAAAAATTAACTGAGGCTTCACTAATCTTAAATAATCAGGCAGAATTTTCTGTCTTGCTCTTTCTCTCTTTCCCTGTCTCTCTTTCTTATCTCAATAAGTGTTTCATTTAATGAATGTAATCAACTGTTTATGTAGAAATGGAGAAGCACAATGAGCCTTGAAAGGCTTTTGAAAATGAAAAGGAAAAAAACGTAAAAAGACAGCTTAGAGGCTTGAGACCACTCTAGTTTCAAAAAAATTATCAAGTGATAAGATGTTTTTCTACTTTTCAGATACAACAATATTTAGGGGAGGGACCACCCCCCACGCTCTCCAATGCCTATCCCAGACACATGCACACACACATGCACACTCCCCTACTCCCCTGTACCTCCCCATCACTTTAAGGTGATATTGTTTTAAGCAATTCCCCAAAGGGATCTTTCTAAGGTAGAACTGATGAACCCACCTTTCCTCCACCATCCTACCACCACCACCTTAAGAAAATTACTTTCTAGGAAAAAGAGAAAAGAGAGAGACCTAGAAGCCTAAGCAAATTTCTCTTGGGTGCATTTCCATTTCTAAGGGTTTCTTTTTTTAATTTTTTATTTTAGATTATTCAGTACAGTTTCTATCTTTTATTCCCATTCCAGCCCACCCATCCATCCCTCCCCACCTCCCTTCCATTTCCAAGCCCCGTAGTTTTGTCCATGTGTCCTCTATATTTGTTCCTGTAAACCCTTCCCTTCTCCCCTGAAATTCCCTCACCTCTCCCCTCTGGTCACTGACATCCCGTGCTCCATTTCAGTGTCCTTTGTTATATTTTACTTGTTTCTTTGTTTTGTTGTTTAGGTTCCTGTTAAAGGCGAGATCATATGGTATTTGTCTTTCACTGCCTGGCTTATTTCACTTAGCATAATGCTTTCCAGCTCCATGCCATTTCTAAGGTTTTTAAATAACATTTTCTCTAAAAGACTTCCTGCTTGGAAAAATTTACTGAAGGCCTGAACAGTGAGGGACCAACATTTATCACCAGAGTGTCACTAGCAGACAGTAGAGGTTCCAACTGGGTAGCTGTCATTATGTAAATGTACCCCAATGACAGCCCTCCTAGGAGGACAAATGACTCATCACTGACTCCTTAATCAGCCTGTCTCTAGGAATAATAATATAATCAGTGGTCACCTAATTAAAAATGAAAGATATGAGGGCCTTTTCCAAACATTGAGCTTCTAGATTCTCAGGTTACAGGCTGCCATTAAGCAGAGAGCTGTGAGTTGGTTGCCTGTCACATCACAAAGAGGGAGACCTTTGTGAGATGCTTCATGTTCATGTCCACAATTTGATTACTCTTGCCATTATTCAGTTAATGCCTTAGTCTGGATGATTTGCTGCTATGGGCCCCTGGTCACTTATTCATTCATTCACCATCTCTGCCATAAGCATTTTTTTTTAAAGATTTTATTTATCTTTAGAGGGGAAGGGAAGGAGAGAGGGAGAGAAATATCAATGTATGTTTGCTTCCTGTGCATTCCCTGCTGGGAACTGGCTTGCATGTGTCCTGACTGGGAATTGACTGTGTTCTCTTGGTTCACAGGCCTGCGCTTAATCCACTAAGCTACACCAGCCAGGGCTTGCCACCAGCATTTATTGCAGGTTTACTGTATGTTAGGGGAACTACCATGGGGTATAAAGAAGAATAGGACACTGTTCCAGCATGTGGAAGCTCTCTCTGGAGGGGGGAGGGGGACATATACAAACATATTTAACTACAATACAATTTGGTCAAGATGTGATAGAGATAACAGATACACATATGGTACTGCACAGTATGGAAAATGGTGGCCCATTGATCAGAATTAATTCACAGAATTTGAGATGCTTTTATTTGGAGTATGTGCTCCTCAGGTTACCAAAGACTCCACCATACCTTATTCTTTTAAATTTAGTCTGTTTTATTTATTTATGTTACCTTTCTGGTCCTTGTTAAGCACTTGAGTTTGAGATCCCGGTCTACATGGCTGGATACTTTGACCTATTTTAATCACTAATACACTTGTGTTATTGTGAGTTTATCTATTTCTTCTGGCAGTCCCAATTTTTTCTGCTTTATGTATTTTTTGAACATTTTACTAGGTATATACAATTTAGCATTATATTTATCCTCTTTAATTCTAATACTGACTTTTGTGTTAAAATCTATTCTGTTTGATAGTAATATAGAAAGTTAAACTTTCATCTTGTTAGTATTTGATATGTATGTATACAGGTAGTCCAGAAAAACTCCAACTAATGTTAATATAATGAGAACATTTGTGTGACATTGATGTAACCTGGCAGCCAAGGAGAGTGGACTGGAATGCACATGTGTGAACAATGACAATTTCACTGTACTAGTCAGTGGGGGTAGTAGACGCCACTGAGTGAGCATGTGTACTGTGTGGCTGTTGCATTCAAAATGACTGAGGGAGTAAGGCAATGAATCTGCATCAACTTTTGCATTACACTTGAACATTCCTCTGTGGAAATTATTCAGATGAATCAGAAGGCTGCAGCCGTGGGCAACTGGTGATTGGCAACTTAACAACAATGTGTCTGCTTATGCCTCACGTCTTGTACAGAGTTTTTTGGCAAAACATCAAATCACCCAGATGACTCAGCCTTCCTATAGCCCAGATTTGGCATCCTGCAACTGGCTTTTCCCAAAACTAAAATCACTTTTAAAATGGAAGAGATTTCCGACCATTGATGAGATTCAGAAAAATACACAGGGGCAGCTGATGGTGACTGGGAGAACTGTGTGACATCCCAAGGTGCCTACTTTGAAGGGGGCTGAGGCGTCATTGTCCCATATACAATGTTTTTTGTATCTTGTATCTTATATAAATGTCTCTATTTTTTTATTACATGGCCAGATACCTTCTGGAGAGACCACACACACACGTATATATGTGTTATGTATGTGTGTGTGAGTGTGTGCATGCACATATGTATAGATACATATGTACACATGTACATACAATATGTGTGTAATACGCTCGTGCAAATATGCACATGTGTGTACACATATGTGTTTATATAATAGAGATGTGTATATATTCATATACATGTATATTAATCTTTATCCACCTGTTCCTTATTTTAGATGCGTATCAATTATCTTTTGCTGCTTACCATATCACTCCAAAATTTAGTAGGTGATTACAATAACCACTTGATTTGTTCATGATTCTGTGGGCCAGCAGTGTAGGTTGTACTCAGACAGGTGGATCTTCTGCAAGTCTTACCTGTAATTATTCATGAGGTTGCAAGTCACCTGGAATTTAACTGGAGCTAGATGGTTCAAGATGTCCTAGCAGGTCTGGTGGTTAGTGTGAACTGTTGACTGAGACACCATCTCCACTTAGTTCTTTATCCTCAAGGAGAGTGCCTTTTCTTCACATGGTGTTGGTGTATGAAGACTGAGACCAGAGCTGAAGGCCAGATTACTTGAAAACCAGATTACTTCTCTGGTGCCTTTGCTGTGCTCAGCTATTGGCTTGGAGCAGCCAGAAGCTGTGAGTTTCCCTTGCAAATCTTACAAGCCTCCAGAGGCAGGTCAGTCCCTAGTGCTCCTCAGAGCCGGTTCATTGAGGGGAAAGTCTGATTATACTGGTCCTTCATGGACACCACATAAATATGGTTTAATACAACAAAAACCGTTTCAGACTTTACTGTTAGTGAGGAACCTTGTTTTTACTTCTAGTGTGTGTTTTCAGTGCTTGTGTTTTCCTTTCGTATGTATCATATGAAGGATTCAAAACATGAAAGAATGAAAGTATAGCTATTACTTACCTTTAATGGAACAATTGCCTTGGGAACACACTCTGTTTCCATCAAAGGCTGCCTCTCCCTGGCCACTGCAGAGCACTAACACCGAGCAGAGTGCCTCACAGCAGCGCTATTTTACAGTCAAGCTGTTTGCACCGAATAAAGTCTCTCTCCCCTTCATCTCATTCCAAATTGGGGACTCCTCTGACATTGAGTTGGTGACAACAGTGACTAAATACCCTTGGGGAGAAGTGCCAGTGAGGAGAAGCAAACGCAAAACCTTTACTACTTGGCCTTCTTGGATGTTTAAAGGTTTGGCCCCAACGAGTTTTGTGTTTAGACAAAGGTTTCCAGGCCAAGGGACACTTTCTGTGAAGTACACTCCTATATATCTTACAGAGCAGTAGTCCTTAAGGTGTGAGTTGGGGGAGGGGGGAGGGGTTGGCTGGCATGGAGGCGGGACATTAGAGACATGTGTAGTTGTCATAACTGGAGAGGCAGGGCTGTGGTGTGTTACTGGCACCTTGTAAGTAGAGGTCAGGGATGTTTAATATCCTACAATCAGGGTTGCCAGCTTTAGCAAATAAAAGTACACATGGTGGGATGACCAAATGAAGTACAGGACTCCCAGTTAAATTTCAATTGGATTAATGGCACTTTTCATCTGAAATTCAGGTTTGACTGGGCGCCCTGTATTTGATCTGGCAACTCTACTGCAAAGCACAGGACAGGGCCCACAACAAAGATTTATCCAGGCCAAACAAACAATTGCCTTAACCATTGGTCAGTTAACTCACAGAGGAACAATAAAACATATTTTTATCCTGATTTTTGGAAAAATTCAAGTACACTTTTCTTCTAAACAACTTGCTCTAAATGGCTATCATTAAAACAATGTAATTATGTAGTAAAGATTTTAAAAGACAAAAAAATATAACTTCTGCTTATCAACTCTGTATTTCAACTTAAGGGTATAGTCTTCAGAGAATCATTCTCTTTCTTTCCTTCCGGCCACACACTCCTTTGCCTCTCAATATTTGTCTTTTTCAATTATTAGCTGGGTATATGGCTGCCACCAATGAAAACTAGTTGTAGTTGGATAACATAGTTCTGTAACCTTGGATTTGATGAGATGATGTATGTGACTTTCACAAGTGTCTGTATAGAGAAGATGAGTGCTCACTTCCTCCTGCTTTCCTCCTTCTTGCTGGCTTGATGCAGCGGCGGCGTGTTGGGGCATCAGGTGATAGCTGCATGCGGAGGCTGAAAGAGCAGGAACGTGAAGGAAGCCTAATGCTATCATTCCAACTGTAGATCACAGAGTTGGACATTTAGATGACAGAAAAAATAAAATTCTATCATGCTTAAGCCATTTTTATTCCAGGATTTCTGTCACTAGTTCCTAAAGCTAATCCTAAACATCTTCTTTTTGTTTGTTTGTGCTCACCATTTTATCCCCAACATCTGCTACAGAACCTGAAGGGAACAGAGCTATGCAAGGCGGCCATCTAGCAGGGTAAATGTGATGGATCTTGACGAGCCTAAGAAGGGGGCTGTTAAATGAGTCAAAATTAAGGACAAAAGCTATCTATGGCATAAAACAAACACACTCAGTAAACATTTTTGAACCACAATGATTATTAGAGGTGTCTGCCATGTTTTGAACCAAATGTTATACCTGTTTAGATGACACTCTACTCCCCATACCCCCTATTAACCTCTCAAGACTCAGCTTCCATGTGACTTTTCTGTCAAGCCTCCCCAGCCTCTTCTGGTATTGGGTCTGCCTACCGTGATAAGTATATCTCTGCCTCTCTTACATGCATTCTGTTATCATCTAATTATATTGAAACTGGATAGGAATACCCATGACTTTTCTTCTTTGTGGCCTTACCACCTAATCCAGTGTCTGGAAGAATAGAGGAGAAGCAAGGAAGGAATTCTAAACTTACAAAAATTCATATAGGACTTTCCTCTAAAAATTTCCTTTGCAAATTAGAAACTGAATTAGTCAGGGTTCTACAGATGGATATATATGTGTCCATCCATTCTATTGGTTCTGTTTCTCTGGAGAACCCTGACTAATACACTTCTTATGTAAATAAAGGGAGAGATTTATTTTAAGGAATTGGCTTATGCAATTGTTGAGGCTGGCAAGTCTGAAATCTGCAGGGCAGATCGGTGGGCTAGAGACTCGGGAAAGAGTTGATGGTGCAGTCTTAAGTTTGAAGGCAGTCTACTAGCAGAATTCCTTCTTCTTTGGATGGTCTTTTCTCTCAAGGCCTTCAACTCACTGGATGAGGCCCACCCACAATATGGAGGGTTATCTGCTTTACACAAAGTCTATTGATTCCAATGTTAATCATACCTAAAGAATATCTTCACAGCAACATCTAAATTAGTGTTTGACCAAAAACTGGGGTACCATGGCCTAGTCAATTTGACACAAAATTAATCATCACAGGAACCATAAAGAGAAGTGAGTTTACTGAATACTTTTAAGTTCAAATAGCACTATATCAATGGCCTCTGCCAGAAAAGTTGCATTTGTTATCCAGCAGGTAACTATGGAACCAGAAAAAAACAATTCATTGTGGAAAATGAGAGAGAATTTCCTATAGAAAATAATTAGAAATATAATCAGCCATGATCAGTGTGACTCAGTTGATTGGGTGTCATCCTGCAAAGTGAAAGGTTGCTGGTTCGATTCCTAGTCAGGGCACACGTCATATGCCTGGGATGAGGGTTCCATCCTTGGTCAGGGTGCTTGCAAGAGGCAACTGATCATGTTTCTCACACTCTCTTTCTCCCTCTTTTCCCCTCTGTCTAAAAATATAAATAAATAAAATCTTTTTAAAAAAGAAATATAAACAGATGTGTTTAGTAACTTCAAATTCATTATTATTGTGTTCATGGTGGTTAAAGAAAGCTCACTCATGCAAGGACCTTGCTATGTAATAAAATTAAGACAGGTAGCCCTGGCTGGTGTGGCTTGATGGATTGAACAATAGCCTGTGAACCAGGGGGCTGCTGGTTTGATTCCTGGTCAGGGTACATAGCTGGGTTGTGGGCTGGGTCCCCAGTGGGGTATGCGCGAGAAGCAGTCACACATTGATGTTTCTCTCCCTCGCTTTCTCCCTCCCTTCCCCTCTCTAAAAATAAATAAATAAAATTGTAAAAAAAAATAACATAAAGACAGGCTTATGTGAACCAAGAGCTCTGGGTGGGGGGGGACAAATAGAATATACACATCAGCAGTATTCATTTAAGGTTAAAAGATTTTGACTATTATTAATCAAGAATTTAAATACAATACCCCTAAGATATAACACTATTTTGCTCAGGACAAGATAGATACTCTATTCCTAGCCCAGATGAAAAGTACGTATATAAAAAGAAGGAAAGGAGGAAGTTGTCCCTAGCATGCATTGATCTAGATTAATGGTTGCAGTGTGCAATGTTGTAAATTTAACTTCTCTTGCTATTTGTGCACTAAAGGGTACTCAACTGGCCCGGAAGAATTAATGCAACTTCTAAAAGTAGGCCAACTAATTTATAGGCAATAGCTTACATACCAGGAAAACTGGATCAATAATAATGCTATATTTATTTCCATGAAACCTAGCAATATTTTTCTCACTGAAAAGTGAGTACAGATGAAGTTAACGGGAAAGTGCTTTTATCCTCCCCTGGGGGTGGGATGAGCATGAGGAAGGAGGAATATGAAGCAGCAGCCAAGGAGCCAAAGAGGAACAGAAACAGGAAGAGAAGGAGCATATGGCTCAGGAAAAATCTGATGGACGTTTCTCAGTCTGGCAGAAGGAGGATGCAAAAATCTAAGAACTTTGGTCAAAATAAAGGCCAACACCAAGAAAAAAACCCCAATCTTCTCTGGCATTATAATTACTAGAATCTTATTCATATCCTCTCATTCATTCATGTCTCAATCCTCTCTTTATTCAGCTATAGTTTATGGAGTACACACCTGGTGCCAGAGCCTAATCTGGGAACTGATGCTATAATAGGCATAGACTACCCTGTTCTTGCACAGTCCACGTTCACTTATCTTTCTCTGGAGGTTGCCTGTACACAGGTCCTAACTGGGGCAATGTTTGCTCAAGTGCTTCTGCTGAGAGTGTGCTCTAGGCCTGTGTCTGTGCTCAGAGATTCATAAACACCTCAGAGGCTCCTTAACCAATGGGGCCCAGAAGATGTTTGATAAATGCCCAGCCTCCTCACCCTTGGAGGGCCAGCTGAAGGCCAGTTTGGCCCTAGTGGTGAGTTGTTCATTTTATTGGTTTTCCTCCCTTCCCTCTCTACCCTGTTCCTTTTTCCCTAGTGTTGCTTAGGTTTAACTCCTTAATCACCAAATCTTTTTCTTTTGGAAGTGAGTTAAAACCAAACTAAGACAGCAGGGAACAAGGCAGATCACCTCCTGTTCTTGTGGAACTTATCACTTGGAGAGGGAGATGGAAAACAACTGAAAGAAATGAATACACAAAATAACTTATTCTGATTATCATTAGAACTGAAAGGAAGTAACAACTGGATTCTAGAGGAGTTTTAGGGTAGGAGTGTTGTCTGGGTGAGCACAGAGGGCCCCAGGGAGGAGGTGACCCAGAGCTGAGACCTAAGAGATAGGAGCCAAGTATGTAAAGAGCTAGCAAAAAATCTTATTTCCATGGAGCTCTTTCTTCCCTCATCAGGATCCCTGATGGGTTCCTGCGGATACTTCTTTCTCTTCCAGAGCTGCCCCTCATCCCACAGGGTCTAAATATACCTGGCTGTGGCAGAAATCTGAAAGCTGGGCTATACCCACTGAGGAGGAAGGGGTCCTATGTAGAGCAGGGTGGGCCTTGCTGCTCTGGGCCCAGGCACCATAGGGCCTGGGGGTAATCCTGGGGGCTACATTCACACAGACTATCGAGTCCGGTGGAGGAAAAGGGACAGCATGGCTACTCTCTCAAGGGGAGAGTGCCTCAGAGCGGCCTGGCCACTCCCTCAAGAGGAGAGCACACGTGCCCTTGCCTAGACAGGCCTTTATTGGGTTTAATTTGGGCAGGAACACAGGTACAGCTTATTAATCATTGTTAGGCAGAAATGATCAAATGATAGCATACAAAGAACTGTGAGGGCTTATTCTGAGTCAGGGTCTGTTAGCTAAAAGGCTACAAAACTTTGGGAAACAAACTCATTTCCTGCTCGGGCCTTTATCATTTAATTGAGAGCATTCTTAGCAAAGCAGGTTTCACAGGAGTTTATATATTTTCTCAGGCCTGATTACCCAGGGAACCTGCCCTTTCCAGCACAGGGCTACACTGCCCTCTGTCATTGTTTCAGGCCTAAGTCAGGCAGAGGAGGCAAGATAGCCAAGAAATTAGGAGACTTCTCACAGGCAGAATGAGGACTGAGGCTTTGTCAAAGCTGAGGGGCAAGGGTCCATCACCCCCTCTCTCCATAGCTCCCCAAGTCCTTCCCTGGGACCTCCACGTGATCATGCCTGTCTTAGGTTATTCCCCGCCTTGGGAAATCTTACCCATCATTGGCTAACTGATCAAGCATTGGGGACCAGTTATGGAAAAAGGAGCAGAAGCGGTGCTCCTGCCAAGGTGATAAGCTTTGTCTCCTTAGTGGCTTATGGTCTGAAGGTTGCTCACTCAGCCTTAGACATGGGGGCGGTTATAGCTCCTGAAAAAAGGCAGGGTGGTTCCCAACACCTCACAGTAACACACTTGGGGAGCTGGGGCGATGATTATAATCCACTGAATTTGGTACTAAAGACGTCCTTTTGTAAGGAAATGCTGTGGATTCCTTGAATAAAATCACATCTCATACTGCAATGATTGTGGTGCAGAACCACAGAACTAGGAAAGATTTTTCTCCTTTTTAAATGCAGTCAGCCATCTCCTTCCGGGTCACACTCCTGCATCTTAAAACATCCGGGTCCCACCTGGCAAAGCTGAGGGCCTGGCTGCAAACAGGAGTGTGAAGCCTCTTCTAATTGGCCCACTCCCTCTGCTTCCCTGCGACCTTTGGAGTTGCAATTTCCTGTTTGGAGGTGGAGGCCTCCTTCCTGTCCAGGGCCTAGCTGTGCGGACATTGGGTCTTTGCAGAACCTCCAGCGGAGCGCAGTGCAAGGTGCCCTGCGGTCCTGACAGCTGCAGGTCTGCCCCAGGTTCGGAGCGGTGATGGGAAAGGAGGTGGTTTTGCTACCCGTGCTCCCTTTCAAGAGAACAATTTCAACATGGCTGTTGCTTTGGAAATGAACTTATGTGGTATGTTAGTAAGGACTGGGTAAAGAGGAAATAGAAACAGAAGAAAAAGAATATTTATTGGAGATCTTGGGCCCTGTTTTGAAAAAGGAAAGAGAGAAAAACAAAAGAATGAGAATTGGAAGAATCCACAGGGTGAAGGAATTTTTGTTTTTAAATCAGGATGAGGGATACTTGGGAATATTAGAAAGGAGAGGGGCTGAAAGAAGAGAGAATGAAAATGTTGGAAACCTGAAAGAATTTGAGAGGGAGACTTCTAGTGCCACAGCCTGGTTCTGTTAGTGTTGTACAGCCTCCAACATTGACAGAAGTCTCATCCTCCATCACTTTCTCCTCCTCTTGAACTTCACCTCTGCTCTCTGCCTTTCACTGACTTATTATTTCATGCTGGCTTTATTTAGAGAGAAGAATATGTAATATAAAACATAATGTTCTCAGAATCTGCTTCCCAGCCATGAGATTGTTACTGCTGTCAACAATTTGGTGAATATTTCTACAGATTTTTTTTCTCTGTAAATACAAACACAAATGACTATTTTTGCTATAATTTATTTTTACAAATATCAGGTCATTTTATAATATGTTAGCAATTCACTTTCTCCACTGTAATGATATATTTCCAAGTTTTAAAAATTTATCATATCTATGTTAACAGGCAATATTGCCTAGTGTTTAAGAGAAAGCATTCTAATGTCACACTGCCTGGGTTCAAATTCTGGCTAAGGTACTACAGTCAGTCCTCTCTTTGCTTAAAATCCTGTAATAATAGGAGAAAGTAAAAAGATATAATACTAATTATTAAAAATTATTTTAAAATGAGCAGATGAGAGACTAAAACTTTTATAGAAGAATATTATATGCAATTCTATGGAAATAAATTTGACAATCTGGGAAAAGTTGATGTTTTCCTAGAATATAATTTATCAAAATTGAATAAATAAAAAACCTGAATAGGTCAATAATCATGAAAGAAATGCAGAAGATACCATTTGAAAAGGTACCAGGTCTAGTGTTAGTTGCTATAGAGGGGGAAAACCCCCCCAAACAAACACATACTCTACCTGTAATGAATTTGCAGCCTACTAAAAAAGAAAGTTCTCAAAATCAACTGTAAACAGGTCTGTTTAGTGGAACACAGATCGGGCCAGGCTAAGTAAGGGAGTGAGATTGGCCAGGTTTATTTCTTGTTTCTCTTACAGTAATGATCTTTATATATATACTTTCCAAATCAAATACCTTGCTCACAGAAATGTCAAACAGAAATAGGTTTTTGTTTTTTGCATTATTTTGTACTCTAGAAACCTCATGATGGCAGCATTTTACTTTGGAAGAAGGTGTGCAGTGCCTGCAGTAGCCATCCTGCTTTTCCATTCAGAACAGCACCCAGGAGTCAGGCTGTTGTTACAGGGAGGGGATGGGAGACAAGGTGGTAGATGTGTTTCAAAATATTCTGACTTTTTACACTGTTCTCTAATTTACCATCCACAAAAAAACTTCTGTAAATTGGCAGTTTGGGTGAGCAGCTTCTCTAAAGTCATTATAGAAACAGGTATTTTATTCTAGCTGCATTTGTACCACTTAAGCTAAATAGCTGATTTTTCTGTTCCCAACACACCACTTACACAGAAATAGTTTTTATTTTTCATCTTGGAAATTAGGCAGTAAAGAGTCAATATTGTAAAATTACAGTGGCATCAGCCCTTGCTCAGACTACTGAAATGGTTGGCTTCCTCCCTCTTTCCTTAGAGCCTCTTCTCCAAACTTCATATCATGTCACTCTTTATTCCCAAACATCCAATGACTTCCCATTGCAACTATAGTAAACCCAAACTCCTTATTGTGACCTGAATGCCCTACAGCTGTGGTCCCAACCTTTTTGGCACCAGGGACTGGTTTCATGGAAAACAGTTTTTCTACAGACTTGGGGCAGGGGGATGGTTTCAGGATGATTCAAGCACATTACATTCAGACTCACCTCCTGCTGTGCAGCCTGGCTCCTAACAGGCCTGGACTCCTACCCATCCTAGTCTGTGGCCTGGAAGTTGGGGACCCCTTGCCCTAGAGAGTCAGGCCTTCTCCACTTTTGTGACCTCATCTTCTGTTATTCTCCCTCTTGACTGCTTACTTGTCATAGCCACGAGAGTCTTGCTGTTCCTTGAACACAGTAAGCTTATTCTACCTCAGGGCCTTTGCACTTCCTGATCATCTCTCATTTTATAGGGCTCACTTCCTCATTCAAGCCTCTTCTCAAATGTCACTTCTTCAGGTAGGTCTTACCTGCTCACTGCCCTTCTCTCCTTCACCTTATCCTTACCCTGCATTATTTTTCTTCATTGGGAAAATAAGACTACCTAATAATTTATTGCCAGTCTTCCTCAAGCAGACTATAAGTTCAGTGGAGGATCGGGACTTTGTTGTGTCTACTCATGTCTTCCTAGAACCTAAAAACATACCTGACACATATTAGATGCTTATCGTATGAATGCAAGAATGAAGGAAGTTTCAGTGATGTCTCTGTTCATCTCTTTTTGTGTGTGGCAATGTGCTAGGTACTTGGAAAGTAGCAGTTCAAACCTGAATGAGGTGCCCATGATTCTCTACATTTATTTATTTTTTAAATAGATGTTTGATTTTTTAAAGTCTCTCCCAAATTGTCACTAAAGTAAAAGTGGTCAGATAAATGATAGTAGTTAGATATTTTTAGCACTTACATAATTTTTAAAACAGCAAAAATTAGCATCAGATTATTTTATAATATATCTGTGGAATTCTCTTTTTATAAAGATTTTATTTATTTCTAGAGAAAGGGGAGGGGAGGGAGAAAGAGAGGGAAAGAAACATTGATGTGGAAGAGAACATCGATGTGTGACAGAAACATCCATCAATTGCCTCTCACATGCCCACAACCAAAGACCTGCAATGCAGGCATGTGCCCTCACTGGGAATTGAGCCAGTGACCTTTCAGTTCACAGACAGGCACTCAATCCACTGAGCCACACCTTCCAGGGCTAATTCTTAAATGAAGTTAATTTTATTGAGAAGTTATGCAAGTTACCAAAATGTAGTGTCTGCATTACCAATCCTGGATGATATTTTGTCTACAAAACAGCTCTGAAGCATAGAATACCCAGGCTGCAAAAAGAAGAGTATAAATAATTAAGATGTAAATTCATATATGGCTGTGTCCCCATTACAGTTCCTTTTTTGTAATAGCAGTATACTATGTGCTCAATTTATAAATGGAATTGCATTTAGATGTAAGCATGTGGAAGGAGAAATTCTGGAAAGTTCTTGGTAAATAAAAAGCAATTCATTAAATATTATTTCCATATCTACAGATCTAGTTATACTCATAATATTTAATTCAGTTTTGCAACTATATGCAATCCCAAAATTAAATTATAATGTAATATTTAAAATTTTTCTATGCTGAAAAATATTAAGATAATTCCCTAAATTATTTTTAGTAAAAATAAAAAATTTAAGGTGAAATATATTAAATTTAAATTCTTTGCAGTGAAATTAGGAATTAACACAAATAAGGCTTTTTTTTAAATAGTAACTTACTGAGTGTCCCTGTCTGTCATTTTTCTAAATGCTCATTAGCTTAATTCTTATTTGTATTTTAAAAATCAGTATGATTATTTTGTCCATGCTTATAACTAATAATAATAGCTATAATCAAATTTTTTAAATTATTTTTAGAGGGAAGAGAAGGGAAGGAGAAAGAGAGGGAGAGAATCATCAATATGTGAAACACCGATCTGTTTCCTCTCATATGTACCCCAACTGGGGACTGAACCCGCAATGCAGGCATGTGCCCTGACTGGGAATTGAACTGGCGATCTTTTGCTTTGTGGGATGATGCCCAAACAAATGAGCCACACTGGTCATGGCAGTATCTGCTATAATCTATAAGTGTTTTTACAATGTGTTAGGCACTATACCTAGCACATTCAATGGGAAAATTGACTCCAACTTTAAAGCACTAACTTACAAATGAAATTTCTTAACCTGTATTTACAAGAATAGAACTATCTGAATTGAGTGGCTGCAACTTTAAATTAATGGAAGCATAAGTAGCATGATAAATTGAATTAAATCAGAAAAAATTATGTGTGTAGTAGAATATTGAAACTCTTTGATGTTTTATTTCCAAATAGCATTCTTGGCATTTAAAGATATTGCTGCTGACAATATTGTTCTTTGCACACTTGCAAAGCTACAAAGTCTGATGAACATATAACTTGCAGTTACTTTCATAATAAGCATCATCTATGTGAATTTGATCGATTGACTGTGGTGTGGTAAAGTACTTTAGTAGCAATGCTTTTCTCTATTCTTTGTGCTAAAGTTTGCCTTTGCCCCTGAACCACGACGTCTCTGATTGCCACTTTCAGCTAAGTTGTCTGCTGCTGCTCTGTCTACACATCTGCATTGACGTTATTCAGTGAAATCTTGTTAATATTCTTTGGCTCACTTTTGCCTTGACTCGCCACAGGTTAATTAACTGTAGGGAAGTCAGTTTGACAGAGAACCCTGAATCTCCTCAAAGTGATATGACTAGATGGCAACTTATTCTTCTGGCATGATAGATATAATGGACATATGTGGTTTATCCTTGCTCAGCATCCATTTTCCTGTATTGAGGAAACCATCCCTCCTTTGGGGAAACACTCCTCCACTGATTTAGTTGAAGCCTGTGATTTAGCTAGTGCTGAACCTTCCTGTGGAGCCAGTGGTTTATACACGACAGATGAGAGCAATACATGCCTTGGCCATAGAGATTTGTTCAGAGGTAGGCCTGTGGCTTAAGCAGGCTAGCCACAGCAATAAACATCCAATTGGAACTTCCTGCTGAAATCACTAGGAAAGAGAAACTCCCTTTTGTTTTCTGAGAATGCTAAGCCTAGACTGTTGATAGCCATTTGCCATGAATTGAGGTCATCCTGAAATGAAAGCAAAAGGGGGTAAGCCAACTGGAGATGAAAAATATATAAACTACATGTTTGAATGCCTAGATCTAGCTTCACCTGAAACCAGTAGTAAACCCTTCGTATTACATTAGCTTAAGTTACATTAGTTTAAATTAGTTGAGTTGATTTCATCCCTTTGTAACCAAAAGAATCCTGAATAACAAAATGGGAATGACCACAAAACAAATCTCAAGAGCAGTTATGTGTGATATTTTCCTTCCCATGGATGTAAATAGTCATATTGAGCACTTCTGTTAATATCGGAAAGGCAGTCCACAAAGTCAACTGTTGACTGTTCCTGAAGGTCAGCTAGTATGCTACAGGCTACTCTTGCTGTGATTTAGAATTCTGCTCTGCTGTCCTTTATTCTTTTCGTAAAACTGGAGTGGCAGAGAACAATAAGTAGGGAAATGCTGGTGCTATATCATCTTGTCAACTCTATAATCTTAAAACAAATATTGTAGTATTTGTTTGAAAAGGATAGAAACTAATAAATAGAAGGGGAATCCCAGTTGAGGTACTGAAGAGTCTCCATGTAATGGACATGCTTTTGAGTTTAGGCTCTTAACTGATTATGGTTAAGTTACTTAACCTTCCAGCCACAGTTGCCTTATATTTAGAATAGGAATAATAATAGTTCTGACTAATAGGGCTTGTTTTTTAAAATTTATTTTATTTATTTATTTTTAGAGAGAGGGGAAGGGAAGTAGAAAGAGAGGGAGAGAAACATCAGTGTGTGGTTGCCACCTGTGCGCTCCGCACTGGAGACCCGGCTCGCCACCCAGGTATGTGCCCTGACTGGGAATTGAATCGACAACCCTATAGTTTGCATGTTGGCACTCAATCCACTGAGCCACACTAGCCAGGGCTGTTTTTTTAAAAAAAATTGACTGGGTTAATTTAGGGAACAACTGAGAACAGTGCCTGGGCTTAAAAAGTACTCAAAATATATTGGTTATGATTGTTATTCTCTCTTAATTTTAGGTATCATAACATGGCCCCAGAATGGAATCCTATATTTGTAAACCATGATACCATCCTCATCTGCTCCTCCAGACGCATTTGGACAAGGGTCTGGGAGCCCAAGGTACAAACACACGACTCTAGGATAAATCTTAGCATGTCTGCAGTTTCTTGTGGTTAATGATTAATACAGAAAAGCAACAGAGTATGACTGCCATATCACTATGTATTCAGCCTTGAAGCAATTTCCATTTTTATATGTTCATTTAGACCAGTTTGTATGATATGAAATCAATGAGAAGAAAACTGTGTTGGCAAGAACTCTGCCCAGTAAAAAAAAAAGATTCTTTTCTTGGACCACACATGCCTTTAACATTGTTATTTGGAAATTAGTTATTTCTCTGCAAAGATTGATTGCAGCATTAGAAGGAAGATATTGTAGTCACACAATAGCCTTTGCTGTCTTTTTTAAATATATGTTTTTTGATTAATCTTTATTATATTTTTTCCATTACCATTTAGCGCCCTTATAGTCTCCTTCCCGCAACAATCACTGCACTGTTGTCCATGTCCATGAGTCCTTTTTCATTTTTGCTCAGTCTGTCCACCTCTAACCCACCTCCACTAGCAGTTATTTGTTCTCCATTTATGACTCTGTCTCTGTTTTCTTGTTAGTTCAGTTTGTTCATTAGATTCTACATATGAGTGAAATCATATGGTATTTGTCTTTCTCTGACTAGCTTATTTCACATAAGTATAATGTTCTCTAGATCCACTTATACTGTTGCAAATGGTAAAATTTTCTTGTTTTTTTATGGCTGACTACAATTCCATTGTGTAAATGCCCCATAGTCATTTTATCCACTTATCTATTAATAGACACTTGGGCTGATTCCATGTTTTGGTGATTGTAAATAACTCTGCATTGAACATAGGGGTGTTTACATGTTCTTTTGAATTAGTGTTTTGGGTTCCTTTGGATATATTCCCAGCAATGGGATCACTGGGTCTTCCAGGCAGAAAATCAATAAGGAGACAGAGGCCTTAAACAACACACTAGATCAAATGGATTTAATTGATATTTTCAGAGCATTTCATACCAAAGCAGCAGAATATACATACTTTTCAAGTGCATGTGGAATGTTTTCTAGGATAGACCACATACTGGCACACAAAACAAGTCTCAATAAATTTAAGAAGATTGAAATCATATTAAGCATCTTCTCTGACCACAGTGCTATGAAACTAGAAATCAATCACAAGGAGAACACTGAAAAGCATGCACAGGCTTAGAAGCTAAATAACATGTTATTGAACAATGAAGGGGTCAACAAAAAGATCAAGGAAGAAATCAAAGGATACCTTGAAACAAGTGAAAATGACACAACAATCCAAAATCTGTGGGACACTGGGAAAGCAATCCTAAGAGGGAAATTCATAGTATTACAGTCATATCACAAAAAAAAAAAGAAAAAGAGAAAGAAAGAAAGAAAGAAAACTCATATAAACAATCTAACTTCACATTTAAAGGAACTTGAAAAAGAACAACAAACAAGCTCAAAGTGAGTAGAAGGAAGGAAATAAGATCAGAGCAGAAATAAATGCAATAGAGTTTTAAAAAATGACACAAAAAAATCAATGAATTCAACAGCTGGTTCTTTGAAAAGATAAACGAGATTGGCAAACCTTTAACCAGACTCATCAAGAAAAAAAAGAGAAAGGACCCAAATAAATAAAATCAGGAATGAAGGAGGAGAAATAACAACTGACACCAAAGAAATACAAAGGACTGTAGGAAAATTTTGTGAAAAATTTTATGCTAACAAACTTGTTAACCTGGAAGAAGTGGATAAATTCCTAGAAAAATATAGTCTTCTAAAACTAAATCAGGAAGAATCAGAGAATCTGAGTAGATAGATTACACCTGGTGAAATTTGATGCAGTAATCAAAAAACTTCCAACAAACAAAAGCCCTGGACCAGAAGGTTTCACAGGTAAATTTTACCAAACATTTTGAGAAGAACTAACACCACTCCTTCTCAAACTTTTTCAGAAAATCCAAGATGAGGGAAGGCTCTCAAACTCATTTGATAAGGGTAGCACTATCCTAATTCCAAAACCAGAGAGAGACACTATAAAGAAAGAAAATTATAGGTGAATATTCCTGATGAACATAGATGTTAAAATCCTCAACAAAATATTAGCAAACCAAATACAGCAATGCATCAAAAAGATCATACACCATGATCAAGTGAGATTTGTCCCAGGAATGCAAGGTTGGTACAACATTCACAAATCAATAAATGTGATTCACCACATAAACAAAATGAAGGATAAAAACCATGTGATCATATCAATAGATGCAGAGGAAACTTTTGATAAAGTTCAGCACCAATTTATGATCAAAACTGTCAGCAAAGTGGGAATAGAGGGAACATACCTAAACATAATAAAGGCAATGTATCACAAACCTACTGCCAGCCTCATACCCAATGGGCAAAAGCTACAAGTGGTCCCCTTAAGATCAGGTACAAGACAGGGATGTCCGCTTTTATCCTTTTATCCAACATAGTACTGGAAGTTCTAGCCACAGAAATCAAACAAGAAGAAGAAATCAAAGGCATCCAAATTGGAAAGGAAGAATAGACAATATTCTTAGTTGTGGGGAAACAGCTGAACCACTTGTACCAACTTTTGAGACTCAACTTGTGACTTAAGTTCAATTTAACAATCAGCATATAGCCAGCACCTCTATGATCAACATCAGGAAACAAAAATGCTCTCCTGTAATAAATAATAGCAAAGGGTATGTATATTTCTGTTCTTCAGATGACTGTTGGTTTAATCTAATTTATTTCAAAGTTCCATTCATCTCTGCTTTTGCATCAGAGACAAAATTACTTTATTTGATTAACTATGAGGACTGGGAAGAAGTACTCCATATATCTTAATATTTAATTCAATGCATTCATTAGAAACAGTTCCATAACCTCAAGTAAATAATCTCAAATTGGAATGGTCAAAACAAAAAAGTTAATATCCAAACAGAATTTAGTGTGTTACATTAGTGTGTGAAATCCTCTAAAATTAATACTAATCATTTTGTACCAGAACAATAATAAAAGCCAAAGTTCTGCCTCATTGTTCTCCAGTGAAGCATGAATAATTTGTGATTCAGGTAAGCTTTTCATTTCCCTGAGTCTTCCACAGATTTTACCGATTTCATTATTCAAACTGTATTTCTTTAAAACACTTCAGCTACCCTAGAACTGATGATACTAGATGTCATAACTTCTGATGTTACCATTTGTAGATCTGTCATCAGCCCTCATGCAAGACAGAACTTGATCAGGTCTTACAGGACAAAGGAAGAACCCAGGGCCTAGCCTTCCTTCTCCCTCTCCCTGAATCTGGCCTGGTTCTTCTCCTTGTTCTCTAACACTCTCCCTGGATTTAAATCTTTGCTCATTCACAGTTATCTGATCCCATCTAGTCTTTCTAGAAAGCTGCCTATGGTGGAAAATTGAAATATCCTATTTTACTCTGAAAACTCTTAAATTTATTGGGGTGATTAATAAAATTATATAGCTTTCAAGTGTACAATTCTATAATACCTCATGTGTCTATTACATTGTATATTCACCGCCCAAAGTCAGGTCTCCTTCCATCTTCATATATTTGACCCCCTTTATCTTATTCTATTTCCCCACCACCTCCCTTTCCCTATGGTAATCACCATACTGTTGTCTGTGTTTTGTTTGTTTGTTTCTTTATGTTTTAATCCCACATAGGTGAAATCATATGGCTCTTGACTTTTTTCATCAGACTTATTTCTTTTTATTTTTTAAATCATTTTTTATTAATATTCAAATCTGACTTATTTCTTAGCATGATATTCTCAAAATCCATCCATGTTGTTACAAATGGCAGTATTTCATCTTTTCTTAGGGTTGAGTAGTATTCCATTGTCTATATGTGCCACATCTTCTTTATCCAATTATCTATTGAAGGATACTTTGGTTATTTGCAAACAACACCTCTGATAAAGGGTTAATATCTAAAATATATAAAGAACTCATAGAACTCAACAACAACAAAAAACAATCCAATTAAAAAATGAGCAGAGGATCTGAACAGATTATTTCTTCCAAGAAGACATACAAATAGACAACAGATACCTGAAAAGATGCTCAGCTTCACTCGCTATTAGGGAAGTACAAATCAAAGCCATAATGAGATACCACCTCACACTTGTTAGAATGGCTATTATCAACAAAACAATGACAAGTATTGGAGAGGTTGTGGAGAAAAAAGAACCCTCACACACTGCTGATGGAAATGGAAATTGGTGCAGCCACTATGGAAAACAGTAGGGAGGTTCCTCAAAAAATTAAGAATAGAGTTACCTTATTCTGAGTATCTACCCCCAAAATTTGAAAACCTTTATTTTTAAAGATGTATGTTCCCCTATATTCATTGTAGCATTATTCATGAAAACTCCTTTTTTTAATAGCACTTTTTACTTAACAATAAATGCCTCCATCAATAGTGTCACCAGTTTCATCCATCACACATATTCATTCAGCAGACATTTATTGAGTTCCTACTGTGGATGATGTGCTAAAGTTAAAAAAAAGATTCAAACTTTGCATCCAAGGAGGTAACAAAGGTAGTGGGCCATATACCAAGGTAAGAGGTACCTACTTGGACAGGACATGTGGAAAAGGTTTCCCAGAGAAGGAGTGCTTTCACTTGTTCTTGAAGGATAAGTAGGAGGATCCAGTGATTGCAGAGGAAGGAGAATGAGAAAAACAACTCTAGGAAAGGGGATGAACATCCTCAAAAGTGAGATTTGTGAAAAAGATCAAGGTTTTTAGGACAGAGGTTCCAAATTTGAGCAGTCAGTGTGGATAACTGAAGCATGTTGAGTGTGGGGCATCAGGAATTGGTGGGTAATGAGATGATGGGAGAATCACCTGTGCCACTTTGAAGGCATCAGCCTATAGCAGCCACATGGAGCATGGGCCCACAGAGGCCTCAAAAGAAAGCAGAAATCTTCATGTAATATTTTTAAGTATTTCATTGTTAGAGACAAGTTTTTAAAATTTCCACTCTGTGGGCAGTATCAAACATGTCTGTGGTAGGCCCACAAAGATATCCTGGTGCTAATCTCTGAAGCCTGTAAATGTTACCTTCCATAGCAAAAAGGACTTGGCAGATGTGATTAAGTTTCTTGAGATGGGGAGATTATCCTGGATTATCTGTGTGGAGCTTAAATGTAATCTCAGTTGTCCTTAGGAGGGGGAGCAGAGAGAGATTTGACTGCAGAAGAGAGGAGACAATGGAAGCAAGAGGCTGAAATGATGTGAGGAAGGGGTCAGGAGCAAAGGAATGCAGTCTCAGAAGCTATAAAAAGCAAGAAAACGCATTGTTTCCTATAACCTCCATAAGGAAAAAGTCCTGATAACATCTTGATTTTTAGGTCAGTGAAACTGATTTCAAAATTAGGGATTCCAGAAATGTAAAAGAAAGAATCTGTGTTGCTTTAAGACACCAAGTTTATGGTAATTTCTTACAACAGCCATAGGAAACCAGAGCATCTTCTGACCTGATTCAACTCTTTGAATTGTCAGTTGCATGTGTGTTTGTGAGTCCAAGTAGAAACTGGCCAGACATTAGACTATAGAGGTGACTCTGGACCAAACTGCTTGCTGGTCTTCCCCCAACTGCTGGTCTTCCCCCTCTACCCTATTTGGAAAACATTTTGTTTATATGTCATTCTACTTTAATAGACAGCAAGTTCCTTAGAGACAGGGACTGCATCTCACTCTGTATCTCCATTGTCTACCAGAGAGCTTGGCACATATTCTTTGATTATTAAATAAGTGAAAAGCAAGGTACAAAGGGAAGTTAGAGCTATATCACTAAGGTCTTATTATTGCCAAGCCAAGATATTTGAATTTTATCCTGATGTAGATGGAGAACAAATGAAACATTTTAATCATAAGAGAGACATGTCTGATTTTGCTTCTTAGAAATTGGCATTATCTGGGAGACATTTTAGAAAGGATGACTAAAATCAGGACATTGGTTGGAAAGCTGTTGCAGTAATATAGTAATCCTATAAGCCAGGACTAAATCAATGGTAGCAAGTATATAAAGAAAACTGATCAGATATTGAGGTTTAAATTGATGGTAAGAAGACTGATTCAACATTATAAAGGAGGGCAAAGGAGAAGTCTTCATGGCTCTTACATTTGTGGTGGCAAAAGTAAGGCTGGCAAAGGAAAGTTTGAGAAAGATCAGTTCTGTTTGACAGGTTGAGATTGTAATACCTATGGGGTACCAAAATGAAAATGTTCAGTTTATTACATTTTCTTGAATTTAGCAGAGACGTGTGAAGTAAAAAATGTTTTGTTGATAGTCACTGTAGTTGAAGCCATTTTGATATATCACACAGAGAATGTGCATAGATCAAAAAGAGCAAAAGAGAAGATAGAAGAATGGAGAGGGGTGAAGAGGAGAGGAGACACTCAAGGACTATTTAAGAGGAGATTACAAAAGAGTAGCTCCTAAAGTCAATAAAGGACAAATAATCAGTGAAAGGGAGAAAAGTTTTTAAAAAGGCAAATCACCAAAACCAAAGATACCAAAAAAAAAAAAAGAAAACAACCCCACAAAAAACAGGGGTCTGGTTATCAGTATCAAACATGAAGAATAATTGAGATAAAAATATTAAAATTGGTCCAAGAAATTTGTCAACTACAAGAATATAAATGCTCTTAGCAAGACAAGTTTCAGTGGAATGGCAAAGTGAGGGCTTCAGGCAGAATTCAGATTGTAGCTGACCAAGTCATAAATAAAAGGTAGGTGTATGAAAACAGTAAGCAGAGGGGTAGAGATTAGCTCTGGACACTGACTCCAATTGAATTGGTAGGTATCTTGGAGGAAATTGAAAATGTTTCTGCCTGATTAAGTCTAGTTTGTCTGTGAAGTATGTGTTGTGATTCTTTCCTGAGGGTAATGTGAGTTAGAAGGAATGAGATCTGAAATAGTCACCAAACTGAGGGAGAAATAGAGCCGGCTAGGAGAATTAAAATAAATTTCAGACAGCATGGAAGACCAGCATACACTGGAGGCCATGAATCTGTGGAGGTTCCATATAACCCAGTTGTGTATTTTTCTCCATGGCTGTTACAGTGAAAACAAGGGACCAAAGAGTTAAGAGTATTTATGTGCCATGGATCTTTGCCAGAAGGAAGGAAGTGAAGCCAGGACAAGGCTGATGGCCTAAGAGATGATGAAGGTATTAAGGGATAGGACACTAGGGAGTAAGAGAACCAAAATGCTAAGATGTTTTAGTCATATAATAACATGTAGGGACCTAATATTTCAGTTGGATCCTATCTGGTTCAAGGATCAAACCATGAAGCAGTTGACTAGATGGGAATTGGCAAAAGTCCTCAGAGCTGGCTCTGGCAGAGAAACTCGGTTGGTTAGAGCGTCATCCCTGTACACCAAGGTTGTGGGTTCAATCCCAGGTCAGGGCATATGCAACCATCAACCAATGAATGCATAAATAAGTGGAACAAGTCCATGTTTCTCTCTCTCTTCCTGCCTTTCTCTCTCTCTCTAAAATCAATTTTAAAACAGTTAAAAGAAAAAAGTCATTAGAGTCAAGAAGGGAGAAATCCTATGACAAATGTAATGCTAGAGGAGTGGATACTGATGTCACACAGAAGGTCGGCAGGGCGAGAACAATGCCACATTTCAATAAACTTTTCTAAAGTCCGACTTAGTGTCAGGTACTGTATTAAGCAATGAGTCAGACCCTATACAGCTAAAAGAATATACAGTATTGTTTTGAGTAAATGTGATAAGTATATCCCATTTAGTATGTGATAAATTGTAATTGATATGAAATATCCAACTACAGTGGGCATGCAGAGGAGCAAACATCGTCAACAACTTGACAAGTTCAGAGAAGACTTTACCGAGAAGGTAATTGCCAGTTACTAAAGGAAGTATATTAGGAAGTAGATAGATGACAGTGATGAAGAGGAGTTAAGGGCAGCCAGTCCTTAGGACATGCAAGTGAGAGCTGCAAGCACAAAAAGTGTACAGGAGTAAAATGGCATTTTGCCTCCAACATCTCCGGCTTCCCTAAAGCCCACCTAAACCATTCAGTCCACTCCATCACTACACCTGCTGGCCTTAAATGCTACTTTCAACACTTTGGTTTCCTTATTAAATCCTTCCATTTCTTTCCAGTTCTTTTATCATTAAAATAAAAGCCTCAACTCTTACATCACAAAGAAAAGAATGTTGTGAAGGCTGTTTTACTTACCCCGCATTCCCTGTCCATCTGTATTTCCCATCATTGACCAATCATGTACTACTGCAATATGTCACCAGATTCCCTTCTCTCTGATTCATAATCACTCGTGCTCATTACCATGTTTTCTCCACATTTTCTTCATCTGTAATATTTCTCCCAAATGTCCCTGGCAAATGAGGTCATCCTTCATGTTCTGGCTGATGTTCCATGGCTCCCATGATGCCTTTCCTTGACTATGTGTGATTTACTTTACTGCATATTGCAGTTCTTAGAAGTGTGCTATCTTCTGGAATTCTGTAAAATAGTTCACTTGTGTTAGACTTGTCTCTCCTGGAACAGATAGTAAATAAATGTATAATATAATGTCAGGTTTGCTATGTTATATATGTCAATAAGTGCTACAAAGAAAAAGCATAAAAAAGGGATAGAAAGGCCCTGGCTGGTGTGGCTTAGTGGATTGAGTGCCAGCCTGTGAACCAAAGGGTTGCCAGTTCCATTCCTAGTCTAGGGCACATGGCTGGGTTGCAGGCCAGGTCCCCAGTAGAGGGCACACAAGAGGCAACCACACACTGATGTTTCTATCCGTATCTCCCTCCCTTCCTCTCTCTAAACTTAAATAAGTAAAATTAAAAAAAATAATTTTAAAAAAGGGAGAGAAAGTCATAGGGATGATTGTAGACAAGGTAGTCATCTTTCAATTTTATACAGTAAAGATATCGGTATCCTTATACACAAGGACATTGATAAGTATAGATGTAGACACAGAAACATGTATAGATATACAGGTAAATATAGACATAAACATTTTAGATATAGCACTATGTACCACATACTGAGCTAAAGTGTGTCACATTCACCAGTTTGTTTAATCTTCTCAACAATCCTCTCAGACCTACTACACCATTTTACAAATGAAAAAAATTGATTGGGAGAGTTTTTTCAAAGTATATTTTATTGATTATGCTATTACAGTCATCTCATTTTTTTCTCCCCTCCACTCTGCACCCCTCTCCCACCAGCATCCCCCCTCCACCTTAGTTCATATCCATGGGTTGTACATATAAGTGCCTTGGCTTCTCCATTTCTTATACTATTCTTAACCTCCCCCTGTCTATTTTATACCTACCATTTATGCTTCTTATTCCCTGCCTGCACTGATAACCCTCCATGTGATTTCCATTTCTGTGATTCTGTTCCTATTCTAGTTGTTCCCTTAGTTTGTTTTTGTTTTTAGGTTAATTTGTTGATAGTTGTGAGTTTTTCGTCATTTTACTGTTCTTGGTTTCTGATTTTTTCTTAGATAAGTCCCTCTAACATTTCATATAATAAGGGCTTGGTGATGATGAACCCCTTTAACTTGACCTTATCTGGGAAGCACGTGATCTGCCCTTCCATTCTAAATGATAGCTTTGCTAGATAGAGTAATCTTGGGTGTAAGTCCTCACTTTTCATGACTTGGAATACTTTTTTCCAGCCCTTTCTTGCCTGCAAGGTTTCCTTTGAGAAATCAGCTGACAGTCTTATGGGCACTCCTTTGTACGTAACTGTCTCTTTTCTCTTGCGGCTTTTAAGATTCTCTCCTTATTTTTAATCTTGAGTGATGTAATGATGTGCCTTGGTGCGTGCTTCCTTGGGTCCAACTTCTTTGGGACTCTCTGAGCTGCTGCCTGGACTTCCTGGAAGTCTATTTCCTTTACCAGATTGGGGAAGTTCTTCTTCATTATTTTTCAAGTAAGTTTTCAATTTCTTATTCTTGTTCTTTTCCTTCTGGCACCCCTATGATTTGAATGTTGGAATGTTTAAAGTTGTCTTAGAGGTTCCGCAGCCTTACGTTATGTTTTTTGAATTCTTGTTTCTTCATTCTGTTCCGGTTGAATGTTTATTTCTTCCTTTTGCTCCAAATTATTTTTTTAACATTTTTTTATTGTTCAAGTACAGTTTTCTGCTTTTCCCCCCACCCCTCCCCACCACCCTAGCCCTCCCCACCTCTCTCCCCTGTTTCCACCCCCCCCCACCTTGTGTCCTTTATAATTGTTCCTGCAAACCCTTCACCCTTTTCCCCTATAATCCCCTCCCCTCTGGTCACTGTCAGCCTGTTCTCAATTTCAGTATCTTTGTTTATATTTTACTTGTGAGATCATATGGTATTTGTCTTTCACCACCTGGCTTATTTCACTTAGCATAATGCTCTCCAGTTCCATCCATGATGTTGCAAAGGGTAGGAGGTCTTTCTTTCTTTCTGCTGCATAGAATTCCATTGTGTAAATGTACCATAGTTTTTTTTTTTAATTTTATTTTAATTGTTGTTCAAGTACAATTTTCTATCTTTTACTCCCATCCCAGCCCACCCATTCAGCCCTCCCCACATCCCTCCCATTTCCACCCACCTCTAGTTTTTGTCCATGTGTCCTTTATACTTGTTCCTATAAACCCTTCCCCTTTTCCCCTGAAATTCCCTCCCCTCTCCCCTCTGAACACTGTCAGCCTGTTCTCTATTTCAGTGTCTTTGGTTATATATATTTTGCTTGTTTCTTTGTTTTGTTGATTAGTTTCCTGTTAAAGGTGAGATTATACGTATTTGTCTTTCACCTCCTGGATTATTTCGCTTAGCATAATGCTTTCCAGTTCCATCCATGCTGTTGCAAAGGGT
>CM052540.1:125799773-125820543 GCA_028533065.1 Trachops cirrhosus | reverse complement strand
TCCCCTCTCCCCTCTGAACACTGTCAGCCTGTTCTCTATTTCAGTGTCTTTGGTTATATATATTTTGCTTGTTTCTTTGTTTTGTTGATTAGTTTCCTGTTAAAGGTGAGATTATACGTATTTGTCTTTCACCTCCTGGATTATTTCGCTTAGCATAATGCTTTCCAGTTCCATCCATGCTGTTGCAAAGGGTAGGAGCTCCTTCTTTCTTTCTGCTGCATAGAATTCCATTGTGTAAATGTACCATAGTTTTTTGATCCATTCATTTACTGATGGGCACTTTGGTTGCTTCCAGCAGTTGGCTATTGTAAATTGTGCTGCTATGAACACTGGGGTGCATAGGTTCTTTTGGATTGGTGTTTCAGGGTTCTTAGGATATAATCCTAGCAGTGGAATTGCTGGGTCAAAAGGCAGCTCCATTTTTAGTTTTCTGAGGAAATTCCATACTGTTTTCCATAGTGGTTGCACCAGTGCAGTGGTCTACAGTCCCACCAACAGTGTACTAGGGTTCCCTTTTTCTCCATAACCTCTCCAACACGTATTGTTTGTTGCTTTGTTTATGATGGCTATTCTGACTGGTGTGAAGTGGTATCATTGTCGTTTTAATTTGCATCTCACTGATAGCTAGCGATATTGAGCATCTTTTCATGTGTCTCTGGACCCTCTGCGTGTCCTCCTTGGATAAATGCCTATTCAAGTCCTTTGCCCATTTTTTACTTGGCTTGTTTGTCTTCCTGGAGGGGAGTTGTGTGAGTTCTTTATATATTTTGGAGACCAAACCCTTGTCCGAGGTATCATTGGCAAATATGTTTTCCCATATAGTTGGTTCTCTTTTCATTTTAATGTTGTTTTCTTTAGCTGTGCAGAGGCTTTTTAATTTGATGAGGTCCCATTTGTTTATTCTTTCCTTTCTGTCCCTTGCTCTAGGGGACATACCAGTGAAAATATTGCTGCATGGAATATCTCAGATTTTCCTACCTATGTTCTCCTCTATGACTTTAATGGTGTCACAGCTTATATTTAAATCTTTTAGCCACCTTGAATTTATTTTGTGTATGGTGTAAGTTGTGTTTCGAGTTTCATTTTTTTGTATGTAGCTATCCAGATCTCCCAACACCAAGTGTTGAAGAGGCTATTTTTGCTCCATTTTATGTTGCTGCCCCCTTTGTCGAATATTAATTGACCATAGAGATTTGGGTTTATTTCTGGGCTCTCTATTCTGTTCCATCGGTCTATGTGTCTGTTCTTATGCCAGTACCAGGCTGTTTTGATTACAGTGGCCTTGTAATACAGTTTGATATCAGGTATTTTGATCCCTCCTACTTTGCTTTTCTTTCTCAAAATTTCTGCAGCTATTTGGGGTCATTTATGGTTCCATATAAATTTTTGAAGTGTTTGTTCTATATCTATGAAATATGCCATTGGTATTTTAATAGGTTTTACATTGAATCTATAAATTGCTTTGGGTAGCATGGACATTTTGATGATGTTAATTCTTCTGATCTATGAATGTGGTATATGTTTCCATTTGTTTGTGTCCTCTTTAATTTCTTTCTTCAGTGTCATGTAGTTGTCTGAGTACAGGTCTTTTACCTCCTTGGTTAGGTTTATTCCTAGGTATTTTATTTTTCTTGTTGCCATATCAAATGGGATTTTTTTCCTGATTTCTGTTTCTGATGTTGCACTGTTGGTATACAAAAATGTCTTTCATTTCTCAATATTGACGTTGTATCCCGCTGTTTTGCCAAATTCATTTATTAGCTTGAGCAGTTTTTTGGTGGAGCCTATAGGATTTTCTATGTACACTATCATGTCATGTGCAAACAATGACAGTTTCGTTTCCTCCTTTCCAATTTTGATGCCTCTTATTTCCTTTTCTTCTCTGATTGCTGTGGCTAGGACTTCCAATACTATGTTGAATAGAAGTGGTGAAAGTAGACAACTTTGTCTTGTTCCTGATCTTAGTAGGAAAGATTTTAGTTTTTGCCCATTGAGTACGATGTTGGCTGTAGGTCTCTCATATATGGCTTTTATTATGTTGAGGAATGCTCCCTCCATTCCCACTTTGCTGAGCGTTTTTATCCTAAATGGGTGCTGTAACTTATCAACTGCTCTTTCTGCATCTATTGATATGATCATGTGATTTTTGTCTTTGCTTTTGTTTATGTGATGTATTATGTTTATTGATTTGCGAATACTGTACCATCCCTGCATCCCTGAGTTGAATCCCACTTGGTCATGATATATGATCTTTTTAATGTATGGCAGGATGTGGTTTGCCAATATTGTGTTGAGGATTTTAGCATTCATCAGTATTATGTTCATCAATGGTATTGGCCTGAGGTTTTCTTTCTTTGTTGTGTCTTTATCTGGTTTTAGGATTAGGATGATGCTGGCCTCATAAAAAGAGTTTGGGAGTCTTTCATTGTCCTGGATTTTTTGGAATAGTCTGTGAAGGATAGGGCTTAGCTCTTCCTTAAATTCTTTGTAGAATTCTCCTTTGGAACCATCCAGTCCAGGGCTTTTGTGTGTCGGGAGTTTTTTTTATTACTGCTTCAATTTTGCCTGCTGTTATTGGTCCGTTCAGGCTTTCTGCTTCTTCTTCATTGAGTTTTGGAAGATTATATTTTTCTAGGAATTTGTCCATTTCACATAGGTTTTCAAATTTCTTTGCATACAGTTCTTCATAGTAATTTCTTACAATCCTTTGTATTTCTGTGGTATCCATTGTAATCTCTCCTCTTTCATTTCTGATTGTGTTTATTTGGGTCTTCTCTCTTTTTTTCTTGATGAGTCTGCTTAAAGGCTTGTTGATTTTGTTTATCTTTTCAAAGAACCAGCTCCTGGATTTGTTGATCCTTAGAATTGTGCTTTTAGTCTCTATGTCATTTAATTCTGCTCTGATCTTGGTTATTTCCTTCCTTCTACTTGCTCTGGGCTGTCTTTGTTGTTGTTCTTTGAGTTCATATAGGTGTAGGGTTATGTTGTTTATTTGAAATGTTTCTATCTTTTTTACGTAGGCCTGTATCGCTATGAACTTCCTTCTCAGGACTTCCTTAGCTGTGTCCCATAAGTTTTGGGTTGTTGAGAGTTCATTTTCATTTGTTTCCAGAAACTTTTTGACTTCTTCTTTGATCTCATTCTTGACCTATTCATTGTTTAATACCAAGCTGTTCAATCTCCATGAGTTTGAGTGTTTTTTAGTTTTCTCCTTGAGGTTGGTTTCTGGTTTCAGTTCCTTGTGGTCAGAGAAAATGCTTGATATGATTTCAATTTTCTTGAATTTGTTGAAGCTTGTTTTGTGTCCTATCATGTGGTCTATCTTTGAAAATGTTTCATATACATTTGAAAACAATGTGTATTTAGTTTCTTTGGGATGAAGGGCTCCATATATATTAGTTAAGTCCATTTGATCTAGGGCATTGTTCAATGCTACAGTATCTGTTGATACTTTGTTTGGAAGATCTATCTATTTTTGACAGTGGGGTGTTGAAATCCCCTACTATAAATGTGTTGCTGCCAAATATCTTTCTTGAAGTCCTCCAAGATTTTATTTATGTATTTGGGTGCTCCTATGTTGGGTGCATGTATATTTACAATGTTTATGTCTTCTTGCTGGATTCTTCCCTTGAGTATTAAGAAGTGACCTTCTGGGTCTCTTTTTATGGCCCTATTTTTAAAGTCTGTTTTGTCTGATATGAGTATTGCTACCCTGGCTTTTTTTCCCTGTTTGCTTGGAAAAATTTTTCCCAGCCCTTCATTTTCAGCCTGTGTAGGTCTTTGCTCCTGAGGTGGGTCTCTTGTAGGCAGCATATGTGTGCTTTCTTATACATTCAGCTATTCTATATTTTTTGATTGGAGCATTTAATTCCATTTATGTTTAAGGTTATTATTGATAGGTACTTATTCATTGTCATGTTTTGTACCTGTGTTCCTCTCACTCTTTTCCTTCATTTTCTTTAAGTCATCCCTTTAGCATCTTTTGCAGAGCTGGTTTGGTTGAAGTGTATTCTTCTAGACTTCTTTTGTCTGGGAAGCTCCTTATTTGGTTTTCTATCTTAATTAAGAACCTTGCTGGGTAGTCTTGGTTGCAGGCCTCTGGTTCTCATTACTTGGAATATTTCTTGCCATTGTCTTCTGGCTTGGAGTGTTTCCACTGAGAAGTCAGCTGCTAGCCTTATCAGGACTTCCTTGTATGTTACTTTCTGTTTCTCCCTTGCTGCCTTTAAGAATCTCTCTTTGTCTTGGAGTTTTGCCATTTTAATTATGATGCATCTTGAAGTGGGCCTCTTTGGGTTCCCCTTGACTGGGACTCTCTGTGTTTCCTGGATTTGTGCATCTTTTTCTGTCATCAAATTAGGGAAGTTTTCCATCATTATTTTTTCAAGCAGGTTTTCTATTCCTTGCTCTTTTTCTTCTCCTTCTGGTATCCCTATTATACAGTTTCATGTTGTCTTGCTGCTCCCTTACCACCTCTTTATCCTTTTCTGTTCTTTTTGGGTGTTTTTTTCTACCTTGTCCTTCAGCTCACTGATTAGATCCTCTGCTTCATCTAGCCTGCTTGTAATTCCTTCCAATGTGTTTTTTATTTCTGATACTTTATTGTTCATTTCTTCCTGTTTTTTCTTTATAGTTTCGATTTCCTTTTTCCTGCTGATATAGTTCTCATTCAGTTCCTTGTAGTTGTCTTTCAGTTCCTTGACCATCTTCATAACCATTATTTTGAATTCTATATCTGATAGTTTGGTTACCTCCATTTTGTTTAGCTCTTTTAGTGGGGAGTCTTCCATTCCTTTTGATTACATGTTCTTTTTTGTCTCCCCCTTTTAGATGACTCTTTTTGCTTGTTTCTGTGCTTCCTGATATTTTGCTTTGCTAGCTGTCTGAACTTCTACATTGGGAATTCTGTGAGGTTCAGTGATGTGGTCTCTTTGATCTCCTTGTCTGGACGCAGTAGGTTTGCCCTTCTGTTTGTGTGGGCTGTCTTGTTGTACTTGGGTTTTTATCTTTTGGTGGTTCCTTTGTTGGTGGTTTTTCTCCTCCAGCAGGTATACTGATGTTCAAAGCTCCCACCTATTCTTGTATGTGATCAGTGGCAGGGGCTAGGCTAAATGGATTAAGACAGTGGGAGTGTATTTTATGGGATTTAAAATACCAGCAAGTAGAGAAGAGATAGGAGATTCTCTGGGTAAGTATAGCATTAAGTGTGATATTTCCCCCAACTAGCCACTTTTTATAAAAGGTGAAAGAGAGATAAGACTCTTGTTAGAGGAGAGGATGATTGTGAGCTGAGTCAAGAAAACAGAGTACTTGTGCAAGGTTAGATGATGAGGTATAGTGAGTAAAGGATAGAAAGGAGGCATAGTGTGAGAAAGAATAGAGTTAACCACAACAATAATAATGCTCAGGATTGAAGTGAAGTGGGCTAAGATCAGGGAGGGTTGCTGTGTAGTATATACCGTTGTATGGAACAACAATTATTTACAATAGTACTGGAACAACAATAATATGACAAGAAATATATGATTTGGATAACCAGAATAGAAAGTACCCAATCAAGAGTTGTGTGTTATTGGAACACAGGTGAAGTGAAAGAAGGAAAATTAAAATACAATAAAGAGAGAATAAGGAAAAGCAGTCAAACAATGCAATTAAACAGGGGAATAAAATGAGGAAAACTAAACATAAGGAAGAGAAATAAAAAAATACTAATAAAATAAAAGTGGTAAAAAATAATAAAAAGATAATAATGATACACATAAACAATAAAATTCCAGCTCTGTGGGATAGCAAATTGACATTTGTCTGTTTCTCAGTTTTTTGGGGTTAGCCTTGTTCTCTCCCTTTTGATCTGTCCCTGGACCCTTCCTAACTTCACGTCTTATTGTCTCACTTGGGGAAAGAAAGAAAAAAAAAGAGGATCCAAAAAGGAAAAAAAATAATAAGCCTCCTGCTGACTTTAAAGTTGTTCAGCGAGTTCTGCTGGTAAGATGCCACAGGAAGAGCAGGGCTGGACTTCACTTTTCTTCCTTCCTATGGTTTTGAGAGGATGGGGACCATGTCTAGGTCACAATTTCCTGGCCTCCATGGACCCAGGTCCTCCATGAGGCGCCAGGCTCAAATCAGCCACTCAGTCTCTGGGCACACAGTGTGAGGCAATCTTGGCACGTAGCCCGAGATAAACTGGGTGCACGAGATTCTGCTCAGCTCTTCGGTCTCCGGGCGCACAGCATGAGTCAGTCTCAGGCTGCCTGAGACAAGCTGGGCACGTGTGGTTCTGCTCAGTTATTCAGTCCCTGGGTGCATGCAGTTGAAATCTCCCTCGGGGCATGCCATCCACTGCTTAGAGTTCCTTACAAAGCAGCTGCCCGCTGTTCTTAACAAGCGCCTGGCTTTTCACACAGCTCAACTTTCCAGCTAGTCTGGAGACTATCTGAGTCAGGGTCCAACATGGCCCAGCTCCACCCTTCCCCAGGTGTCACCCAGCACCCCAGTTTCTCTGGTGCTGGCATCCACAGTCCCAGCAGATGTGTACCGCCTCTCTGTGTCTCCCACTTTGTCTCTATTCCCCACAGTGACTTCCAGTCCCTCCTGGTGCTAGGCTGCCCTCCCTGCTCTGGCATGGGAGGGAACTGGTGATCTAACTCTTCTCCCTGTATCCTGCATCAGGCTGTGGGCTGGGGGCCGTAGCAGCCTAGGTCCCTGCTCAGATCCCAGGGACCTTATTGTTCCAGTACAATCTCCTCACCATCTGTTTTTCAATGTCCTCTTCAATTTTTTGCCTCCAAACTTCATATAAACTTGGTTTCTGTTGGCTGTTCACTCTGTTCCTCAGAGGATCATGTAGGTGTTCCAGCTTGGCACAGGGAGAACTGGGCTCCATTCCCACCTACCTCGCCAACATCTTATCTCTCCAAATTGTTGATTTGAGTCCCAGTTTCCTTCCCTTCACTGTTGGTTCACTTTGCATAGCCTTCACTTTTTCCTTTATTTTGTGATCATACTCAACCATTTCTGTGAGAATCCTGATTACCAGTGTTTTGAACTCTGCCTCTGATAGGTTAGCTATCTTTTCATCATTTAGTTCTATTTTTGAAGTTTTGATCTGTCCTTTCATATGGGCCATATTTCTTTGTCTTGGCACACCTGTTACATTTTCAGGGGTGGAGCGTTATGTATTCACTGGGATGGGGCAACGCACATCACTGCATTGTGGTGCTGTATGTGGGTGAGGATCCCGAGAGGGAACAATGCCACTTGCTCAGCTCTTGTCCAGCTTTCAGTTACTTCCCCACTACCCACAAGCAAATTGGGGCCTTCTGGTGCTGATGTCCTGTTGGGTGGGCTTGTGTACATTCTAGAGCCCTGTGGGTCTCTCCAGTGAATTCTCCTGTGAGGCTGGGAGTCTTTCCCACCACTATAACCCCTACAGGTTTTTATAGTCACAGGTTTTGAGCTTTGTTTTCCCTTACAGGAACCCTGGGTTACATGGTCTGTCTCGTTCCCCTGTTGTTCCTCCTGGTTTATCTATGCAAATATGGGACCACCAGCCACCGCCTCATCTGCTCAGTCCTCCAGCTGCCACCTTGCCATGTGTCCTCTCTGCCCCAGCTGCCCATCTCCCTCCTACAAGTTTGAATGAGTATGTTTTCTTTAACTCCTTGGTTGTCAGACTTCCATACAGTTTTATTTTCAGGCAGTTCTGGTTATTTTTTGTTTTTAAATTTGTTCTTCTCTTTCCTTGGTTGTGTGAGGAGGCAAAGTGTATGTACTTATGCCTCCATCTTGGCCAGAAGTCCAGAGGAATTTAAATAATATGTACAAAGTCACCTAGCCAGAAAGTGTCTGTAAGAGAAAGCACATTGTATTTGCACACATTTGCATAAGTAAACATGCTATGTTGAGTTTATTACACAAATATCTTCAAAATAAGAATAGGAAGAAAACTATCATGTATTTGATTACCAGGAAAGGAAACATATTTCATCTTAACTATATTTTAAAAGGTCAGAGGCCCTTTGTTTATTTAAGAATTGTAATGAAATAGTATGCCACCATAAAAGCCAATAACATAGCAGAATATGAAGAAATTGCCAAGATATATTTTTATATGAATGAGAAAGGTGTAAAAATGTAATATATTATGCTGCCATTTGTGTATAAAAGTGCATGGATTTTGCCCTGGCTGGTGTGGCACAGTAGATTGAGTGCTGACCTGTGAACTGAAGGGTCACCGGTTGGATTCTGAGTCAGGGCACATGCCTGGGTTGTGGACTATGTCCCCAGTTGGGGGTGAGTGAGAGATAACCACACATTGATGTTTCTCTCCCTCTCTTTCTCCCTCCCTCCTTCTCCATCTAAAAATAAACAAATAAAATCTTTTAAAAAAGTGGATGGAGTTTTTAAAAGTGCATGTATATGCATAGGATAGCTCTAGAAGGGTAGAAACATGTTGAAAACAGTGATTGTGCTAGAAACGACCAGAGGAGGAATCTTACTTTTCACTGTATATAGGTTTTTAACTCTTAAAACCTCCTCTATGTGTATGTGTTGCTTATTTAAAAATAAATTTAAAGTTTGAATTTTTTTCAAATGGAATAATTAATAGGACGCCCAACGTTGATTGAATAATCTTGTGCAAATAAATCCTTTTCTTGACAGAGCATACAATTTCCCATGAGACAGTTTTCATTAAGTTGGACAATACCTAGAGAGTAAGAAGTTAGAAACAGTAATTTTCCACCACATATCTAAACCATGATAGGATTCAAAAATTTGCTTGTAAGTATAATGGAATAAAAATGTGTATTATTTTTCAAACCTTACCTTTTACATGACATTTTCCCTTCAAACTTTCAAATCTTCATGGAGAACCCATAAAGGAACATATTATTCACAAGAAAGTGGGAGGTAAATGGGAAAAAGTCAGAAATTTCTTTGTATAAAATTACAAGAATGCCAATGATCATATTATCCTGTTATTTAATGTATTTTAAATATAAAACATAGTTTATAATAGTCATATGCCCTTTTGAGTCATAAAATGTAAGTTTTTAGATATAATAGGTATAGTAAGAAGTTTCATCTTATTCAAATTCATGCCTCTGCATTGAAATAGGAGGAAGAGTCCAGGATAAAACCTAAATATAGTTCACTGTGATTCAGACATGTAGATAGACATCTTTGGGTATCACCACTTTTTCTTCAATATGATTGCAACTGAGAAAGCATTATCTGGCACTAAAAGTTTTTTTATATATTATATATGCTAGCTTTGTGTGTTTAGTCAAATCTGTAATTAACTCTCTTTTATAATAAACTTTGGGGAAGTATGTTGGAGTACAGGTAATGAAATCATGGCAGGTTAATGCTTCATGTCATCTTGAGAACTAGTCATGGCAGCAGAAAGAGAATGGTGCTGGGAAAAACAAATTAGAACACAGTATTACAGAGATCTTTAATTTGGGATTACTTAGAAAAAATAGCTATGGTTTGGCACCTACTAACTGTGCATCTATAGAAATGTGGGCTCTTCACTTTGAAACTTCACTCGCAGTAGTAAGGCTGCCACTCAGTTTTCTTCCTTCCTACAGGCCAGGTAAATCATTGAGATGGCTGCCTACACTGAAAGAGTAGTGTACATATGTAGAGCAGAAATTTCATCAGCATAAAACTAATTGTGTTGAAATGAAGCTCTTTTGACCTTACCGTCATTAGCATCCAATTGTAACCAAACAAGTCAGATACCTTTGAATCTTTCACTGGGTTCCATAATTTCTTAAGTGGAGACTACTGATAGCTTGCCAGATTAATGATATAAATTGTATTTCCATGAAGGGTTTTATACATCCCTAATGAGTGTTAACTACCTTGTAAGGTTAAAAAAATTGGAATTTCAGTCAAGAAAACTCAAGGGATTGATATGACTCATTAACAAGTAGTTAGAGTAAGAGTAAAATAATTTTCATCCAGAATTTATAAAAATAAATGAGTTAATTTTCCATTAGCATGGTTTCAAAACAGAGAAGAAACATAACATTGAACCCTGGGTGGTGTGGCTCAGTTGATGGGCATCGTCCCACAGAGCAAAAGCTCCCTGGTTTGATTCCTAGTTAGGACACATCCTGGCTTGTGGTTTTGGTCCCTGGTGGAGATGAGTGTGAGAAGCAACCATTTGATGTTTCCCTTTTGCATCAATGTTTCTCTCCCTCACTTTCTCCCTCCCTTATCCTCTCTCTAAAAATAAATAAATAAATAAATGAAATACAATATTTAAAAAACATAAAGATTGAGATGGGCATAACAAACTCATAAAAAGATGTTCTTCTACAGTTGGAAATATGAAAGGTGTGTGACTAGAAAGCTGTATTAGTCATATATCTGGACAATATGCTCGAGACGAGATATCCTCTATCTGAAAAAAAAAAGCCTCAAACCATCTTATGTCTACAGATGGACCTGATATATCACCTTTTGTGTATGCAACTAGATCCTTTGAGCCCAAGTTTTCTATAAAGCCTTATACAAATGTACAGGAGTGATCAAAGAATTGCTTTTCCTACCCACTCTGATGTAGCATGATGACACCCAGACAACTTTATACAAAGCAGGCTTTTGCCAGGAGAAACAAAGGTATGTACAAAGAAGGGCAAACAATTTTGCTCAAATCACTAGCATTCCTGTGCTGCTCTGTAATGCCTGACTGAACAAATGACATTTTTTTCCTACCAAACATAAGATAAAATGATGGTAAGAATATAAAAGAGATACTACTGAAGAAAAGAACATACATTTACTCAGAGCATAAAATAGCATTTTTAAAGATAATAAACTTATATACTCCCAAATAGAGAAAGATAAGTGATAATATTTGATCAATTCCCCAAACAATGGGAAGGACTGTGCAATAAGCAGTTGCAATGGGGAGTGATTTATGTGGGCCAGAGTTAGAACCATGGAAACATTAGACAGTGAGATGACTTTGGAAACATGAGAGGGTTAAGAGAGTAGGAAAATGTGCCTTAACACAAAGTAATATTTTAAATATTGCATATAGGCAAGAGCAAACAAGATAAGTTCAGGAAACAATGGTGAGGCCAATGATTTTTTGGATTGGCTAGAGAAGGCAGAGAGGGTCATTTTGGAAGAACAGCTGATATAAAATAATAGAATGAGGATTTGTCCCTCTTGACATTAAACACCCCCTTTGGAATGTCGTGAGCAAGGGAAAGTAAATTATGCATAAATGCAGAGCTTAGCTATATAAAAATTCCATGAATTTTTAAATTTTTATAAAAGCACTTCACTCAACCAAAGGTCACATCCTCATCTGGACATGGTTGAGAAAACCAGAAGTAAGCAACAACAACCTTTGAAAAAATAGGGGGGGAAATCACAAACCCATACATTAAAGTCAACTAATTTGCCATTATAAAACTGCCTCTTACTCAGAGCTTGTTCACTCTAATTTTAGAAAAAATCTGACTCTCCTTTCCATTACAGATTAGAAGCCAGGAATTAAAATATGTGGCTTCTAGACTCAGGCATTCTGACAGCTTTAATATTTGATAGTGACAGTCTGAAAATGAAGAAGGTAGAAAAGGTGTTGAAAGCAGCCATAAGTTGAGAGATTGGGGTCATTATTTTCTGGAAACTAAGATCAACTATCTCAGTAAAATATCTTCATTAAATTATTTTAATGCTTTCTTTTCACTCTCTAATAACTTTTTTCCTATAACAGAAGCTCATTTTGTGCAATACAAGCCAAAAAAGAATAACTTAAAGGTAAGCAAAGAAAAAGCCAACTTTTTCTCATTTTCTGACCAATTATAGATGTTGTATCCTTTTACTTAGTTTTACTTTGAAACATGTGGTTGTACTTACACTGAACATCTATAATATTTGTTTCAAAACAGCCGAAGACTTCCGGTCAAGATGGAGGTGTAGGTAGACATGCTTCTCCTCGCACAGCCACAAAAAGAATTGAAACTAAATCTCAAATAACACCCAGAACTGTCAGAAAATTGAACTGTATGAAAGTCCAATAATCAAAGATTTAAAGAAACCACTTTCATCCAGACAGGTAAAAGGGGCGGAGATGTGGAGACAGGGCAGGAGAGAACGAGAGAAGAGAGATGGGGTGTGGTTCAGACAGGCAGTGGCAGTGGTGGAACAGGCACAGGGAGCCCCACATTCACTTTGGTGGATAAAAATCAGGAGAGATACCTTGGGAGTGAGCGATCCCAGCCACAGGCCAGACAGCACAGCTCAGGGTTTCAGCACCAGGAAGATAAATCCCTGTAACTTCTGGCTACTGTAAAAACCAGTGGGGGTTGGGGCAGCAGAAGAAATGGCCAGATTTTTAGTATACTCCACTGAAAAGGCCCACATAGACTTAGAACATATGCTAACCCACCCACTCTGGGAATCAACACCAGGGTAATAGCTGGAAGGGAGCCAATCGCATAGGGGAGTAGGTGAAGTGACTGAAAACAGGGCAAGTGCCAGGCAAACTGCTGGAAGCCAGGCAACAGTACAGTCCCCTCTCTGAGCCCTCCCCCCACACAGAGCCAAATAGTGGAGAGGTGGGTTGCCCCACCCTCATAATTACCTAAGGCTCTCCCCCACACAATTTATAGGTGCCTTTTTCAGGGAGTCAAAGCTGCTCTACCTAATACACAAAAACAAACACAGTGAGGCTGCTAAATTGAGAAGACAAAGAAATATAGCACAAATGAAAGAATAGAACAAAACCCCAGAAATGAAGATAGCCAACCTATCAGATGCAGAGTTCAAAACACTGGTGATCATGATGATGCTCAAAGAACTCATTGAGTATGGCCATGACATAAAAGAAGAAACGAAGATTACACTAAGTAAAATAAGGAAAAATCTACAGGGAAGTAACAGTGAAGGGAAGTAAGCCAGGATTCAAATCAATGATTTGGAACATAAGGAGAAAATAAACATTCAATCAGAACAGCAAGAAGAAAAAAAGAATTCAAAAAGCAAGGATAGCCTAAGGAGTCTCTGGGACATCTCCAAACATATGAACACCCAAATCATAGAGGTGCCAGAATGAGAAGAGGAAGAGCAAGACATTGAAAACTTATTTGAAAAAATAATGAAAGAAAACTTCCCTAATTTTAAAAATAGACATACAAGTCAAGAAAGCACAGAGAATACCAAACAAGTTAGATCCAAAGAGGACTACATCAAGATACATCATAATTAAAATGCCATAGGTGAAAGATAAAGAGAGAACCTTAAAAGCAGAGAAAGAAAAGGAGACAGTTACCTACGAAGGAGTTCCCATAAGACTGTCAGCTGATTTCTCGAAAGAAACTTTGCATGCCAGAAGGGACTGGCAAGAAGTTTTCAAAGTGATGAAAAGCAAGGACCTACAACCTACATTACTCTATCCAGCAAAGCTATCCTTTAGTAACGGACTATAGAAATGATCCCTGAAAGTATAGCCCTGCTATCATTTAGGATGGAAGGACAGATAAAGTACTTCCCAGACAAGATAAGGCTAAAGGAATTCATCATAACCAAGCCATTATTACATGAAATGTTAAAGGGACTTATTTAAGAAAAAGAACATCAAAATTATCAATATTAAAAAGGCATCAAATTCAAAATTATCAACAACTGAATCTAAAAAAACAACAAACCAAGCAAACAACCAGAACAGGAACAGAATGATAAGTATGGAGATCATTTGGAGGGTTATCATTTGGGAGGGGGAAGGAGGAAAATGGGAGGAAAGGTGCAGGGATTAAAAAGCATAATTAGTAGGTACAAAATAGGGGCATGTTAAGAATAGTACAGGAAATGGAGAAGCCAAAGAACTTGTATGTGTAACCCATGGGTATGAATAAGAGGGGGGTATTGCTCGTGGAAAGGGGCATACCAGGCAGAGGGGAGCAAAGGTGGAAAAATTAGGACAACTGTAGTAACATAATCAATAAAATACACTTAAAACAAGAGGTATCTCTATACTGCTTTCCACAGTGGCATCACTAGTCTGCATTCCCACCATCAGTGCCAAAGAGTTTCCCTTTCTCCATATGCTTGCCAGCACTTGTTGTTTCTTACAGGACAAAATTAGTTTAATTAGGTAAGGAGTAATCAACTTAAACAATCTTTATCTTGAAGGTATATATTTTAATTTGTCTATATAGTTGGCATTAGACCATTTTTAAAGTATATTTTCTTGATTATGCTATTACAGTTTTCCCAACTTTTCCCCTTTTATCCCCCCTCCATCCTGCACCCCCAACCCTCCAGCATTCCCCCCTTTAGTTCATGTCCATGGGTTGTACATATAAGTTCTTTGAATTCTCTGTTTCCTATACCATTATTAACCTCTCCCCTTCTATTTTATGCCTACCAATTATGCTTCTTATTCCCTGTACCTTTCTCCCTTATTCCTCCCCTTCCTCTCCCCACTGAAAACCCTCCATGTGATGTCCATTGCTCTGATTCTGTTCCTGTTCTAGTTGTTTGCTTAATTTTTGTTTTCATTCATTTATTTTTTAGGTTAATTTGTTGGTAGTTTTTTGTCATTTTACTGTTCATAGTTTTTTATCTTCTTTTTCTTAGATAAGTCCCTTTAACATTTCATATAATAAGGGCTTGGTGATGATCAACTCCTTTAACTTGACCTTATCTGGGAAGCACTTTATCTGCCTTTCCATTCCAAATGATAGGTTTACTGGATAGAATAACTTGGATGTAGGTCCTTGCTTTCCATGACTTCAAATACTTCTTTCCAGCCCCATCTTGCCTGCAGGGTTTCTTTTGAAAAATCAGCTGATAGTCTTATGGACACTCCTTTGTAGGTAACTCCTTTCTTCTTGCTGCTTTTAATATTCTCTCTTTATCTTTAATCTTGGGTAACTTAATGATGATGTCTCTTGGTGTGTTCCTCTTTAGGTCCAACTTCTCTGGGACTCTCTGGGCATCCTGGACTTCCTGGAAGTCTATTTCCTTCACCAGATTGGGGAAGTTTTCCTTCATTATTTGTTCAAGTAAGTTTTCAATTTCTTGCTATTGTTCTTCTCCTTCTGGTTCCCCTATAATTTGGATATTGGAACATTTAAAGTTGTCCCAGAGGTTCCTAAGCCTCTCTTCATTTGTTTGAATTCTTGTTTCTTCATTCTGTTCCAGTTGGATGTTTATTTCTTCCTTGTGTTCCAAAACATTGCTTTGAGTCCTGGTTTCCTTCCTGTCACTGTTGGTTCCCTGAAAATTTTGCTTTATTTCACTTTGGGCATCCTTCATTCACTCTTTCATTTCTCGACCAAGCTCAATCAATTCTGTGAGCATTTTGATTACCAGGGCTTTGAAATCTCCATCATATATGTTGGCTATCTCCTCATCACTTAGTTCTCTTTCTGGAGTTTTGCTCTGTTTTTTCATTTGGGCCATATTTCTTTGTCTCAGTGTACCTGTTAAGTTGTAAGGGGGCAGGGTCTTAGGTATTCACCAGGGCATCGCACCCCTCCTTGCTTCGCTGTGGTGCTATGAGGGAGGGGCCAGAAAGGGGACAATGAAGCTCTCCTGCTCAGCTCTAGACCCACTTTCCAATGAACCCTGGTGTGAGACTGGGAGTTTCTCCCATGGTGGCAACCCCCCACTGTAGTCCACTGTCAGCTCTGAGTCTCTCTTTCTGGTTCAGCCAGCCCTGCCTGCTCGGTCCACCACCTTGCTGTGGGTTCTCTCCATCTGCCCGTCTTACAGGTCTGGTTGGTCTAGTTGACTGTTTCTTTAATTCCTTGGTTGTTGGAGTTCCATGCAGATTGATTTTCTGGCACTTCTGTTTGATTATTGTTTTTAGATTGGTTGTTATCCTCGTTTTGGTTGTGGGAGAAAGTGGAGGGTTTCTACTTACACCTCCATCTTGGACATAACCCCATTGTTTTTTGATTTATTGATGATAGCCATTCCAAGAGGTGTGAGATGGTATCTCACTGTAGTTTTTATTTGCATTTCTTTGATGATTAGCAACATTGAGCATCTTTTCATATGTTTATTGGCTATCTGTATGTTGTCTTTGGAGAAGTGTCTATTTAGGTCCTTTGCCTATTTTAAAATTATGCTGTTTATTTTTTTTTGGGTGTTGAGTTTTTTAAATAGTTTATAAATTTTGGATATCAATCCCTTAGAAGATATATTGGAGAGTATGTTCTCCCATTCTGTGGGTTGTCTTTTTTATTTTGTTGACAATTTCCTATTCTGTGCAAAAACTTTTTCGTTTAATATAATCCCATTTGTTTATTTTTCTTTTGTTTCCCTTGCCTGGGGAGATATATCTGATAAAAAACTTCTACATGCAATGTTCAAGATTTTGCTGCCTATGTTTTCTTCTAGGACTTTTATGGTTTCAGAGCTAACATTTAAATCTTGGTTCCATTTTAAATTTATTCTTGTGTGTGGTATAAGAAAGTGGTCTACTTTCACTTTTCTGCATGTATCTATCCAGTTTTCCCAACCGTATTTATTGAATAAACTATCTTTAGCCCATTGTATGTGCTTGCTTTCTCTGCCAAGTATTAATTGACTATAAAGGTGTGGGTTTATTTCTGGGTTCTCTATGCTGTTCCATTGATCTTTGTGTCTGTTTTTATGTTAGTATCAGGCTGTTTTTATTACTATAGCCTTGTAGTATAGTTTGATATTAGGTAGTGTGATCCTTCCAACTTTGTTCTTCTTTCTCAGGATTACTGTAGCTATGCATGGCCTTTTGTGGTTCCATATAAATTTTTGAAATATTTGTTCCAGTTCTATGAAATATGTCATCGGGATCTTGATAGGAATTGTGATGAACCTATAAATTGCTTTGGGTAGTATGGACATTTTAATGATGTTAACTCTTCCTATCCATGAACATGGTATGTGCTTCCACTTATTTGTATCTTCTTCAGTTTCTTTTTCAGTGTCATAATTTTCCAAGTACAGGTCTTTTATCTTCTTAGTTAGGTTTATTCTTAGGTGTTTTATTATTTTGTAGCATTGTGAAAAAAGAGTGAAGGTTCATCCCTACAAACTCTGTCAAGTCACATTTATGTAAAAACCGTTTTTATCCTGGCTGGTGTGGCTCAGTGGATTGAGCACCAGCCTCCAAACCAAAACTAAAAACTTTTTGATATAGGACAAGAAACAAGAATCTATATTTTCATGGCTAATAGTCCCACAAGGGCCACTTCTTAATTGCTTCCAATGTGGCTCTAGTCACCAGTAACATGCCATTTCAAGAACATTTTCTCATAGCACAAAGTGGAATGCTCTCCCCTCTTTCCTGTCTTAAGAGTTACTGTGGTAATATCCCTTCTTTGTGCTTCATGAGAAGCAATCGCTTTCCCCAGTAAATTGGAGAAGATGAAGGTCTACCACCTGCTTAGCCCCACCAAGATGAGTTGGCCTTAGTCATCACACAGTTCTTTCTTCTTCATTTCCTATTTCTACATGCTGCAAACCTAAACCCATCAGAAGATGAATGACCATTAGGATATTGATTCTGAAAGGTTGATAGCACTTTTTTGAGAGATTTAGATATGATCAGATCATTTCGTGGTTCTTTCCTTCACCTTCTCCTGTGTCACTTTCACCAAGGAGAAGGGATTTAATGGGAACATATATCTTCTCTCATAATCTTATTTAAGAATATTACTTTGTTTAATTACTGCTTGAGGATTCTTGAAAGAAAAGTGCTACATGCTTGTAAAGAGTATTAAACATTTCTTTTTAGTATTTGTGAAAAGATTTACCAAATTGAAAGACTCTTAGAATGAAATTGAACAACTTTTGCCTGGAGAAGTAAACCAGGAAAATGTCAGAAAGTACTGTATTCCTTAGAATCTTTAAAAACTCACTGTAAGTTCAATTTAAAGTTTTAGAGGGAGTAAAAACTATGGTGAGAGAATGTGGTTGTGTTCAGTGGATTTCAGCTAAAAGTTACTTTGATCCTAATATTCTTCATTTTTAATACTTAGAAATCATTCTTACTTAGCTCCAGGAGTTTTCATAGTGGCCACAAATCTACAAACTATGAGGTCTGAAAACATGCAGAGTGCTTGTAAGGAATCCAACTGCTTTGATGTCTTGAAATGTCTATTACAGGGAGGCACTGGGAGGACCTAACAATTTGTGGAAGAGTAGCCACCCTCTAGGAACTACTTTTGGGAGAAATATCACTTTAATCTCATCTTATAATGTAGTAGTCTAAAATACCATATTCTCTTTTTACACAGGAAAAGATTCTCAAGTTTGAAATTGCATGGGATAGAAAATAAAACTATGGAAGAGGCAACACCTATGTCATATAGAGTAGAGCCTATTTGTGATGGATACAATTCACTCATTCAGTCAGTCAGTCATTTAATAAACATTTATTGAGCATCTAGCATCATGTGCTGAACACTGTTAATTCATAAATAAGTCATTTCTCTCAAAAAAGATTCAGATGAATGAAGATGGACATATAATCAAACAAGTGTACTACAAGGTAATAACTGCTTATATGAGCTACTCGAAGAACAAAGTGACTAATGTTTATTAGATATTGCCACATGAAATTCTATCCACAAGTCACACTCTGTAGACCTTACTCTATCCTTTCTGTATGCCTAATAGAGATAATTCTGTGGGCTTCCTGACAAGGCCTTTGCATAGGGCCATGGACCATATACACCCTAGAAACAGGAAGTGCATCACCTACATAGACCAGAGATGGTGACCCTGCTGAGCACATGCTGGGACCTCAACTTGTTTGAAAGAATAGGTAAATGGATGTATATGTAGAGGGATGACTTAAGGGTGTATAACTTATGTAGAAGAAAAAAGAGAGGGAACTGTAGAAGTGAAGCAAATTTGTTTTGTTTTAAAGTAAAGAATAAAGTCAAGAAATATCCAAAACCTTAAAGCACTCCTGAAAGAGCGGAGTTGAACAAATGCAAAATTCTCTATTTTTGAAGAGGAAAACTCATGACATTTTCTTTAAGTGAAATTATCAATTCAATGCCACCCTAACAAAACCCCAAACAAGCTTTAATATGGTGTTAGGAAAGATGCTTTTAAAGTTTGCAAGGAAAAAAGAACATGGAAGAAGTGTATGGAAAAAACACCAAAACAACAAAGCCCCTATAACTAAAGCAGTGTGGTAGTGATACATGAATATAAAGACACACTGTTATAAAATTGAACACAATAGAAAGCCCTGACAGATCCAACTTCATACAGAAATCCAGTACATGACAAGGATGGCATCTCGAATCACTGAGTTAAAGATGGACTTGGGGAACCATTTGGTAAAAGGTAAAATTAGATCTCACAATATACACAAAAATAAACTTCAGATTCATCTGAGACCTAAGGATAAGATTCTAATAATTTAAGTACCAATGAAAATGAGTGATTACTTATGTAATTAGTGTGGGGAAGGCTTTGTAATTATGACTCAAAATCCAGAGACAATAAAAAAGAGAGTGATAAATTTAACCACAGGAGTGAAAATTTTTTTCTAGCACTTCTCTGATATTCCTGCCAGAAACAATTAATCTGCATCTAAACTTGAGGAAATTTTAGACAAACCTAAACTGTGGGGCATTCAACAAAATAACTGGTCTACAATGTTTTAAAGTGTGAAGATCATGGAAGCCACTGAAAAAATGAGTCTCCTTCATGAGATTAGAGGGATGTGATAACTAAATGGAACACATGATCCTGAACTCGATCTTTTTGCTTGAAAGGACATTATTGGTACAACTGCTAAACCTAAATGGGGTTTGATGATTAGATGGTAGTAATATACCAATATTAGTTTCCTGAATCTGATGCTTGTATTTGGGTTAGAAAGGAGATTTTCCTTGTTTGTAGGAAAATGATACTAATGTTTGAGATGATGGTCAACAAGTTGCTCAAAAAGTTTGGGGGTAAAAACCATTTTTGTAGTATATTTTTTTCTGTAAATTTGAGATTACATATATATATATACACACACACATATGTAATATATATGATATATAAAGGTATTTTAAACTAATGCCATAGGAAAAGTTAAATTACCAAAATTGATCTCAGAAGAGATTTAAAAACACAAACAGGAATTACCAGAGAAGAAATGCGGAATGTGTCACAACGTAATCCCCAAAACACCATCAGGTCCAGATGTTTTCATAGGAGAATTTTATTTAGCTCCTAGAAGACAGTTCTAATGCTATCTAAATTGTTATAGAACACAGGAAAAGAATTAAAGCTTCCAAATCCTTTTCATAAAATGAGAAAACATTGATACCAGAACCCAAATATGACAGGAAAAATAAAGAAAAAGACAGATCAACTTTTCTTAGGAATATCCATGTAATAAATCTAAATAAAACATCAACAAACAAAAACTCTGCAACACATTAAAAGGATAATAAACCATGACCAAGAGGTATTTTACCTAGGAGTGCAGGAATAATGCAACATCAGAAAATAACTATTAATGTAATTTACCATGTTAACAAATCAAAGTGGAAAAATTATATGATCATCTTCATAGATGCTGAGAATGTATTTAATAATATTCAACATCCATTCTTTTCTTTAAAGATTTTATTTATACTTTTAGAGAGAGGGGATGGGAGGGAGTGTTGCAGTCCACCGTCCCGCGGTGGACCGAAGACGTTGTAGATGGCTCGCGTGTGGCGAGAGAAACATACACACGAACTACCGAGTCCGGTGGAGGAATAGTGACGGCAAGGCTACCCTCTCAAGGGGAGGGTGC